>CM030358.1:90494120-91201620 GCA_017893485.1 Hemerocallis citrina | reverse complement strand
CAACAGTTGCTGCTCGGTCACAAAGTCGTTTGGGCTTTCGTAACGTTTCAAGAGCAGGCCAAGAGTCGCGCCCTTACGTTAGGAAGCCCAAGAGACTTTTTCTTTTACTATAAATCTTCACTCCCCCACCCCAAATCTCATTATTCACTTTTACTTTCTCTCTCAAGTTTTTACTTTTCACCATCGAAGTTTTTAGCTCCTGGGTGGTGCTGCTAGCTGTCGCGGCAAGGCATTTCTTTGCTCCGGCGAACTTTTCCGACCGTAACAGTCACTTCAAGGTCAGTCTCTCTCCTTTCTCTTTAGAAAAAATGGTTAAGATTACTTCTTCGGATGAGACCCCCGCCTCGGACCAAGTCGTTAGCCGAGCGGGTAAAAGAAAGGAGGTGGTAGAGCCGACCGAGCAGACCGTTGTTCCGCCGAGCAAGAGTGGTGAGGTCGCCGAGCCACTCCAGGAGGTTCTGGCGAAGTCCCAGAAGGGTAAGGGAGTGGTTACGATCATTGAGCAGCCGAAGACGGCAGGGGAGTTCGGTCGGCAGCCGATCGTTCTGTCGAGCGTGGGGGATGTTCGGAGCTATTCCGGAGAGATGCTGGAGAAGGTGACCCAGGGCACCGCCAAGTCGGTAGAGGAGAACGAGCCGAGAGAGTTGTCCGAGGTGGACCATATCACTTCGGTTCTTACAGAGGCTGATTTGCATCGGATCCGGACTAGATTCCAGATCCCTGCCGAATATGGGCTGCTTCTCCCGGGGCCTGGTTTCCGAGCCTGCATGTCGTCTTCCACTGACGCGTGCATTTTTCCGGTCGACTCCTTGGCCGCCGGGCTTCGCTTTCCGCTGCATCCGTTCATTGCCAAGGTCCTCAATTGGTACGGCCTGTGCCCCGCCCAGCTGATGCCAAACACTTGGAGGCACGTTTTGGCGTTTGTTCTTCAGTGTCAAGAGATCGGCGCCGAGCCAAGTCTGTTTCTCCTTCGGAGCCTCTACCGTCCTTGTCAGCCGAACAGGAACGAGCAGAGGTTCTACCTTTCGCCGCGGACAGGCGTGAAGTTGATCGAGAACCCAGACTCGATCAAGCATTGGAAGGAGAAGTACTTCATTGTCCGAGCTCCCGGACCCTGGGCAATTCCGATAGCTTGGTCGAGGGAGGGCCTGCCCAAGCGAGCGAAGAAGGAGCCAGTGCTCAGTGACGAGGAGACGAAAGTCTTCAAGAAACTCCTCGGCCTGCCGACGCTTAGTTGGAAGGACATCACCGAGGAGGCTCTGTTCCGAGGGGGTCTCAGTCCGATAGACCCCAGTACGCCCCTGGTATTTTTATTTTCTGCTTGAAGTTCTTGAAATTTTTTCTAAGTTTTTTCATTCGGTTTGTGCAGAGTCTTCTAAGATGGACTATAGGGCATTGATGGCGAAGGCCAAGGTGGCTAGGGAGCAGGAGACGAGAAAGAAGAGACCCTCGACAGGGCCTCAGGGCGGCCGAGCGCCGAAGATACCTTCTGTCCCAAAGACCGCCGACCTGCAGGGGGTCGTTGTTCCGGATCCCGATCCCAAGCAGGAGAAGGTCGCGGCCTCCGATCCTCCTGTCTCGGATGTGCCGACTCCAACGGCGAAGGCAGTTGCTCCCGGCTCGTCGAGTGGCACGTTCAACGTGAGCAAGGTGTTATCCCTCCAAGTTCCGCCCCTCACTGCAGAAGCGGAGAAGATTCTGACCGAGGAGCACAAGCAGATCTTCGTCCCCGACTGGCAAGTAATGAAGGTCGATAGTTTTTTGGGCGACGGCAACATTTGTATGCAGGCGGTGAAGCACCTGCCGACCCCAAAGGACCAAGCGGCCCTTAAGTCCGGGGAGGTCGGGGACGCCACAATGCAGATTGCTCGGAACACGATGTTGGTAAGTGGACCGAACACTTTCTTCTTGAAGCATTTTTTCCGAAATTTTCTAAGTTTCTAGGTCCGGACCTTAACGGTTTATTCTCTTTTCAGACCCTCTGCCACTTCAACTTCTTGCTCGAAGAGTTCGCGAGCAAAGAACAAGAGCTGACGGCGCAGTACGACCGGGAGAGGTCGGAGCGTGTAAAAGCTGTGAAGCTGCTCGATGCTGAGCAACTCCTCGTGGCAAAATGCGGTGCCGAAGTGGCAGGGTTGGAGGCACAGCTGGCCGAAGCTATTCAGCGGTCGAAGGACGAGACAGCCAAGCTCGAGGCCTCGGAGAAGGAGAATGCCGAGCTGAAGGAGAAGCTGGCCAAGGCTCGGTCGGAGGCGGAGAAAGCTCGGAAGAAGACCGAGAAGATCATGGCCAAGCACCAATCGATGGTGGCGAAGGCGAAGAGGGCTGTCCAGCAAGAGGCCGAGCAGCACATGTTTAAGAACATGGAGGACGCGTACGGCCGAGCCTTTCTTCATATCGTCGCTCGGAACCCGGGGTTCGACACATCCTCCTACCACTTCTACGACCCCGTGGAGGGGGAGGAGGAGCTTCCCCCGACAATGCTCAGCCCCGTGGGACAGGCCGACGGTGTCGAAGGCACGGGCGAGACATAGGCCGAGGGTGAGGAGGAGGACGACTCCGAGGAGGAGGGCGAGGGCGAGGACGAGGACGAGGCCGAGGGCAAGGACAAGGCCGAGGGGTCGGCAGACCCGAGCGACAAAAAGGTCGACCCCTGACTTGGTTGCGTCTTTGGTCTTTTTTTTTCGTAAGGCCTGACCGCGGACTGGCCACCGCTTTTGTAACGCTTTTTGAGTTTTGAATGAAAACGCTTTTTGTTTGGCCAAAAATTCTCCAAGTGTTAGGCCCCGGATTTTGTGTATGATTAGTCGTTTAATTTGTCCAAGTGTTGGGCGTCGGATTTATCTCTGCTTTTCAGGTGAAGTTTGGTCCGATCACGGAGGTTTCGTACCTTCGTAAGGAGCTGACCAAAATGAAGCGAGAGCTTTCCCATAGCCGAGAGAGGCGGTTTTAATGTTCTTGAAGCTGCAGGAGATAAAGGCAGCTGCGAGGGGGTATTGTCACGAGTTGAAGCAACTACGGAAGCAACCCCAATCTCCTTGTCCCGAAGGTGAGATTGAGCGGCTTCGTAGGGAGCTTTCCATTGTCAAGCAAAAGAATAACGAGCTCTTGGCCGAGATCCGTCACTTGGAGTTAACAGAGAAAGAACACTCGGCGGAAGAAGAGAAGCTAGCTTCCGAGTTGGAGAAGTTGTCATCCGAGCGCCAAAAGTTGTTGGCCGAAGTCGACAAGCTTAGGAGGATTACGATAGACAGGGGGATCGAGGTCACCCATTATCGACGACTTGCGACCGATAGTGCCAATGTCGCGGGCTCGTCAAGACCTCCTCATTTGAAGATGTCGACAAAGGATGATGCTCTGAGAGATAGGATTATCGAGCTGGAGGAAGAGGTCGCGTCGCTCAAGCCTCTGCCTGAGAGGGCCAACGTTCGTAGTACGTCGTGTACTCGCGAAGAGAGCGAGAGAGGGATTACTTTCTACGAACTTGCGACTCATTTGCCTGCGGCGAGGCAGAGTCCTGCTGACGCTCAGAGTAATGTAGCTGTCTCGTCTAGCGGTGCCTCGGTCGGCGCCACAGTTGGAGTTAGCGGCGGAGGGGGATCTCGCTTCGCTGGTTTGGAATCGAGTTCAGAGGTTAGGCGTCGCCGCCCCCGCGTTTCCTTGAACCGAAGCGTACCCCTTCCGAAGAGGCACTAAACAAGTTGTCTTATGTTTCTTTAAGTTATTGCAAAACTCTGTTGTAGCGTCGGTCTAGTTGTATGTAGAGCTACTATATTTGAGTAAAAGTCTGAAAGTTTGTTTTGAAAATTCTTGAAGTGTTGGACTTCGGCAATGTTTGAAATTTTGTTGTTCGTCTCTTCCTCTTTTCAGCTCGTGGTGGTAGCTCAAGACGTCGACCCCAATCGCTCGGATGACCATGCTCGAACCGAGGCTGGCTCGGGGGTGATGAGGTTGTGCTCGGCGAGGTGCCGAAAGCGGCTCTATGAAGTCGAGCTGGGATTGTGCCGAGCCGGAAGCGAGCGGGACCACCTTCAGCTCATCCTAGGTCAGCGAGACGTCGAGATCCGGCGTCTGGATAGCAGGATCGCCGAGATGACCCCTATAGGAGAGGACGAAGATTCGCCGACCGCCTTTAGCAACGCCCTTCGGATTCAGTGCGTTCGGCACAATTTGTCGAAAATAATAGCCGAAAGGGACGATCTGCTCTCCGAGATCCGTCACCTGCAGACTGTAGAGGCGGAGCTTCGGACGGAGGGAGAGGGACTGGCGGCCGAGGTTGCCAAACTGACGACCGAACGGAACATTGATGATTTTTTTAAAAGCCAAGTGTAGTGAGTCGGCATTGTAACTTTTGTTTTTTAAGGCCTTGTAACCTTGTTGTACGGAAGAGTCGCTTTGTACCGTGTCCCAATTATTAATGATATTTCTTTCTCAAACTTGCATGTCCTTTGTAGCTTTGTGTAGTCGTTTTGTTTGCGACTGTGTTCATCGCGCCGAGGTCCCCGAGCCGGCCCCTTTCCCATTCGCGGTTCGACGCCGTGGCGCGATCTGGGCCGTTGGATTTTGGCACGAATCTCGAGACGGCTCAGTTCCCAAGAAAATGCTATCTTGTCGTTTAGCGACGCCGTCAAGATCTGGGCTGTTGGATTTTGGCACGAATCTCGAGACGGCTCAGTTCCCAAGAAAATACTATCTTGTCGTTTAGCGATGCTGGCAAGATCTGGGCCGTCTGATCGAGATCTTACACGAATGTTGAGGGAAAAGTGACTTTTCTCCGTTTTTGGGCTCGGATGGGCACTTGCTCGGTTAGCCGACCGGAGGTCTAGGAGCTCAGCTGTTCGAGCGACGTGGCGTGCTCCGAACCTGCCTCTTGCTCGTTCGCGGTTCGGCGACAAGAGCGTTTGGCCAGTGGTGCCGAGCAGCGCTTCGGTCTCCTCTTCTTGCGAAGTTGCGAGATGAGTCGAGCCTTACCCAATGGTGGGCTCGCCGATCATCGTGAGAGTTCAACGGTTGTGGGAGCAATTCCGAATGGCGACCCACTCCTAGCCGGCTTAGAAGCGAGCTTGCGGAGCAGAATCAAGCCAAGTGTTGGACTCCGGAACCATCGTTAGAGTTCAACGGTCGTAGGAGCAATTCCGAATGGCGACCCACTCCTAGCCCGCTTAGAAGCGAGCTTGCGGAGTAGAATCGAACCAAGTGTTGGACTCCGGAACCATCGTTAGAGTTCAACGGTCGTGGGAGCAATTCCGAATGGCGACCCACTCCTAGCCCGCTGAGAAGCGAGCTTGCGGAGTAGAATCAAACCAAGTGTTGGACTCCGGAACCATCGTTAGAGTTCAACGGTCGTGGGAGCAATTCCGAATGGTGACCCACTCCTAGCCCACTTAGAAGCGAGCTTGCGGAGTAGAATCGAGCCAAGTGTTGGACTCCGGGACCATCGTTAGGATTGTTCAACGATTGTGGGAGCAATTCCGAGCGGCGAACTACTTCTGGCTCGCTTAAGAGCGAGCTTGCGAAGTAGAGTCGAGCCGGGTATTGGACTCCGAACCATGGATTGAATAAAGAATAAAGGCGGAGAGACACAAGCAAGTTTATAAGTACGAAAAAGCATTCTTTATTGATAATTGACGGCGAGCCGTTTTTACATATGACAACTTAAGAGAGGAATTACAAGTTAGAGGAGAGGAACGGTTCGACACCCTGTGATACTCAGAGAGGCGCCGGGGCGCTTTCTTGGTATTTTAAAAGGTGGTCGGCATTCCAAGTCCTCGGAATCTCCCTGCCCTCGAGGTCTTCCAGACGATAAGCTCCGGGCCGAACTACCCTTGCGATCTTGTAAGGTCCTTCCCAATTCGGGGCTAGTTTGCTCTTCTGACTGGGGAAGGAGATGGCTAGTTTTCTGAGGACTAAGTCCCCCTCCTTGAGATCAGTGGGTCGGACTCTCTTGTTGTACGCCAATTCGATCCTCCTCCGGTAGTTCTGTTGGCAGATCGACGCCCTTTCTCTCAGTTCGTCCACCAGGTCTAAATTAGCACGGAGGTCTCTGGCGTTCTATTCCTCGTTGTAGGCTGCGAGGCGAGGAGAAGGTATTCTGACTTCGAGAGGTATCACTGCCTCGGACCCATAGGTGAGGTTGAACGAGGACTCTCCTGTGGAGGTCCGTTTGTTGGTGCGGTAGTTCCACAGCACGTTGGGGAGTTGGTCGACCCATAAGCCTTTGGAACACTTATCCAGTCTCTTCTTGATACCAAAGAGGATTTGCCAGTTAGCATTCTCCGCCTGGCCATTCGACTGTAGGTGGGAGACGGAGGAGAAGCGCTGTTGGATGGCGAGGTCTTCACATAGAGCTCGGAACGCGACCCCAGTAAACTGAGTTCCGTTGTCTGTTACGAGGACACGGGGGATGCCGAATCTGATGGAACTGAGATGATTCCCAGGACTACGGATTGGTGTGCGTATCGATTGTTAAAAATTTAACAGATTAAATACGTGATCTAACCCTATATAGCGGAATCTAGGGTTCACGAATTATACCTGCGATGAGAAGAAGACGACAGCGACCCCAAGATCTTCTGCACGTATTCCTTCCTCGGGTTGGACGTCGTGTGGGCGACGATCTCCCAACCTTTCTTCTCCTTGGCTGACCTCTCTTTCTCTGCTTACGTGAATCACGAGTTTTGAGAAAAAATCTTATATTTCAGATTGTCAATGACGGCCAGAGAAATAGAGGATATATATAAGGCTACGGCAGGAACCATGAGGAGAAATTAGGGTTAGGTCTCCTAACGAATCTGGGTATCCCGTGTTCAGCTCGAACACACAACCCAGGCCCATTAACAATAGCTCGGTCCACTAAGGAGTTATTGTTGCACTACCTTCCTAATCCCAAATTATATTTATGGGCTCCTTTTATTATATGCTCATTGAGCTCCCCATGTTAAGATATCGAATGTCCGTCGATCAAATTAAGTTACTGACAACTATATTGATCAACATCTTTTATCCTTAAGTAGTACCACTCAACTTTATTTGTCATGTCGGATGTAATCCACCTGCAGGGTTTACATGACAATCCTTATGAGCTCCTTAAGGGGACATCATCAACCCGACGTATCGGGACATGGATTCCTTTTACAATCAACAGCCCATCATACATACAATGCTATTACCCAATTCATAGAGGTTGTTGATCCATAATGAATCTCACTCTTTTATGAGTCAAAGTAATGCACACTGCATATACATGTCTGTTATTATATCTGGATTAAGAGCATAAGCATCCATAATAACAGAGGTGTTCGTTCTCTTTTATAGTCAGTACAGAGAGAACAACCTCAAGTGGTCCTGTTCAATACACACAAAGTGTACTAGTGTAAACCTATAGTCAAGATAGACTAATACCAGAATACACTACAACCTTTCCAATGGATTATCCAAGTCCGTCTAGGTTGTGAACTATTTATATATTCCATAGGGAACTGATAATATGATCTTCTGTGTGTCACCTCACACCATATTATCAACCTTATAGAATATCAGATACTTGCATTAATATTATAATAAACACAATATGCAAACATATGCCCATATGATTCTCATTCAAAAAAATAAGGAAATAAAGTTAATACAAAAGTGATGCTTTCAGTATATAACCCTAACAGAATCGGCAGATGACGTTCTTCCAAAAGAATTGAAGCACCTTGTTCTCGGTGATAGTGGCTAGGGGCTCGGCCTCAATCCACTTTGAAAAGTAGTCGATGGCTACGACCAAAAACTTGAACTGGCCCGGAGCTGGAGGGAATGGCCCTAGTAAATCCATCCCCCACATTGCAAAGGGGATAGGACTTGATAGGGAGGCGAGGTTAGCTTGGGGGAGGCGATGAATGTTGGAATGTCTCTGACAAGAGCCACATTGCTGAACGTGTCGCTCGGCGTCTTGGAGGAGAGTCGGCCAGAAGTATCCGTAATTCAGAGCTTTTCGAGCCAAAGACCTAGACCCTGAATGTGCCCCATTGATGCCTTCGTGGAGCTCCTGTAAGGTGTAGTCGGCCTGTTCTGGGGAAAGGCATCTCAGGTACGGTCGGCCGTCTATCTGCGAGAAGGAGCGCTTGTACAAAATCCCCTCGATCAGGATGTACCGCTCGGCCCGGGTTCTTACTCGGCGTGCTTCCTTGGGGTCCTCGGGGAGGAGTCCGTCCCTTAGGAATTCCACTAACGGTTTCATCCAATTATCTTGCAGTAGGACCGGTAATGACTCCACTGAGTCGAGGGTCTCATCTTCTATACTTGGTTTCAAGAGGACCTCGATCAAGACGGTCTGCTCGAGACCTTGGAGGGAGAATGAGGCCAACTTCGAGAGGGCGTCGGCCTGTGAATTCTCTTCTCGAGGAACTCGTTGGATGAGTGCCTCTTCGAACCGGGCCATGAGGGTTCGGACTTTGGCGAGGTACTTCGCCATCCATTCGTCTCGTGCCTCGTAATCGCCCAAGACTTGGTTCACAACCAGCTTAGAGTCACTATGGATTCGGAGGTGCTGCGCCCCGGCACTTCGGGCAAGTCCGAGGCCAGCGATTAGTGCCTCATACTCTGCTTCGTTGTTTGAGGCCTTGAAATTCATGCGAAGGGCATACTGAAGGACGAAGTCATCTGGGCCTGTCAGGATGATACCGGCGCCGCTTCCCTCGTTGCAGGAGGAATCGTCCACAAAAACCGTCCAAATAGGGGGTCCGTCCGGGACATGGCTGACCTCGGGAATGGTGGTCTCGACGATGAAGTCCGCGAGAGCTTGAGCTTTGATCGCAGTCCGGGGCTAGTAGGAGATGTCGTGTTGGCTCAGCTCGATGGACCACTTCATAAGCCGGCCTGAGGTTTTCGGCTTGTGGAGGACCTGCTTCAGCGGTTGGTCGGTGAGGACCACAACCGAGTGGGACTGAAAGTATGGGCGGAGCTTCCTTACCGCCATAACCAGGGTATAGGCCATCTTTTCTATCTTTGGGTAGCGGAGCTCGGCATCCCGAAGCACCTTGCTCACATAGTAAATGGGCCTCTAAGCTCGGTCTTCTTCCCTCACAAAGACGGCACTTAGGGTCTGCTCGGAAGCAGCTAAGTAGATGAAGAGGGTTTCCCCTAAAACGGGCTTGCTGAGCAGGGGAGGATTGACCAAGTGGGCTTTCAGTTGTTTGAATGACTCCTGTTGCAGTTCGCCCCACTCAAAACCCTTGGCCCCCTTGAGAGCCTTGAAGAAAGGGAGGAACTTTTTCCCAAACTTCGAAAGGAATCGCCTAATAGCGGCGAGGCGACCCGTAAGCTTCTGCACTTCCTTGACGTTCTGGGGTGGGGCCATGTCCAGTATGGCTTTAATTTTTTCAGGATTTACTTCGATCCCTCGCTGGCTGACCATGAAGCCGAGGAACTTTCCTGACGAGACCCCGAATGCACACTTGTTCGGATTAAGCCTCATGTTGTGCCTTTTCAGTACGCCGAATGCCTCCTGGAGGTCGGCCATGTGGTCGGTACCTCGGATGCTGTTCACGAGCATGTCGTCGACGTAAACTTTCATGTTGCGGCCTATCTGGCTTTGGAAGACTTTATTGACGAGGCGCTGGTAGGTGGCTCCAGCATTCTTCAATCCGAACGGCATAATTCTATAACAGTAGAGGCCCTGGTCGGTAATGAAGGAAGTCTTCGGAATGTCCGGGGAGAACATTCGGATCTGGTTGTAGCCGGAGAAGGCGTCCATGAAGCTAAGGAGCTCATGGCCTGAGGTGGCGTCGATGAGGGTGTCGATATTCGGGAGAGGGAACGGATCCTTCGGACACGCCTTATTCAAGTCTGTGAAGTCGATGCATATCCTCCAGGAACCATTGGACTTCTTAACCATGACGACGTTGGAGAGCCACTCGGGGTAGTTCACCTCCTGTATGAACCGAGCTTTTAGGAGCTTGTCCACCTCCTCCTTGATGGCTTGTTGTCGCTCGGGAGCGAATTTACGCCTCTTCTGCTGAACCGGTCTGCACCCCGGTTCGACGCTGAGGCAGTGCACTAGAAGTTCCTCGAAAATCCCGGGCATATCCGTGGCGGACCAAGCAAATAGGTCGCGGTTCTTCCGGATGCACTGCACCAAGTCGGGACATAGGGCAGTCGGCAGGGACTTGCTGATAAGGAACTTTCGACTTGGGTCCTCGTCCGAGAAGAGCACTTCTTCCAATTCATCCGCCGGCTCGGACGTGGGTCGGACGTTCGGCTCGGGGATCTCTAAAGTCTCGAGGGAGAGCACCGGACCCCCAGTGGAAGTCATGTTGCACTTCCGAGCCGTCTCTTGGCTGCCCCTGACTTCTCCCACTCCCGCCCGGGTGGGGAACTTCATCTTGAGGTGGTACGCTGAAGGAACGGCTTCCAGGGCAGCTAGGCCAGGTCGGCCCAAGATGACATTGTATGCAACCGGGACATCGACGACCATAAAGTCCATCGGCTCTGTCCGGGTGGTAGGGGTCTTCCCAGCAGTTACGTCCAGGGTGATAACCCCTTCGACAGTTACTGGTACCCCCGTGAACCCGTGGAGCGTGTAGCCGGCCGGTTTGAGGCGATCCCGGGATAGTTGCAGCCCTCGAAAGGCCGAGAGGAAGAGGATGTTCACGGAGCTCCCGTTGTCTACCAGGATCCTCTGCACTTTGAAGTTCGCCATGCGGAGGTCGATAACAAGTGCGTCGCAGTGGGGAGTTCGGACCCCCTCGATGTCTTCATCAGAGAAAGTTACTGGGACGCCGAGGCCTTTGGGGGGAGGGGCGCCGTGAACTGAGTTGACCTCTCGGACGAAGGCCTTCCGAGAGGAGTTGGAAGAGCCCCCCATTGGACCCCCGTGGATAAGGTGCAGAACACGTTCCTCCTCGAACTCGAGGGTTTCATCTTGTCGCTCGGAGCGCTTGTTAGCCCCCCGAGGCGGAGGAGTGGTGCGATCTCCCCGATCATTTGTCTTCACAAACTTAGCCAATTGCCCTCTCTGGATGAGGGCCTCTATTTCGTTCTTCAGCGCCCGGCAGTCGTTGGTGTCGTGGCCATGATCCCGGTGGTAACGACACCACTTCTCCTTGTTCCTCCTCTTGGCCGGGGTGTTCATCTTCGGAGCGGGAGGTATAACTCCTTCCTTCTCGACTTCCATCAGGATGGTGGAGACGTTGGTAGTGAGAGGAGTAAATTTCTCGAACCTGGGAGGAGGACGGCGCTGACCGCTATTATCCTTCTGTAGCTTCTTGGCCCCTTCCTCTTCCGTTGTCTTTCTTTTCGACCCGAAAGCGGATCCTCCGAAGCCCGGGAAGCACTCGGCTTCCTCCGCCCGAATATATTTCTCGCATCTAAGGAGAAGGTCGGCGAAGTTGTGCAGGGGCTTTTTGGCGAGGGACGACCGAAGGTTAGAGTTGAGGATGTTGGATTGGAATGCGACGGTCGCCACAGACTGCTCGAGGGAGGCGATGGACCTGACCTCCGCAGTAAATCTCCTCACATAGTCCCTCAACTTCTCTCCCCTCTCCTGTCGGAGGTGGAGTAGAGAGAGGCTGGTCTTCTCCGTTCGTCTGTTGCTGACAAAGTGGGTTATGAAGAGCGTTTCGAACTGCTCAAAAGAGAAGATGGAAGAGGGAGCGAGCTGGGAGTACCATTCCCGCACAGAACCCTTGAGGGTGGCGGGGAAGGTTTTGCAAAGCATGGCATCGGAAGCTTGGTGGATTAGCATCAAGGTCTTGAAGCTCTCGACATGATCAACAGGGTCCGACTCCCCCGAGTACGTTTCAAACTGCAGAGGCTTGAAACCCCTCGGGATGGGATCCTCCATGATAGTCCGAGAGAAGGGGGGTCTGCTGGGGCGGACGGTCCTTCCTCTCGACTCCTCCTCCTTGTCCATTCGACCGATGTGCCTCTCCATCTCATCGAGACGATGGTAGAGGGCATCGTCCCTCCGGTGGTAGTCAAACGATCCCCTGGACTCGTCTTCATAGGAAGGGGAGCGGGGACTACGGCGTCGATAGTCCTGGGATCGGCGAGGACTATGAGGGTGTTGCTAGTGACTAGGAGCCGGGGGAGGACTTATGGATCGGTGGCGAGGACTTGAGACCCGTGGAGGTGTTAGAACCCTTTGGGCATTATTGTTATTGGGGCGAAGGTTGAGGGCCTGCAACACCGTTGCCTGGAATTGTTGGAACTCGGCACGAGTGATGGGTGCCTCATCGTTCCTCGGATGATATCGACCAGCAGGGAAATGTGGCCTCCTCCTACGACGCTCGGGAGATTCCCCCCGTCCTCTTCGGTCCGGAGACCTCCTGCCATCTCGGCGATGAGGAGATCGCTCACCTTGATGATGGCGGGAGACTCCCTCTCGGGCCCGCTTCTCATCTAGGCGGTTGCAAAGGTCTTCATCCTTCTGCCGATTTAGAACGGTGTTGCGGAGGTCGAAAGCTCGGGGATTATGGGAGGCCATAGAATCCGAGGAGGCATTGCGCACTGAGACATGGTCTGGGTGGAGAGGTTGCTTCTGCCTCCGCTGGTTCTGACCAGTGGGACCATTAGGGGGTTGTTAATTCAGAAGAGGGGGCTGGCCCTATTGGAAATGGTCTTGGACCAGGGGAGGAAGTTGTTTGGGCTGCGGAGCAGGATGCACGGGGACTTCCTCTTGTTGATCGGTGGGGTTGGGTCCACGGTTGGACCTCCTAGACCTGACCTTTCTGGAAGGCATGTCTGGAGAAGAGCTAGTCGACGGGAAGAGGAGAGGCTGCTATTCGTATGGTTTTCCACAGACGACGCCAATCTGTTACCGCTGAATCTGGTGTGGGGGTAAACAGATGAGATTTGTGAGTTCGTGGAAAAACCTGAATAGCGGATCCAAGCCTGTTCGTCGGAATTGGGCTGCTGATTCCTGCCGCTCACCTGCAAGGAAGTGCGATACACCGGGGTTGATTCCGGCGACGCACCCTCCGACGCTCTTGTCAGTAACCAGTGATGATTAAGAAAGAGCTTCAGTTGTCAAAAGAGTGATTACTTGGTCACAGTGATAGGTAGGAGGTTTTTATAGTTGCCATGGGAGTCTGATTAGGGACCTGATTTCCTGTGAAACCATTAGGAGGAAAATCCTCATAATTAGTTTAGGAAACTGATCCCTGATTCCCGGTGAGAGGATAACTGCAAATCAGGCCCGTTGATTTAGTCAAATCAGTGACCCTGATCTCCTCTTGCTGGTCTGGGTTTGTCTTGGGTCGGGACCCGTACCCAGCTGGAGTGGATCCGTTTCGCGGGTTATTGGATCTGTGAAGGGGAGATCCAGTGCTTGCTTCGGGTCCATCTATATGCGAAATTACCATTTTACCCCTGAGCTTCAAGATTCGTTCCCAATCTGGACGGTTCCAATTTAACCCCATTTTTAGCCATATCAGATTAAAAGAGAGAACTAAGTTTTACGAGATTAATGAAATAATACGAAATTGGAACAAAACCTTTCGGGTTGCCTGTGAGTCGTTGGGTACGGGTAGCTAGTGGTCTGACCTTGCGCTGCTTCCTGGTTGGGATGGGTTCGAAACTTGACAACCCAAACATTTTTACTGTGATGCTTTTTGTTTAGAAATAATTTAACCGAGAAGTTGGCATAAGGGCATTTCAATGAAGAATTAAAACAATAAGTCCAAAAGGACTAAGTGGCTAGTGGCTTGGGATTTGGGCACTGCATCGGTTCACGGGTTCGAAACCCCTTGTTGCCATTTGATTTTTTTGGGGGGTTTCTTTTGACATTATTGATGAGTTTTTAATGCAATTTAATAAATAAATAAATAAATAAATTATTGTTATATGAAATTAAAGAATTATATTCTTATTTTGGTTCAAAGATTAATTGAAGTGAGAGGAATATTTTGGTGAGATTCAAATTACTAATAAGATCTCAAGTGACGAACTTATTATTCATGAATAGAATTGCTATTTTAAGGGCTATGAATTAATTAAGATTGAAGTTAAATGAATCATGAAATGGTGTTAAGATTAGACTATGATTTACTTTGTAAATTAATTGTCTTTGATGGGATTATTCATTTGTGTTGCATACTTGATTATTTAAATTGCAAATGAGATTGCAAGTGATAAAATCATGTTTGTGAAAAGAATAAATTTTGTGAGATTGATGTTGAATGAAATGGTTTCATGAAAAAGAATTATTATTATTAAGGAATTATGAATAGTGCTAAAATGAGACATAGAACAAATTATGGATAAGTTAGAGACATGAATATAATAAGTTAAGACATGATTATTAAAGGGTATGTGTACCCATGTTTCTTGTGCATGAAAGATTTATGATTTAGAATTAGTAAGACCTCGGTTACCGGTAATTTTGAAGGAAAGATTTTGATTTCGAGATAATGCCGTCGGACGATCTCGTATTTTTGTGAACAAATCCGGTATGAGGTAAAACTGATTCTAGGGTGATAACCTATTCATGTCTTGAACTAAAATTAATTAGGCACTTAGGTGAAGATGTAATAGACTTGTGCAAACGTAAATGGGTGCTTATATAGTCGGCGGTGGATCTCCGTGGCTATAGACCCAGTTGATGGACTGTGGTTGCTCCGTAGGAGATGGACTGTATTTTATCCGAGACTTAGGGTAGTTGGCGGATGTTTACCCTACTCCAATGTATATGTGTATACCGGGGCTAGAGGGGCATTTACGGGATTATTCTCACGATATAATAGCCAGGGAGGCTGGGATCTGTTATTATAGCCAGGGAGGCTGAGATCCGTATCTGTGAAATAACTCTAAAACTTGTTTTATTACTGGGTAGTCTCATGGCGAGGGATCGAACCCTTCAATGTGGAGTACGTAGGCGCTTGCCCTCGGACCTATGTAGTATGGGATGCATAGAATCCGAACAAGTGTGCATTAGTGTCATCCTAGTATAGAAATGTGTGCATTAGGCATTAAGGCATGACATACACTTATGTTTAGAATAATCACCTTTGACACTTTACTTGTTCATTCAATCTTTTTTGTGATTTGTTAAAGTATGAGATCGTTATACTATTCCCGGCATAGAGAGGATAGCCGTGTATAATATTTCGTCAGTTGTAAGTAACTGACGTGCCCACAGATTGATATGCAGGTAAAGGACTATTCAAGGAGTTATAAAGTGGATATGCTGTTGCTATTTGAAAGTTAAAGATGTTGCAAATGATGTTAAAGTTGTACAAGTTATATTTTTGTTTTTCAACTGTTGTAAGTTTTATCTCTTCCGCTGTGTAAAAACCAAGTGTAAATAAACTCTGATGTATTGTGAATAAAAAGTTTTAAAATTTCCTTGTAAAATTGTACGAAGTGAAGTAAAGATCCTGTGAAATCTCGAATTTATCCTTATTTGAAATTCGGGGTGCTACAATATGTGTATGTTTAGTGGAAAAAAATATATTATAAAATTGTTTTGCGCGTGCGTTGCACATTTTAAATAGGTGATTTTTTTTATTTGTTTGTTTTTGTTGTAATTAATGGGAGAGTTGGAGTTGCACGTGCAACGCACGGGTTTGAATGTTGACAAATGACAACCCCAACTCTCCCATTATAATATTAGAGATGATAAATTCAAAATATACATAATTTATATATACAACCTCATTTCATTCATTTTTCTTCATAAATTCACTATTTTCTCAACTCTCTCTCAACTCTCTGAACAAATCAGCAACAATCAACAACTCTCTCGCAAGGATCAATATCAACAACAATCTCTCAACTCTCTTTACGCTCATTCTTCAAAATACACTCATACAATATTTTTAAATTTGTTTATTTTTTAGAAATAACATTTCTTATGTATCTCTCTTTATTAGATTTCAGTAGTTAATATATTACTAGTTCATAATTTAAATTTTGTGTTTTATTGAACTCCTTTTTTTAAAGATTTTTTTAGTAAACATAGAGTACTTGTTAATCTTTTAATTGTTGTTGTTTTATTAAATTCTCTCTTTTTCTCTTTTTGATCTTGTTTATTAATATACATTAGTTTACAACTTGTTCATTAAATTTAGATTTTGTTTATTAACAGGTTTAAACCTATTAAGGGATATATTCGGAATTTTTTTTTTTTTTTTAATTTTGTTTATTGACATCTGCATCTCTAACATTATAATAGGAGAAGACCTTAGTGTCATTTGTCAATCTACCAACCCGTGCATGACTAATATGAAGGATGTATCAGGTTCGAGTCCATTACGTCAGATTTTTTACTTTAATTTTTTAATATATTAAAGGGCAAAAAACAAAGTACCCCCCTAACGTTTGGGCTTAATACAATATGCCCATATAACGTTTGAAAAAGTACATTTAACCCATTCCACCGTTAACTTAACCCCATCCGTTAAGTTAGAATTATTGAATTACCTTTTTATCCTTACCCTTTCATAATCAAATCTCTTCTTCTTTTTCCTCTTTCTTCATTCTTTTTCTTTTTCCTCTTTCTTCATTCTTTTTCAGATTTTGCAATTCATTTCAGATTATGCAAACAACTTATATCTTATTCATATTTCTGAAATTTAGTCAAGTTGCAATTTTTTTCCCAAATCAAATGCAAATATGATATATGTTTTCTTCTCTGTTTCTACATCATTCATTGACTCATTGTTATATCAGATTTCTGGCACA
The DNA here is from genome assembly GCA_017893485.1 of Hemerocallis citrina. Classification (NCBI taxonomy): domain Eukaryota; kingdom Viridiplantae; phylum Streptophyta; class Magnoliopsida; order Asparagales; family Asphodelaceae; genus Hemerocallis; species Hemerocallis citrina. The sequence goes on along the minus strand of CM030358.1, from coordinate 91,184,955 downwards.
ATTTTAGTGTTGATATCTGTTAACTCTTATCCGATCCGAAAATATAATCAGTACCTGAAAAAAGTACAATCATCCCATCGGGTCTGTATCTACTGAAATTACCGTTTAATTAGTGAGCTTGTCGGCAACACCCAGGGCATCGAGAGCATGCCACCCATTGGAAAAAATAGTGATGGAGGTGCCAGTAGTTCGCAGCTCCTCTGCTGTTTCGAGCACCCTTAGGTTTTGTTTGTTTGTTTTGTTCTCTCATTAATGACAAGCAAAATGTAGCATATTGAGTAAGAGCCGCACATTGACATTGCATTCTCTATGTTCAGCTCAGAATTTGGATATATCTCAAAGCGCGTGCATTCAATCAACTTTATAGGAATCCTGGATATAAAGAAATATTTGTGTTATGTGTACTCGTGTGTTATGTGTACAATGGAAGAGAAACATGAGTCCAAGCTTTTGTTATGTGTACTCGTTTGTTAAATATTTTCGTTAAATGTAACATGCATGGGTCCAAGCTTTGTTTGTTAATATTGTATCAATGAAAAGCCTAAGCCTAAGTACTATTTGTATCAAGCGACCTTTCGTAAAATTACATAGATGTATTTCGGAACTATACAAATTAGATTAGGATTTGGATTTTTTATAGCAGACAAAGATAATTTAGGAGTTTGTTGGACCACTTCTAATTAACTCATCAGATACAGACCCGATGGGATGATTGTACTGTTTTCAGGTACTGATTATATTTTCGGATCGGATAAGAGTTAACAGATATCAACACTAAAATTGAGCCAGAAATCTAATATAACAATGAGTCAATGAATGATGTAGAAACCGAGAAGAAAACATATATCATATTTGCATTTGATTTGGAAAAAAAATTGCAACTTGACTAAATTTCAGAAATATGAATAAGATATAAGTTGTTTGCATAATCTGAAATGAATTGCATAATCTGAAAAAGAATAAAGAAAGAGGAAAAAGAAAAAGAATGAAGAAAGAGGAAAATGAAGAAGAGAATTGATTATGAAAGGATAAGGGTAAAAAGGTAATTTAATAATTCTAACTTAACGGATGGGGTTAAGTTAACGGTGGAATGAGTTAATTGTACTTTTTCAAACGTTATATGGGCATATTGTATTAAGCCCAAACATTAGGGGGGCACTTTGTTTTTTGCCCTATATTAAATGTATATCACACTTGTAAATTCTGTCTGTCTGTCTATCTATCTATCTATCTATAATACAATATATAATAGCTATTATAATGGAAGATTGGAATTATAAATCTACCCACTTACGTGCAACTCTAATTCTCCCATTATAGTCTTCGCATTTATTTTTAAAAATATATAACCATTTTTGTTAAGACATGCATCGCACATGTAAATCAGAGTTTCACTTTAATTTTTTTTAAGAAAAATTAATACGTGCATTGCACGTACATTACTAGTGATGCTGTTTATTTCTGAGGCACGTGTGGAAGCACCAGGTGTGAGTTCGAACTCAATTTGTATTGAAGGAGATTGCCGCTCGTCTGCCGACCGACGGTTGACCTTCTGGGGCCTACGATGAGCTCGGAAAGGCGTTGAAGGTTGGGCTCGGATCGGAAGGGTCGGATCCGAGGTCTTGTGTACCTGCAGACGGTCCTGAAACACCGGGGTTTGTCCCGGTGGCGGACCCTCTGACGCTCTAGTCAGTCTCTGTGAGAGAGTAGCAATAACTAGGTATATTTAAGTGGCAAAAGATTGATTACCTCCAAAAGGTGGGTGAGGGTCTAGTATTTATAGAAAATCCCAACCGGGTTTGGTTCCGCTTGGGGGCCGGGTTTGGATCCGAAAGCCCATGGGCCTGACGTGGCAGAAGGCCCAGGGGGTTTAGGGCGGTTGCTGTGATACCGGGAGTGGTATAGGGCTGACGTGGCGAAACCCTTGGCGGTATTTGGAGCTGACGTGGCCCATCGTGAGTCCTCTGCGCCTCTGGGGGAATCGGAGGGCCTAGGCTGCGCCAGGTCATCCCTCCGCCCCGCCAGAGAGGGGGGACGGCATGAGGGACTGCTCCGGATCGGACTCCGGGGGATACTGAGGCTCGTCAGTACGAGGAAGCCGGCACTGTGGGGGCAAACACGAGGTTCGGCGCCGACCCTGAAGGGGTCCGGAGCCGAACCAGGTCGGTATTCTTGCTTTTCTGAGTAGGAATTGTATTGGGCCTTGGATGGGCCTCAGGCCATTTTTACACTGTCACACAAGCCCCCCACTCCTGCAGGGGGTGCGGGAGCTAGCCGTGGAGGAGTGTTCATGATTGTAAAAAATGGGAGGGCGGATCACAGGGCCTTCCTGGTGGTGTTGTCCTGAAGCTTGGATAGAACCTCGAGCTAGTCGAGGGTCAAAGTGTAGGTGAAGGTGATGGCGAACCGTTGTCTCTTCCAGAGAAGAGTACCCTGGTGTTCGATTGAACCTCGAGAGGTCGAGGGATTACGCGTCGACAAGGGTGATGGCGAGCCGTTGCTTCTTCCTGAGAAGAGTACCCGGGTGCCAGACCGAACCTCGAGAGGAGGAGGAATTATGGGCTGGTAAGGGTGATGACTAGCCGATGGATCTTCCGAAGAAGAGTACCCGGGTGCCAGACCGAACCTCGAGCTGGCGAGGGATTGTGGGTCGGTTAGGGTGAAGGCGAGCCGTTGTTTCTTCCTGAGAAGAGTACCCCGGTGCCAGGCCGAACCTCGAGACGAGGGGAATTACGGGCTGGTAAGGGTGATGGCCCGCCGGTGGATCTTCCGAAGAAGAGTACCCCGGTGCCAGACCGGACCTCGAGCTGGCGAGGGATTATGGGTCGGTAAGGGTGAAGGCGAGCCGTTGCTTCTTCCTGAGAAGAGTACCCGGGTGCCAGACCTAACCTCGAGACGAGGGGGAATTACGGGCTGGTAAGGGTGATGGCCCGCCGGTGGATCTTCCGAAGAAGAGTACCCGGGTGCCGAGCCGAACCTCGAGCTGGCGAGGGATTATGGGCCGGTGAGGGTGAAGGCGAGCCGTAGTTTCTTCTTGGGAAGAGTACCCCGGTGCCAAGCCGAACCTCGAGACGAGGGGGGATTACGGGCTGGTAAGGGTGATGGCCCGCCGGTGGATCTTCTGAAGAAGAGTACTTTAGTGTTGGCGAAGGCGAGTCGTTATTTTGCCCGAACCGGCCCCGTACAGTGCTGCCAGCCTGGCACTGGGTGACGTCAGCAGCACGTGCTTCGAGGATGTGGCGTGATTTCCTAGGCGGTAGTTGTACGTCAATTGGTGAATAGTGACTGCGAAAATCGAGGAGTTGTTCTTATCCCCTATAAATGTTCCCCCCTCTCCTCCCGTCGCCCATTTCTTTCCTGCCTCTTACTTTTTGAAAAAATCCTTCAACTCTTCAGCGCTCGCCCCTTCAGCTTCCGGCAGCAAGGTCGTGTTTCCGAGGTGATTTCAGGTTAGTTGGTAATCCTGTTTTAACTTAGGCACGGATGGATAGGGCTCAGTCCGGCTCGTTGGCGTCGACCTCTGGGGAGGGGCCGGTAGGCAAGGAGGAGGTCGTACACAGCGTGAAGCCATTGCGATCTCGGAGGCATTTCGTGGTAGAAAGCAGCGACTCTGAGGAGGGGGGCGGCAGCTCAGACGAAGTTCACACCCTAGGGTCGGCTTCCGGAGAGGAGGGTGGCTCCGAGGGAGAAGGTTCCGCGGGGTCTCCGAATCCGCCCGTTCTGGGGCGCTTGTCTACACCTTCGCCGGAACGGACTAAGAGGAGGAGGGTTCCAAAGAAGAAGAAATCGAAGATTGGCGGCCCGAGCGACTTGGGGATAGGGTCGTCCGCACAACCCCGGCCTTTCCGTTGCTACCCCGACGATCTCTCCGATAAGGAGTCCTCGGGGGTCCAGCCGTCGTCGTCAAGCCGGAAGAGGTTGATGGTGGACGCCTCCCCGACCGCTCTGGAGGCAAGCGACTTGGGGGCTCTGCAGTTGGCCTACCACATAGGGCCCAGTTATGAGCTTATGCTGCCGAGTTCTTCTCTTCGACCGACCGATCCCCTGCCGGACAGGTATTGTATCTTCCCTGTGGACGCCTTTATCTCCGGCCTGAGGCTGCCCATCCACCCATTCGTTCGGGAGGTGTTAAATTGGTCGTCCCTGGCGCCGATGCAGTTCGGGCCGAACTCCTGGAAGCAGATCATCTGCTTCGTGCTGTTGTGCGAGGAACGGAGGGTACCCTTACGGCTGGGCGTGTTCCGAGCGATGCTATTGATTGGCTCATCGGCAGAAGGGGTATATTATATCTCGCCTCGAGGTAAGGCGAAGGTTGTCCACGGTCATCCGGATTCCATTAAGTTCTGGAAGAAGAAGTATCTGGTGATCCGGAGTGAGGACCCTTGGGCTATCCCTACTCGGTGGAACCATACTAAGCCGAGCTACCCAGCACCGGGGCCAGGGGATTTGACGGCGGAGGAGTGGAGACTCGTTGAGCGCCTCCGTCTGTCGCATAGCATTAATTGGGGGAAGGTGACGGAGGCCCACCTGGCGAGCGTCGGACTGAGCCCCAGCCCGGCCGTGCCTCGTACGTGGTTGTTTCTTTCCTCACACTCTTCTTGTACTTTTTTGCTCATTTGTTCTTAATGGATCTCTTTACAGAAATGGATGAGGAGTCGATTAAGGCGCTGAGGCTCGCCATGAAGAAGAAGAAGGGCGAGAAGAAGGATGTCGCGGTGAAGACCACCGAGTTGTCCCAGGTTGTCTCCGAGGTCCCCATTCAGCCGAGGACGAAGAGGACTCGATCAGAGACGGGTGGGGACGCCGTGGTCCAGGGGGGTTCGGATCAGGGTGCGGCCGCCGCGCCTGATAAGGGGAAGGGTCCCCCGGTGGATCCCGGACTTGAGGAGAGGCTTCGGCGAAGGTGGGTGCCGGATTGGTCGATCCGCGAGGGTGATTGCCTGGTCCGGGGGCGCCAGGCCGTGGAGGTTGCAGATAAGTTGGCGACCCCTCGGGACCGCTCGGATATGAAGTCCCAGACCCTGGACGAGGCGTATGTTCGTCTTGCGCAGGCCACGGTGCTGGTAAGTCGATCGAACCTCCTAGCTTTCAGGTGATGTTATTTAAGGAAGATTTCTTAGTAGTGTCTGGTCCTGGCAGGCGACCGTGCAGGGGGCCCATGTGAGGGGCCTCTACGAGGCGGCGGTGCAGCGAGAGCGAGATCGGGCTGACAAGGCCGAGCAGGAGGTGACGGAATTGAAGGGAGAGCTCGAAGGCTCTCGTAAGAGGGAGGCGGAGACGAAGGTGGCTTTTGACAAGGAGAAGGAGGAATGGGCGAAGGCGAGGGCGGCTCAGGAGGAGAGGTCGGAGAAGGAGAGGGATGAGGTGACTAAGTCGTGTCAGATCCTGGTGATCAATGCCCAGGATAGTAGTTATGCGAAGGCCCTCAGCCATGTGAGGCACTTTTATCCGACCATCGACCTGTCCAACTTCGAGTATGATATGGAGATTGAGGGGACACCGAAGACTCCTGGCGGACAAGGGTCAGATGACAAATTGGTTACCGACCCTCCAACGGATCCGGCTGATATCGAGGTGGGAAAACCCGCTGTATAATTTTTGTCCTTCTTTTTCCTTCTCTCGATTGTATTTGCCTTCCGCGGACTGGCCACCGCATTTTTTGTATGGGGAAACTGAATTTATAAAAAGAGGGTTTTCTGGCTGGCTAAGTGTTCCAACTTTGAAAAATTTCTGAACCTCCTTGCATATATGTCTTGAGCGGGCTGGTTCTCTTGTAGGTCACGGCTCCCCTTCCTGAGGTGGACCCCCTTCGTTCCGACGTGGCGTGGCTTCGAGGCAAGGTCGAGGCCTTAGAGGCCACTTTGGTTCGGTATCGAAAGAGGGCTCGCGACACTGATGCGGCCTTCCATTATTACAGGAACAAGTCTGAAGCCCTGAGTGAGGAGGCGAGCCGGCTGAGGAGGGCGATGGTGGATCGGGAGCTAGGGGGCGTTGGTCTTGGATACACCATGTCAAGTTCTTCGGTGCAGAGGCCTTCCTCCGGGAAGCTTCTTCGTGATGTGATAGTGGAAAAGGAGATGGAGATACACCGCTATAGGACCATGTTGGGTGTTTCGACATCTTCCTCGAGGGATCGGCGAGCAGAGGGGGCTCCCTCGGCGTTGCCACTGATGGAGCGCATTCGATCCGTGGATGCCCAGAGCTCCGTGGCCGGGGTGTCGACGGTGGCAGAACCGAAGGATCGTCATGACGAGGAGAGAGTCCCCAGTCGTTTGGTCGGAGTGGTTCCTCCCTTTACCGGGTCCGAGGGGCCCTAAGTCGGAGATCCCCTTTAGTTTGAGATGAGGGGAGTGGTTCTGTAACGGTATTTGCTTGTTTTCTCCGTACAAAAATAAAAGAGTATGAATAAAGCTTTCATTTCCTTCTTTGCTCTGGTTATCGGGGTGGTGAAGGGCGGTTTAGGCGAGGTCGGGCTCCGCTGATTCGTGAGGAATCGATGCGGGGCGACAGGGAGACCTCCTGCCCGTTGTTGGGTCGCACCTGCCGAGGCGTTTGGGAATGAGACCCGAGGGAGAACCCTGATGCCGCCCGCCTTGCCCGGTACCGGGTCGGCGTTGCCGAGGTATTTAACTTTTGACAGAAGAGACTTCTTTTATACCAGACTGAGAGGGGGGGGGGGGTCGCTGAAGCGGCCCTTTACACATGAATGTTTACAAAAGTTTTAATTTACTTAAGCCACGCTGGAACCTAAGCTTGCTCTCCCCGGAATTTCATGAGGTGCTCAGCGTTCCAGGGTCGGCTGATGGGTCGGTCATTCATATCCATCAGTCGGTATGTACCCGGGCGTACAGCCTCGACTACGCGGTATGGGCCTTCCCAGTTGGGAGCCAGTTTCCTCTTCTTGGTCGGGTCAGAGACAGATAGCTTTCGCAACACTAGGTCCCCTGCCTGGATGCTGGTGGGGCGGACTTTCTTGTTGTAAAATCTCTCGATCCGTTGCTGATAAATGCTCCTTCGGACCGCGGACTTTTCTCGTACCTCGGCGACGAAGTCTAGGTTAGCCCTCAGGGCGGACGCGTTGTCGTCTTCATCGAAGGCTATGATCCGGGGGGAAGGCAATCCGACTTCGACGGGGATGACTGCCTCAGTCCCATAGGTCAGATTGAAGGGTGTCTCCCCCGTGGGGATCCTCTGCGTGGTTCGGTGTGCCCATAGTACGCTGGGCAGCTCCTCCACCCAGAGCCCCTTGGGGGAACTGTCAAGGCGCTTTTTGAGGCCATCGAGGATTTGCCTGTTCGCATTTTCTGCTTGGCCGTTAGATTGAGGGTGGCAAATGGCGGAGAAACGTTGCTGGATGCCGATGTCCTGACAAAAAGATTGGAAGTTTTGCCCTTGGAACTGGGTTCCGTTGTCCGTGACAAGGATTCGGGGGATCCCGAATCGACAAATGATGTTCTTCCAGAAGAATTGTTGTACTTGGCGTTCGGTGATGCTGGACAGCGGTTCGGCTTCGATCCACTTGGTGAAGTAGTCGATGGCGACAATCAGGAATTTCTTCTGTCCTACCGCTGGGGGGAAGGGCCCCACAAGGTCCATTCCCCACATGGCGAAGGGCGTAGGGCTCGCCAAGGATCGGAGGTTGGCTTGAGGAAGCCTTTTGATGGGAGAGAACCTTTGGCAGGGGCCGCACCTCTTGACTAAGTCTTGTGAGTCTTGGAGCATGGTGGGCCAATAGTACCCTTGATTCAGAGCCTTTCGGGCAAGCGTCCTACTCCCCATGTGGCATCCGCCGATCCCCTCGTGCAGGTCTTTGAGGACGTAGCTGGCCTCGTCCTTGGCGAGGCAGCGGAGGTAGGGTTTGCCGTCGGCCAGGGTGTACGAGCGTTTGAAGAGGATGTTATCGATTATGACGAACCTTTCCGCTCGGATTCTGATTCGCCTGGCCTCGGCTTTGTCTTCAGGAAGCTCGGCCTGGCTCAAGAATTTTCGGATGGGAGTGGTCCAGTCGTCCGGGCTGGTTCCTTCTTGTACGCACATTGCTTCCGGCTCTGGGCTAAGGATGCTTGGCTCCAAGAGGACCTCGACGAGCACCGTACGATCGAGGCCTTCGAAGGAAGAAGAGGCGAGTTTGGATAGCGCGTCGGCTTGGGCATTCTGTTCCCTGGGGACTCTGACAACCGCAGTGTTGTCGAAGAGCGCCAAGAGTCGTCGGACCGCCGCCAAATATCTCACCATTCGGTCGTCGCGGGCTTCGTACTCTCCGTTGATCTGGTGGATCACGAGTTGAGAGTCGCTGAACGCCCGGATTCGCTTGGCACCGGCTCGGTGGGCGAGGGTCAGTCCGGCGATCATGGTCTCATATTCTGCCTCGTTGTTGGAGGCGGGAAAGTTGAGGCGCAGGGAGTATTGAAGTAGGAATTGGTCGGGGCCACGAAGGATGACGCCCGCCCCACTCCCTGTTTCGCAGGATGAGCCGTCAACAAAGACCTCCCAGGTCAGATCCGGCTCTTCTACGTCAGGTTGCTCGGAGACAGTGCATTCAGTTATGAACTCGGCGAGGGCCTGCCCTTTAATGGCTGCCCTGGGATGATAGCTGATGTCGAACTGGCTCAGCTCGATCGACCACTTGACTAATCGGCCGGAGTTTTCGGGCTTGTGGAGGACGGTCTTCAGCGGTTGGTCGGTCAGAACTTGGACGGAGTGGGCCTGGAAGTAAGGTCGGAGTTTTCGGGCTGCCATAACCAGGGCATAGGCCACCTTTTCTATCTTCGCGTATCTCGTCTCGGCCGGGTGTAGCACTTTGCTTACATAGTACAGGGGTTTCTGAACTCCTGCCTCCTCTCGGACGAGGACGGCGCTGAGGGCGTGGTCCGAGGCGGACAGGTAGAGCCAAAGCGGCTCGCCTGGTTCGGGCTTGTTGAGGAGAGGCGGGTTGGCGAGGTACCGTTTCAGCTGTTCGAAGGCTTCTTGTTGAGGGGTACCCCACTCGAAGCCCCCTTTCCCGCGCAAGGCCTTGAAGAAGGGGAGAGATTTCTCCCCTGACTTGGAGAGAAAACGGCCGATCGCCGCCAACCGACCCGTGAGTCTCTGAACTTCTTTGACATTCCGGGGTGGGGACATGTTGATGATGGCCTGTATTTTTTCGGGGTTTGCCTCGATGCCGCGCTGGCTGACAATGAACCCTAGGAACTTCCCCGTGGAGACGCCGAAGGCGCATTTAGCCGGGTTAAGCCTCATGTTGTGGCGTCGGAGGACACCGAAGGCTTCCTCGAGGTCGGCGACGTGGTCCGGCCCAGCCCGGCTCTTGACAAGCATGTCGTCGACGTAAACTTCTACGTTGCGGCCGATCAGGTCCTTGAAGATTCTGTTGACGAGTCGCTGGTACGTGGCTCCGGCGTTTTTCAGCCCGAAGGGCATGACACGGTAACAATAAAGACCTTGGTCGGTGACGAATGAGGTCTTGGAGATGTCTGGCGGAAACATCCGGATCTGATGGTACCCCGAGAAAGCGTCCATGAAGGACAGTAGCTCGTGCCCTGAGGTCGCGTCTATCAAAGCGTCGATGCGCGGGAGGGGGAAAGGATCTTTTGGACACGCTTTGTTAAGGTCCGTGAAGTCAATGCAGATTCGCCAACCCCCTGTAGCTTTCTTCACCATGACGACATTGGCCAACCATTCGGGGTAGGTGACTTCCTGGATGAATCGAGCGGACAAGAGCTTGTCTACTTCTGTTTTTATAATTAGTTGCCTCTCCGGGGCGACTTTGCGCCTCTTTTGGACGATCGGTTTAGAGTCAGGGAGGACACTCAGTCGGTGCATGATCAAGTCTTCGGAGATTCCGGGCATATCGGAGGGCTTCCAAGCGAAGAGATCAACGTTGCGGCGGACGCAAGCGATGATGCCCGCCTTCAGGTCCTCGGCGAGTGAGCGGCTCACCCGGAACCATTTGGACTCATCTTCAGCGTCGAATAGGATCTCCTCCAGCTCGTCCACGGGCTCGGGGGCGGGGCCGTCTTTCTCGGGTTCGAGTTCAACGGTGCTGAGGGGGAGTACGCCCGTGCTGAGGGGGGGGTACGCCCCTTCTCCCTTTGAGTTCCCGATGGTGGGCCGAAGGTATCGCCTGGATGGAGTTTAGCCCGGGTCTGCCGAGGATGGCGTTGTAGGCCGCCTTGGCGTGGATGACCATGAAATCCAAGGACTCGGTCCTCTTGACAGGATCCGGTCCAGTGGTGACGTTGAGGGTAATAATTCCCTTCACCATGATCGGGACGCCCGCAAGCTTGAGCAACGTGCCTCCTGCTGGTTTGAGTTTCCCTCTGGGCAATCTGAGGCTTTCGAAGGTTCTGAGGAAGAGAATATTTACCGGGTTGCCGCTGTCAACAAGGATTCGGCGAACTTCACAATTGGCCATGCTGAGGCTAACGATGAGGCCCCCGCCGTGGGGGAGGTGAATTCCTTCGGGGCCCCCTCCTGAGAAGGAGACTGGCCGCGGTTGTAGCTCAGGGGAGGGGCTGTACTGAATGGCGTTCGTCCCCTGGGTGAAGGTTCTTTGGGAAGTATCATTTTCTCCCCTCACCGGTCCCCCGTGGATGTTGTGTAGGGTGAAGGGCGTATCCAGGGATACCTCGTATTCGGGATCCTGACCCTGGGTGCGGTTTGGGTCAGGCTTCGGGGTTGGTGATCCCCAGTTCCTATCACCTTGCCGACCCCGTGGGCCGTCATCCCTGTGGGTCCTCCTCGGATGGTTCGGGGCCGAGTTGGAAGCGGCCCTTCCCCAGTTGTGGGTAATCTTGCGGCTGAGGATTACTCTTTGTAGGTCGGGCTGGGCTGTCCCGCCGACGCTCGTTTGGGACTCCCGAGGGGGAGCCTTGTGTTTCGACGTGCGGGGCTCGGCTTCATCAGAGGGTGGGGGCGGGTCCCGTTGGTTGACGGAAGGAGCAGCCCCCTTGCCTTTGGAGGTCATGAAGATTCGGCTGTCGATGGCCTCCGAGGGTCTGGGTCGGATCGGCTTCTGGAGCAGCGCTTCCCACAGACGGCGCCAACCTGACGCTGTTTATTTCTGAGGCACGTGTGGAAGCACCAGGTGTGAGTTCGAACTCAATTTGTATTGAAGGAGATTGCCGCTCGTCTGCCGACCGACGGTTGACCTTCTGGGGCCTACGATGAGCTCGGAAAGGCGTTGAAGGTTGGGCTCGGATCGGAAGGGTCGGATCCGAGGTCTTGTGTACCTGCAGACGGTCCTGAAACACCGGGATTTGTCCCGGTGGCGGACCCTCCGACGCTCTAGTCAGTCTCTGTGAGAGAGTAGCAATAACTAGGTATATTTAAGTGGCAAAAGATTGATTACCTCCAAAAGGTGGGTGAGGGTCTAGTATTTATAGAAAATCCCAACCGGGTTTGGTTCCGCTTGGGGGCCGGGTTTGGATCCGAAAGCCCATGGGCCTGACGTGGCAGAAGGCCCAGGGGGTTTAGGGCGGTTGCTGTGATACCGGGAGTGGTATAGGGCTGACGTGGCGAAACCCTTGGCGGTATTTGGAGCTGACGTGGCCCATCGTGAGTCCTCTGCGCCTCTGGGGGAATCGGAGGGCCTAGGCTGCGCCAGGTCATCCCTCCGCCCCGCCAGAGAGGGGGGACGGCATGAGGGACTGCTCCGGATCGGACTCCGGGGGATACTGAGGCTCGTCAGTACGAGGAAGCCGGCACTGTGGGGGCAAACACGAGGTTCGGCGCCGACCCTGAAGGGGTCCGGAGCCGAACCAGGTCGGTATTCTTGCTTTTCTGAGTAGGAATTGTATTGGGCCTTGGATGGGCCTCAGGCCATTTTTACACTGTCACAACTAGTAAAATAAAGTTAAGAGCATCGGCATAGATCCGACCATATAAGGAGTAATTGAGCATTCCCCCGTACGAACTGAACTCTTTGTAACAAATAGTTGCAGATCCCGAAAGGAATCTGATGAATATTTTCTTACATGGAGTCATTATGTTATATATATATGTGGGAACATGTCTGAAATATAGATATTCAATCGATGTATTTTTGTCGTTCGTTTGATTTTTGCTCGAGCCAGATAAAGAAAACTTTATCATGTCCGGCGATGGATCCATTAGAATTCATCACATAAATAATTAAAAAGCATCTACATGAAATAAAGTTAAGAGCATCAACACAGATCTGATGAAATAGACATAGCATTTTCTGTTTTCTTAGCTAAATGTCGGGAAAAATCCGACCCCGATTAAAAAATATGGAACAAATTAAAGATCTCCCACAGCAAGCAATGAGGCAATCATACAGAAATGTCATCACAAAGATCACAGACAATCCTGGACATTCTTTCCGCTTCTCGGTGCTTTTCCAAAACTTTAACAAGCTCCCCTCTTCTAGGCATAATTTGGGGAATGACACGCTCATACAAAATCTGGACATGAATCAATTATAATCAATTTTGTGAAACAAGTAGCATGCAATTGCAACACATTACATAAATATAAATTATGGAAGACGAACCTTTTGAACATAATTTCTGTTGCTGCTGATTTTGGTGTGGGAGCAAACAGATAGAATTTGTGGATTCTTGGAGAAAACAATAAAGCAAACCTGCTGACCTGTTGACCTTCACCAAGTTGTTGATTTGGTCTCTTGCCGCTGCTGTGAACCTGCAAAAAGTGCGAAACACCGGGGTTGATCCCGGCGACGCACCCTCCGATACTCAAGTCAGTAATCGGAAAAGATTATGAATGAGCTTTGATTGGCAAAGATTGATTACATCATAATGATGGTGGGTGGGGGGTATTTATAGCTGCCTTTGGGACCAGTTTAGGAATGAAATCCCTAATTCCCAGAGAAAGGATAGAGCGAATCAGGGCCGTTGATTGCATACAATCAGAAACCCTAATTCTATCCAGCTGGACCGAATTTCTTGCGGGTTAGGATCCGCACCCAGTTGAGATAGATCCGTCCGTGGGTTATTGGGCTTTGAAGAAAGACCCAGTCCCCATTTCAGACCCGTTTGTAGGTTAAATTACCGTTTTACCCCTGAGCTTTAAGATTCGTGTCCGCTTTGAACGGTTCCAATTTAACCCTATTTTTAGCCATATCACGAGCCCCCCACTCCTGGAGATTGAGTTCTACAGTCTTTGAGGAGTAATTTTGTTGTCTTAATAGCGTACGGGATTTTATCGGAGTTCTTAAGGGATTTGAATCTAGCTCAGGGTGTAACGGTAGTTTTCTGAGCTTGTAAAATGCCCAAAATTATTCTCAGGTTTTTCTGATTTTTTTGTGATTTTTCCAGATTTTTCTGAATTTTTTCGAATTTTTTATTTAATTTCTGAATTAAAAAATTAATTATTGAAAATTTTAATTAATTATTCTAATTTAATAATTACTATTTTCAGAATTTAAAAATTATTTTCTGAATTAATAATTATTTTTAGAATTTTTAATTAATTTTTTTCAATTTTTAAATATTTTTTTCGATTTTTTTTAAATAATTAATTCTGTTATTCAAATAAATAAATAAATACCTGGTGACGTGGCGCGATCGTGTGCGTTGATCACGATCAAGCAAGTGCGCATCGGGAGGAGGTCATTTTTTGCTCATAACATCATCGGTGGCAAGAGCTCTCGGCAAAAGTGGCCGAAGTCCATATGGACGCCACGTGGCAAAGTCAACCGTTGACCCCCCCCCCCTTTTTTTTCTTCTCTCCCGCTCTCTGCTTCTCCATCCTACCTCCGCTCTCTCTCGTCTCCCTCCCTCGTCTCCTCTGACTCCTTCTTCGAGCGGCGTGTAGCTTGACATCGGCGAGGTGAGCTTAGCGAAGCTTGAGCTCGGTGGCAGCTATGGTTGGCGATGCTGGAGCTTGATGCAATGGAGGAGAGCTCATCTCTAGAGCTCGGCGAAATGGAGGCGAGGTCGAGCTCTGTGGCGGAGTGAGGGAGGAGAGATGCTGAGTTTTTGGGAGGTGGCGAGGCCATGGCTGTCGAGTTGGCGACGGAGAACTCGAGCTCGACGGGGCTTCGTCGCTGCGGAGGTTGGCGAGGTTGACGAAGGAGGGAGCTCGAGAGGTTGGAGCTCGGCGACGGAGTGAGGGAGCTCGATGATGACGAGGGTGATGGAGTCCTCGAGCTTGGCCATGGAGCCTTCGAACTCGGAGGCGGTGATCGTTGAGCTCGACGGAGGAGGAGAGCTTGGTGGAGCTTGATGGAGGTCGGAGTTTGTCGATGTGGTGGCAGAGCTCGCCTGTTGGGAGAGCTCGACAGCTATGGTGAAGGATTTGGAGCTCGACGAGAATGGAAGCTTGAGCTCAGAGTCGGAGTTCGGCGGCTATGGGTTCGAGCTCGGGATGGGGATGAGCAGCGAACGAGGGGGTTCGCCATTGGACGACTCTGACTGTGGCGAGCTCGGCGATTTGGAAGCTTCGGTGAGATCGGTGAACGAGGCGAGGGACGTTCGGTAAAAGAGCTCTTCGATGTTGGAGCTCGACGGAGCTTGGTTGCGATTGGAGCTCGCGCTGTGGAGGAGCTCGACGCATCGGAGTTCGAAGAGGCTATGGAGGAACTTGGCGGAGCTCGAAGTTGAAGGAGCCGGGTTCGTTCGAAGAAGAAGTTGGATTCTTCATTTTTGTGTTTTTGGCGCCAAACTCGTTGGAGAAGAAGGGGAGGAGAGAGAAAGGGTTTGGGTTTGTTCCTTAACGGGTCCGAACCCGACCCTATAGCCCCCCCCCCCTTTTGTGTTGTTTGTTTGGTTGCTTGTATCTGAGCTGTCAATCGCATTTGAGCACGAATTCTGAGGTAAAACATTTCTCTCATTTGAGCTCCAGTGGCAAGTTGCTTCGGCGACGTTGCCGACCCCCTCCAAATATGTGTTAAGAAGGAGGCCGAAGTCCAGGGGGGTTCGGGGTCTCCTGCCGAGGTGTAAAGATACTTAGGCATGGCGACACATGTAAAGAAGGGGTTCGGCGAGTCTTTGCCGAAGTCCGGAGTGAGTTTTTTCCATGCTTGAGGGTCGGTGGCAAAAGCGCTCGGCGAGGTGTGCCGAGGTCCAATTTTTCCATGTAACATGGTCGGTGGCAAGAGTGCTCGGCAAAGTGTGCCGGGATCCAATTTTTCCATGTAACATGGTCGGTGCCAAGAGTGCTCGACGAAGTATGCCGAAGTCTAGGGTGAGTTCTTCTCGATGTTCCCAATGCTACGGAGGTCGGATCGGGGCGTAGGACCCCTTGTTCTGAAGCAATTTCGAAGATCTACAAGTTCTCTTCAGAGATGAATTGGAGGGGGGAAGTCCGTTCTTGGAGGACAAGTTTGAGGAGCAATTCTAGGAGAGAGTTGTGAGCTCCGAACTTTTTGAGAATAGGTCCGCTTGGGGGGTGAGCAGAGCGAAGAGCTCGCCTCTAGGAGAGAGCCATTTAGGAGACAAGTTTGAGTCACAACTTTAGGAGAGAGTTGTGAGCTCCGAACTTGTTGAGAAGAGGTCCACTTGGGAGGTGAGCGGAGCGAAGAGCTCGGCTCTAGGAGAGAGCCATTTGGGAGACAAGTTTGAGGAGCAATTCTAGGAGAGAGTTGTGAGCTCCGAACTTGTTGAGAAGAGATCCGCTCTGGAGGTGAGCAGAGCAAAGAGCTCGGCTCTAGGAGAGAGCCATTTGGGAGACAAGTTTGAGGAGCAACTCTAAGAGAGAGTTGTGAGCTCCAAACTTGTTGAAAAGAGGTCCGCTTTGGAGGTGAGTGGAGCGAAGAGCTCGTCTCTAGGAGAGAGCCATTTGGGAGACAAGTTTGAGGAGCAACTCTAGAAGAGTGTTGTGAGCTCCGAACTCGTCGAGAAGAGGTCCGCTCTGGAGGTGAGCGGAGTGAAGAGCTCAACTCTAGGAGAGAGCCATTTGGGAGACAAGTTTGAGGAGCAACTCTAAAAGAGAGTTGTGAGCTCCGAATTCGTCGAGAAGAGGTCCGCGCTGGAGGTGAGCGGAGCAAAGAGCTCGGCTCTAGGAGAGAGCCATTTGGGAGACAAGTTTGAAGAGCAACCCTAGGAGAGAGTTGTGAGCTCCGAACTTGTTGAGAAGAGGTCCGCTTTGGAGGTGAGCTGTAACACCCCCAAAAAAAAATTTTTTTTCCCTCCAAATTCAATTCTTTCAATTTCTATATCACTTTGATCATAAACTAAGAAAGTTATATTTCAGGAAAAATTTTGGCAGAATCTCCCCTGTAAATTTTGCCCCGAAACACAAAAAGCTTACGGAATTCTGCTCAAAATTCCGTAGCTCACAATCCACATAATATTTTCATGGGCTCCCCAGGCCAAAATGAGCAGTTACACACATGCAATATAATATAATGCTCTAGGGGCCAAACTCATAACGGATTATCAAATATCAATTAAAAACTATAAATTTCTTTGAAAAACGAGGTAAAATTTTAGAAAAATCCTTGTAAAACCTACCACAGAGCCCGGTACTCCACAACGAGATGGGTACGGGTCACAAACATACCATACCACCTCACACTATACTCATCATCGTCATATACATGCTTATACACCCATAATACAATTTAGATCATAAATTTTACTATTCCTATAACTAAATAGTACAAATTTTTAAAATACAAATTTATCCTACTAATCCATGCCTCACCTCTGCATTGATGAGAACCTGCAACAGTGGGAGATCTAGGGTAGTCCTCAGACTCCCCTAACCCCCCAAACACTAAGGGGTCAGCCATTTCTAGTGTGAGTATAATTCATAAATGGGGGTTAGGAGAGTCTGAGGACTACCCTAGATCCCCCACTGTTGCAGGTTCTCATCAGTGCAGAGGTGAGGCGTGGATTCGTAGGATAAATTTGTATTTTAAAAATTTGTACTATTTAGTTATAGGAATAGTAAAATTTATGATCTAAATTGTATTATGGGTATATAAGCATGTATATGACGATGATGAGTATAGTGTGAGGTGGTATGGAATGTTTGTGACCCGTACCCATCTCGTTGTGGAGTACCGGGCTCTGTGGTAGATTTTACAAGGATTTTTCTAAAATTTTACCTCGTTTTTCAAAGAAATTTATAGTTTTTAATTGATATTTGATAATCCGTTATGAGTTTGGCCCCCAGAGCATTATATTATATTGCCTGTGTGTATCTGCTCATTTTGGCCTGGGGAGCCCATGAAAATATTATGTGGATTGTGAGCTACGGAATTTTGAGCAGAATTCCGTAAGTTTTTTGTGTTTCGGGGCAAAATTTACAGGGGAGATTCTGCCAAAATTTTTCCCGAAATATAACTTTCTTAGTTTATGATCAAAGTGATATAGAAATTGAAAGAATTGAATTTGGAGGGAAAAAAATTTTGGGTGTTACATGAGCGGAGCGAAGAGCTTGGCTCTAGGAGAGCCATTTGGAAGACACGTTTGAGGAGCAACTCTAGGAAAGAGTCGTGAGCTCCGAACTCGTCATTTAAGAGAGAGAATCAACGGTTATGGGAGCAGTTCCGAATGGCGAACCACTTCTTACCCGCTTATGAGCGAGTAATTTGAAGCGGAATCGAGCCAAGTATTGGACTCCGAACTCGTCATTTAGGAGAGATTCAATGGTTGTGGGAGTAGTTCCGAATGGCGAACCACTTCTTACCCGCTTGTGAGCAAGTAATTTGAAGCGGAATCGAGCCAAGTGTTGGACTCCGAACTCGTCGTTTAAGAGAGATTCAATGGTTGTGGGAGCAGTTCTGAATGGCGAACCACTTCTTACCCGCTTGTGAGCGAGTAATTTGAAGCGGAATCGAGCCAAGTGTTGGACTCCGAACTCGTTGTTAGAGGGGGTTAACGAGGTGTAGGAGCAATTCCGAATGGCGAACCACTTCTTTCCCGCTTATGAGCGAGTAATTTGAAGCGGAATCGAGCCAAGTGTTGGACTCCGAACTCGTTTTTTGAGCTTAGTAAGTTGCGGGAGCATCAATGTAGGAGAAGCTGGACTCCGAACTCACCATTTAGCGAGTCGTGACTCGGAGAGATAGAGATGAAGCAAGAGCAATAATTTTTAATGAAAAATTGTAAAGTTTTATTGAGATAAACTAAGTGGCCGCTTCAATAGGGCGAGCCATTATTACATGCTATTGGCAGGGTTACAAGCATCGGCCTTATTGAAAATCAAGATCCTACTTCTACAATAAGGTGAAGACCTCTTGGGAGGAGCAGGGAGGTTCTGAGTCTTGAAGCTCGGTGGGCCTTTCCGCTCGTTTGTAGGCTCCTCAGGGGGGGAGCTAGGCCCCATCTTTTTGGACGAACTTGGTCAGGTGTTCCCGCTGTATGAGTTCTTCGATCTCCTCTTTGAGAGCCCGACAATCATCCGTGTCGTGGCCGTGGTCCCTGTGAAAGCGGCACCACTTATCCTTGTTCCTCTTCTTGCCAGGGGTATTCATTCTGGGGGGGGAGGGGCGGAGTAGCCCTTCCTTGTCCACCTCCATAAGAACTTCCGATATATTAGCAATGAGGGGGGTGAACTTCTCAAAACGAGGAGTCGGGCGGTGCTGGCCATTGCCGTCCTTCTGGGATTTTTGGGACCCTTCTTCGCTCATATTCTTCCGTTTGTTCCCGGAAGATGATTCTTCAAGAGAAGGGGGGTTGAGAGCCTCTTCCACTCGTATGTACTTCTCCACCCTAAGTAGGAGTTCTGAGAAATCCCGAGGAGGTTTCTTGGCAAGGGACGCCTTGAGGCGAGCGTCGGTGACGTTGCGCTCGAATGTGGCAGAGGCTACTGATTGGTTGAGGGAGGGAATGGACCGGGCTTCGGCGGTGAAGCGTTGAACATAATCCCTTAGGCGTTCACCCTTTTCTTGGTTGAGGGTCACCAGAGATACACTTGTTTTCTCGGCCCGGCGGCTACTCACGAAATGAGTAAAGAAAAGCCCTTCAAACTGGTCGAATGAGAAGATGGAAGCCGGGGCGAGTCGAGAGTGCCATTCTCTTGTAGACCCCTTCAGCGTGGTAGGGAAGATCTTGCAGAGAAGGGCATCTGAAGCCTGGTGGATCATCATGAGAGTTTTGAAACTCTCTATGTGATCTGCAGGGTCCGACTCCCCGGTATATACCTTGAAGTGAGGCGGTTTGAAGTTCTCTGGGACGGGGGCCTCCATGATGGTGCAGGAGAATGGAGGTCTGCTCGGGCGGAGGTTTATCGCCCGTTGCTCTTCTTCCGTGTCAATTCGGCCGAGGCACCTCTCCATCTCGTAGAGACGGCGGTAGACTGAGTCTTCTCTTTGATCATATCTTGCCGAACCCCAGGACTCATCTTCGTACGAGGGTGGACTGGGGCTGCGGCGATGGTAGCTTGGAGATGGACGAGGACTATGAGTGTGAAGGCGGTGGCCCCTAGCTTGCTCTTGAGTAGGTGGCCTCTGGTCATTCTTCGGGGCGATATCGAGGGCCCGTAAGACTGTCGCTTGGAAGTCTTGAAGATCTGCCCTTGTGACTGGTGCCTCTGTAGCTTGGCGGTCCCTATGTGTAGCTCGGCTTATTGGAGAATGAGTTCTCTGCCGATGATGCTGAGGGGACTCTCTTCGCCTCCTCGGGGGAGGGGATATTCTAGTCCTCGGTCGGCGGGGGGTCCGCATTCTTGAGGCCCCTGGGTGCTCAGGTTGATGGACTCCCCCAAGGGCTCGCCATCCATTCAGGCAAGTTCTGAGGTCGACCCCCTTTTAGCGGTTGGCAATCACTTGACGAAGATCCCGCTCGGGAGGGCTTTGAGAAGCCATAGATCGAACTGAAGGATTGGGACCCGCGACATGGTCATGAGGAGGATGTTGCTTCGGACGACTCCGATGGGAGCCCCCCGAGATCCTGGAGGGGCCTGTTGAGGAGGAGCACCTTGAGTTGGAGGAGGGGGAGGAGGAAGAGAAGTGGTTCTTCGGTTGGAGACCGCTGCCTTCCCCTTCTGTTTTGGATGCATAGCTTGAAACTAGTATCGCTGATGAAGTTATGATGAGTTGCTTTTTCGTTCCCACAGACGGTGCCAATCTGTTGCTGCTGATTTTGGTGTGGGAGCAAATAGATAGAATTTGTGGATTCTTGGAGAAAACAATAAAGCAAACCTGCTGACCTGTTGACCTTCACCAAGTTGTTGACTCGGTCTCTTGCCGCTGCTGTGAACCTGTAAAAAGTGCGAAACACTGGGGTTGATCCCGGCGACGCACCCTCCGATGCTCAAGTCAGTAATCAGAAAAGATTATGAATGAGCTTTGATTGGCAAAGATTGATTACCTTATAATGATGGTGGGTAGGGGGTATTTATAGCCGCCTTTGGGACCAGTTTAGGAATGAAATCCCTAATTCCCAGTGAAAGGATAGAGCGAATCAGGGCCGTTGATTGCATACAATCAGAAACCCTAATTCTATCCAGCTGGACCGGATTTCTTGCGGGTTAGGATCCGCACCCTGTTGAGATGGATCCGTTCGTGAGTTATTGGACTTTGAAGAAAGACCCAGTCCCCATTTCAGACCCGTTTGTAGGTTAAATTACCGTTTTATCCTTGAGCTTTAAGATTCGTGCCCGCTTTGAACGGTTCCGATTTAACCCTATTTTTAGCCATATCAGTTATCATAACTAATTTTTGTTCCAAATGCTTCGTTCGCCTACTCAAATTAACTTGGTCATTACCTTCATGCAAGTCCTCCTTTGACATGCTAGCCAACAATACCTGGCACATGTAAATAAATTTTCAATTCCAGTTGATTGACAAAACGTGAGGGGAAAACACTGATTCTTATTTTTATTAGTGATTTTATTCTTATACTGTGAAATGGGCCAAATGGCAATGAGAAAATTACTTTTGCTTTCCCACCGTCTCTTTGAGAAGTACTGTTTGATTAGCCAGTTTAACTATATGCTCTCTAATGTTTCGTTTGGTTTTCCGTTTGAAAAGTACTTTTGAATTTGAAAGTATTTTTAGACTCAAAATAGATGTTTGATAAACTTTGTTAGAGATTATGAGAGATTATAACAATGGAAATTAGGATTCAAAATATATGTTTGGTAAACTTTGTTAGAGATTATGAGAGATTATAACAATGGAAATTAGGATTAATATCCTAGGCTAAGGTGCTTTAGATATTTACCCTAGATATCAAGATTGGAATACCTAGACTATTATCACAAGCCAGTATTTATAGGATAAATATTGGTTTGGGTACTAAGTTCTCAACCCACTCAACCTGCGTTCCGATATCCCTACAATTAGTACGTGCAACACGCGTGTTACCCATAGACTAATATTACACATAATATTATTCATATAGTGAGAATATACCTATATATCCAACAATCTCCTCCTTTATTCTCAACATATAAACGTACCGGATTATCTCATCTGTTCAACATGAAGCTGACTAACTGATAAAGTCTTTAAATATAAGAAATGCATCACACAATGTACAGTTCATAAGGACTAAATCAATTATAAATCCGAATAGTTCAAAAAGACTAAACCAAAATAATTAAACAGTTCTTAAACCATATCGCAACAAAATAGTTTACAATGACTAAACCAACTGGAGAAATCTGTCATAGTTTCAAAATCAAACAAAGCAAATAGACTTCAAGAACAAAATAAGAGTTTTAAGCTCAATGAACACAAGAGTCTTAAACTCAACAGAAGTTTTATCAAGCAAGTGACACATTTATTCTCAAGAGAAATAAACGAAAACTATGTCCTGCAAACTGCTTTATGTTTACTCCTCCAATTTGAGCAAATTATTATTGTGAAATCTATGTTGACAGATTCAACTCCTCCATCTTTGCTAGCTAATTGAAAACAAAAATACCAAGAGACACATCTCTAAGAATTCTAGCGAATTTCTTAAAGTGTCTAGTTCCACTAAAGAACTTAGTACAATTCAACGATAGCTTAGCAAAATGTAATGCAAGCATCATAATCAAGTTTCTTTAACAATATAAAGAACAAGAACTATTATAGTTTCTACACAAGAACTAAACTATGTTTCATATTGGAATGATAGAACAGTCAAATCAGTTATGATTAATTCTGAATCATCAAAATTGGAATGAAACAAGAATCCATAAAAGAGATATATTATCAAAATTGGAATGATATAACGACATTCTAAACATCGGAAACACGTCGACAAATTTTCACACTTTCTTTTGAAATAATAAGATGTTCCCAATTAAATTATAAAAATATATAGCATCATCAAAATTGGAATGAAATTATATATTGACAAAATTTACATTGAACTTTTCAAATTATCTAAAGCATGCCAACTGCCTAAAATTGATACTTCAGTTTGAACTTCTCTATGGCTCCAATTGGATTCTAAATCTCAAAACAACTTAGATGTTAAAGCTTTTGACTCAATAGCTCTTAACTCCATTTTTCCCATAGTTTTGATAATTAGATCACTTTCAAGTCTCTTAGCAAGAGCATTAGCCATACTTGTCGCAATTGCACTTTATATATGAGAAAGTTCAACTAGGCTTCTTTCAGCCTTAATATACTCCTCTTACTATTATAGAGTGAGTTATGAGCTACAGTACATTATAGCTTGATACTCGCATAACAGAATTAGAGAATTTACGTTAAACTTCTTAATTGATGATTAGCAATAAGTCATTCAATCCGCTCAGCCTCTTCCCTTGTAGAGGATAACACATAGAGGTCTGATTTCTTGAATGAGAACGCAATGCTTGTTTGTCTGTTAATCTCCATAATTTTCTGCTCTTCCTAGTGTGAACACATACTCACTAGTTGTCGAATTTCACTAAACTTTGAGTAGCACAAAGCAAACTCTTGGTTACCACTTAGGTATCTCATTAGACTTTTAAGGACACTCAAATGTGTATGGGATTATTAGTGAATCTACATATCATACCTACCTCAAAGGCTATGTCGATCTAGTGCAGATATTTGTATACATGTGACTTTCAATTCTTTTAGAATGATCTACCTGTCTCATAGTTGCACCATCATTAGGTGTCAATCTTTTATCATAATCATAAGGTGTTTCAAAACACACTTTCAATTACTATATCCCTACTTTTGAAACACATTATTGATTTGATGAGTTTGACTAAGGGTTATCCCTTGCCACCCGAAACTCACCGTTATACCTATGGTATCCACAATACCTAGGTGTTTTATGCTGAATTCTTTGGATATCACAATTTTAACTTCATTTGTAATAGAGAGATCACTTCCAAGAACAAGCATGTCAACAATATACAAATAAATGAGAGCAATTATATTTGACTCACCACAGAATTAAAGACATTTATCTAAATTACTTGATTCAAATCTAAGCTCTTTAAAAGTCTGTCAAATTATTTGTGCCTCAATTTTAACACATGTTTTAAAACATACAATGATTTTACCAATTTGTAAATCTTGTTTACTAAACATATTAGTGCAAACTTTTCAGTACAAAACTCTTTAGTACAAAACTTTTCAATACAAAACATCAAGTACGAAACTTTTAGTACACAACTATTTAAACATCTTTCATGAATAACATGTAGAAGACAAATTATTTATAGTATAGTATAACTACCCACCACAGGCTGCCTATCAAAAGGTGGTTAACCGAATTGGTGACTTTTGATCATAGGCTATTATATTTGTATATTATTTAATCTCTTGATTTAACCGGGACAAATTCACATAATCTCTCTCTCCTCTCCTCTACCGAGAGAAGATAGCAAACATTACCGTAGGTGGGCCCCAGAGTTGATGACGTCAGCATCAAACAACCAACAGCACTCTCCTTTGCTGTTCTCAATTCAACGTGCCCCCCCCTATACACATCATATTATTACCATAATGCCATCTTGCCAAATTAATACACAATCTGCCATTTTTACTCTTAATACAGATATATATACTTTTATACTATATATTATACTCTTTTGAAAATTACGGGGTGTTACATAACAAAATTTTCAGTAGATGTAAGGACAAGAAGAATACTTATTGTAGCAACATAACGTACATGTGAGTAGATTTCAACAAATCTTCCCGACATTGCAAAATTAAGTTTCTTCAACAAATCTCACTTACTATAGTTTTAGCCCTTTTCGGCAAATCAACTAGTTCAAAATATTATTGTATAACCACAAAATTCATTTCATTATCTACTAAAGGCTCTTCTTGGCTCATTTGTCGTTAGTTTTAAGTGTCAGTAAGGCTGGTTCTTGATGCCAACTGTGAATCATTGACCGT
This sequence comes from Hemerocallis citrina, assembly GCA_017893485.1. Classification (NCBI taxonomy): domain Eukaryota; kingdom Viridiplantae; phylum Streptophyta; class Magnoliopsida; order Asparagales; family Asphodelaceae; genus Hemerocallis; species Hemerocallis citrina. The sequence goes on along the minus strand of CM030358.1, from coordinate 91,160,744 downwards.
GTCTGTAAGACTAGATAATTTCATACATTTATCTTTGATGAACACATCCTCAAAGAACTCTGTAAGTCTAAATTCTTCTAACACAAATTAGATATATCCAATATTTGTCCATAGAACTATATTCTGCACTTTCTAAACACACAAATATTTGTTATAAGTCATACTTTAGGCCTTTTAAGGTCATGTACTCTAACAAATGTAACGCAACACATATTTTCACTTTAACAAAATTATTTGTGTTTTCATGCCATGATGTACAAGGTGTATTCAATTTAGAGTGTAGTATGTTAGGTTTATGTCTTGCATACGATGTTGGATAAGAAGACGATATGACGATGGAGGGATAGAGACGATTAGAAATAGAGTGGAGGCGAGAAAAAACAGTCGGCAGCAACAGTGGGAGTTGTAGTTGACTGCAACAGTGGGAGTTGCAGTTGACCGCAACTCATGTGCGGTCAACCGACCCTTGTACAAAGTCTTCCCAAGAGGGGGACAATCGACCATCTTGTTGGTGCGGTCGACCGTTCGCAGCGCTGATGGGTTTCGGGCTTGAGTCTAGCTGATTCGTGAAAAGCCCAACCTGCTCTTCAAGTTAGATCGTGTAGCTCCTATCGTAGGGTTATCTCTTATTTACTATCCAATGGCTATTGTAACAAAATATTAACTTAGGGTTTGTCTCTAGATCTATATATAAACAATTGTAACGGCTCATAGATCCATATGATTCTATTGAGTGCCGAATAGAAGATAGTACTTCATAGAGAAGGGTGAGAGAGTTTCTCTATTGTAAGCAGCATCAAGTTCCAATAGACTTGAGAGAGACTCGTGGTGAGAATTGTAATATTCTTGTATCTTCTCTAGTTGAAATAATATATCGGTTCTTCCTCTACTGAATTAAGGTGAAAGCCCCAATCGGGACAATTCTTGTGTGCTTTGTGTGACTGGTGCGATCTAGTTTTGCTTGGTGGTTTGTGTTGATTGTGTCGAAGACTCAACAAGATCCTTAAAATCCTAACAAGTGGTATCAGAGCAATCAGGTTCGTGGGTTTGTTCGAGTTTCTTAGAGATGGTAGATCAAAAGACAAAGATCAAGCAGTTTGACGGTAAGATCAATTTCAATCTATAGAAGGTGGATATGTATGATGTTTTCGGTTCAAAAGGACTTGCACCTTGCCCTAGAAGAGAAGAAGCCAGCTGATGTGAAGCAGGAGAAGTGGGATGAGATTTGTTTGAAGGCCTTGCGTTTAATCTGGTTGCAATTGGCAGATGAAGTCAAGTGTAATATTCTTGAGGAGAAAAGTGCGGAGAGTCTATGGGTAAGACTCTAATCTGACTACTTGGGGTCATCGTTGCTAGATCGGATGTATTGGAAGAGAAAGCTGTTTAGGTTCTCAATGAAGGAAGGTACCCATCTTCAAGATCATATTGTGGAGTTCAATAAGATAATATCTAAACTGAAGACGATTAATGCTGATGATCTTAGCGAAGAGGATAAAGATTTTAATTTGATTTATTCGCTGCCAACCTCTTATGATCACTTGATAACTACCATGCTACATGGAAAATCAGCCAAGGAGACACTTATTGTAGCCGGGGTGATTAAGGATCTGAAGGAAGATGAACTAAGAAAGGAGACTCATAAAGGAGAGTTTATTTCTTTAGGGTGTTTTGTGGTGGATGGTGATACTTCAATTGGAAGGGATGCGGCACACAAGGATAAAATTCGTTGCCATTACTGTAGAGGAGTTGGGCATTATAAGAGAGACTGTCGCAAATGGTTGAGTTAGAAGAGTGCTACTAAAGAAGGGGAACAAGCCCATATAGTCAGCGCAACTGAGTTAGGTAATAATGACGATTATTGTCTTCTTGTTTCAAGTTCTTCAAATGTGGATTCAAGTTGGTATCTTGATTCGGAAGTTCTTCTCATATTTGCTCCGAGGGGAAGATGTTTTCTACTTACAAGTCATCAACATGTCGTAGTGTGAAAATGAGAAGTGGTGAGATTTGTGAAGTTGTGGGTGAGGGAACAGTTGAATTGGTGATGCCAGATGGTAAAGGGTTCACACTAGAAGAGGTCATGCATATTCCTTCGATACAGCAGAATCTTATATCAGTGGGTATTCTTGATGCTCGTTGTTGTAGGTACACAACTTGAGGTGGAATTTTGACAGTTTGGGATGGTCTTCGTAAGGTAATGAAGGATAAGAGGGGGATTGGGCAAGGTCAGCACAACCTCCACCAGCTTTGTGGGAACAGGAAAACTCGGCCGAGTGTATGGAAGCCCATTGTTCCTAAATAATCATCTAGTAAGTCGTCACTAGAATTACCAAATCGAGACTGCAATGTTTGAATACCGTTGGAAGGTGGAGAGAGCCTTGATGTAGGTGGAGTTCGTGTGGAGGGTGGCACCTCCATGATTACATCTATAGGGGTGTGCCATTGAGGGCGACATACAGCTGGAGGAAAACAGGTGGAGATTTGTTCAACTAGTAGAAGAAGCCATAGAAACATGTTGTTTACAAAGCGGAGAAGAAAGGTCTAGAAGAGTTTTAAATCACACAAGTATGGATTCATGTGTATGCAATCCAAGGTGGTGATTGATGGGTTTATGTCTTGTATACGGTGTTGGATAAGAAAATGATAAGACGATTGAGGGATAGAGATGATTGGAAATGGAGTGGAGGCGAGAAGAAACAGTCGGCATCAACAGTGGGAGTTGCGGTCAACCGCAACTCATGTGCGGTCGATCGACCCTTGTACGAAGTCTTCCCGAGAGGGGGACAGTCGACCGTCTTGTTGGTGCGACCGACCGTTCGCGGCGCTGATGGATTTCGGGCTTGAGTCTGGTTGATTCGTGAAAAGCCTAACTTGCTCTTCAAGTTAGATCGTGTGCCTCCTATCGTAGGGTTATCTCTTATGTACTATCCAATGACTATTATAACAAGATATTAACTTAGGGTTTGTCTCTAGATCTATATATAAACAATTGTAACGGCTCATAGATCCATATGATTCTATTGAGTGCCGAATAGAATAAGAGAGTACTTCATAGAGAAGGGTGAGAGAGTTTTTCCATTGTAAGCAGCATCAAGTTCCAATAGGCTTGAGAGAGGGTCATGGTGAGAATTGTAATATTCTTGTATCTTCTCTAGTTGAAATAATATCTCAGTTCGTCCTCACCCGGATTAAGGCAAAAGCCCCAACCGGGATAATTCTTGTGTGCTTTGTGTGATTGGTGCGATCTAGTTTTGCTTGATGGTTTGTGTTGATTGTGTCGAAGACTCGACAAGACCCTCAAAAATCTTAACATAGTAACACATTAGAGATATGATTAACAATACAACATCACTTATAGTTACACAAGTCAAACAACAATAATTAATATAGAATTCAACATTTCACTAAGTGTTTGATTCTAACTTTTATCAATACCGTTTGACTGTGGTAAGTAGAGTGCCGTAAAAAACATGCCATATGCAACTTCTCTAAAATCATTGAAACATATTCACTACCTCTATCAAATCTGAACCCTTGGTTTTAGCATTTAAGTAGATTTTTAATTCATTAAGAACAACAGGTGCTTCATTCTTTATATATATGACAAACTTATACTAATCATCTACAAAAGTGATTAAATACTTATGACCAACAATTATCTCGTCTAGTCACAAAGCTACTGAGATCATAAATATCAGAATGTACTCCTAGAGACCATATAAAATGATTTTCTAGTGATCATAATCTGAGTTCAATCTTCACATTTGTCATAATTTTAATGAAGTGTCGTTTAGCAGTGTTGTAAGTTTTAACAAGAATCAACAATTTAATATATAGTTCTCATATCCTAGCCAATTATGCTATGTTCAAGGACTATACACGATTAGAACTATTATTATTAATTGTCTCATTTGTTGAACTCAGCTTATACATGTGATTGACAATATATGCACATTATAAGAGTTAATACAAAATTACTCAACCACATTTTACCAAAAATGTTTACTTTCCCTCGTGATTCTAACAATGACTAATTGCTCAAACACATTGAGCGAAGAATTCTTTCGTTTATTCAATCTTCATAATCTTCATAACGCTAAATGAGATAATGTCTAATAGTTTTTTAATTCAACTTTGCACACATAATACAATGAACGAGAAAGAACAAAACGTAACTAATGGAGTCATATCCTATATTAAGAGATGATCTCTCCTAAGTTACAGGCATTTGTTATACACCTTATATATTAACTTTTATTAGATAAGCAAACATACAATCTCACACAAACTGCAAATGATGGATTTAGCCAATTTGTCTATACACGTAGTATGTCAATGCACATTTGACAACCCTAAACATGCTAGTTTCAAAATGATAATAATTATGATATAAAGCTCTCAATCATGAGATCAAATGCACAAACCGTTACCACCTTCATTACATGAAAATACTAAGAAAGATTAGAGAAGATCATACCGACACTTCAAGTTAGAAGTGTTTTTCAAATTTGATGGAGAAGCCTGAGTGATGCAGACTTATTCAACCGTGATGCATATCCATCATCTCCAACACACACAATTTATAAGTAACTTTGAAGTTTCTATATTCATCAAATTGTTAAAAATTAGACAATTAAACGAATTATTAGCTCTATTTAATTCTAACAACAATTTTATTAGAGATACAGTTTTATAGTTAAAACTATAATTTATCTTATCAAAATATATATTTGATCTTCAGCACATAGTCAAAACAGTTATTCAAATTTGTATTTAATTAAACAATGCATAATACGGTTTGAACTTTAGCACTTAGCAACAAAATTCAAACAAATAATTAAATAACAATTTAAATTTGGTGAAGAACTTATCTCTAATTTAGATTTGATCCAGTCTAATCATACATGGATCTAGTCCAAATAACATCCTCACTGCCCACACTATTTCCAACAACTACATTCACATCTCTTTTTGTGCTTTCACTTTCCAACTGTTAAATTCAGAATTATTAAATATTTCTAGTTTCAGAATCTTTGCACACGATTAAATTTTTCAATCTTATAGGAATAAACAGTAAATTCCAAAATCTAGAGGATTTATTCCGAATAATTACTACTAGCGTAATTTCAGTAAAAGGAGGTTTTTCTGTAAAACTGCCTAATAAACATTAAACAGAAAATTAAATCAAATAAAACAACACAGATCTTAAAGTTTAGAGTGGATTAATCATGATGAGAATCAAGGAAAAGTGGAGGGTTAGATCTGAATTGGAAGTACATTGCAGTAAATCCAGTCTTCTCCCCAAACACAAAATACAAAACAATACTCAATGGATTGTCTCCACTAGTTAGATCCAGATATGATTCATTTTGGATGGATCTGGATCTGATCCAACAGTCCAAACACCAAACAGCAAATCGCCAACCAATAGAGCAGCTGTTGGACTGGATCTGAATCTGGATCTGCTCCAACAGTCCAAACACCAAACAGCAAACCTCCAACCAATAGCACAGATGTTGGCCTAGATCTGAATCTGGATCTGCTCCAACCACCCGAATACTAAACACCGAAACCCATCAATTGAAAAATACAGATCAGATCTGATTGGGCATTCTCTTCTTTGATTGCTTCGAGAAGAAAGAAGAAGGAGGTCCAAGGCGAGGCTGCGGCTCGCGGTGGGGCAGCGCCGGGTGGCCTGCGGCGGCGTCGGCGACTCCAATGCCAGGCGTGGCGTCGGCGACTTCGGCTCCGGCGGCTAGCCAATGACAATTGGGATTTCAATGAAGGGGGATTTCGACGATGATGAACTCTCTCTCTTAATCTCCAAATTAAACTGAATATCTCAAGATTGTTAGAGATTATGAGGGATTATAACAATGGAAATTAGGATTAATATCCTAGACTAAGGTACTTGAGTTATTTACCCTAGTTATTAAGATTGGAATACCTAGACTACTATCGCAAACCAGTATTTATAGGGGGTACTGGGTTCTCAACCCGCGTTCTGATATCCATACAATTAGTACGTATAACACACGTGTTACCCATAGAATAATATTACACATAATATTATTCATATAGTGAGAATATATTTATATATCCAACAAACTTAAGTATAAATGTCTTTAATCAAAAATATTTTTTTTTTCAAAAACTACTAATTTTAGTATTTTCTTATAGCACCTAAAAGTGGTGCGGTTAATTTTTCAAAAAATCCTATCACTTATTACCAGGAAAATTTTAGCTAGAAAAAGGATTGTACTTTTTGTAAGTGACTTGTAAACAGTGTAAAATATTTGGGAAATAAATTGGTTGTTATTAATTTTGAAGAGATAGTCAAAACTTCAAAAAAAATTTTAAAAAAAATGGAAACTTCCTTCAAAGCTCGAGATCAAAGTTGGGGTGAGAAGAGGATCTGGTTGTGGGAGGGTATTTATGGAGGTAGAGGGTTAGGTTTTTTTCTTAATATAAATTAATTTTAAGAATAAGACCATAGACACAGTCACACTTTATTATCCCGAATATATATTAGTTGAATTTTTTTTTGGTGCAATCAAAATTCAAACTCCCGGCTTCTTGCTCACCAATAAAGACTCTTACCAATAAACCACACTAACACTTAGAGTGAGGGGTAGTTGGGGCAAGAAGAGAGAGCATGAACGGGTTTGTACTGATATTAGAGTAAAGAAGGGTAGAACCGGCAGATTGAGAGAGAGGGTAGTTGCTGCTGAGTCCAATGCGGAACAACTCAATCAGAGATGCATACAAAAGAAACCAATCAAGTAAACGAGAACAAATAAAGCAACCAAGCACACATGAACACATAAATGTTTTTCGAGGTTCACCCAATACGGCAACTTTTCCGTAAAGAGGCACTAATGCAATTTCCATTAGAAATAATGAAGAGAAACATGATATAATCACCGAAGAATTTACCACCAAAGTATAGAGTTTATCTTCTTCTCATTCTCTCAAGAACAATGGCTAGATCTTGGCTTTCTCATGTTGTAAGCTATGATTTCAAGGAAGAAAGGTTTTCCTAGTTGCATCGCCCTGCAATTGGATATCCGGCCACAAGCCCGGTTCTTTATCTCCGGAGCCCCTCCAGCTTCAAGGGAAGGAGCAATTCATGGTGAAGCCATTGCAAAGGTTTAGTTCCAGATTGACCCTTACTGATGCTTGGGTTCTCTTTATCGTAAGAGGATCAAGCGAGACCCTTTTCATCGGACCATCCCATATCCTGCTGGTTGTCCTGAGCTGAAATATTTTTTCAGTTATTGTGGGCCAGCTCCTTTTCCAGGCGTCTTCCATGGGGGCAGTAGGTTGCAACTTTTGTTTTTTCAGGGTGAGAAAAGGGAAATGTCCATAATCTTTGCCCTAGGGAAGAGTTCATTGTTAAATACATGAGACTTAAAACTTGTAGTAGTACTGCAAAAGTGCTAATATACAGCTTCAATACGGGAAAAAAAGGCAACTGGAGTACTGGACTACAAATTTCCAAGGAGAGAAATCAGTTTGACACATTCGAGGATGGAATGAATTAAGCATTGCTTTTATGAGAAGATGCCGAGATGGCCGTACTGGCCTCAGAAATTAGTGCGTTCACAGTTCACTGAGAAGGAAACATAGAATTAAGGAGGTGACCGCCAAGTTGCCAAATAGATGCGAATTCCTCTTGTCAGTTAGGTGAAGATCGACTGTTTCTTTTCATTTCATGGATTAAAATGCAAAGTAATGTTCGCTCCTATGCATAATTTTCGTGCTTTAGGTTGTTGTCTTGTGTAGAACCAATCTTGATGTATTCGCATATTGCAACGTTCATACTTTGTTAGAGGAACAGCTCGTTTGGTTTAATATTGGATCAATATGTTACGATCCCGGGCTTGGTCGGCAGCAATTCCTTGGAGCTACAAGTCGTAATCTCCATGGATTGCCTGCAAATGGTAATCTCAATCGAAAAGAATAAGAAATTGAAAGAAGAAGCTAAAAACGAAGTACAATTCAATATCAATTCATCATCATAGAAAGTTGGGGATTACAGTCGGTACTAATAGGGTTTGTGAGCCATAAGCACGCACATAGCCCGTGGACTTAATTACAAAGCATCTCTATTTTGCATATAAACCCCTATAAGAAAGATAATTCCCCGAGGACCGATATGAAAATTTCTGGACTGATATGTAAAAAGATACAGTTCTTAAAAGAACTGTATCAATCCTCCCCCCTTAAAAATGAGCCCTCATACCTCTTTGAAAATGCGATAAAACCCGACACTTCTTCAAGTGTCTTCCTGAAAATATGAATTCTTTCTTAGCACAACCTATAAGACTTGGTTGAGTATCGCAAATTTGCAACTCAAAGTCACCTGTTTCTTTTGGATTGCAGCAAGTCTTATCAACAATAATCTGCAAAAGAACTGTATGATGCGTCTGCGTATCCGCAATTTTCATATCATTGCCGCAGGAAACTTTGGCACCATCTTCTTCAACTACCTTTTGAAGTTCAGCCTTAACTGATGTAGCCAGCACAGGGACTGATTGATTTTTAGTATTAACCCTGAAGCCATTATTAACACTCATATCAAGGTGAATAGCAAGGGTTGGTATCCGCATGATTGGCTCCTCAATTCTGACAAGTTTGTGAGTAAGAGACATAACCATCCTTCACTTCCCTTATTATCAACCTCCCAACAATTATTAAATCACTGTCAAACCAAGTGTGCCACAAACCACCACCATAAGTCTGCATAGCAACTTCAAGATAACCTTCCTTTTGCTACTTGCATGACACCAGCACAAAAGAACAAGAAAACAAGTTCTTGTGTTGAAATATTTCAGGATTTCGACCACAATGTGTACTACTTCAGCTGATAATGCTGGCAAAGATTTACTAATATCAATATACTCCGACAACATCTTCAATAATATCAAGCCACTGTTTACCATGTGATAGCCAACACCTCCATACAGAAGAGATTGAGAAGTAGGTCGCACTCGCTCGTTCATATTTCCATCAGCACTGCGAAGAATAATTACCTTGTTATCTTGTATTGATTCAGCTACTGGAATAGATGAGATTTCTTTACCATTATCTCTAGTTCTGTCCACTTCAATCAAATTAACAGGTTGAGCAGCAAAAGCTTCAAAAGCCATCATTTCACTCATACAAAATGGTACTTCACTAGAAGAAAGTGAAGCAAGTATCGCCTCAAGTTCATCTGGGACATTAACTGATACCCAAGATTCTTCCTTGATTGAGGTAGCTCTGGTAAGTATTGCAATGTCATCAAGGTACTGGCTTTTGCGCTCTCCAAAACCAAGAGCTTTAAGTGCAGCAATCTTCAGAGACCCTCTAAGCTTATTCACAACCAGAGTCGCAAGCGCCACTTGTTCTCTGTTTTCAGCAATTGTCAAAATTTGATACCCCCTTCTTATTGTGTCTTCCAACACATTGATTAAATCTCTTGCATTTGAAACCTTTATGTCAGTAAGAAGTAACTTACAATTCTCAACTTCAACTGACGTCTCCTCACTATTTGTTACAGAGTACATAAACATGTAACCACGATCAAATTGCATTCCCTCTAATACATAGAGACTATTATCAGCACTTTTCTCCTCCTTGACTGCACTAAATGCTTTCTTTAGATCTTGCAATTCAATGGAAAGATCATTGAATTTGATTTGCAGTTGAGATTTATCATTTTCAAGATGTTTTGTGCTTCCTTTGAAATCAGTGACAACCTTTTCTGCCTACTGCCCACTGATCAAAAGAACAGGATTTTCGGTGACCAGTGAATGTTTCTCTCCTATTGATTCCACAACAAGTTTCAGTTCAGAAACTTCACCTTTGGTAGATTCCAACTCCACAGTCGCTTTCCCAAAAGATAAATTAGCATCTTGAAGCTCCTCTTCAAGCTTCTTATAACTAGCTAACAGTTCATCAAAATTATCCTTCTGAGCTTTCAAAGTAATTTCTGCATTGGAACTACTTATTAACTCATCTTGCAACTCTTGAATCAACTTCTGATCTTCTTCAGATGTGCATGTTAACACTGCAACCGCTTCCTCTATTTCTCTCTTTTGAGTGTTCAGTAATCCCTCTCCACTCCAAGACTATTTACATTTTCCATAATGGCTCTGATTTGGTGCGATGCTTCTTCAGAAAATTGGTCTCAAAGAAAGGTTAGGGAAGAAGTTGGAAATATCATTCTTGCTTGGCGACTTCAAGACCCACTCTGAGGAATGATATTTCCAACTTCTTCCTTAACCTTTCTTTGAGACCAATTTCCTGAAGTTGCATCTCAGTTTGACCATGCTTCTCCTTCGAATTATCTTCGTCCACCATTCCAATTTGATTGTTAAACTTCTGCATATCAAGCCCTGCTTGCTGGAACTCACCTCCGAGAGCAGCGATTTCAGATAACAGTGATGTTTATTCTTCCTTTTGAGCACCATTGTTCAGCACACTTTCCAGAGCAGTCATCATTACGTCGAATTTTTCTCGAGGAGCAACACCCTTGTCATAAAAATCAAATTTCTCCTCAACTACATGCTCATGAGGAAGGGAGTCTCCTTTCGTTGCCTGCGCTACACCATTCCCATTCGGCAAAACCCCTTTCGCCACCGGGTGATCAACCTCATCTACATACCTAAACACATCGTTCAGCACATAAAAACCTCATCTTGTGGTGCCAGAAAGAATGGCTGCATAAAGTCCTTCACCGAATCCTTCTCTGTCAAATATTCAGTCACCAACACAATCACTCCACCATCTAGCGATTCTTGGGCGTCTACCGTCTTAATTTCAGCTCTTACACCTCCATACCCCCTTGACAATATCTTCTCATTGATCACTTGCCTAGTGTTGATTGAGCTCATACAGCCTCGTTGACTAACCTCCACATAGAATATGTACACCGACTTCGGCGATTGGTATATAGTGTTATAGAACAGATGCACAAATGCATTCCCCACCACTTGAGCAGAGGGCGGTGAGTCAGCTGTAGCCTGTTGCTTAGATGCCATGAGATCGCATGTATTGGCTGCTTGGTTCTCTTGGGAATTCTATCGAACACTTGGGGGTCGCTGATAGAGTCTTGGCGAACAGTAACCAACACCACCTTGATCGAAGCCCTTCCTCGAATCCTGATGTCGATTGGGAAGGGGAGTTGCAACTGGAGCTGTAAATGGCGAAGAAAGATATGGGGATTCTGTTGGCAGCAGAGGAGTAGTCGGAGCGGGAGTGGCCTTGGGCAGAGAAGGTGCGGTGAACGTGGAAGTGGAGACGGTGGTGAAATTTGCCATCGTCGGTTGCTCTGATACCATTGTTACGATCCCGTGCTTGGTCAGCAGCAATTCCTTGGAGCTACAAGTCGTAACCTCCATGGATTACCTGCGAGTGGTAATCTCAATCGAAAGGAAGAAGAAATTGAAAGAAGAAGGTAAAAACGAAGTACGATTGAATATCAATTCATTATCATAGAATTTTTTTTTAAAAAATTTAAAGAAAAGGTGGAATCTGGCCACTTTGTTTCATTAATCAGAGATTAATAAACAAAACTCAGGGTACTGAGCAAACAACAAAATTCTAGAAAAAAAAACAGAAAAACATCCTCCACCCAAAAACATGGAAGGATGGGACAAAATACAGACCGAGCATAAGAAAGCCAAAACTAATACATCTTTCCCCCTAACAAGCCCTGGGGTGGTGGGTATCACTGTCTCACACTGCTCATGCCTCAGTCAATCGTCGGGCCAATCTCGATCTCCTCCTCGTCGAACTCCTGTACTTGGAACATTGTGGCGATCCTGCCTCTGGGACCTACTGTAGCCACATTAGCCCAAAATGAAATTAGATGCATAATGTGATTTAAATTGCCAGAAATGGTATTGCAAGTTCTACGGAAGTAAAAGTTGTTTCTATCTAGCTAAAGCACCCAAGTCATAGCGGCAATCGCGATAAACCACGCCTCTCTCATAGCCCCTCGTTCCGTCGTGAATAAGGACCCCACCCATAGGTCGTCGTATGAATTAGGGTACTGAGACGTCCCTAGCGCACTGAGAACCTCGACGATAATCGCTTTGCTCCTAGGATAGTGAAGGAACATGTGGCCTTTAGTCTCCGGGTTGACCTAGTGAGGATCGCGTCGTTCAGCACCAGCCATATGAAAACTTTATTTTCAGAGGCGCTTTTGTTTTCCATACAATGTTCGATCATTTTGGTGAGCAACCCCTAAAGTGGATGCAGTTGTACATTGAACGGACCGTGAACTTGCCGTTCTTCTCCAGATCCCAGGTTTTCTTGTCGAGCCCCTGAGTACAGCCAATTCCAGCGTTTGAGATGTATGCCTGGAGTTCCGTCAGTCTGCGTTAGGAATCCGTGTCAAACGGATGTTTGAATGCTGGGTTCCATGCACCTCTTTTCCAGGCTGCTGCCACCGAGCAGTGTGGTTGAGTTGCTTGCTCGTATAAGTCTGGGAACATGGATCTGAGTGGGTGGTCCGCACACCACTTATCCCACCAGAACCCAGTGAGTCTGCCATTACCAATGACTGACTTAACACAGCTATTGAAGGGTTCGTATGCCTTGGTGATACCCTTCCAAAAGTAGGATACTCTAGGGCCTACCCTGAAGCCTAGGTTTCTAGTTCCATTCCCATGCATATATCCCTGGACAAACTGCTGCCACCCTTCTCCATTGGGATGAAAGACTTTCCACCACCATTTACCCAGTGTGCCAGGTTCATGTCCCGAAGGTCGATTATGCCCAGGCCTCCGTGAATCTTTTTCATGCATGCCTTCTCCCACCTAATGAGATGATATCCCCCTCGGTCTGGGTCCGCCCCTTTCCACAGAAAACGTTTCCGTGTCCGGTCAATTCTTTGAATAACCCATCATGGCATCTCGAAGAAAGAGAGATAATAAGTAGGAAGGTTTGACAGGACTGCATTGATGAGTGTGACTCTCCCTCCCAGGGAGAGGGCTTTCCCTTTTCATCCTGCTAGCCGTTTATCGACCTTATCAATGATTAGGAGCCAGTCCGCCTTTTTGAGTCTTCCGGGTCTCAGAGGCAATCCAAGGTACTGAATAGGGAACCTCTTGACGGAGCAGTTGAGAATAGAGGCGTGCTCCAGTGTCTTTTCTGGGGGCAGGGCAATGGGAATTAGGGCGCTTTTGTGGAAATTAACTCTGAGTCCGGACCAAGCCTCAACGCAATATAGAATTCCTTTGGAGACGATAGTTTTTCCTAGGTCTCCATTGCCGAATAGAAGAGTGTCGTCGGCATATTGAAGTATGGAGCAGCCTTGCCGCTGTACCCCTTTAGCCACTGGTACAATCCAGCCTGCTCTACTGCATCTGGTCATCATTGATCTGAGCACGTCTGCCACAATGGTGAAGAGGAGGGGGGATAGTAGGTCTCCCTGTCTAAGCCCTCGCTTGTAGGTGAATGGGTGACCTGTTGTACCATTAATCAAAATGGCCGCTTTGCTAGTGGTGAGACACGTGTGGATCCATCTGATCCATCTGTCCCCGAACCTCCGTCCTGCCAGTGCTTCTAATAAACAATCCCATTCCACCGAGTCATAGGCTTTCTCGAAGTCTAGCTTGAGGAGGTAGCACTTTGCATTGGAAGCATGACACTGATGGATAGTCTCTTCGGCTATGGAAATACTGTCCTGAATGCATCTCCCCTTAATAAAGCCTATCTGGTCCTGGCTGATGAGGCCGTCCATTACCTTACCCCATCTGTTATCTAGGGTCTTTGTAATGATCTTTACCGAACAATTAAGTAGGCTTATGGGGCGGAAGTCACCTATGCGCCGTGAATCCTCTTGTTTGGGGATGAGCACCACCTCCGCATAATTGATTCTCCCCAATTTTAGTTTATGCTCATAGAAGTCTTCGAACAACTTTAGCAGGTCTCCTTTGATTTCCTCCCAAGATGTCTGATAGAACATGATCGGAAATCCGTCTGGGCCTGGGGCTTTATCTTTACCCAGTTGTTGGACAGCTTTCCATACTTCCTTTTCGGTGAAGGGTGCTTCGATGGATTGCACTCCAGGACTTGGCTCACCTGCTTGGTCCCGCCAGAAGTTGTGCCGGAGCGGGGTTCTGAACTCCGCTTTGCGCCCAAAGAGGCGCTTGTAATGGGAATGGAAGGCCAGCTTAATAGCGTTCTCGCCTTGAATTAAACCAGACTCTGAGTTGACGGAGTGAATGAGGTTTGTTCTGCGTTGTGCACTGGCAACTCGGTGAAAAAAAGCAGTATTCGCGTCTCCCTCCTTGAGCCATGTGACTCTCGACCGTTGTTGCCATCTGATTTCCTCTATCCTGTAGAGCTGATCAATGTCATGTCTGAGTTGGAGTAGTCGCATCCATTCTTCCTATAAAAGGTCCCTAGCTTATTCCGTCTTCTCGAGTTCCTCAATTTCTTCAAGAAGGGACTCCTTTGTTCTCCAAATTAGAGCAAATCTGGTCCGATTCCACTTCCGCATCTTGCCCCTGAGCCTACTGATTTTTTCACACTATATCGCGGTCGCCTCATTGCCCCTGGTTGGGCGAGACCAGCTCTCGTTCACCATGTGGTGGAACCCCTGAATTTCTAACCAGACCTTCTCGAACTGGAATTTTACTGACTTTCTGGGTTGATCCTCCCCTGAAGATAGGAAAATTGGCACATGATCCGATGTTGGCTTAGGGAAGGACTTAGCAGATGCTAGAGGGAATTTGGTTTCCCATTCCGTGGAGACCATAACCCTATCTAACTTGGCTAAAGTGGGCTGCGCCTGCATGTTCGACCAGGTGAAAAGTCTGCCCGAAATGGGGATGTCAACCAATTCCAGGTCTGTGATGACCTCGTTAAATGCTTTTCTGTCAAGTTCACTGGCACCTCTGCCTCTGTGCTCAGAGGCAAATCTTGTGATATTGAAGTCTCCCCCCAATACCCACGGGTGGGGCCAGTGTGTTTTGATAGATTTCAGTTCCGTCCAGAAGGCCGTTCTAGCAGTGGACGTGTGGGGCCCGTACACCACCGTGATCAATTAGAGCCATTGGTCGGACTTTCTCTGTAGCAGTACCGATAGAGAGAATTGCCCGTGCAATTCGTCAATGCAACAGAAGATGTTGGGATTAAAACCTAGAGCGATTCCCCCAGACGCCACAACTGATGGTAACATCCTCCATTCAGAGATTCGACAACCCCCCACTCGCTTGAGTCTAGACATGTGAGACAGTTTGGTCTCCTGAAGTCCTACAACGTTCGCCTTAGATCTGGCTACGACTTCCTTAACCATTTCTTGTTTACCCCGCCCACCTAGGACTCTAACGTTCCAGAAAAGGGCATCCATTAATTACAATTAGAGGGGGGTACGTTACTCGGATCTACGTTCGATTCCAAGATGAGTCTAACCCTATTAGACTCCCACCCTCTAATTTGATTGAGTAGTTGGGCGTTTCTATCCATATCATTAACTGCAAGACCACATGTTTCGGCTAGATAGAAGATTTCAGTATCGGTCATAAAATTAAAAATTGAAGCTAGGAAAGAGCTTGTACCTCCAACGCTTGTTTTGGCTACCTTAGCAGCTGCCGCAACCTCCAAATAGTCATCTAAGGACTCCTCCATAGCCCTCTTGTGACCCCTGAGTTCTGTATCGCTTTGAGACGCCCATGTGGTTGTTGCTTGAGTTGGGGGAAAAGTGCATGGGACCAGGTCTAGAGATTGACTCGGGAACTCCTCTGTCTCTTCCTCGAAATCCAACAAATCTCCCTCTGAGTAGACACAATCATCCTCAAGATTAAGTCGATCCTCTTTGTCTTCTTCGAAATGATGTGAGTCTGGGACACACTCGTTTGCGCCCACAAATTTATTTGGAGACAAGTCTATAACAGAGGAGCGTAGGTTGGACCCCTCTTTGGGCCCAATAACAGAATAAATTAACTTGGACCCCTCTTTGGGCCTAATACAATTCTAAAAACCCTCCCCCTTCTCACTAACGTCCACATCTCTATTACCGCTTAAGCCCTTCCCACCTCCGCGAGTCACCACACCGCACACCCCGTTCAAATCGCCTGCCCCCTCGTTCCAATCACCTGCCGTTTGTAGTATTGTGCCACCTGTCTCGCTTCGATTGGGTTGGACTGCGGTGGGTACAGCTGGCGCAGAGGGCTCTGTCCCCGAAGCGCTGACTGCCTCAAAAACCCCCTTCTCACCTTCGTCTTCATACCCTTTCTTCATTTCCTTTTTTTTGTTTCCTCTTTGAGCTCTCGCCTCCACGAGGGTGATGGCCTTAGGGCCTGTGGTTCTCCCACTTTGGGAGGAGCACCTGCCACCCTTTTGGTCTTCGCTCGTCGTGTATCCCATTTTGGCAAGATCCCCTCTCGACCCTCCCTCCAACGCCACCAGTTCTTGCTTCTTTGGGTTTCGACTATGCGGTACTTCTTGCATGTCGATACCCAGGGTGCTTTTGCCATTTTTGGCTCTTTCGCAGCCTGTCTCCCTTCCTTGTGCCTCTCGCAGCACCTGCCCTTGCCCCTCTAGTAAACGACCCTGCATGTCGTTATGCAAGACGCCAAGCATAGCGCTTTTGCCTTTTGCAGCTCTTGCGCAGTCGGCCTTTTCTCTGTGGTCCTCCCTCCTACCAACTCCACCAACTCCGATGTGTAGGCTTCCATTTTTGGGCCTCTTTTGACCCTCCTTTTGGTGGGTCTCCTCTGTGACTGCCGAACATCCCAAATTTGGCTTTGAGCGTGGATTTGAAATCCTCACATCTGGACCGTTGGATCTGTTGGACGAAGCTCCTTCCTGCCCAACCCTGATCGGAGATCCGTTCGGCGGCGCTGATCCCTCAACCACCTGGCTCCGACACTGCTCCATTTCTCCTGCCTCCTTGATGAGTTCCCTATGCGCTCGCTCGATCTCATGCGCCCCATCGATGGTGGCGTCCCTAGCCGGAGATACCACCTGGGAGTATGAACGACCATCTCTAAGGGCCTTGTGTGACTTGGGGGAATTGATGGTCGTTCGCTCAGCTTGTGACTTAGCTCGCATGTCGAGCACGAAGCGGATGAGGTATGAGGCATCAAATGAGTAAACCTTGGCAAATCTCGGCATCTACGCTATGTCTATGCTTCTGATCAGTGCTCTTGCTGAGACAATTTCGGAGCCGCGCACCGTCTTCTCGTCGATTTCTTCCACTGAGCCGAAGTCGGCAACAATCTCTTGTAATGCCTCTCTTTTCCAAAAGTGCAACGGCACATTGTGTATCCAAATCCAATAGAGCTCGCCTTAGGGGAGCTCCGCTCTGAAGCTCGGAGACCATGGGAAAAACTCCACTGTGAAATGACCGAAGTCCACTATCCCCATTCCTGTGACCTCCACTACTTTCTTTGTCGAGGGGAAGGAAACCAAGTATTGGAGGTGGCAAACCTTCTTAGCGACCCAGTCTTTGTGTGCCTTCATCGGCCACTTAGCCTCCAATGCTTGTAGTAGGTGGGTCTCGGAGGGCCTCCCTGACCGAACCCTGGCCACTGCGCACCATTGCCGCAGCCACCTCTCCTCCTTCTTGATGATGTCCAAACTGTTGGCTAACCTGATCGGTGCGGGGTTGTCAGGCGATCTTCCTCTTTTGACCGGGCGTTCCTCATCAAGGTGAGTTTCAATGACGTTGGTGCACACGTATGAGAGATGACCCCATTTCATGCATTTGAGACATCGTACCTCCTTGGTGCAATCTTTGCGGAAATGTCCTAGTTCGTCGCAGTTGAAGCATGGTACCGGCCTTCGTTTGCCTTTTCTTTGCTTTTTTTGATTTTCTTGTTGGGGAGGGGGGATGACATGGCTTTGCTCTTACTTTTTAGTGAAACCACTTGCCAACTCTCAGAGTGTTCCCCCACCTCAATCTGTTCCCCACCCTCTCGCGTCCCCTCTGGTCCCTCTCTTTTGGCCTAGGTGACGATGGATTTGAGGGGGTCGGCCGGTTCGGGTTGTGGTCGGGGTTGCTTCGGGGGGGGGGGGGCTGGGTTCTTATCTACTGAAGGTGAGAGGTTTTGGGTGAAGGAGGGGGGAAGTGTTGGGATGTTTTGTTGGTTGTTGGATATCATTGGATGAAGAGTATCGGGGGGGGGGGGGGGACTCTGTTGGTATGAATCATCATAGAAAGTTGGGGATTTCAGTGGGTACTAATAGGGCTTCTGAGCCATAAGCACGCGCATAGCCCGGGAACTTAATTACAAAACATCTCTACTTTGCATGTAAACCCTTATTTGAAAAATAATTCCCCGAGGACCGATACAAAATTTTTTGAACTGATATATAAAAAGATATAGTTCTTAAAAGAACTGTATCACAATACTGCTACTTTTGTATTATAGATTTACAGCTTAAATGCGCATTAACTTTGATTTACAATCCAGGAGCGTCATCCTTAAAGTTGACCAACTTCCATCACTCATATCTTTAAAGAAAAGAAAATTAAAAAATTACTAATACATTTACCAAATTCATACTAAAATTTGGAAATATACCTAACTGGTTGCAAGTATCATCAACTGAATAGATGACTCTATGAGCCAATTCATACTAAAATTTACTAAAATCACTCATTTCTTTAGCACGTACCATGCACATATAGTAAGAATATCCGTTGTAATTTCATTGGTTTTTTCCCCCTCCCCTCCGCCGTTAAGTTGTAAATATCCCGTTAAAACTCAATTGTGAGATATCCAATTTGTCTATTTAATCTTTAAAACATATGTTGTTTTCCTCATTCTTCTCACTTTTCTTTTCAAAATCCTAAACCTTAGATTCAGGATAACAATGTGAGGAGGCACTTGTTGGAGAAATCTACTTCTAACTCGTAGTGCTAATAGCGGAAGTGCACTACAAGCAGTAGAAACTCCCAAGAAATAGATGAACCAAGAACAAGCCACCACAATATATGGATCTCATAATAACACAACTAATATGCAGAGATAACCAATACTTCTTATTCCCAAAAAAATACAAAGATTACAAAGGAGATTACAACTCACAATCTCTCTGACACCTTTGAAACACTCGGCACAATCTCTCTTGAAGTTGAATAATGATCAGCACTAGATATCTAAATCCTAGAGTTTACGGCCATATATATAGCCACCACAAATCCTAAAAAGATAAACACAAATATAGCAAATTGGGCTTTTCTCCCGTAAACCCAAAAGAAACAATCAGCGTCGGTGTCAGTCGACTGCCACCCAGGCCGATCGACCGCATCGTACAACATCAATCCAGAGGGCTGACCGGTCGACCGCACCCCTAGTGTCGGTCGACCGTTCCCTCCTCTGTTGGACACCTGCACTCGAAGAACCCCTAGTCGATTGGGTCGGTCGACCGCACCCCTGACCGGTCGACCGTAACCCTCCAGACTTCACTTCTTCTTCTTGCTGCTTGTCTTCTCTTGCTTCTTTGTCTCCTCATCTTCTTCTCCAACTTCAAGTACCTCGTCCATACGTGTATTTGAGGCCACAATTCCTAACAATCTCCCACTTGGACCAAATACACCACTCTTAAAAGTTATTGCAATCTTTCCTCGCATTATCTCTGTCATCTCACACTTTTATGGAAGACCCAAGTACTCTCCACTCTTATGAAGAGCACCTCCGTCACTCCATCACGTGGAGTGCACCAACCACCCCTCATCGCCTCATGAAGGATGTGCTCCACCAATTGTATAGAGCACGAATAACGGAGAAATAATCTCCCGTGTCGGATTCCGTGTTATGAGACTCCCCACCTCGCAAGATCTCCATCAACATTGGACATGGTTCGAAGCCTCTCAATGCACCCTTTGCACTAGAAACCTCTGTGGATGACACCTCCACAAACTCTGCAGACTGTTCAATCCCTACAGTCCCAATTCGGTTACCCTCATCGACATCACCCAGCATTTCGATACTAGTGCTCTCTACCTTACAAGAGCAACTTGAAGCTTCAACTGCCAATTCGCAAAGTACCGTCACTGCAGCAACGTCTTGCCCACTAGGATCACTTCCATGGCCAGCAGCTCCCACTAAATTAGTAACATCCCCTCCACAACTGAAAAAACTCGGTTGCACCCCACACAACCTACTACTCGATTCTGGCTGAGAGTCAACTACAGAAGAAATGCCCCTCACGTCTCTTAGCAAATACAACGTTCCCTCACGCTTTCCTTTTGCAATCACCCTTGAACGTGTAACTATGCACCACTATCCACTACCAAATGTAGTAGACAACTCCTCTTTGTCTAGACTTCCAATTGAGATAAGATTTTCTTTCAAATCTGGAACATGCCTTGTCTCCCACAAGACAACACTTTGATCATCAATGGTATTCACGTGAACAGTACCAACCCCACGTATAGGATACCAGTGACCATTTCCCACGATCACATCTCCAAAAGAACCCTCATTGTAGTCATCAAATATCTCTCTCCTCGGAATGCAATGAAAAGAAGCTCCCGAATCAATACACCAATCTTGAGTGCCCAACTCCTCCCGAGTTGATAAGCATTGATTCTCAACAAGCCCCACTTGAGCTTCATTTGGAGTATCTCTCTTCGGTTTCTCCTACTTCTTCTTCATATAAGCCTTACAACTGCGCATCATGTGACCCTTCTTGTGACAATACCAGCACTCAGGCCCATGTCCTCCATCACTGTCATCAGACCCACTCTCAGATGAACTACTCTGATCCTTTCTTCTTCGAATGCTCTTAGATCTTCCACGTCTCTTCTCAACGTACATGGCGAAATCTCTAGAAGATGATGATGGATATCCCCCGTTTCTCACCCTTCTCACCTCTTCGTTCAGAATGCTACTCACCACATCCTGTAAAGTTGTCGAATCTGTCATAGTTCCTGTAATAGTCTGTTCTAACGTACCATAACTATTGGGTAAAGTAAATAGAAGTAATAATGACTGCCACCTCTCTGAAAACTTCAAGCCTGCAGCTTCCATCTAGTTGTAAACCATACAGTAATTGTTCACATGCTCTGCTACTGAACCCCCTTCCTTCAACTTCATATTAACCAATTTTTTCAGATGAAGAATTTGATTAGAAGCCGATGGTTTCTCATACATATCCGTGAGAATCTCCATAGCCTCTTTTGTGGTCTTTGCCTTCGAGATATGAAATAACGCTTTCCTACTCAGCCCCAACTGAATCTGCCCCAGTGCCTTCTGATCCAAACGATTCCACTCCGTCAAGACCTTCGCATCCTTGTCTACACCTACCGACTTCTCATCAAACAACGGACCATCAAGATCTTTCTGACGAAGATACGCTATAATCTGGATCTTCCACATCATGAAATCACTCCCATCGAATCTCTCGATCTTCATCTTGTTATTGGCCATCTCGAACCAACTGCTCTGATACCACTTGTCGGAGAAATCTACTCCCAACTCGTAGTGCTAATAGCGGAAGTGCACCACAAGCAATAGAAACTCCCAAGAAATAGATGAACCAAGAACAAGCCACCACAATATATGGATCTCACAATAACACAACTAATATGCAGAGATAACCAGTACTTTTTATTCTCAAAGAAATACAAAGATTACAAAAGAGATTACAACTCTTAATCTCTCTCTCTCATTTAAAATACTCGGCACAATCTTTCTTGAAGTTGAATAATGATCAGCACTACATATCTAAACCCTAGAGTTTACAGCCATATATATAGCCCCCACAAACCCTAAAAAGATAAACACAAATATAGCAAATTGGGCCTTTCTCCCGTAAGCCCAAAAGAAACAATCAGCGTCGGTGTTGGTCGACTGCCCCCCAGGCCGGTCGACCGCATCGTGCAACATCAATCTAGAGGGCTGACCGGTCGACCGCACCCCTAGTGTCGGTCGACCGTCCCCTCCTCTGTTGGACGCCTGCACTCGAAGAACCCCCAGTCGACTGGGTCGGTCGACCGCGCCCCTGACCGGTCGACTGCAATCCTCAAGACTTCACTTCTTCTTCTTGCTGCTTGTCTTCCCTTGCTTCTTTGTCTCCTCCTCTTCTTCTTCAACTTCAAGTACCCCGTACTTACGTGTATTTGAGGTCACAATTTCTAACAGCACTAAATCGAGGAGTAGTTTTTTTCCATCACTTTTCAAACTATAAAAGTAAATTAGTAGTTTTTTTAATCTAGATTTAGGGCACCTGAACATAAAATAATAGGTATGGGTAAAAAAGTCATTTCACAAAGATCACTTAACAGAATTTTTGAATTTTAACTCTATACAGAGTTTAGTGGGTGAAAAGTAATGTTGGAGGTTTTTTTTGATTTAGAAGAGAAACGTTTGGGGGGTTTTTGATTTTTTTTAAAAATTTTCTTTGGATAATCAGTTATTCATAGATTTTTTATTTTATTATAAACATATGATTCAAACTATATTTTGAGAAGATGAGGTTAGTTGGTCTCGGACCAGAACAAACACCGTGAACCATAGGGCCGCATGCCTAAAGCGGACGTTGCCACAAAATGCGGCCCACAGGTTAGATTAGGGCATACTCATGAGAGCATCTGTAATTGTTCAAACCAAAAATTTGGATATTTGTCATAAAGAAATAGATGATGTCTCGTCTAGAAAGAAAATAAAAAAATTGTCGTTGAAAAAATGTATCGGATGAAGAATCATTTCCCGTATGAGCAAATTTTTAAATTTTTTTCCATGGACGGGAAATCATTTTCCACCCCAAGAATTTTTTTCTACATTAACTCCTAACTTAATCCTAACTAAATTTTAATTTAATCCTAATTACAACTTAAATAAATCATAAATCTTAATTAAATTAAAATTAAAACCGGATGTATAGCTATAATAATTTATAAAGGCACAGTTCTTAATAAAAAAAAGTCAAATTTTTTTCGACGGGAGACGATCTCCCGTCCGACCACTTCGATTTTATTTTTTTTAAACGACAGATGGAAAATCATTTTTTAAAAAGAAATATCAGATGGAAAATTATGTTTCGTCCGATATATTTAAAAAAAATAAATTACAGAGACGGAAGATGATTTTTCGTCCGATTCATTTTTTTAAAATAAATGAACGGACTATATTTTGCAAAATCGCATAGCAGCTTCAAATATAGAAGCCCACTATTCACCCAAAATCCAAAAAATAGGTATATAGCCAACAACTACTGATGCTCTCACTGCCCTAGTTCCTCTTTCAATCTAACAAAAGGTCTTTAAGATTTGTGCCGGAAGATTGATTACAGCGAACGAGCGCTTCGCTATTCTTCCCCTATTTCCTGGGTTTTAGGTTTCTCTCTCCTTCTTCTTCAAATTATATGAGAGAGAAAGTATAAATGTGGTATTTGTGCGTATTCTACCATCGTTTATTGGATTACAGGCGGTCCGAAGTCGAAGCGCTCGACTCTTTGGCGCATTGGATCAAACGGACGGTGCACTGTCAGGGTGCGATCGACTGTCTGTAGTGATTGGGTCGACTGTCGTGATTGGGTCTGTAATGAATGTTTCTGTGTGATTGGGTCTGTAATGAATGTTTCCGTGCTGTACGTGCAATACGCACCTTTTTTTATATTTCTTGTGTAGCGGGAATTGTATTTCTTGTGTGGTGGGAATTGTAAAGGGAACAGAGCGGCACGTGGTGTGCGCGTGAATTCCAGCGATGTAACTGCCTTTATAAGGCCTTTCTTGAATGAATAAACGCAAGCTTTGAATCATAATCCTCTTCCTCAAAATCTCTTTCCTCTCCCAAAAACCTCCTAACCCTAACCATGGCGAGATCCAAGCAGGTCGTCACTAGAGCTTCTAACACGCACGTGCTTCGCTCGAATGCAGGCTTCCAGAAAACCACCACGTCGACTCCCCTTTCCACTTCGTCAACCTCCCCTCCGAACAAATCGCAAAAAACATCGCCAATCGAAGTAATCATTCAAACCCATCTCCAAAATTTCAAATTTTTTTCATTTTTCCTATATATTTTTTTGAATTTTTTTGGGTGATTTGTTGGTGTTTTAGTCGGTTAATGGGTAGAGAGTGTAGTTGTAGTTCTTGGGTAACATAATGATTGAATCTTAGATTGAAAAAGTTTTTTTTTTGTTTTTGGTAACGATTGTTCATGATTTTGTGATGATTAAGACAACAAAAATATGATATAAAGAATGCAACTTTAGCAAAAGTAGGAGGATAAATGAGTGTACAGACAAGAGAGACTTTAGAGTGGCCATTTTCTGTACTTGATTAGTCATCGATGGTGAAACGTTGATGGAAGAGATGCGCTTTTGGTATTTGATAGTATGGGTATATGAATGGATGTTGGGAAATCAAGAAGTGTGGTTAGAGTGAGTGTAGTTGAAAGGAGAATGTTTTTTGGGATAGTTGAAAGGAGAATGTTGTGGTGGATTATGCACGGGTAATGGGTGGTAATTTGCTGAAAGATTAGATAAAGCCATAAAGGAATAAGTGCTTTTGAAGCTCAAATGAGAGAAATCTTGTTGATATGTTTTGTGCATTTGCCATGGAACCAATGACGGCCGCACTTATGAGATTGTAGGATTATTGTTGGAGCAAGGAGGCGTTGATGAATTTGGTCCGGGCAGTTAAAAGAGTTCTAACAAATTCTTCATTTGAAGATTGAGATGATTTTATCAGAGGTGGATAGCCCAAATTCATGTTTTATCTTTCATCTCTCAAAGACCCATAGTAATTGGAGGCCGTATATTAGTTTTTCTGTTTACAGCCTTTCGAAGTGGAAGGGCTGAAAGTTATCACTCTTGAGCTGTGACTTTCCTTTTGACATTATATAGAGCAGCATATCAAAACAAAATTACAGTAAGAAAATGCAATTGTTTGCTTCTAATTATTGTTTCTTTCCCCTTTTAGAGCCCTATAGTCCCGCCTAGGAGGAAAGCCTTTTTCCCAACTAGTTAGGGTTGACTACATGAATCATGGTTTTCCATTCTGATCGGTTTAGCGCAATATCTTCTAGAAGGTCACAAGCTATCATATCTTTTCTCACCGTTTTCACCAAAGTAAGTTTATATCTTCCCCTATCTCAAACTCTATCCCCAATACTTATCAAATCATTTTTTCTAACCGGGGACACTACTAGGTCTACATGTGATATATCCAAACCACTTGAGGCGATTCTCTCTTAACTTATCTTGGATAAGAGTTACTTTTAGTATGTCTCGTATATACTCGTTTCTAATTCTATCCTTTCTGGTTTTATCACACATCCATCTTAGCATCCTTATCTCTGCTACACTCATTTTTTGGATATGTTGTTTCTTTGTTGCCCAACACTCTGTTCCATACATCGTTGATGATACTGTCCCACCTTGGAGGAAGCATTTAGAAAAATTGTATCTACCCAGTCATTTGTTATATTTTAGTATCTAGACCTAAAGTTATACTTCTATTTTGGTTGGGTTTTTCATGAATTGATCCGATTGCCACCCTATTCTTAAAATATTGTACAAATGTATTAATTTTCTTTTAAAGAATCCTATGAGCATATACTAATATACATCTATTTTAGTGTCGTATCTATCCATCTAATTGCTCTCGATACTTTTCCCATTCAACATGCCTTTTATTGTTTCAACATTCAGCTTACCAACACCTGTTCCCCTTCTTACAATGTTGTAGAAAGTTCCAACACTTTGCTTCTTTTCTCCTTTATTTGAAGTTTTTGAGATTTTGCCTGAATTTTCTTCCCTTTTCTCGTTAAAGGGGACACACTTAATTGAGTAAAAGAAGCTAAATCAGGTTAACCTTGGCCAACTTTTTGTTGGAGCCTTATTTTCATTCGTATACGGTGTACATATGCAGTTGTATATACATATGTGCCCCGATAAGCCAAATTAGGCATCCATGACACTTTATAAAAGTTGATTCAACTTGTCATTTATTCAAGTTATTCTATTAAAAGTGATGGCAGAAACATATGTTCTTAAGATCATTTAAATAAAACATCCAGGTCTAGAATCAATAATTAATTGGCATAGCCAGTTAGTTGTGAATGAGTATTTTCAAACAATCTTATACATATTCTGTTAAGCATGGCTAGAAGTGCACAAGGGAGGGTCTTATTTTCTTTTTGGTGGATAACGATAATAGGGATTTGGAATAAGTAACATCGATGTAATGAAAATAACCTAAATTTCTTGCCTTTAGTAATATTACTTGCACGTATGACATTAGTCAATGCAGGTGAATCTGGCAACTATAAGACTATCCAGTTAGCTCATCCTTCTCAAAATTTGTTTTTCATTTATAATGGAAAACACTATACATGTAGAAATTCAATCTGCACACATTTGATTGAGATCAATATGTATATCCTGGGAGTTTTTTTGTTAAGCTGAGGAATTGCAGGTATTCTCATCAAGGGTATTTATGAACTTTGGGGACAAGCTAGCAGCTTTGAAGAACTGGAAAAGGCTATAAGATAATACCTTGAAGAGTGAAAATTTCCGTACTTAACATCAGAAAGCTCATTCCGGATAATTGTGGACAGCTTTGGCAAGGTCATTAGCTTTCAAGAACAAAACGAGCGCATCCAAGCTCTTGCTTATATACCATTCAAGGTTTGTATATAAAATAAATGAATATATTTGCAAATTGCTAAATTGCAGACACTAGATGAGCATGGTCTTTGACTTTTACCCTAGTTAAATGAAAGTAATTAGCTACAACGAATTGCTTCATATCTAGAATTTGCCATTTTATATATAGAGATTACGGTTCATAAATTTATTGTTATAGTTTTCTTCTTCTATTTCAGAAGATTCATAAAGATACAATTGTGTTGGAGAATTAGTTTTGTTCTTGGCCACCAAGATAGACAATGGAAGCTGTGTAGTTATTATGTGAATATGTAATGAGAAGAAGAGGAAAAACTCAATGGGGTTTTCATAGATCTAAAAAAGTCTTCCAGTAGTCAGAAGGTTTTAAAACTATTTATGCACTAGGTTTTTAATAAGAAGAGGTTCTAATAGTTGTTATTAATGTCAACAATGTAGAGATAAAACATTGAAGTCGATGAACTGATTATAATTTTACTAAATTTTCAACAACGCATAGATGAAACTTCGCTGTCAACTAGAATGGGGTAGATTGGAGGTAGTGGTATGTTTACATTTAGTTGAATTCTCTTGTTTAGCTATATAGATGTTCAAATATGTGAATACGAAGATACATCTTTTATAGGGTCAGCCCTGGCCCAGGGCCCAGTTCACGAGAGGGACCCAAAAAATTGTAAGTATAATGGGTTTGTAATTAAGAACTAGAAATTTTAAAGGTCTCCTATTTTAATTAATACATTTTCAAGTTCCAACTAATCATTACATATTTCACCAACAGCCTGTACAGTACTCTCTCCCTCTCTCTTTCTCTCTCTCTCCGGCTTGACTTCATCTTCTTCCATTATTTTTTTTATCGTTCGTCTTCTTCAATTTTCAATTTCTACTGTAAGTTACTTTATGTTTTAAGAGGTACTTGTGGTGGAGGGCCATTGCATAATCAAAAGTGGTTCTTATTATAATTTGATGATTTCTTTCTTGCATTTCTCCAAGCAGTTGAGTTGAAGTCAGGTTGCCGACGTTGTCACTCTACTGGATCTCTTGTTACATTCATCCTTTTAATCACATATTCTCAGCCAAAAGAACTTCAATAGATCCTTCATAAAAGCAACTCCTATCTCATAGGAGGGCAATCTTCAATTTCCACCGTAAGTTCTTCAATTATTATTATTTTCTTTGATCGTTCATCTTCTTCAATATTCAATTTTCACTGTCAGTCTAAAGAATATTTGTTTGTTTGAATGAGACTAAAAGCTTTTGCGCAAATCTGATCCATATTATGCCATTGTCTCCCTAACTTTATTAGAGTGATATTGTAGCAAATTAGTTAGCTGATTGACGTATCAGGTTTTCTATTCTATGTTCTATTTATGTGTAATTGTTGCCTTAAACTTCTCCATTTATGCTCTCA
The DNA here is from genome assembly GCA_017893485.1 of Hemerocallis citrina. Classification (NCBI taxonomy): domain Eukaryota; kingdom Viridiplantae; phylum Streptophyta; class Magnoliopsida; order Asparagales; family Asphodelaceae; genus Hemerocallis; species Hemerocallis citrina. The sequence goes on along the minus strand of CM030358.1, from coordinate 91,132,759 downwards.
GTTATGTTGTGCGTAATTGGTAGAGTGGCAATTTCTTGTTTACTGAAAAGACAGATATATTAGAGCTCAGCTGAGTAGTTGATGGTAATATGGATCATAGAGTTTGTACAACCAGTGTTAGAACTTGCAAATTTACTAAAGCAAAAGGACATTCTCAAAGGAGTTGAATTCACTACACAGGAAATGAAAACTAAAGTGAAAATCTGGGCATTGCAGTGGGAAAGAGATGTAGGTGTATTTTGTTTATTTAGAACAACAACATATACACAAGCATTTTCTACAAAAATTCATGATTATGAATCAAGAGCAATTAAGCATTACATGAACTCTCTTAAAGAAGTAAATGAGGACCAAATGATTAGAAGGAGATTCTGAATAATATTAATTATAAGACCATTAATTCATTATACTTATAAAAAATTGGGCCCCTCCCCTGATATTTTTTTTTGTGAAGAAGTTTTGAAGAGTGAAGATGCCGAAAGAGAACTAGGGGAGAGCAATCTCGTAACGAACAACCTAAAATCTCAACTATATACACAAATTGGGCCTAATTTTATTTTTCGCCCATGGCTTCAAATATCTCAGGACCGGCCCTGATCTCTTATCATCTCCTTCGATGTTATATTTTTGTGCTTCTAGCTAGTTATTTCTCCTTTAAAGCCATTGTTTGGTATCCATCCATATTTCTGTATATCATTTTCTGGTCGGTAGCTTCTCTTGTATTAATATTTCTGCTGTTTGTATTAGAGAGGAAGTCAAATTTAGGCCTCTGTTTAGTGGGCTACGTGAGGATCAGTCATTTGGTGAAGCAACAACTGGAATGAAAAACCTCAAAGACAGCTTAAAAATATCTTATCCAGTTTATTGGTTTTAGGTAGTTCATGTATTCATGCATTTTGCCTGAAAATTGATTACAGCTGGTAGCTATTGTTCACCTTGTATATCTGTATATGATGCAAATATATTTGATAAGTTAATTAGTCTAGAACCATCTTAAATATTTGCTGTTCTTACAACCAATATATCTTTTTCAGGGTCGCGTTGATTTGCGAAACCCAGAGCACAAATTCAGGCTTATGGAGACTGATGATTATGGATCGAATAACGGCCTTCCGTCAGTGGTTCAAAAGGCTGTATTTTTTGGTCGAGAGGTTGGAGCTGCAGATAGAATTCTCTTACCTACGTACCAGTTGAAATGTCGTAAATACCTGGGCCCCACTGCGATGGATGCTGAAGTGGCTTTTGTTATGGCTATTGGCTAATCAAGTGTTGGCTCAACCAGGAAAGATAGTCTATGATCCCTTTGTTGGGACTGGAAGCATTCCTGTGGCTGCTGCTCATTTTGAAGCTATGACAATGGTTTGTATTCTATTTTATTAATTTTCCCTCCCTTTTGGGACTAAATTTTGTATTATCATCATCAATCTTAGGAACAAGGACTTTGCAATTTGTAAAAAACTAGATTTGCCCGTGGACACGTGCCTACGGCATGTCTTCGGAACGATACATTATATGAAACTCTTGTAAACAGTAAAACAACAATTATGTAGCTTAAGTTTGAATAGTAAAACAATAATTAGTTGTAAATAAAAATCCGTGTTTCCATTAGTATATGTTGAAAAATAATTATAAATGGGAGTGTAAAATCTAACTGCTAAGAACTTTGAGTGTGAAAAATGATGAAATTTAACTGTTGATGAGATATTTGCTATTTTCAATGTGATATGAGCAATAAAAAAATGCATAAAAAGTCTGAAAATTTACAAACCTTAAATATGAAAGTATAAATTTTTGAGTAAATAGAGAGAGAATGAGAGAGAGAAATAAATAAATAAATAAATAAAGGAGTTGTTTTGGGGGGATTTGAATTTGAGTTTTGGGGAAAAATTTTTGGGCGGAAAAATATGTTTTGTGAGGTTAGATATGGACCATTGATTTCAGCCCTATTTAATAGTTTTCTTTGTGTTTTATTATATAGACTAGATCTGCCCGTGAGCACGTGCCTACGGCACATCTTCGGAACGATACATCATATGAAAGTCTTGTAAACAATAAATGAACAATTATGTAGCTCAAGTTTGAATAGTAAAACAATAATTAGTTGTAAATAAAAATCCATGTTTCCATTAGTATATGTTGAAGAATAATTATAAATGGGGGTGTAAAATCCAACTTCTTAGAACTTTGAGTATGGAAAATAATGAAATTTAACTGTTGATGAGATATATGCTATTTTCAATGTAACATGAGCAATAAAAAAATGTATAAAAAATCTGAAAATTTACAAACCTGAAATCTGAAAATATAAATTTTTAAGTAAATAGAAAGAGGATGAGAGAGAGAGAGAGAGAGAGAGAGAGAGAGAGAGAGAGATAAATAAATAAAAAAATAAATAAAGGAGTTGTTTTGAGAGGATTTAAATTTGAGTTTTTGGAAAAAATTTTGGACGGAAAATTATGTTTTGTGAGATTAGATCTGGACTATTGATTTCAACCCTATTGAATGAGAGCCACTTGATAACTTTCTTTGTGTTTTATTATATAGATTGTGGAGATTCTTATGTAATTTTTCCAGGATGCAGATATTGACACAAGGGTTGTACGTGATGGAAAGGGTCCTGATTGTAATGTTTGGAGCAACTTCAAACAGGTGATTCTTTTATATTGATCGTCACTTAGTGGAAATTCACATTAGATGGACAAATATATTTTTCCTCTCATATATAGTGGTGGTATTTGTCAGTTGGAGATTCTTGACCTAACTGTTGAATATTGCTAGCTTTGACCGTCTATTTTTCAATTTTTGTGAACGTTTCTCATCAATAATGCAATTGTGCTGGGTTGTATATATTGGTTTCTGTGCTCATATGGTTTGGCATTTGTTTGTGCAGTATGGTTTACCAATGCCGTGCAGTTTCTTTGTTGAGAGGTGACAATAACCTTCCCCCATGGCGCACAGGCCTAAAAGAGGTATCTGCTCCTGCTATTTGCTCTTATATGTAATACTATAATTACTTCAAGTTAGGGGCTTGGGTATATTTACTTTCTCCACGAACGGGTCAAATCAAACTTATACGTCTTTTTCCACATTGCATGATGAATACAGTGTCCCTTTATTAGTTTCCATTTATCATTTAGCCCTGTAATAGAGGTTTGCAGGCGTTGAAATCATTGGGCTTTTGAGTAAAAATTTGTATATGGCTTGCAAGTATGGATTTTTTCCAGGAGAGTTAAAAACGAAAATTTTGCTGTACTGCCCCACCTTTTGAAAATATTTGACGCATTGACCCACTTCCGAAAATAATTAGCGATATGCTCTTATTTAGAATACGTTAGCAACAAACGTTATTGGAAAAAACAGCATAGGTTATTACGATGCCGTTCTTTCCAATAACGGCATCTGTTTGGAAAAAAAAATTTATGCCATTATTTGGAATAATAGCATCTGTTACTTTTTGTCATCTAACACTCTCAATTGTGAGCTGAGAGAGAATTGCAAAATTAAAATAACCAATGCCGTTCTCTGAGAGAACGGCAACGATTATACTGATGCCGTTATTTTGAATAACGGCATCAGTTATATTCGTTTTGCACAGTTACCTATAATCAATAACCCTTCTCCTTTTCCCTTTTGCCTTACGATTATTTCTATCTTCATCTTCACTCCCGTAACCCTAATCCCTAAAATAAAAATTCCTAAAATTCCAACTATTTGAGTGATTTGTAAGTTGCCAAACAACAATTATACCTAGACTCTACTTTTGATTCTCTCATTGATTATTCGAAATCAATCGGAATCCAAATTTGTGGTAAGTTTCGAAAATCCCTATTTTTTTTTACAATGTTGATTTTGATCTATGAGAGATGTATACATTGGTAGTATAGTACAAGTGCTGTAGATTTGTGTTATCTAAGTAGTAATTGTGAAAAAGTACTTATGAATTGTTGGTGATCTACGGTATGTGAAATGTTAAATTGTTGATCTAGGGTTTGTGAAATTGTTGTTGATTAGTAAGAGCTATACTGGTAGTATAGTATAATTGATGTAGAATAGATCCACGTAACTAATAGATATGTGAAGTGATTTTTATAGAAGATTGAGTTGTGGATTACCTATATTGCTATCTTTGCGAAGTTAGATTCATCTATATGTATTGTGTGGAGATGTTGTGGTGGTAAATGTTTGTTAATGTTTAGTAAAATTTTAGTACAAATTTGAGTATCTCTAGTCTTGTAATAATGTCTATTAATATTGTAGTTGATACGTTATATTTAATGTTGCTAGGCAAATGGATCCTACACAACCATCTTCTTCCCATGATGTGGGTGCTTCATCTAGTACTTCGCATGGACTACGGGGACATCCGGATCCAATAGATCCTACCGTTCTTTATCTGCAAGAAGATCACAGGTCGTAGGCGGTTTGGAAAGGAGATGTCGAAAAAATGAGTTTCCGAATGCACACCATCATGGTGATGCACCATCGTATTCAAAATTACTTGGTAAGCAGCAGATTTTACGGAATGTCGAAGTTGGTGAAAGTCAAATGTGACCACGTACTACTTATAGCTCTTATGGAGTGATGGAGGCTGGAGACACACACGTTTCACTTACCAGTTGGGGAGATGATGGTCACCCTACAAGATGTAGCCGTCATTGCGGGTCTTCCAATCGATGGGGTGGCCGTCATCGGCAACTTGATGTTCAATAAAGTTGCATTGATACGAGATTACCTTGGGCATGAGGTGGATGAAGATGATAAGAGAGTATTCGTTGGAGAATCAGTTAGACGTTCTTGGCTTTATACGGAGTTCAATAATCAACTGCCAGACGTACCGACGGACATCCAACTCCAGCGTTATACGCAGGCTTATCTATTGTTGATGATTGGAGGTATTCTATTCCCTAATTCTTTAGGTGATGTAGTGCATCTCATGTACCTCCCATTGATTGCCGACCTACAAACAGCCGGCCGATATAGTTGGGGAAGTGCGGCTCTCTACCGTACCCTCTGCAATTGTTCTATGGGGTCGATCCAAATGATCGGCCGATGTCGATATTGCAAATATGGTGTTAGGAATGAATACACCTCAGCCGACCCTGGGTAACGGTACTTTCAGAAAGTTGAAGAGTGCAACAGGAAAATCCCGTGTTGAGAGCTCCTCTTGGTGCCTACTGGACGAGTAAGCTCACATTAACCCACGTGGTGTCCTCACATATTACAGGGACGAACTCGATCAGTTGAGGGAAGAGTACGTCCACTGGACACCGTACACAGAGGATAAGCTACAACGTCTACCCCCATTTGCACCGCCAATAATCAACTATGGTTGACATTAGCTCCACTTGTAAATTTCTCAATTGTGGAGTTCTATTATTCCGGCCGCGTCCTCCGCCAATTCAATGCACAGTAGCCCGTCCCCGTAAACTCAATATACGACCGTAGACTTCACAACATTACGGACCAAGGTCGTTTACCGAATATGGATTGGGCCGATCACCACCGTGCTCATGTAGCATGTTGGAATGAGAGGAAGTATGACTTAGTTGCAGATGGGATTGTGCCGTACGATGGATCAATGCAACCCGGGTACATGGAATGGTACCGTCGTATCACACAGTTGTATGTAGCGCCAAGAACGGATCTCCCCGCGGGTATCCAATAACCGATACCCGCGCACCAAGTGGAACCACCACCCGTATATTCCTCATCGCAACCCATGTATCAACCAAAAGCTTCCTCCTATCGTTTAATGGTAAAGTAATTTTAGTATTAATTAATTTTGTTCACATCATTTTGCTAATGCTTGTTTAATGGTAAAGTTTGGTTTACTACTAATAATTTCTATTCTTAATATAGATTGACAACACATGGGACATTGCGAGGAAATATGTTCATGTCTTGAAGAGTAACGCTTCGAAGACATGCAAGGAATTAGCAAGAGAACTTCTACTTCCATGTCGAACTTCTCTTGAAGAAGTTGGAGACGGTTCGCGCTTTGATGACCTTCTACGCTCAACCGAAACACCAACTCAACAAGCCCGAGCAAGCGTAAGTCGAGCACCACCTCCACCTCAACAAACAGTTGAAGCAGAACACCCCGCCGCATTTCGAAGTCAACCACAAACTCCTTTACATCATTTGAGAAGGGGTAAGAGTGTTCGCTTCCCTCCAACACAAAGTGAATTGGCAAATCCCGAGATTGAAGTAGGTGGAGGTGATGAAGAAGGAGATGTTGGCCTAAGTGCACCTGCAACATAAGAGACCCGAGAGCATAGGAGGAAAGTCCCGGTTCGAAAGAGGAGACCACCCCAACAATACACGCCTAGTTAGTTTTTTCAATTATTGAACTTTATGCGTAGGTTATTGTACTTTTGATGAGGTGTTCATGTAACTCTGGGAAAATGTTTATGAGTAATAGTTAGTTGTTTTGTAAATATACGTTTTTCAATAAATTGAATTAATATGATATTTGTCGAAGTGAATTAAATTGAATGAACTTGGTTAACTTGATTTTTATGTGGTGAAGTGAATTAAAGTAAATTTTTGTGCAATTAAAGTATATAGAAAATCTTGATTGATGAGTTGATGAGTTGATGAGTTGGAAAAATTTGAAGCAAAGTGATGAGTTGATGTGGTCTGTGCATGTATCGAAGTCGAAGTAAATGGCACGTGCATGTCTGTGCATGTTTTGTTTGAAAAACATGAATAAAAGATGCCGTTATTGCAAATAATGGCATCTGAATCCTGTAACGTTTTTGCGGATAATGACATCAGTTAAGAGGCAAAATTTGAAAAGTTGTTATAGCTGCCAAACTTTCTGTCTTCACTGTCGTTCTCCAAGATAACGACATCCTTAACTGATGCCGTTATCTTGAATAACGGCATCTCCAAAGAATGTCGTTATCTTGAATCACGACATCTCCTAAGAATTCTGCTATGTATGCCGTTCTCCAAGATAACGATATCTTCTAACCATGCCGTTATCCTAAATAACGACATCTCTTATGTATCAAAAATCAGAAAATTTAACTTCTGTCATTCTTTCTGTCTTCACAGTCGTTCTTCTGAATAACGACATCTTCTTAATATGCCGTTATTCGCAAGAACGACATCTGTTATTTCAATAGTTGTGCATGTTTTTTGTGCATGTTATGTGGAGATAAATTACTAAAATCAAATTTACCCATATTCAACAACCATTCATTCCACAAATCTCATTCTTAACTATTTAACCTTAAATTACTCTACATAAAACTACAGCTCTTTAATTCATACGAACTTAACGATAGATTATACATTACTAAAATACAATAACCGAAAACAAGTTCAAGTGCGAGTAGGCTGTGAAGTCTCCACACTTTGTACATTCTTACAACTCCGTCTATTGTGTTCACTCACTTCGTATTTCGAACAAACTTTCCCACTGCTCCCACCTTCTCGAGCATCCATGTCATTGCGGATGCGAGTACTCCTCGGTCGCCCTTTTACCTGATGAAGACTTGAATCAGCTATGAGCACCGGTGCGCTTTGTGTTGGCCAATAAGATTTGTCTGGTATAGGATTGAAAGTTGGTGCCCACGTTTTTACTAACGAATCGGTAGAGTAGAAGGCATCAATGTATGGTTGATAATCAAGTGCACGGAAAGCATATGCCGCTAATACATGAGAGCATGGAATGTGATATAGTTGGAATTTGCCACAAGTACAAGTTTGGCCATCGAGGTCTACCGTGTGCCAATGTCCACCTTTTTGATATCCACTATCCATTCTAAGGCCCGTTTTCACACCAAAAACACCTGACCGATTATTCAACATTATTGCCTCATGTAAATTGAATTTTTCACGGCGTACATCAATAAGATCATGAATCCGTGGTGCCCATAATTTATCTTCACTGATAAGTGTCTGCGCAGTTTCATGGCGATCGGTAAAATACATGTTTAGACGGAAAAATATCTGTTCTACAATTGCGGTGATAGGCAAGCTATGAACACCTTTTAGAACTGAGTTGAAAACTTTCGACAGATTTGTTGTCATTATACCATATCTATGCCCACCATCGGCAGTAAGTGCCCATTTCTCAATTGCTTTCTCCTTCAACCAATTAGCCCCATCAGCATTGCTCGCTTCAAGTTGTGCCATCTTTTCCTCAAACTTCTTCCACTGATTTTGACACGCGATTATCTTCAATTTACTCATCAAAAATTTGCAACCAAATTTTTTATGAAAATTACTAGCAAAATGCCGCATGCAGAACCGATGATATGCAAATGGTTCCCTCTACGTACCAAACTCATTTTGCATTGCTGATAAAATATCGGCATGCCGATCAGAAATGACACACAGACCTGCACGATCTGTGACGAAGCACCGAATACAGTTCATGAACCATATCCACATTTCTATGCTTTCACCATCAACTAGTGCAAATGCAAACGGAAATAACCTACCGTTTGCGTCTGGTGAAACAACAATCAACAAACAGCCTTTATATTTTCCATACAATTGAGTGCCGTCTACACTTATAACTGGTCTACATGCCTTAAATCCTTTGATGGAAGGACCGAATGCCCAAAAAAAACCCTTAAATATTTCTATGCCCGGACCGAACGCAATCTTCGCCCAATGTACAGCCGTACCCAGATTTGAAGCTTGAATTGCATTGAGTAGATATGGTAATTTAGTGTACGTTTTTTCAAAAGAACCATATAGTCGCTCAATTGCTTTATGTTTAGCCTTCCAAGCTTTCCAGTATGATATTGTGTAATAGAACCTACCCTTCACTATTCCAATTATGGCTCTTGGTGTTATTGCGAGTTGTTCCTTCACAACATCCAATATGACCGTCGATACGACCGTGGAGTCAATTTTGCTGTGATCCTGAGTCAATGTAGGATTCACAATGTGTGTGCACCTTCAAGCTTCTTTACCACGAAATAATTACGGCCTTTAGGAACAGTTGCACGCAACCGTCATGGACAACCAACTACATTTTGAAGTGACGGGTTTTCTGCAATCTCCTCGGCTGAATGGTTGATGGTTGCGTATTTATATTTCACATAGTATAGACCACGATCTGATTTTACCGTCACAAATTCTCTGTGGTTCTTCACGGCGTACATCTTCACTTGATGTTGTAGAGCATCTTTGGTTGGAAATCTTTGACCTATGAAGAGTTCATCCAAGTTGGAAGAACCAACGGAAGACTGTCCATTTTCATGTATGGTGGCACGATATATCAATTCATTGGATTGAGATCCACGCATCGCTGCACTTGTGTCCTGACTTGGCAACACGCATTGTTAACTAGCACATCAACATTGACATCAACAACCGGAGCTTCAACGGCAACCTCCTCCTCATCATCTTCGAGACCGCGTTCCTCATCTTCTTCCTCTTCGACCAAATCGTTATTTACAACAGCGTTGTCAAAATCTTCCATTGCCATGCCGGCTAGTAAAATATTTTGTGACCATAACGGCGGATGTACGTGCTCCTATTCGGAGGAAACAGGTTCCGTTGGAGTTGTGCTAGTATCTTCGTTTGTATTTGAAATTCTAGCATGTGACTCTGCAGATGGTTTCAAAGTCCGTGTGGACCTTGGACTTTCAATAACAACTCGTGTAGTATTTGGAAGCCTCGTCTGATCGATATATAACTCAATTGCGTTCCAACTATAACTTGGATCAAGTGTCCTAAGCATCATAGACCTCAGAAAATTGTCATTGTCTACGGGTACCAACATGAAATATTGCACATCCCCTTTACTAGCAGCATAACGAGCTCTGATTTTCAGATTCATTTTACTTCTATCCCAATTGGTGACTTCATATATCTTATCTATTAATTTTGAGTACGTAAAGTTGCGGGGAGCCCAAATAATTACCGGTTCAACATCACTATAAGAATATCCAATCTTGGGATCCTTAATTACTTCACCCCCAAAATATAACCAAATAGGGATATCAAATTCCATACCTAAGCATAAATATTTAAACATATTCAAGTCATTCACTACTCACAATAAGCATAATATAGGAATACATATCAAACATACGGTTAAGATAATAATACCTTCAAATTAAACCGTACCGCCACTGGCTTCAAAATTCGTTGTGGTTGAAGAATGAAATGAGAGTGGGAGTAAGGAGGTAGGATGTATGAAATTTTAGAGCACTCCAATGGTTGAATTTTTTTGATTTAGGGATCTAGGGTTTGTGGGTTACAGGAGTGAAGAGAGTGAGAGAAGAATACGAATGACAAGGGGTAGGAGAAAGGTTTGGGGGTTATTGATTATAGGTAACTGTGCAAGACGAATATAACTGATGCCGTTATTCAAAATAACGGCATCAGTATAGTCGTTGCCGTTCTCTCAGAGAACGGCATTTGTTATTTTAATTTTGCAATTCTCTCTCAGCTCACAATTGAGACTGTTAGATCTTTAGACAAAAAGTAACAGATGCCGTTATTCCAAATAACGACATGAAACTTTTTTCCAAACAGATACCGTTATTGGGAAGAACGGCATCGTAATAACCGATGCCGTTTTTCCCAATAATGCTTGTTGCTGACGTGTTCTAAATAAGGGCATATCGCTAATTGTTTTCGGAAGTGGGGCAAGGCGTCAAATATTTTCAAAAAGTGGGCATAGTACAGCAAAATTTTCGTTAAAAACCCACTTGTGGGGTTGTCAGGTGGATTTTTGGTTTGGACTGTGTTTTCTTCTAATGGCGAGGTTGAACTGGTTATGTTAAAGTTTTCTAATAAGTCGAAACATATACATATTTTATTGTTCCCAAAATTGTATTACTTTCGAAGAAGATTATGTGGATTTTTCAGGTTTGCGCTGTGAAGGTTTTTTTACAAAGTAACTGTAAAATGTTATTACTTTCAGATGGGTTTTTAACCTCCAAAGAGGTCTTTATCATTTTCTGGTTTGCATGTTGTTTGCACAGCCCTAGGTGTAGTTGTAGCCATCAATTCATTGTTGAGGTTCTAATTCTGAATGTAGCTTTGACAAGATATTCGATGCGATAATTTGTGACCCGCCCTATGGTGTTCGAGCTGGTGGCCGAAAATCCGGAGGCAGGAAATTGCTCAAAGGAGTCATTGGGTCCTACACCGTTCCTGACGAGAAAAGATATAATCACATACCGTCCACCGCTCCTTATAGCCTTGCCGAGTGCATGCCCGACCTCCTCGAACTCACAGCTAAAATGCTCGAAATGAACCGCAGGCTGGTGTTCTTCTATCCAGTAGTGAGAGAAGAAGGCTTCACTGGGGCCAAGTTCCCCGAACATCCATGTTTCACTTTAGTAGCTTCATGTGAGCAGATCCTTAGCCTACGATACAGTCGCCATTTGCTGACAATGGTGAAGACCGCACAGTACACAGAGGAGATTGTTGAGGCGCCGAGAAAGATACACCTCGAGTTCAAAGAGAACCATCTGAAATGGTTGGACTGTATTCTGCTATTTTTGCTTCTGCTGATTCTCTGTCTGCTTTGGATGGGCAACCCAAGTTTGGCAGAGATTCAAAGCCGAAATATAGGGGGAAGTATGTTTAGTAGTTTGAATTGATTTTGTGAGTTTATTGAGACTAGATTTGATTTGTGAAAACTGTATATTAGAGATTCATCTCTAAACTAACAGCTAGGAGATTGTTGATTTGTTTTTATCAAGATGGAAAATTTGAGACTGAAAGATCCACATCCGCAACTAAATTTACATGATGCTTAGCTGAATATTTTTGTCACAGATCTTAAATGAGATTTAGAGACTACTTTGAAATTTGTATTGCGTCAATGCCTAAGCAATATTAGTATATTGCCTTGTGGATAGAGATGTTTATGTATAGTTTATTGCAAGTTACGGTTGCAACTTAACTCGCAAGATTCTTTAAAATTATAGCTTAAGGGTAAGGAGAACGAATGTCTTTTTATTTGCAACTGGCTTGCAATAAAAAAGAATCCTGCAGCTTGGTTGAAACTAAAAAATAGTTGCACTTGACTACTTACAGCAAACCAATCACTGTATTTGGCAAAGAAAGTCATACTTGAATAATAATTGGTATTTTTCTTCTACTTGACATATCGACTCGATCTCATGATCCAATCTCTTTAACCTTCAATTAATCACTAATATCTCGTATTATAATGAAAGAGTTGGGTTGTTATTTGTAGACATTCAACCATTTTATTTCAACCATTCATTTTTAAATGAGAGTTATATTAATCATTCATTTACTCAACTGGACTTGATTATCATAATACCTTTAAAGTTTAAATTTACTAGTATCATGCACGTGCGATGCACGTGGAGGAAGAAGGGAAAAGACAAAAAAAAAAGGAAAATAATTCCCAAACTGATCCACTGACGAAAATATGTACCAAACTGGGCCACTTTCGCACGTGCACGCGGGGAAGAAGGAAAAGGACAAAAAAAAGGAAAATAATTTCCAAACTGATCAACTGCCGAAAATATTTACCAAACCGGTCCACTTTCGAAAATATTTACCAAAATGGATCACCTGGCTTCAAAATGACAAAAAAAAAAAAAAAAAAAAAAATCAATGACAAATACCACTAAGGCCTTCTCCCATTATAATAGTAGAGATTTACAACATAGTCATTTACAAAAATGTCACTCATATAAAATAAAAGTTTGTGTCACTAGGGCTAATTCGTAAAGAGTATGCATGAGTAAAGGGAGGTATCAGGTTTGATGCCAGAATATGTCTTATTTATGATAAAAAAATTTAATTAGAATATACATTGCACGTGCAGATTACTAGTGCATCTCTAGTGTGAGAGTTGGGATTGTGTAATTTGTAGGCAATCAACTATAAAATTTCAACTAATTATTTTTAAATGAGAGTTATATTAATCATTCATTTACGCAATTGTTGTTAGTTACCATAATATCTTCAAAGTTTAAATTTATTTACGACATAATTATTTTGCAAAAATAACACTCATACAAAATAAAAGTTGGTGACACAAAGGATAATTTGTAAGTAGTACTTAACGAGTAAAGTGATGTTCGATATTAGATTACGTCTTAGTATTTACTTAAAAAATAAATAAATTTATAAACGTGCGAAGATTAATAGTTATTATTAATTCGTGACTGTCTTCACCTGTGCATGCAAATGAGTAATGACAACAACTTATCATGACCATGGCACAACACCTTATCATGACCGTAGCATCAAATTGTGCTAATAATCTGCACTTGCACGTTTCTTTTTTGTTCTTTTAAGCTCCTACCTCTAAAAATTAATCCTAATGGTACAGTTTATATTGAATTTTTTTATGGTACAAACTTCCAACTACTCTAAGTCTCAACTTTATTTTTAACTAACCTACATCCACTCGTAGCCATTGAATTTTTTAATAACTCTTTCAAAAAATAAAAAAATTTATTAAATATAAAAAAAATGACATTTTGGTTATTTGAAATATCCCCTCTTTAAATTTAAATTTTCTCTCATGGCTTCATTTCCATCAATTACCCTCTCTCAAATTTTTTTTCAGCCTTTCATTAATATATTCAGTTTTTCTCCATTCTAAATCATTGAAAAATTACTTTTTAATTTATCTAAATAAACTAAAAATCTTAGATTTTTATAAAATAATTAAAAGATATGCAGATCACATAATTAGCCACCTACTCGAATTCAATCTATTTTGTTATATTTACGGGGGTTGTTGCAGGTTCGTTTCTTTTTAAAAATATGTATTTATTTATTATTATTTTATTTATGAAACATTGGTAACGGGTTTGTTTCATTTTTGTTTTATTTGGAGACGACTCGATTCGAGTTGATAAATGAATTGAAGTTGCCATGTGTAAGGATGAAAAGATAAGATAAGATAAGAATCTGGAGAGATGGTTTTATAAATTAAAACCTATTGATCATATATAAGAATCTAGACACATGGTTTGAGATGATCCAATACTTAGTTTTATTCTCTATATTAAATCATATACGGATTTGATTATAAGAATGTTTTTTCAACAAAGATAAAATCAACAAAATAGTGGATTCATGTTCATTGGTTTATTTAAAAAGTAAATACCAAAAGTAACCCTTATTTGGAAGAAATTGAAAATAAACTCCACTTTTGTAAGGGTTGTGTATAAGTGGTTAAGATAATTAAGAGTTTGCATTATAGGACAATTCATTTATATTTTACCAAAATTAGGGGATTTAATATGCATGTGTGATGCACGTTCTACTTCTTAAGTTTCGGAATTGAATTGAGTAATTTAATTAATCTGCATGGACATGCATGTAAGTTGATTTGCTTAGAGCATCCACAGTCGTTTTTCTCATTTCTTATAAAATGACAGCTACAGTAATAGCAATTGGATGCGTATCGTGCAGTCGTGCTTTGCTATATTTTTCTCATTTGGATTAGAGACGGGATATGATATCCCGTCCCTCTTTTTTTAATTTTAAAATGGCGGGACGGGGAATCATTCCCCGTCTCTCATCCTTTCAAATAAACTCAAAAAATTAATTACTTATTATAACTATTAAACTATATTAATTAACCAAATTAAATAATATAATAATAACTAAACTATATTAATTAACCATCTAATCCTAATTATTACCTAAACCTACCAAATAAACCCAATAGATTGGACGGGGATACATTCCCCGTCCGGGGAATCATTCCCCGGCCCATCTTTTTTGTTTTTTGTTTTTTTTTTTGTTTTTTTCATCGGCCAATCATCATGGCCGTTCGTTTATTAAAAAAAAAAAATGAGAGACGGGGTTTGATACCCCGGACGGGGTATCATTCCCCGTCTGAGGACTTTTAAAAAAAAAAAAAAATCGTTAATGGTAGAGACGGGGTATCATACCCCGTCCGGGGTATGTATCCCCGTCCGACCTAATTTAAAAAAAAAAAAATTGAAAATTATTGAGACGAGATATGATCGTCCGTCTGAATCGATTAAAAAATAATTAAATCGGAGAGACGTGGTATCATACCCCGTCCTTTATAATTAGAGAAAGTTCGTTTCGTTTCTCATATTTGAGAAATGAGAATAGAAGGTATGCTAAAAAATGGAAAAATGAGAAACGATCGCAGCGCTCGTTTGCTATTCGTTTGCTATAATATGAGAAAATGACATATATAGCAAACGACTGTGGATGCTCTTACAAATTATACAACTATAGCTGACCTATTCTAATATTAGAGATATAGATTATTATATATACAATATGTATGTATATATAAAAACAATTTGGATAAGAGTTAGTTAATGACAAATTTAATTTAGTGATAAGATTGGCGCCAAGCTTCCACCCAAGTTTTGTAATCCATGGTCGCGGCCAAAAAGGGAAACCAAACTCACTCATTTGTCTCTTCTTTGATTGATTCAATGTACCACTGCTAGGGTTTCTATTTAAAAAAACCCTGCTGTGTGGGAAGATGCTGTTCCTAAAAGCTAGGATGCTCTTTTAAAAGGATAGAAATGAAAATGGAAATAAACCAAGGAAAAATTACATGATACCCCGCCATTCTATTCATCTCCAAGAGCATCACAATGGTTTTTTATAAATGGCAAATTGTCATTTTATAAAAAACGGATCGCTGCAATAGTTTTTCATTTTGCCATTTTATAGCAAACTTTCTATTCTGATTTCTCATATATGAGAAACGAAATACCAATTCTCAAATTATAAAGGACGGGATATCATATCCCGTCGCTCCGATTTTATGATTTTTTAATCGAGTGGGACGGGAAAAGATATACTGTCTAAATAAATTTTTTTTAAAAAAAAAAAAAATGGTCGGACGGGGAAACATACCCCGTCTCTCCACTTTAAATTTTTTTTTTTTTTTAATATGTCCTCAAACGGGGAAACATACCCCCGTCCGGGGTATGATACCTCGTCTCTCCCAACTTAATTTTTTATTTTTTTTTTAAATATGTCAACTTGCATGTGGTTTTAATATCTTTTTAAATATGATACCCTGTCAACTTCATTGTGGTTTTTTTAAATATGATACCCCGGGCCTCACTTGCATGTGGTTTTAATATCTCCCAACTTAATTATATATATATATATATATATATATATATATATATATATATATATATATATATATATATATATATATATTGTGGGACGGGGAATGTTTTCCCGTCTCTCCCTTAAATTTTTGCCACGCACGCATATGAGAAAAAAATAACAAACGATCGCTGCACGATCGTCCTCCATTTGCTATTACTGTAGCTACCATATAATAGAAAATAACAAATACCATTGTGGATGCTCTAATATCCATTATTTTCGTGGACTTCTCAGATCTTAGTATTTGGAATTGAGACACAACATAGTGTTGTTTGAGAATATGCTAGGTTAATGAGATGAGATTAGGCCCCACTAAGTATTATTGCTTTATTTTTATGAATTTAGCAAGGAGAAGACAACAAATTAATTATTTTCAATACCTCATTTCCCCGTTTCCCCCTTTCTAAAATCATTTTATATAAAACAAGAGTAATGCTTCATCCACTATCAATTTCACTATCATTTTGTTCACTATCTTAGATGGCATACTCCTATTGAAGAGTTCTCCCACCTATTCTATCTTTTTCTATCTATTGGAGTGTGCCACCTAAGATAATGAACAAAATGATAGTGAAATTGGTAGTGGATGTAGCATTATTCATTAAACAATGCTGTAACCAGGCACACGGCCATCCCCATACACACACATTCTTATTCTATAATTGAAATTATTTACAAGTGCTATTTAAACCGTAACAGAGAATTACCACTAAATTGCTTGATCTGTTGCTAATATGTAATTGTTGAGACAAAAAATTATTCATAGTAGAAGTAGTACATTCCATTTTTTAAAATTTAAATTCTTACGATTAAAAAAAAGTATCTTATTATACTCTGAATAATGAAAATAGTACATTTCAATTTTAAATATTTCTCTCCAAAATGACTGCCAGTCTATTATTATTATAAAAATAAAAAAAAAATAAAAAGAGAGAAAAGACTGCAGTCTAACTTATGCAGAAATTTGTAGAAGAAAAGTCAAAGGGGTTAATGACAAATTAGACCAATGAGGGGTCTCAAATGAAAATGCCCCTAAAAAATGTAAATGACTGGCAAAAGCAAAAGAGGAGCACTATACAAACTCATTGAGCCACTCAACTCACCTGTCCGCTCCTCACCTCATCCACAAAAACCCTTCTGTGTTGTGTTTTATCAACTCTTAATAACAGACAAACCAATAGACTAGACAAACAAAAAGTTTAACTTACATGACATGCCACGTGTCAAGAACTGGCTGACCCCAAGCTGCTGGTCTTTCGTGTCGATTTCTTTAATCAGTGTATCGCATAGTCTTCTGTCAAGAGTGTATTGTATAGTCTCCATCAGATTATATACAAATGCAAATGCAAATGCCTAGGTAAAATAATTTTTTTTCATTTCATAATATACCATTCATTTCTCTTTAAAACTGCTGATGTATATTATCTTCTATATTATTTGTTCAGACTGATCGACTTTTTTGTATGCAACTGTTTGGCTATGAGAGTTTTGAGGGACCAAATTTGTGAGATTATACCGAATTCGTTTCTTTTTTGCTTTCTTATGATTGTTGGGCGCTTTTTGATCTTACCTTTTTTCCCAATAAAAAAAACAACAACAAATGCTCAGGTAAAATTTATCCAAAAAGGGTTTCCATTGGATTTTAAATCAATTTCAGAATATTTAATCTGGGCTCTTTTTAAAAGGAGTAAATAGATAGATAGATTTGCTAGCTGGCAATCTAATTATGATATCACCCACCCCAGATTTTCACGTGCTGTATCTTAACTGATAGATGTATAGACCCTCTCTCTATCCCCACGTACAGTCCACACTCAAGTCTCCTCACAGTCCCCCTCACAAGCAAACCAGGATCTGGGTTTTGAAGTTGAGGGAGAATCAAGAAATGGGCTGGTTGAAAACATGGGTTTTAATGGTTGTAGTAGTAGTAGTAGGAGGAGTTGGGAAGAGAGTTGAAGGGTCCCCAGAAGAGGATTTGGTGGTGGGGTTGCCAGGTCAGCCCAGAGTTGGATTCAGGCAGTATGCAGGGTATGTTGATGTTGATGACAAAACAGGCAAGAGTCTCTTCTATTATTTTGCTGAGGCTGAGGAGAATGCTGATAAGAAGCCCCTCACTCTGTGGCTGAATGGAGGTAATTTATGTTTCATTTTTGTACTTGTTTAGTGTTGTTTGTGGAGGGCATGCGTCTATATGGGATTGGAATCTTCTTTTAAGTTTTTGATATTCTCAAAGATTCTCATTGTTTCCTGTGCTGGTATTTCCATGTTTGTTGGATCTGTTCTTCAGATTCCCTTCATCTGTTAAAAAAGTCAAAATATGGAGAAGTGAGATAAAAGAAGAGTGTAATGGGTTTTAGAATGAGGGATATGTCATCCTAATTTTGTATTAATTTTCAGATGGTTGTTGAGATGGATTTCTGATAGTTCATGGAATGTGTTTCAGTCTTGTTTCAGCCTCATAACATATATGAGAAAAATCCCTAGCCTCATACCTTTTTTTTTTGGCCCATACCTTTTTTAAAGACCCAAAAAAAAGAGAAGTGTAGAAGCTTTAATAGAATCACAAAAAGGGCCTTTAGATAAATTTGTTAAAACAAACAAAAAAGGTAAATTTGAAAATATAGGTGGTTGCTCATTGAATGAATAGCTTAACAATATAGACACAAATGAAACTGAAAATAGAGAAAAAGAATTAGTTAATGAACAAGTTAACAATGTAGACATAAATGATCAATATATTTTTGGTTTTCTATTTAGTATTGAGAAATTAAGGTCATTGGAAATTGAAAATTTTAAAAAAGATTGTCTTAACCTTGAACGATCATTAAAACATAACGACAACTCAGATATTGATGGGTTAGATTTATTTTTATAATTGAAAATTTTAAGAGAAATTATACAAGTAGAATATGATACACCAATTGACATACTTAATGATATTAAAAGACTTGATTATTTTCCAAATGCACATATTGCTTATAGAATAATATTAACGATTTCCGTAACTGTTGCTTCGGCAGAAAGAAGTTTTTCAAAACTAAAATTAATAAAATCTTATCTAAGATCAACAATATCTCAACAAAGGTTAAATGGATTTGCTTTATTATCAATTGAAAAAGAAATGTTAAATGAAATTAATTACAATAATATAATAAATAATTTTGCATCTCAAAAAGCCCGAAAGATAACATTTAAATAAAAATATATTAATTTTAACAAAATATTATTATAAGCTTTTAAAAGGCCTCATTTTGGAGTTCGCTTTAGGCCTCAATAAGTGTTGGGCCGGTCCTGTCTAATCTTTAATATTATAATGGAAGAAGGCTTTAGTGTCATTTGTCATTCTATCAACGCGTTCAACACACGTGCATAACTATTATAGAGGAGGTCTTAGGTTCAAACCCATACTACTTCTGAATTTTTACTCTAAGAAAACTATATTTATTAAAACGTGCATCACACGTGTAAATATCTAATATTATAATGGGAGAAGACCTTAGTGTCATTTGTAAATCTATCAACGCGTGTAACGCACGTGTATAACTATGATAAAGGAGGTCTTAGGTTCATACCCAGACTACGTCTGCATTTTACTTCACCGCACATGTAAATTACTAGTAGAGTATAGTTGTAAACACATGGATGCACTCTGTATAGAAAATCTATAATGTTCATCATAGGGGTGGCAACCGGGCCGGTCTGGCTCGAAACCTGCCTGGACTAGCCTGGGCCGGGCTTGAACTGGAACCAAACTGCCCTTAGGCCGTCTGGGCTTGTGTCGGCCAACATAAAAAATGTTGATAAGTTCGGGATAAAAAAAACCCATAGTGGCTCTATTTTGAACCGGACCACTTAGGGAATGGGATCGGGCTCGACCTAGACCGGATCGGTCCGGTCCGGGTATTTTTTTTGTTTAAAATAAAATAAAATCATAGATTAATGGGCATTTTTTTTTGGGGTGGGGGGGGTGGGAGGGGGGGGGGGGGGTAAATTAGTAAAACAAAAAAATGAAATTGTATAAATAGCCACCCCTTCCATACATTTTTTTCTCACACCAAAATTTTCAAACAATTCTCCTAACTCTCTCAATTTATTCCAAACAATTATTTTCAAGTCTCAACTCTCTCAATTTACTATTGTTTACTATTACAACTTGTGGAAGAACTCTTGAAGAAGCATTCAAGAAGCACTATCAATTTACTCTTGCAATTTTTCTAGTGTAGTATCTTTTATATAGTTTAGTATTTGTTAGTTGTTAATTTCTTGTATATTTTTTTCATATTAATTTTATAATTTTCAAACACGAATGACATCATCATGTTCACGTAGCTAAAGGGACAACAATCCACCAATACATCTCGCACTGGTTATGTTTCACAATCAAAAATTGATAGTATGAGAGAGTTTGATAGTATTCCTGATGAAATTATTGTTGAAGATACCCAAACACAAGACACCGAGAACCCATATACTTTCCGAAAACATAGAGAACAAACTTCCGAAATTCACAAATATTTTACATATATTCAATCTCAGTCCAATCCGAAAGAGGAAAATAAAGTATGTAAGAAGTGTAAAACCGCTTACAAATGGAAAGTGGTATAGGGACGGGTACACTTAAGTGTCACTTAACAAGATCAGGGGCGGAGCTATGTGGGGGCCCGGGGTGGCCCGGGCCCCCCCAAAATTTTGAAAAACCCCTTAAATTTTTTGAATTTTTTTTATAAAACCCCTTAAATCTATTAAATTTTATTATTTGGCCCCCTAAAAATTATAAAAAAATATCTATATATTTATATATAGTTATAGAATTTTTTCTTGGCCCCCCTGAAAATTTTGTTCTGACTTCGCCCCTGAACAAGATCACACCCAGACCTAATAGAAAATCATCTTACCCAAAAAAAAATCAACACTAAGACCGGTCATGTAGATAGTTACAGTTATGATTATGATATTGTACGTAGGAAAATGGCTAGACTCGTTACTGAGGTTGAGTTACCATTTTCTTGTTCCGACAGTAGGAACCTAGAAATATTTAACTAAACCTCTCTAAACCTCATTACAAACGAATTTCTAGAAACACCATTAAATCCGATTGTTTTATAATATGTAAAGAGCTTAGAGATTTTTTAATTGCTACTTTGTATTTTTTAACTTGTAAGGTTGTATAAACTAGTGATTGTTGGAAATGTTGTAACGATGTTACAATGATTTGCGTAACCTGACATTAAATTAATACTGATTGGATCTTTCAAAAGAGAATCATACATTTTGGATATTTGATATATCTAATGGTGCGGCTATCACATCACAAATCATACAAGCATGCACTACTTATGATATTCATGATAAATTTTTTCTATTAGTCTTGATAATACCGCCAATAATAAAAATAAAATTTCTTCATTAATTTAAGCATTTTGTTAGATATTATATAGATAGAGAGATTAGTTTAGTCCCATATTGAATAATGTATTGGTTTAAGTCTTCTCTTCTCTCCTATATATAGGAGACATATTGTATTTAGTTTAATCAATTCAATAACCAATAATAAATTCAATAATTCTAACATGGTATCAGAGCCTATAATTCTATAAGGCCTATACTATTTTCTACCCTTGTTGTCGAGGTGGGGTGATTCTCGTCTTCATCGGAATCACTACACCTCCCAACATATCCCTAGCCGTCGTCAAATAACAAGATCCAAAACCCTAGCCGTCAAAATCCTCACCATCAAAACCCGCTGCATCTCCGACTAACAACAACAGCGACAACACAGATCCAAACCCCGACCTCCGTCGCCGTCAACTCCCGCCTCCACCCGTGCTGCACCTCGTCACTACCACCTTCATCACCATCCTTGACTGCCATTGCCATCCTCTCCATCACCTCGCCATTGATGCCCATGTCTCCACCACCAACCGAATCCTGACAACCCTCAACTCCAATCTCCTCCTTCAACAACAATTCCCCAAAACTCCTAACCCACAACTTCGGCGACGGCAGCGCCTCCAGGATCTTGACGCCACCATGCCGTCGAATCCCCTTCCTCCTCGTCTTCAGCAACAACCCTGAACTACAACAATTCCTGTCGTCAACATCTCCCTCGTTACCGCCCCTCTCCAAACCCAATGCATCCACTCCGACTCCAACTACCCCAAAATCCACCTCTTCCGCAAACCCTAGCTGCCATTGTTTTATTCTCCAACCCTAATCTTCTTCCCTCTTTTCCTATACCCATATCCAAACCCTCAAAGCCGACCCACTCTAATATATTTACCGACCTGTTTTCACAATCCAAAACCTAATGTACTCCCACCCGAAACCCTCATACTCTAAACCCCTACCTTCCTACCTATATCCCTGTTACCGCTAATTCTGGTGTGGGGGTAAACAGATAGAATTTGTGGGTTCGTGGAAAAACCTGAATAGCAGATCCGAACCTGTTCGTCTGAGTTGGGCAGTTGAGCTCCCGCCGTGCACCTGCAAGGAAAGTGCGAAACACCGGGGTTGATCCCGGCGACGCACCCTCCGAAGCTCTTGTCAGTAATCAGTGATGATTAAAAATGAGCTTAAGTTGGCAAACAAGTGATTAACCTGTAACAGTGGTAGGTGGGGGGTATTTATAGTCGCCCTTGGGATCAGATTAGAAATGTGATTCCTGTGATCTGATAAGACATAAAATCCTCGTAATCATATTAGGAATGTAATCCCTTAATTCCCGGTGAAAGGATAACTGCAAATCAGGCCCGTTGATTTAGTCAAATCAGTGACCCTGATCTCCTCTTGCTGGTCTGGGTTTGTATCGGGTCGGGACCCGTACCCAGTTGAGGTGGATTCATTCGCGGGTTGTTGGATCTGTGAGAAGGAGACCCAGTACCCGCTTCGGACCCGTTAGTAGGTGAAATTACCGTTTTACCCCTGAGCTTTAAGATTCGTCTCCGATGTGAACGGTCCCGATTTAATTCTATTTTTAGCCATATCACGAGCCCCCCACTCCTAGAGACTGAGTTTTTCAGTCTTTGAGGAGTAGTTTTACTGTTCTAATGACGTACGGGATTTTATCGGCGTTCTTAAGGGAGTTTTGGATCTAGCTTGGGGTGTAACGGTGTAATTCTGGGCTTGTAAAATGCCCAAAAATATTCTCAGAATTTTCTGGATTTTTGGTGATTTTTCCAGATTTTTCTGAATTTTTTCTCATTATTTTGAATTTTTTATTCATTTTCCGAATTAAATAATTAATTATCGAAAATATTAATTAATTATTCTAATTTAATAATTGTTTTTCCAGAATTTTAAAATAATTTTTCTGAATTAATAATTATTTTTAGAATTTTTAATTAATTTTTAAGATTTTTTAAAATATTTTTTCGGATTTTTTAAATAAAAAAACAAATAAATAAATAAATTAATTAAATTAAATAATACCTGACACGTGGCGCGATCTGCGCCGTCGGATCCCGGCACGAATCTCGAGGAGGCGCAGTTCCCAAAAAATTATTTTTTGTCGTTTAGCGCACGTGGCGCGATCTGAGCCGTTCATCAACTTTTGCACGATTTTCTGGAAGATCCAACGGTTGTAGTTGCTCGGCTGATTTTTTCTCCGTTTTTCAGCTCGGGTGGGGGCTTGCTCGGCTAGCCGACCGAGAGGTGACTTCGCCCAACCACGTGGTGCCACGTGGCACATTAAGCATTTTTTTTCCTTTCTTTCTTTCTTTCTTTCTGCGCTGTCTTCGTCTTCGTTGCTCCGACCCCACCTTCGACTTCGACAACGCCTCCGACCCCGACTCCACCTCCGTCCTTGAGATCGCCACCGGAGTTCGGAGCTGAGCTCGCCGAAGGATAAGCTCGACGCTATGGAGCTGGAGCGGAGCTTGAAGAGCACGGAGCATGGAAATGCTCGGCATGGAGTGGACGTTGGCGAGTTCGTTGATGGAGCTCGCCGACGGAGGGCCTCGTTGGTTGAGGGCGGAGCTCGTCCATGGAGCTTGGCGAGGGGGAGAGCGGAGCTCGACGAGGTGGAGACCGAAGCTCGACGTCAGTGGAGTGGGGGCTTGATAATGGCGAGCTCAGTGAGTTGATGATGGAGACGGAGCGTCGAGCTCGGCGAGGGGAGCTCGCGATGGTTTGGCGAGCTCGACAGTGAGAATCGGCAGCGGAGCTCGACGGGGGTGGAGGCGTGAGCTTGGTTCGATCGATTCGCGCCGTGGAGGAGCTCGCCGCAAGAGCTCGGCATGGGTTCGTCTTCAGTGTTGAGGTGGCCAATGATGGCGTTGTTGGCCATGGTGAAGCTCGTCGGTGGAGAGCTTCGGGGCTCGTCTCTCTGAGCTCTCGCTCGTGGAGAGCTCGGAGCTCGCTCGTTGGCCATGGTGGAGCTCGGAGCTCGTCTCGTGAAGGGCTCGGAGCTCGTGGCAACGATGGGTCCGCCGAGGAAAGAGCTCGGAGCTCCGGAGTCGAGACGTGGCGGAGCTTGGTGCTTCGGAGGTGGAGCTCGGCGGTAGGTTTGTCGATGAAGGAGACCGAGCTCGGTCGGTTGATGGAGTTTCGGAGCTTTGTGAGCTCGGTGACGAAGAGGATGGAGTTCGTCGGAGCTGTGGTGACGGGCTTGAGTTCGGGATAGGGAGCTCGGCGATGACTGAGGTGATGGAGGTCGGCGAGGCCATGGCGGAGCTTTGGAGAGCTCGGTGACGAAGAGGATGGAGTTCGTCGGAGCTGTGGTGACGGGCTTGAGTTCGGGATGGGGAGCTCGGCGATGACTGAGGTGATGGAGGTCGGCGAGGCCATGGCGGAGCTTTGGAGAGCTCGGAGCTTGAAGAAGAAAGCTTTCTTCTTTTTTGGTTTCTTGTTTTGGCTCCAGGAGTGTTGGAGAAGAAGGTGACGGGTGACGTGGCAGTGGGCTTTTGCCTCCCCTTTTTTTTTTTTTGGCTTTGTTTGCGGGAAATCCGGAGACGAAGAGATAAGGAAGGGCTTCGGGTTTGGATCCCCCTTAACGGCGAATCCGAGCACGGATTTTGAGGTAAATTTTTGGCCATTTTGCAGCTCGATATGGCAGTAGCTCGGATTGGAGATCCGAACTATGTGGCTTGATCTGGGCCGTTGAATGGTGGCACGAATCTCGAGACGGGCTCAATTCCCAAGATTACGCTATCTTGTCGTTTAGCGTCGCTGGCAAGATCTGGGCCGTCTGATCGAGATCTTACACGAATGTTGAGGAGAAAGTGAGTTTTCCCTGTTTTGACGCTCGGATGGGCACTTGCTCGGTTAGCCGACCGGGCTCTTTGATGTTGGGGCTCGGATGGGAAGAGCTCGGATTCTTGCTCAGGTTCGGTTCGGATTTCTCCATTCGAGATCTTACACGAATGTTGAGGAGAAAGTGAGTTTTCCCTGTTTTGACGCTCGGATGGGCACTTGCTCGGTTAGCCGACCGGGCTCTTTGATGTTGGGGCTCGGATGGGAAGAGCTCGGATTCTTGCTCAGGTTCGGTTCGGATTTCTCCCTCGCGCGAGTGGCTCGGCTCGGATTTCCGAGCTATTCGGCGCAGCTGTATTGAGATCCACTTTCCCGGTGCTACGGAGGTCCGATCGGGGAGTGCGACCCCTCGTTTCGAAGCTAGTTCGAAGATCTACAACTTCTCTTTAGGAGTGGGATGAAGATTCACCCTCCTTCATGGTCAAAATAGCCCCGCAACATGCTTGTCTTCATGAAGTTGATAAGTACTTTGGTCTTGGGGATTTTGGAAGAGGAGCTCCACTCCTAGGGGCGGAGAAGATGTGCTAGGAAGACCCTTGTGCTAAGAAGACCCTTGTAAGATGTGCTAGGAAGATCCTTGTGCTAGGAAGGCCCTTGTAAGATGTGCTAGGAAGATCCTTGTGCTAGGAAGACCCTTGTAAGATGTGCTAGGAAGATCCGTGTGCTAGGAAGACCCTTGTAAGATGTGCTAGGAAGATCCTTGTGCTAGGAAGACCCTTGTAAGATGTGCTAGGAAGATCCTTGGGCTAGGAAGAGGCGCGAGTGGGTCGGATCGCTAGTCGCTCAGCTCAGAATACCGAGCGACGTGGAGCGATCTGAGCCGTCTCCGGGTGGATCTCGAGGCGGGCTCAATTCCCAAGATTACGCTATCTTGTCGTTTAGCGTCGCTGGCAAGATCTGGGCCGTCTGATCGAGATCTTACACGAATGTTGAGGAGAAAGTGAGTTTTCCCTGTTTTGACGCTCGGATGGGCACTTGCTCGGTTAGCCGACCGGGCTCTTTGATGTTGGGGCTCGGATGGGAAGAGCTCGGATTCTTGCTCAGGTTCGGTTCGGATTTCTCCATTCGAGATCTTACACGAATGTTGAGGAGAAAGTGAGTTTTCCCTGTTTTGACGCTCGGATGGGCACTTGCTCGGTTAGCCGACCGGGCTCTTTGATGTTGGGGCTCGGATGGGAAGAGCTCGGATTCTTGCTCAGGTTCGGTTCGGATTTCTCCCTCGCGCGAGTGGCTCGGCTCGGATTTCCGAGCTATTCGGCGCAGCTGTATTGAGATCCACTTTCCCGGTGCTACGGAGGTCCGATCGGGGAGTGCGACCCCTCGTTTCGAAGCTAGTTCGAAGATCTACAACTTCTCTTTAGGAGTGGGATGAAGATTCACCCTCCTTCATGGTCAAAATAGCCCCGCAACATGCTTGTCTTCATGAAGTTGATAAGTACTTTGGTCTTGGGGATTTTGGAAGAGGAGCTCCACTCCTAGGGGCGGAGAAGATGTGCTAGGAAGACCCTTGTGCTAGGAAGACCCTTGTAAGATGTGCTAGGAAGATCCTTGTGCTAGGAAGGCCCTTGTAAGATGTGCTAGGAAGATCCTTGTGCTAGGAAGACCCTTGTAAGATGTGCTAGGAAGATCCGTGTGCTAGGAAGACCCTTGTAAGATGTGCTAGGAAGATCCTTGTGCTAGGAAGACCCTTGTAAGATGTGCTAGGAAGATCCTTGGGCTAGGAAGAGGCGCGAGTGGGTCGGATCGCTAGTCGCTCAGCTCAGAATACCGAGCGACGTGGAGCGATCTGAGCCGTCTCCGGGCGGATCTCGAGGCGGGCACAGTTTCCAAGAAAACACTATCTTGTCGTTTAGCGACGCTGGCAAGATCTGGACCGTTGGATGATGGCACGAATCTCGAGACGGCTCAGTTCCCAAGAAAATGCTATCTTGTCGTTTAGCGATGCTGGCAAGATCTGGACCGTCTGATCGAGATCTTGCACGAATGTTGAGGAGAAAGTGAGTTTTCTCCGTTTTGACACTCGGATGGGCACTTGCTCGGTTAGCCGACCGGGCTCTTTGATGTTGGGGTCGGATCGGCACTTGCTCGGCATCCGAGCGGATGGAAGAGCTCGGCTCTGGAAGAGAGCTATTTGTGAGACAAGTGTGAGGAAGAACTCTAGGAGAGAGTTGTGCTCCTAACTTGTCGAGGAGAGGTCCGTTTCGGAGGCGAGTGGAGTGAAGAGCTCGGCTCTGGAAGAGAGCCATTTGGGAGACGAGTTTGGGGAGCAACTCTAGGAGAGAGTTGTGAGCTCCGAACTCGTTGAGAAGAGGTCCGCTTCGGAGACGAGCAGAGCGAAGAGCTCGGCTCTGGAAGAGAGCCATTTGGGAGATGAGTTTGAGGAGCAACTCTAGGAGAGAGTTGTGAGCTCCGAACTCGTTGAGAGGAGGTCCGCCTGGGAGACGAGCGGAGGGAAGAGCTCGGCTCTGGAAGAGAGCCATTTGTGAGATGAGTTTGAGGAGCAACTCTAGGAGAGAGTTGTGAGCTCCGAACTCGTTGAGAGGAGGTCCGCTTCGGCGGTGAGCGGAGGGAAGAGCTCGGCTCTGGAAGAGAGCCATTCGTGAGATGAGTTTGAGGAGCAACTCTTGGAGAGAGTTTTGAGCTCCGAACTCGTTGAGAAGAGGTCCGCTTCGGCGGCGAGCGGAGGGAAGAGCTCGGCTCTGGAAGAGAGCCATTTGTGAGATGAGTTTGAGGAGCAACTCTTGGAGAGAGTTTTGAGCTCCGAACTCGTTGAGAAGAGGTCCGCTTCGGCGGCGAGCAGAGGGAAGAGCTCGGCTCTGGAAGAGAGCTATTTGTGAGACGAGTGTGAGGAGGGACTCTATGAGAGAGTTGTGCTCCAAACTCGTTGAGAAGAGGTCCGCTTCGGAGGCGAGCGGAATGAAGAACTCGGCTCTGGAAGAGAGCTATTTGTGAGACGAGTGTGAGGAGGGACTCTATGAGAGAGTTGTGCTCCAAACTCGTTGAGAAGAGGTCCGCTTCGGAGACGAGCAGAGTGAAGAGCTCGGCTCTGGAAGAGAGCCATTCGTGAGATGAGTTTGAGGAGCAACTCTTGGAGAGAGTTGTGAGCTCCGAACTCGTTGAGAAGAGGTCTGCTTCGGCGGCGAGCGGAGGGAAGAGCTCGGCTCTGGAAGAGAGCCATTTGTGAGACAAGTGTGAGGAGGAACTTTAGGAGAGAGTTGTGCTCCAAACTCGTTGAGAAGAGGTCCGCTTCGGAGGCGAGCGGAGTGAAGAGCTCGGCTCTGGAAGAGAGCCATTTGTGAGATGAGTTTGAGGAGCAACTCTAGGAGAGAGTTGTGAGCTCCGAACTCGTTAAGAAGAGGTCCGCTTCGGAGGCGAGCGGAGTGAAGAGCTCGGCTCTGGAAGAGAGCCATTTATGAGATGAGTTTGAGGAGCAACTCTAGGAGAGAGTTGTGAGCTCCGAACTGTTAAGAAGAGGTCCGCTTCGGAGGCGAGCGGAGTGAAGAGCTCGGCTCTGGAAGAGAGCCATTTGTGAGAGGAGTTTGAGGAGCAACTCTAGGAGAGAGTTGTGAGCTCCGAACTCGTTGAGAAGGGGTCCGCTTCGGGGGCGAGCGGAGTGAAGAGCTCGGCTCTGGAATAGAGCCATTTGCGAGACGAGTGTGAGGAGCAACTCTAGGGGAGAGCTTTAGCTCCGAACTCGCTGCTTATGTGAGAGAATCAACGGTTGTGGGAGCAATTTCGAATGGCAAACCACTTCTAACCCGCTGAAGAGCAGGTTATTTGAAGAGGAATCGAGCCAAGTGTTGGACTCCGAACCATCGGTAGAGGTATTCAACGGTTGTGGGAGCAATTCCGAATGGCGAACCACTTCTAACCTGCTGAAGAGCAAGTTATTTGAAGAGGAATCGAGCCAAGTGTTGGACTCCGAACCATCGGTAGAGGTAGTCAACGGTTGTGGGAGCAATTCCGAATGGCGAACCACTTCTAACCCACTGAAGAGCAGGTTATTTGAAGAGGAATCGAGCCAAGTGTTGGACTCCGAACCATCGGTAGAGGTAGTCAACGGTTGTGGGAGCAATTCCGAATGGCGAACCACTTCTAACCCGCTGAAGAGCAGGTTATTTGAAGAGGAATCGAGCCAAGTGTTGGACTCCGAACTCGTTGTTAAGGGTTAGTAAGTTGCGGGAGCAGCCATGTAGAAGAAGCTGGACTCCGAACCCACCATTTAAGAGAGAAACAAGAGCAATAATTTTCAACAAAAAGATGTAAAGTTTGAAATAAACTAAGTGGCCGCTTCAACAGGGTGAGCCATTATTACATGCTATCGGCCGGGTTACAAGCATCGGCCTTATTGAAAATCAGGGTCCTACTTCTACAATAAGGTGAAGACCTCTTGGGAGGAGCTGGGAGATTCTGAGTCTTAAAGCTCGGCCGGCCCTTCGGTTCGTTTGTTGGCTCCTCAGGGGGAAAGCTCGGCCCCCTCTTTTTGGACGAACTTGGTCAGGTGCCCCCGCTGTATGAGTTCTTCAATCTCCTCCTTGAGAGCCCGACAATCATCCGTGTCGTGGCCGTGGTCCCTGTGAAAGCGGCACCACTTATCTTTGTTTCTCTTCTTTCCAGGTGTGTTCATTCTAGGGGGAGCATGGAGTAGCCCTTCCTTGTCCACTTCCATAAGAACTTCTGATATATTGGCAACGAGGGGGGTGAACTTCTCAAACCGAGGAGTCGGGCGGCGCTGGCCATTGCCGTCCTTCTGAAGCTTCTTAGCCTCTTCTTCTTCGGTCAGCTTTCGTTTCGTCCCTGAGGTAGACCCTCCGAAGCTTGGAAGGTAGGCGGCCTCTTCGGCACGAATGTACTTGTCACACCTGAGAAGGAGGTCGGCAAAGTTCTGTGGAGGCTTCTTAGCAAGAGAGGAGCGGAGGCTGGAATTGAAGACGTTGGATTGGAAGGCGGCTGTTGCGACGGATTGGTCGAGGGAGGCTATGGACCTAACCTCCGCAGTGAACCTCTTCACATAGTCTCTCAACTTCTCTCCCTTCTCTTGGCGGAGCTAGAGTAACGAGATGTTAGTCTTCTCTGTGCGTCTGCTACTCACAAAATGAGTGATGAAGAGGCTCTCGAATTGCTCGAAGGAGAATATGGAAGACGGGGCGAGGCGGGAGTACCATTCCCTAGCCGACCCCTTCAGGGTGGCGGGGAATGTCTTGCAAAGTAAGGCGTCCGAAGCCTGGTGGATGAGCATGAGGGTCTTGAAGCTCTCAATGTGGTCGACGGGGTCCGACTCCCCCGAGTAAGTTTCGAACTTCGGGGGTTCGAAACCTCTTGGGATAGGAGCTTCCATGATGGTCCGGGAGAAGGGAGGTCTGCTCGGGCGGATGGTCCTGCTGTTCGACCCCTCCCCCTCGTGCATCCGACCGATTCGCCTCTCCACCTCATGGAGATGGCGGTATAGGGCATCATCCCTCCCGCGGTAGTCGAACGAGCCTCTGGACTCGTCTTCGTAGGAGGGAGAGCCGGGGCTACGACGTCGGTCGTCCCGGGAGCGGCGAGGGCTAAGATCATGCTGCTGGTGGTTAGGAGCTGGCGGAGGAGAGGCGGACCTACGGCGAGGACTGGGAACCCGTTGGGGCGAAGGGACCCTTTGGGCGTCATCGTTGTTGGGTCGGAGGTTAAGAGCCTGCAACACCGTTGTTTGAAACTGCAGGAACTCGGCGCGAGTGATGGGCGCTCATTGTTCCTCGGCTGATGGCGACCGGTAGGAGAGTGGCGCCCCCTCTTGTGATGCTCGGGTGACTCTCTCCGCCCTCTCCTGGTAGGAGACCTTCTATACTCGCGGTGGTGAGGATTCTGCTCATCTGGACGTTGTAGGCAGAAGGCTCCCTCTCGGGACCGCTTTTCGTCCAGACGGCGGCGGAGATCCTCATCCTTCTGCCGGTTGAGAATAGTATTTCGAAGGTCGGGGCCTGAGGATTGTGGGAGGCGTAAGAGTCTGTAGAGGCGTTGTGTACCGATATGCGGTCTTGATGGAGAGGTTGTTTTTGCCTCCGTGGATCGGGACCGTTTGGGGGTTGCTGGTTCGGAAGAGGAGGTTGGTCCTGCTGGACACGGTCCTCGGCGGGCGGAGGGAGCCCCCCCAGTTGTTGAGAGGGATGGACAGGGACTTCTTGCTGGTCCGCGGGGTTGGGTGCACGATTGGATCCCCTGGATCTTACTTTTCTGGGAGGCATGGCTGGAGAAGAGCTAGTCGACGAGGAAGAGGCGGAGGCTATTCGTATGGATTCCCACAGACGGCACCAATCTGTTACCGCTAATTCTGGTGTGGGGGTAAACAGATAGAATTTGTGGGTTCATGGAAAAACCTGAATAGCAGATCCGAACCTGTTCGTCTGAGTTGGGCAGTTGAGCTCCCGCCGTGCACCTGCAAGGAAAGTGCGAAACACCGGGGTTGATCCCGGCGACGCACCCTCCGACGCTCTTGTCAGTAACCAGTGATGATTAAAAATGAGCTTAAGTTGGCAAACAAGTGATTAACCTGTAACAGTGGTAGGTGGGGGGTATTTATAGTCGCCCTTGGGATCAGATTAGGAATGTGATTCCTGTGATCTGATAAGGCATAAAATCCTCGTAATCAGATTAGGAATGTAATCCCTTAATTCCCGGTGAGAGGATAACTGCAAATCAGGCCCGTTGATTTAGTCAAATCAGTGATCCTGATCTCCTCTTGCTGGTCTGGGTTTGTATCGGGTCGGGACCCGTACCCAGTTGAGGTGGATCCGTTCGTGGGTTGTTGGATCTGTGAGAAGGAGACCCAGTACCCGCTTCGGACACGTTAGTAGGTGAAATTACCGTTTTACCCCTGAGCTTTAAGATTCGTCTCCGATGTGAACGGTCCCGATTTAATCCTATTTTTAGCCATATCAATCCCTATACCCTGTTTTCTATACAACCCGACCCGAAATCCAAATAACACCTAAGCCCTACCCGACCCGCTCCAAACCCTAACCCAATAAACCCACAAACCCAATACCCAACTCCCATACCCGACCTGATTCAAAAAAAAATCATTCTTACAGGTTCTTCAGCATCTACAGTCTTCATCAGCAAACTCACTGAGTTTGAGAGGGGGAGATATCAACATCAACACAGTTCTCAGTTCATGAACAATTCTCAAGTCAGGGGTGCCACTTCCTTCCACAACATATGACAATTCTCAAGTCAGGGGTGAGATCCCAACATGCGCCAATAGTGCGCCACTTCCTTCCACAACATACGATAATTCTCAAGTCAGGGGTGACATCCCAACATGCGCCAATAGTGCACCTTCCCTACACCATCTACTTGAACGTCGTTCTTGCATCACTGTTTGTCGTCCTTGTCACATCAACTGAGTCAATATTCCAAACTCATGTTGTTTGAACACAATTGAATTTGAGAGGAGGTGTTAGATATTATATAAATGAGAGAGATTAGATTAATCCCATATTGAATAATGTATTGGTTTAGTCTTTCCTTCTCTTCTATATATATGAGACATATTGTATTCAGTTTAATCAATTCAGTAATCAATAATAAATAATAAATCCAATAATTCTAACACATTTAATCCTATAGAGCTTGAAATATTTCATGTCAAATGTGCATGTCATATCCTCAACTTGTGTGCAAGATGCATTGAAAATAGCCGAACCATATATGATTGCATTAAGAGATTGTGCGCATTTCATAGATTTGAGTGGTCATAATCTTCAAGAATTCCAATATTGGTGTAAGCTTCAGGGAATAAAATTTAAAAAATTTCGTAAATATGTTAAATACTGATGGAATTCTACTTACGACCTACTTGTTGTTGTTAGCAATACAAAACGCTTATACATGATTTTTTTTATTGCAAAAAAAAGGAAAACTTTGGCATGAACAAACAATTATGGGAATTTGCCGAAGGTTTTTTAAATTTTTTACAACCTTTTGAAAATGCAACCTTTAAAATTCAAAATCTTATGATTCCACTTGTAGTTGTATTTTTCTTACAATATTTAGTATGATGAAAACTTTTCAACAGATGATGCATGACCCTTACTGATGAGGACATCGGTTTTAGACGATTCGAGCGCTTCTATCAGCGCAGACATCGTGTAGGATGGCTGTTCTATTAGCCTAATATTTTTATTTCAGCATTCATATTTATTTTTGGTAATTTTAGCCATATGTAGTAGTTTTGCGATTTGCACCCTTTATTTTCTGCATTAGAATATTTTAAAGATTTGTATTGAGATTTGTTTTGAGCCTATATATAGGCCTCTAAATTAATGAAATAATATTGCTATTATTGATTAAAATAATTATTGTGTGTTGAGTTATTGCTCTTCATTTTCTTCTTGTGTTTGTGAGACCATAAGAGAACATTAGGGTTTGTGAGAAATCCTAAGAAATTTTAGGATTTTTGTGAGAAACTCTAAGTACTCCCCCAAATCCCTATTGATTAAACCTTAAACCTAATATCTTCTCCCTCATCTTCAGTCATCACCCCAACCTCATCCCCTTGTTGCCTCCCAACCCCGCCGACAACCCCCACCCCCACCGTCGTTGCCTCCCCCCCTTTTGTTGTCGCCATCGACAACCCACTCCCCCACCGATGCTGCCTCCCCCCTTCGCTATCACCGTCGACAACCCACTCCCCCACCGACGTCGCCTTCCCCCTTCACCGTCATCGTTGTCAACGGCAACCCCTACTGTCGTCTCCCTTCTTCACCCTCACCCTTCCGACTATCTCTTATACCCTCCACCATCACAAGCGCATCCTTCCCCATTCTAAATCCCCTCAAAATCCGAAACTCTAAATTCCCTAAATTTTCAATTCAAAATCTTAAACCCTAATCCCCAAATCAACTAAGATCCGGGTTTTTCGATTGTGACTTTTGATTGGGTGTTAGTTGTTTGGTGTTGAGCAAGATTCAGATCCATCCGCGGTAACTTCTTTCCATTCTCTTTTATTTGTGGTACCGCTTTTCATCTCTAGAATATTATTTGAATTATCTGTCGCCCACAAATATTGAGTGTGTGCTTTCACTTGCCGATTAGCATACAAATCATTATTGAATATCTTACTTGCTAATAACACTTAAGTATATTTGTTCATTGTTAGACATGAATCTTTAATTGGGGTTGCTAACTTACTTCATTTCTTGAATATCCATCAAACCAATCTTTAGTTTATTTTCTAACTTAATCGGTATTACGTGTTGGTAAACTTAATTTTTTAATATTCTTGGAAATTCTCTATTTGGGGTAAAGTTTACATCATTTTGGTATCAAAGCGAATGTTTTTAAAACCCTAGTTCTTCCATTATTTAGCCAGAATTTCTGCATTCATTTAGGAACCATTTACATTTAGCACTTTTAGGTCATTAAAAAAAAGTTGCATTTAGGTCACGTTTCCCTAATTTCAGCAAGCACACGTCCCCACGACCCATAGTTTTCTACTGTTGGTGAATGCATCTTTGCAACACCATCACGACTCTTGAAGAGCCTTTCTTGTCCCTCCCAAACTACCCAATTAGGAATCCTAGAAATCAGCGAACCCTTCTCGAACTGAAATGGACAACTCTGATATTTTCACTACCATCGCTGTCATTCAAGCAACTCTTGACAATATTAATTAGAGGCTTGAGCAAGTGGAATTGAATCAAAATGTTGTCTATGAGCTTTATTGTCAAATCTCTCAAGGGAATGATCGTGACGACCGACGTCAAAATCGTGATCCTGACGAACAATACAAAAAGAACATTAAGGCTGATGTTCCCCACTTTGAAGGCCATATGGAACCCCAAGGTTATCTCAATTGGATCCGTACCATGGACCACGACTTCGTGTGGTTTGACATGAGCGAAGCCCTGAAGGTCAAATTTGTCACAATGAAATTAACTAGTAAAGCTCAACAACATTGGACAAGGCTTGAACATGCCCGCAGAGGCTGAGGCCTAATACCTATAACCACTTGGGAGGCCATGAAAAAGAAGCTCACTAAGAGATATGTGCCCTGCTCGTTCCACACCCGATTGCTAGATTCGTGGAACCAACTTTATCAAGGAAGCAAATCCACCCAAGAGTATGTGGATAAGTTTGATGACCTCATTCGGTGCAATGCCTTAGGTAAAAAGAGCGAAGACCAAACTCTCTCTAGGTTTAGTGCTGGATTACAAGCCGATCTTAGGAACGAGCTAATTCATACAAATGTGGACTCCTTAGCAGCAACTTATGCTCTTATCTTTGATATGGATTTTCTTAAAGCAAGTTTCCACTACAAGTCCAGTAATTCGAGAGATCATTCCTCTAGAATGACCTCCACTAATTCCTCTAGACCTAAGTCCTTATTTCTCAGAACCCCAACAAGTCTTACCTAAGCAAGCCTACTTCAAATTCCTACCCACGTAGGAATGATAACAAAGGTAAAAACATCGAAGGAGATTACTCTAAGATTGATCATCTCACTAAGTGCTATAAATACAAGGGATACGGTCATGTTACTGGCAAATGTCCCAACCCCAGTTGGATCAATATAGTAGAGGGTACCACTGTCACCGCTGATGATTCTGACAATGAGTTTTCCTATGAACCTAATAAAAGCGATGACTTCGGCGAAGAAGAGGATGACCAGTATATCCACTGTATTCGGTCGATCCAATTACCTCCTTTAAATGTAGTCAGGTGTGCTTTGTCCCAACCAAAGAAGAAGATGATTGGAAGCACACTGCTATATTTCACATATTCACGACAATAGGTGACAAAAACTGTAAGGTGATTGTTGACAATAGGAGCTGCGTCAACACTGTTGCTTCAACGGTCCTAGCCAAGAATGGACTTAAAGCTGAACTCCATCCACACCCATACAAAGTATCTTGGATTGATGCGACATCCCTCCAAGTAACACAACGATGTTTGGTCCTTGTAGACTTCAAAACCTACAAGGAGAAAATTTGGTGTGATGTGCTCAAAATGGATGCGAGTTAAGTAATTTTAGGGAGACCTTAGTTATATGACCACGATGTGACAATATATGGTCGATCCAACTAGTTTGTGTTTCAACATGACAGATTAAAGATGAAGCTCATACCCGTGAAACCACAAACTAATCCGTCTGTGAAAACTCCCACTCCCTCGAGAAAGGCCAAGGAAGTAGCGTAGATGGGTGAAAATGAACTCACGGAAGAGATGGACAAAGGGACAACAATTCTTCTACTCATAGTGAGAGAAGTCCTAACGAGCCTAAGTCACCCATCCCTCCTCAAGTTACTCATGTCCTTCAGGAATTTACAGATGTGTTTTCTGCTGACTTTCCCAACCAGTTGTCCCCGCTGCATGACATCCAACACACTATTGATCTGGTTCCAGAAACGAGTCTTCCTAACTTGCCACACTATTGGATGAATCCGACAGAACATGCTGAGTAAAAAAGGAAGTTGATAAGTTATTTGCAAAGGGCTTCATCAGAGAAAGCTTAAGTCCTTGCATAGTTTCTACTCTGTTGACGCCAAAGAAAGATAGAACCTGGCGTATGTGTGTGGACAGCCATGCCATAAACAAAATCATGGTGAAATACCATTTCCCATTCCCCGTTTGGATGACATGTTGGATACGATGTCTGGTGCCACAATCTTTTCTAAGATTGACCTTAAAAGTGGTTACCACTAAATACGTATTCATCCTGGTGATGAAGGGAAGGCCGCCTTACAGACGAAGGATGACCTGTACGAATGGATGGTCATGCCATTTGGAATGACGAATGCCCCGAGCACGTTTATGAGAATCATGACACAAGTACTCCGTTCCTTTATGGGCAAGTTTCTTGTGGTGTACTTTGATGATATTCTCATTTACAGCTGATCCGTTGGGCAATATCTTGACCATTTGAGACAGGTCTGCGGTGTTTTAAGGAAGAAACAACTTTATGCTAATCCTACCAAATGTACCTTTCTCTCTGATCAGACTATCATTCTGGGATTTATTGTCTCTGTCAAGGAGTATTTGCTGACCTAGAAAAGATACGAGCTATAACTGAGTGGCTTGAGCCCTGCAACATTCGTGATGTGCGGAGTTTTCATGGTCTTGCCATCTTCTATCATTGGTTTGTGCAAGGATTTAGTACAATCATTACCCTGATAACCGACTGTTTGAAGAAATGTGAGTTTGTTTGGTCAAAAGCAGCCACGAAAGCCTTCGAAAAGATCAAGAGGTAAGGGCATTACATTCGAAGATTCAACAGTTGTTGTATGTAATCATATTCAATGTAAAAAACGTAGGACTAGTGCACCTAATAAATTACATTTGTATAATGCACAACCTTCACTATCGTTTGAACACAAGATTGATGTGTTAACATGATGTAAAAATAATGAAGGTTCATATTATCTTCTTTCTCACTTGCCAAAAGATTTACTAACCCCTTGGTGTTCACCGTCGCATTGGAAAGTATTTTTTTCTCTAGGTGGCAGGATAATGAGTAAGAAAATGAATCGCTTGACACCAGAGACTTTGAAGATGTTGGTGTGCTCGGAAGATTATATGAAAGTGAAGCAGAGGACTCAAGGAATAAAGGACGGCTGAAGTGGTAGCAACTCTCCAAAAGACGAAGGATGAAAACGAACTCTCGAACAATGAAGATCTAATCTCACTGACTTCCGAAGATTGAAGGTTGAAGGCTGAAGGTTATTGCAGTCGAAGCTCACTAGAAAATTTAGGGCGATGAGATCCTAACTTTAGGTTTAGTTAGGTGCACGACAGTAGTCCAGTGCCCCCTCTCTTCAATATAACCTTAGGCCATCTCAAACTCTAGATCACCCATTTACCATGTAATATTGTAGTTTGTATGTATTACATATTTTTTGTCACACGTAAATCATTCCAGACTTCAAGACATGTTTTTTTTAAATAATACATTATTTTTTAAATGATTCTTGTACATCAGAATTTTCTACAGTATTATATGTTTTCTTAAAAAAATATTTGTATGTTAAGAGGAAGGGAGGAAAAAATTAAACGGGTAAAAAAAAATGGTCTGGGCTGGCCAAACCCAGGTCAGCTCAGAATTGGGAAGCCCGGGCTCGGGGCCTGGTCCGGGCTGGGGTTTCCCATCGTCGGGACTGTCCTGGCCCCAAAGGAAGCCCAGATCGGCCCGAGCCACTACAGATCGGACTGGCCGGACCCACTAGTTCATCATCCTTCTTATATCGTATGAAGAATGTTTGTTATGCCTGTTAGAAATATGTCCTAGTTAATCACATGAGATGTAATTAACGGTTCTCTAGCAAACATTATTTATGATTAATAAAGTAGTTTGAGGCATTTTATTTATCAAATGTGAGTTTTCTTATTTATCTAATTTATTTACTGTTATGATGAAGTTCATGGATTAATTGAATGTGTTTAGGATCATGCCAGTGTGACATAAACTTAATATAATTAATCTAAAATGTTCATAGTCCAAGTGTCCAACGGTGATCCACGCCAAATCTTTCTTGAAATAATGTCGTCCTCTCCCTTAACTTTGTTTTGATTAGTATGAGAATGAGTCTGGCTCTTCTCTTCTTTTATTGTATTATTGTGTCAAGAGGAAGAACTCTTCTTCCATATTTATAGAGGATTGGAGGTCATATCTCTATATGGTATGTAATCATTTTTTCAAATCAAAAGATATTCACAAAATATTTGTCTTTATAATTATTAACCAAAAAGAGGTATCTTCATATCTCTTAGTATATCATCTCAATTATTTATTAGTTATGAATTCAAATATTCCAACTATTGAAATATATTCTAGAAAGAGAGTATTCATAATTTAATAATGACGAACAAAATTTATTTATCACATAAACAAATTAAAAATCATATGACATTCCGTACTAGTAGAACTATTTTCCATATTTAATATATCTTCATATATCAAATTATTTGATTCCGAATTATATCAAATAAAATTCAAATTAATTTTTTTAAGAAAAAAACTTGTATTGTATATAACCCATTGGGCCCCACATTGAGCCGGCAGTGAAGATATTAAACTCTTTTATTTCTCCACAAGTCAAGCGTGACATATAGCAATGTATCATGACCATCAGATAATGTGAGATTGATTACTAAAATCAATTGTATCATTTGGTGATTAGTTTTCGTACAATTAAATCTTTCAATCATACAATGTTCCGAAAAAGCTTAGGTTACAGATTAATGTCAAACCTTAATCACTTAATTATATGTGTTTGATACGTTAGTGAATGCTCAAATAAATACTTAAAAACTCTGTTTTAAAATTCATTCTGCTATGACCATAGACTTCCGACACTTTATAGAATCACATAGGGCATTTTCTTCCAACTAGTTGGGAAAAAGGCTTTGTTGTTGTTGTTGTTGTATAGGGCATTTTCTTCTTCTAATAGGAGTGATCGACTTCTTATTGATTACTCACCCACTTTCATGAAAGTATCACTATGCCCAAAAAATCCTACACATATCTTAGAAAGTCGTGCTAAGAAATAAACTAAAGTATAGATTGACAGCCCTACAATGCTATGACGATCTCAGGTCTAAGGATTACTTGTACCTATTATTATCCAAGGTATTATTTATTGACATTTATTTAGACTTTTCATTAGATATTCCTTTTAGTGAGTCAGTTCATTGAACTAAACCGTTTAGCACCTACACTCTTATATTAATGTCTCTACATAAATAATTGTGAGATCAATTATTCCTTACTTTAGAGGATATAATGAGTGTACTAGTCTTACCGAAATCACCGATGTCCAATCTTGGTAATCCTATGATTGAACATTTTATATTAATTATATTAAGTTTAGGTCTCACTGATATAATCTCATCATGGCCTTAAACACATTTAATTAATCTAATGAACTTCATCATAACAGTAAACAACTTACATAAATAAGAATAAGCATCATATGATGAATAAAACACCTCAAACAAATTTATTAATCATGAATAATGTTTACTAGAGAATTTGCCAATTACATCTCATGCGATTGACTGTAGGATACATTCCTAACAATCTCCCACTTGCAGGGCCGACCTTGAGTTCCCGGGGGGCCAAGGCGAAAGGCCCAAATAATTATTTTTAGGTGCCCCTAATTACAATTTTTTTTTACGCGCAAAATACGTACCTATATTTACAAGAGGAATACAAATTTGGGGGCCCCTAAAAGTGCAAAAAAATCGAGGGCCTGAGGCGGCCGCCTCACCGACCTCAAGGTGGGGGCCGACCATGCCCACTTGCACTAAAGTCAATCGCCTCTATATTTAACGCCCACGTTATTAAGGTGACGATCAAACTGTTGCTGTGTCAATGCCTTAGTGAAATGATCTGCTGTGTTGTTTGTTGTCTCGACTCGTTCAATATTGACATCACCCCTCCAATGATTTTCCCAATGAGTGATATCGCCGAAGGATGTGCTTGGATCTTTGATGAGATATGAGTTCCTTAACTTAGGCAACAGCTCCAATGTAATCACAATAAAGAGGAATCGACTGATTTACCTCCGAAACCACTCTCAACTCAGTGATGAACTTCTTCATCAACACCGCTTCTTTGACAGCTTTGCCTGCAGCAATATACTCTGCTTCAGTGATTGAATCAATTATTGTTTTCTGCTTGGAACTCTTCCATCTTACTGCACCACCATTCAGGGTAAACACATATCCTGCAATGGATTTACTATCATCCGGATCCGACTTAAAACTGGATCGGTATAACCTTTTAATTTTAAGTAACCTTTTAGGGTTTTGGATTTGGGTTGGGTTTTTGAAAGCAGGCTCCGTTTTTTTTTGTTGGGAAAAACGAGTAGGTTTTGGAAAAATGGGTTTCGGGTTAGGAATTTGGATTGTAGAATGGGTCGGGTTGCAAAATGAAAACGGGTCGGGTAGGAATAATGGCTGAAATGGATTAGGGTTTTGAAGAGGTTTGCGGCTAGGAATTTGGAAGAGGGGAAGGGTTGGAATAATGGTGGGCGGCTAGGGTTTGCGAATAGGGTGTTCGAGGAGGGCGGCTAGGGATTAGGAATTAGGGGAAAAGGCGCCAGTGTGGAGGGGATTGGAGAGTGGGAGGATGAAAGCAGTGGGGCATGATTGTGGTGGCTAGGGGATGTTGCCACTGCCGTTGAGATTGCAGTTGAGATTTGGGGGAAGTTGAGATTGCTGTTGATGTGGCCGCAGTTGTTGACGAGGTGCCGAAGTTGGAGATGGAGTTGTCGATCAGGATTGGGTAGTAGTCGGAGTTGGAGTTGATGATGTTGATGATGCGCCGGGTTGTTGTTGGCCGACTGATGTTGATGGTTGTTGCTGACCTTCTTGATGTTGTTTGAATTTTGTGTAAAGGAGTAATTTTGTATAATTAGGGTTAGGGATTAATGAGTTATAAAGAAAGTCGGGGTTAGGGCTCCGATACCATGTTAAAGTTAGCGGAGATATATACAAGATTATTGGATTGATTATAACTGAGTACAATGTCTCCTATATATAGGAGGGAACCAAACACTAAACTGATACATATCTGTATCTCTGGGACTAAATATATAATACAATATCTAACGGAGGTAAAGTAGCATACCTCGTAAATACAAAGTTAACATAACTTTAGTTATCTTAACTTTATTCCAATGGGGCCTAACTTGTTCATATGAATCATATCTGAGCAAAATATTCCCTGATATTTTGTCAACTTATCAAGTTCCAAGCCGCCTTTTCTACTGATCTGCTGGTCAATTAAAACTAAATTTGCACTTGTGATATTACAGAATTAGCAAGCTTGCAATGTATCTTCTCCTTATCTGAACAAAAGAACAAAAAAGTTTTAAATTGTGGATGTGTGATATATCTAATTTGTAGAGGTGTGTTGGCTATCTATTCTCAACTTACATTCTTATAATGTTGAGTGATGCCCAATAGTTTTATAGACTACATATTCTTATAATGTTGAGTGATGCCCAATAGTTTTATAGACTACATAGGATACTAGGATAATTTCTGTGATCTATCTGAGGCTTTATTA
Organism: Hemerocallis citrina; assembly: GCA_017893485.1. Taxonomy (NCBI): domain Eukaryota; kingdom Viridiplantae; phylum Streptophyta; class Magnoliopsida; order Asparagales; family Asphodelaceae; genus Hemerocallis; species Hemerocallis citrina. The sequence continues at coordinate 91,090,362 of CM030358.1, read as the reverse complement.
GAATTTTTGACTCCTCAGGCCTCTTTTCAGTTCATAATCTATATATTCCTTCTATTATAATTTAAAAAATAACAGACTAATTATTACTTTTTTTCCTTTTTCCTTTGTTTCTTTAACTGCTTAGGGTTTTCTCTTTATATTTCTAATATTTAAGTTATTAATGCTTCTTGCTAAAGGTTGATCTTTTATGGGCAGGCCCTGGTTGCTCTTCAGTTGGAGGAGGGGCCTTCACTGAATTAGGTCCATTTTTCCCTAGAGGTGATGGTCGAGGTCTCCGAATTAACAAAATGTCATGGAATAAAGGTGTGTCCTTTTCCCAACCCACATACTTACATAAACTATCTTATTGTTATAAACTCGGATATTTAGACTCAAATGTTTTTTCATATTCATAGTATCAAATCTCCTTTTCGTTGAATCGCCTGCTGGAGTTGGATGGTCTTACTCAAATACAACTTCTGACTACGAAACTGGAGATGCTACAGCTGGTAATGTAACTTAACATATCATTCTTCGTACAGCTGGTAATGTAACTTAACATATCATTCTTCGTTCATATACTATCTTCCGCAGTATATATCCTGACTATATTTAATCTTTCAACCATTGAAGCTAACGACATGCACATGTTCTTGATGAGATGGTATGACAAATTTCCCGAGTTCAAATCCAGGGGATTGTTTTTGACTGGAGAAAGCTATGCTGGTCCGTGTTTTGCCATTATCTTAATGCTTACCGGTTCTGTTAAATTGTTAAAAAAAAAGAAAAAGAAATTGACAATATATAATTGCCTACAGGACACTACATACCACAGTTGGCCAGTGCTCTTTTGAATCATAACAAATATTCAACTGGCTTCAAGTTTAATATCAAAGGAGTTGCTGTAAGAAATTAGACACAGATTCACTGCATTTGAAATTATTGGTAGATTAGATATTAAAAGCTTTATTTGTACTTAAAAACAGATTGGAAATCCACTCCTAAAGCTCGATAGGGATATTCCTGCAACCTACGAGTATTTCTGGTCACATGGTATGATTTCTGATGAGATAGGCCTCACCATTATGAACCAATGTGATTTCGATGATTATACCTTCAGCAGCCCTCATAACATGAGCAAATCGTGCAATGATGCAATCTCCGAAGCGAATCGTGTTGTTGGAGATTACGTTAACAACTATGATGTGATCCTTGATGTGTGCTATCCTGCATTAGTGGAGCAGGAGCTGAGACTAAGAAAATATGTAAGTGATGTATCATATCGTGAATTATTCAGTGATGTTTAATTCAGTACATGGATCAATGATTTTATTTTATTTTCCCTTTTGTTAGGCTACTAAGATTAGCGTGGGAGTTGATATCTGCATGAGTTATGAAAGGAGATTCTACTTCAACCTTCCAGAAGTGCAGCATGCTCTTCATGCCAATAGAACGAAGTTGCCTTACAGTTGGTCTATGTGCAGTGAGTGAGTTACCAAAATCCTAACTGAAATAATTTTGGTTATTGAGTTTTTTTTTTTGATTTCTTAATACAAATATAGAATAACTAATTTAATGATGTTTTCAATTGTGTTCAGTGTTCTAAATTATAATGGCACAGATGGTAACATTGACATCCTCCCTTTACTCAAGGAGATCATTAGTCATAAGATACCGGTTTGGGTTTTCAGGTAAATATTTTACCAGATTGTCATGAAGTATGTTGTTTCAAAAATGACATTTTTATTCTCTTTAAAACGTAAACAGTGGTGACCAAGACTCAGTAGTGCCGCTTTTGGGTTCACGAACACTGATGAAGGAGCTGGCTGAGGATATGAAGTTTGGAGTCACTGTTCCTTATGGTTATTGGTTTCATAAAGGACAGGTATTCTCCTTCAATTTTAATCTCATCATTTTAAAAGAATGTATGATTTTATCAAATTAGAAGTAAAATTTTCATATTCCTGTTCTCTATTGCATGTTCCTGTACAATCTCAATACAGTTTTGTATCACTGTCACAAGTCTGATCGGTTTTTTAGCCAAAGGAAATTATACACCTTGAGATAACACAGCTGCATTTTTATATATGTAATAATATCCTGTATGATAAATGCAGCGATGCAAAAAATTTAAAATATATTTGATACACAGTAAACAAGCATACGCAAGCAAACTGTTCCAAGAGCTGGCTAATAACATGCAGTATTTTTCACGAATAATTATCTGAGAATGTTTTACCGTGTAGGCAGCTGTATCTATACCTATCTATTCATATTTTTCATATAAAGTGCATAGTAAGTCTGCAAAGTGTTAGGGCATAGTAAGTTTGCAAAGTGTTGGGGAAATTGATGTGGCGCAGCAGAGATTTATTGAGCAATGGTAGCGAGGGAACAAACACATAAGTAGATCTACCAAATATACACAGATTCATTCCGGGTTTTTTTTCCGGTTTGGCCGAACCAAATCTAGGAGAAAATATAAGGAGATTTTATTCAACTAGAGAAGATTACAAGGAGTTAGATTACAAACTTACTCACCAACAACGATCACTCAAGCGGTCAAGCCTCACTTATAATGGATGGAGAAGAATATCATAGTATCAATGAAGTACTACACCTCTCATGGAGACTTACAATATATAGAGATCTAGAGAAATTCCTTAATTATAGTCTTGATACATAAGTCGTCCGATATATCCTGTGGAAGAAGCCACACGATTAGAACCGTACAATCTAATATGGAGTTGAAGATTGGGCCCAAAATTATCACCAATATAAAAGCCGAAAATAGTGTTAAGTGCCGGCAGCGGTCGACTGTCGACGGCACAAAGATGCGGTCGACCGCAATGTAGAAATTCCAAATCCGAGAGCAGGCGCTTAGGGGACGGTCGACTGCCCCCGACTGTCAGCTTTCTGACTTGATCACGGTCGACTGTCCAGGAGGGACAATCGACTGTCAAGTCTTTCAGTTGCTGCTGCTCTCTGTTGACTTACTCTCTCTCCATCGATCTCTCTCCATCGATGCTTTGACCTCTTTCGCTTCACCGTCTCTTCTTTTAATCGGACACAAGTATGCACGACATACACTCAACACAAAGCTCATAGAGGTGGATGCAGATGCATTTATATAATTATATTTAACTGATGTTAGCAGCTTGCTCTCATACAGTATACATTTGCATGTACTTCTTCAGTTACTATCACTCTTAATTTCTTTCTGGTGAGTAAATTGTTAATCGTTTGGAGTGTAGGTGGGTGGATGGGTAACTGAGTATGGAAATCTCCTGACATTCGCGACAGTGAGGGGTGCATCCCACATGGTACCCTACGCGCAGCCAGACAGAGCTCTTACTCTCTTCAAATCCTTCGTACATGCCAACAGATTGCCGGACACAACTCATCCTTCGATTGATGACTAACTGAATCGGACCAATTGATTCTTTGTTCGTTCTAGATAGATTAATGGATAGTTAGAGAAACAATAGATTCGATGAATACTTTTCAGATGAATTATTAGGCAAAAGCCTCATCATGGTCGTAGTTCAAGTTTCTTATGTCTCAAAATCTTTGTTCTATAAGATGTTGGTTTTTTTATAAAATTCATATTCAAGTGTAATTCAAAATTAGTTGGCGTTTTGAGTTGCTATCATTTTTCTTTGTTCTTCCGATGGTGCTGCAGTAACAGGCAAAAAGATTTGCAAAGTGAATATATGATGATTTATATAAGAAAATATTTGTCAACATCTCATATGAAATTACTATTCGATTACATGTAAGTAATGTAGAATAGGATAAATTAGCATGTAACGAACTGTACAGATTATATGAAAGGATAAATACATTTATCAGGATAACGAGAGGAGCATGGTTAAAAACTGGTAACTATCATAAAGCCCAATTTGCCACATCAAATGCAAGCTGTACGGAAATTTGTGAATTCAAGTTTGAGAAATCTAGTTACATGACTTGCATCCTAAACTCATTTGTTCTTTCCCAAACGACCTTGACTGACTAAGAGAAACTACAAACTCTGCAATTATATATAGCTTCGCCTTACATTTCAAGCAGAAAATGTAGGCTACAGATCAATGCGATACACTACTATAACTATCTCGACAATTTTAGCCGCCTTGTTCAAATGTTTCTCTTCTTCACAAGCATAACATTACTAAGTATTGAATATTACTAAAATGCCTCGTACTTGAATAATAGTGACCAGAGTCATCAGACTTCTGCGGAAGTGCAAATAGGGTCGTTATTTGTGGTGAAAGTGAGGAGGATACCGATCATCATTATCAAGGTTGAGTTGATGCCATGGGACCGAAGAGCATTGAAGATGGCCCACACCTTGGTGCTATTCTCGAACCCTTTCTTCTCCACCTTCTTAAATGCATCGGCGTGGAGGGTTACGTGAGCCGGACCATCCACTTTGAGGAGCATTGCTAGTACCTCCCCCACTGCGGCAGCTGCATTTGCATTGCAAGTCCGCGCACACTCCATCCCTTCTTTCAGGGGCTTCTCCACTGATGATGCAGTCACTATGATTTTGCCCACTGGGTGATATGAACAACCTGAGCACAATCTCTTTGTTCGAAGCTGGGGGCAAGGAAGTCCGTGTTGAATTCTAACTGCGGAATAAACTCAACAACGACGACGAGATGCAAGAACTATAGAATCAAAACAAGAGAACAAAGAACAAGCAAAAGCAATACATAAGAACACACAAAATTTTTATCGAGGTTCACCCAAACAATGGTTACTTCCCCGCGCAGAGGCACTCCTGCGATTTCCATTAGAAATATGAAGATTAGGTTTACAAAAATCTCTCAAGAACTCACCACCAAGGTGTAGGGTTTCTCTCTATCTCCCTCTCTCTTAATGACGGCCGGTAGATCTCTCTTTTCTCTTGGCTTAACCCTAAAATCGTACACAATACAATATATAGAGGATTCCACAACTTTTCATCTCAGCCGCTCATCAATCAGCGTCGGGACGGTCGACCGCACCATCTTGACGGTCGACCGGTCTTCCCCTCGACTGCACGAAATCCAACAGAGAGCGGGTCGGTCGACTGCGCAGTCAACCGATCTTTCCTTCAAGATACAGAATTGAGTCAGAGGGCAAGACGGTCGACTGCGCGGTTGACCGGTTGTCTTGCCTTGGTGGTCGGGAGGTGCGGTCGATCGCAACTCTGCTGTAGCCACTTACTACTCTCGACCTGTAGCTCCCACTTCGACTCTCCTTCATGACTATCTTCTTCAACTCATTATCGTGTATTGAATCCTCAAACCCCAACAGTCTGTTCGTTTTTTGCTTCAAAATTTGTGTAACTTTTACAGAATAACGGAAGAGCTACAACTTCACAAACTTCTCCAAGCGACAAGTCCATCGTTTACCTCTCTTTCATTCTACAGCTGATTTGTAGCATCTAACATACCTGCAGAAGGCAACTATCAGGCCATAGTCTTGAACAAGCCTTCATAAAAACTTTTTTTTTTATCATAAACGATGGGTCCTAAGACTCTCTCTGCTTCATTAAAAAGATTTTAATAAAACAAACAACCAAATAAAGGAAAATGATGTTCATGAATCCCCACACGTGGGCCATGAGCCTCATTCCCCATCAAAAGAGAGAACCCATCCCATACAAGATAGTTCCCGTCCCAACATATAGTAATTACAAGTATTTACAGAAGTTGTTGTTCCGCCCCAACAACAAAATGATCCCAAAAAAATGGCACCGCCACCGGCCCACACAAAAGGCGCCCCCATCCTGCTTCCTCATGCCAATCACTCTTCCTCAGTGGTTCCCTCCCTTTCCTCGGTTTCTGCCTCGTAGGTCGTCGTATTTGCCTCGGTGTACAACTCCTTGACTCTCTTTGTTGATTCCCCACCTCCCGTAATAGACTAGAAGATGATATTAGCAATAATCTTGAATAGCAGTTGCTGGTGCATGTTGTGTCTGTGAAGCGGTTTAAAAATTCTATAATTTCTCTCTAACCATATTCCCCAGCAAATTGTTATGACCCCAACACCCCAAATGTCAAAGTCTCCTTTCCGGAGGTGTAGTTTATGCCAATTTCCCCACAGGTCTTGCACCGTCTCCGGGCACGCTCTGGCAATACCTAATCTGTTCAATAAATCCCCCCATATAGGCTTAGCAAATTGACATGTAACGAACAAGTGATCCACCGTTTCGTTACCTAGGTTGCACATAATACAGTCTCCTGGACCTAGCCACTTACGTCTTGCCAAGTTGTCCTTGGTAAGTACAACATTTTTACGCAAGCCAATTGAATGCCATAATCTTAAGAGACACCTTAACCTTCCAAACCTGATCATTGGTCCGAATACCCCCATCATTTAACCACCTATATACCGAATTAACCGAGAATACCCCTCCCTTCCCAGCTTCCCAGGCAATTTTGTCTGTATGCTCCTCACCAGAGGGCTTCCAGCTTTGTAGAAATTGGATAAGGTCCATCTTTTGTCTCCTAGCCTCTGCAGTTAGCCTGCCAGATAATCTTGGTCTCCATTCATTGTTTCTCCAGTTTCGCGCCACCCAGTCATTTTTGTTCGTTGCGAACTCGTACGCTTCTGGAAATCTTCTCTTAAGATTAATTGTACCACACCATTTATCCTTACAGAAGCAAATTTTTTTACCGCTCCCAATTGAGAATGTGACGCCCGTCAAGAAAATGTCTCTGGTACGCGTTACCCCCTGCCAGAACACTGACATCGACGCCTTATTCTTCTGTTTTTGATACACACATCTATTCCTTATGTAGGAATTCTTGATCATTGTATCCCATTTTGCCTTTGGTTTTGTCTTCAATTTCCAGCATCACTTACAAAGCAGTGCTTGGTTCAATTGTCTTAGGTTGACAACCCCTAACCCACCAAATTCCTTTCGTCTGCATACAATTCCCCATTTGATTAGCGAGTACCCCTTCCCCTCTTGACCTGATCCGTGCCATAGGAATCACTTTCTTAATCTATCATTTTTCTTGATCACCCACACGGGAATCTCGTAGAATGACAAGAAGTTTATAGGTATTGAGTTGATGACTGAGTTTAGCAGGACTAGGCAGCCACCAAGTGACAGCAGCTTTCTCTTCCAACCCTCCAATCTATTCCCAATTTTGTCAATTACCACATTCCAATCCACCCTCCTAATTTTTCCTGTCCCAAGTGGCAAACCCAGATATTTAGGGTGCGTTTGGCCTAGCTTTTTTTAGCTTTAAAGCTACTTCTAAAGGAGAAGCTAGAAAGTACAGCTTTGAAATTAAAAGCTGAAGCTGTTTGGATAGTCAGCTTTTTTTTTTTAATTTAAAGCTACTTTTAAGCTAGGAGTTGTTTGGCATATATCAATTAAAAGCTACTTTTATACATCATCTTCACCAAATCCCAAATCCCTAATCCCTAATCCCTAATCTTCACCTAAACCCTAATCACAGATCGAAGAAGATGAAGACGAAGAAGACCGAACCCATAACCCCTAATCCCTAATCCCTAATCACAGATCGAAGAAGATGAAGACGAAGAAGATCGAACCCATAACCCCTAATCCCTAATCCCTAATCACAGATCGAAGAAGACCGAACCCAGATCGAAGAAGACGAAGACGAAGAAGAACGAAGAAGACAGAACGAACCTAATCACAGAACAAACGAAGAAGAAGAAGACAGAACGAACGAAGAAGAAGAAGACAGAACGAACACTACCTTATTGGTTTGTTTTTGATTTGTTTTGACGAAGAAGAAGAAGAAGAAGACAGACAGAACGACTCGGTTTTGATTTGTTTTTTTTTTTTGTTGGTTTTGATCTAGAAGCTAGAAGCTAGAAGCTAGAAGTAGGTTTTGGGAGCTTCTTTTAGAGCTCATTTTCTTCATAAAAAAAAGCTACTTTTTTTTTGTAGAGCTTTTCAAAATGTGTGTTTGGCCCAGCTTCTCCTTCTAAAGGAGAAGCTAAGCTAATTTTAAGCTGGGCCAAACACTACCTTAATTGGCAGTTTCTTGACCGGGCAGTTTAGAATGCCCTCAATTAATGGGCCAGAATCCCCAGCCTCCCCCAAGAAAGTGATGGAGCTCTTATGAATGTTCACCTTCAGCCCTGACCAGTCCTCAAATAGATATAGTCCCCACTTAAGCAGTGAGGCCTCGGCAATGTCACGTTCTCCGAAGATAAGTGTGTCATCCGCATATTGAACGTTTATAATCGCCAAAACCCCCCTTTTCAAACCAAGCCCTCTAATAAACCCGTTATCTTTAAAAGATTGTAGCATTTTATGTAATCCATCTGTCACTAGCATAAACAGCAATGTGCACGGATATATTTATAAGGAATCATCATTAAACATATACCAACTCCGCTCGAACAACGAACACACAAATGCTAATGAGGATTTGCAAACAAAAATAGAAATCTAAGAGAATGTATCAATAAGGAATCATTGTAAAATATATACTACTGAAAACCTCTCTCTCACATAATCCTGAATGTGCTGAAATGGTATGGCAGCTAGACACACAAAAATACCGAAATTGTATGGTAAAGATATTGGCTACTACTTAACTTGGCTCAATCAAAGCCAAACATAAATGTCAATGAGACTGAAATTTAAAGGGTAGTCAACCAGAATAAATGGGCAGTACATTACTACGTTTTGGCTTAAGAGCTGACAAACACTGATTATTAGATAGTAGCGAGTTTTGGTTAATGTACTACTGCTAGCCCAGTAGAAACTTAGAACTTCCTATCCCTCTGAAAATATCACAGTGAATGGCTACAAGTAGCCCTACATGCGCAAATGCCTCGATCATAGCAAAGAGGGTTCAGCAAGAGCATCTCTACCCATCTCTCAAATGGGTTGCCATGTTCATATTTGGCAACCCAAATGAGAAATACTTATATCACCCTCTCAAATGAGTTGCCAAATATGAGAATTACCATTTTCTTTCCTAAATTTGGCAAACAAAATAGCGAATGCCATATATCTCTATCACCAAACTTCTTACATTTTCCCACCAAATTTGCACACACACACATATATATACATGAAAAAGGTGTATGAGCAGCTTGATCATTTAGTAAATGAGCAATTGATGATGTGACATGCATGTAATTGAGAAATCCTAAAAATGGTTAGTTGCTCAATGTATCACATGCATATCACCTCATCAATTGCTCGTTTACTAAATGAGCAAGTTGCTCATATCCCTTTTACTATATATATATATATATAAGGTAAATGATATTCATCCCAATATGTTTCAATAATGGATTTCCAAATCTAGAAAATTTCAATTTCTGTAAAGAAATGCATAGGACATAATCCTTCAAATACATTTTTTCCCATCAATCCTATCTATAATTGGATGAGAGTCTACCGATGATTCGTATAAATCAAGTATAGGTCAAGGTAGAATTTCTAAATTAGTATACATATATATACACACACAACGATCTGCTTTTTGACAAATCAAATGACAACTATAGATGCAGCACCTATTGTCATTTTTTGACAAAGTTGTTATTTGAGTAGACAAAAATAAAAATGCCAACCCAAATGCCAACCCCATGGGTGAAGATGCTCTAAGATGCTCAACATATTCGGGTTGGCCTAGCATCATCTAACTAAAATAACATATCATACATATTTTTCCCATTCAAATAAATTTCATCAATCTCATTTCACGCTATATGGAATGCACAACGATCCCAAGTGAGCATCAAATTAACCAGTGTATAGGCTACTTAATGAAGTGATTAACGCATTCACTTCCCCAAAAATATATGTAATACCCCGCAAAATAGCATATAGCTATTTTTGCATAGTAATCCGTGCACAGTTGAGAATTGCACACGATTATATATTTTTCTAATAATTATCAGTTTTAACTGAGAAATTTCAGATATATGAGCTATTCTGAACCCGATAAGATAAACTTGGGATATCTTCTCAATTAAACTGTAGATTTGTCCCGATTATTTTGACCAGACAATTTTCGAAAGAAAATAATAATTTCTATAAAATATATATTTTTATAAATTAAGTTAGTACTTAATTTTAATGTGGATTGTATTTGTGTACTAGGGTTAGAATTGGGGTATGGTGACCTAGGATTTCTTGACCTAACCTAGGGTTAGGAACCCTAGCATCATGATGATCATGACTTGAATCTTGATGAAGATCCAATGGTGGAAACAATTCACCATGTGTTGACTTCTTGAAGGAATGAGAAGCTCCTTGAAGCTTCTAGAAGATTTTGTTGGAACTCTTATCCACCACACACTTCCACTCACTCCACTCCACCCCATCCCCACCCTACATTTGGTCGGCCCAACACCCCAAACCCTAGCTCTCTATTTTTCTCTAAAATCCCCACTCATTTGACTTCTCATCTCTTCTCATTCTTCATATCCTTGTTCTTATTCCAAAAATAATGGTGAAGTCTTTTGGAGTAGAAAGAGTAGTATCGAAGGAGAAGAAGAAGTGTAGTAGAGGGTTGGCCAAAGCTTCTACAAGAGCAAGGAGCAAAGGAAAGCAAGCAAGCAAAGCTACAAGAAGATTTTCTTGCAACTACAAAAAGTGGGTGATACTCTAAACTCTAGAAGATTAGTCTTTTCTTTTATATGAGATATTAGTATGTAAAAGTAGCTAAGAAAAATTTGATTTCCATGTATGAATATGGATATGCTAAGAAAGATAGTTGTATGATAAGAACAACTATTTTCATGAACTTTTGTTAAAGAAGCATGCATGTGAGGTGTAAGTTTGGGAATTTCTAGCTCACGAATGGGTTGGAATTTGGGACTCAAATTTTTAGGAATTGTTATTCTATGTATCTAGAGCTCACATGATTTTGTTCATAATATTTGGAGTCCATTTGATAGCCCAAACACTCCTCTCAATTTCGGACAGAGAGCAGCTGAAAAAGCTGCTGTTGGGTGAATTTTGCTGTGTCTTTCCGAAATTGTAACTCAGTATTGGTTGGGTATTTTGAGTTGAAAATTTTTCTGGAAACTCTTGTATGTGTTTAAAACCAGAGTCTTAAATTTCATAATTTTCTGATGTCGTTTGATACCTCAAAGAATTTGTAGATTGCAACTGGTCTGAGGAACAGAAGCTGAAGCTGTTTGTTTTTAGACTGAAGTTCATTTAGTCATAACTACTTGTGTGTGTATGATATTTCTATGAAGTTTTTGCAGTAGCTTGGGGTATGTGTCTGTATCATGATTCTCAAATTTTAGATTTTTTTTGATAGCATTTGATGAGGTTTCAAAAATAAATAGTATGGAGAAGTAAAGACCCTACTTGGAAGAAAATGCTACAGTCGCAATAGAAATTTCCCTTGTAGAAGAGTACAATTCCATGGTTAGTGTACATTTGTAAGGGATTTTTCTTCATTCCCTTGTAACTGTGCTGTTGCGAAATCTCTCCTGGTTAATGTACACATTCGCAACGGAATTTTAACTATCCCTTGCGAATATTAGCCACAATAGAATATCTGCAATGGAAGTTGTTCCTTGCTATCTCCATATACAAGAGAATATTTACAACAAATTCGTCTCTTGCAAGTGTGTTTTAAAAGGAATTTTTTCCGTTGCTAATGAACTATTGCTACAGAGATCTGCAAGATACTGATTCCCTTGCAATTGCTATATCGCGAATGCAATTGCACACATTTTTTCTTCATTACTAATTATATTTGAATGGCTTAACCAAATTTACAAATTAAAATAATGTATTTTGACAATGAAGAACATATAATTATTTCACATATTGATTCACACAATTATATAAAGAAAACACAATAATGCAAAATAAATTTGAATATTATATAATTCAGAACCTTCTCATTACAAATTTTTTTGTTTGTTTCATAGTGCCAAAACAACAATACATTCTAGAAGAAAAGATAAGTTGTGAAACTCCAAGAAACAAAATTAAATGTTTTCAAAATAACTTATAACTCGCTACTGCTTCCATGTATCCCCAACTTCACTTTTCACGTAAGGTCTTCTACATGTTCCTCATTACCCACTGTCTCATAGTCATCGCCACTACATATAAACTACATGAAAAAGAAACAATACAAAATTAGAACTCGTTATTCAATATATATATATAATAATATATTATCCAATTGAGGCAATTAAATATATGGCTACCTTTTGTCGTATTTGACTATTGGATGAGTCGACAGTAGTATTTTCCAACCTTTGTTTCAAGGCTTCCATCTAATCAAACATGTGATAAGAAAGAGATCTAATCAAGTCGAACAAAAATTACTTGCGGACAACAACCTGTGATGAGAAAGAGATCTAATCAATGTCAGAAAAAAGTTACTTGTGGATGCAACTGCATATAAGTTTATGAACTAAAAGGATAAAGGATAGGAAGGCAGGAAGGCAGGAAGGGAGCCATATATTACAATTTAAAAAAACAGCGATAATTCAACTTCCAGTGTTCTTCTTTGAGATAAGATGTATAGTTTTGAGATTTTAACCAATAATATTGGACAATGTATGCAAGCACTTCAGAATAATATGATATGTGTATTGATTATAGACACAAAAGAATGATATGATAATGCATAATACCAATAGACAACACAATATTGGTATGCAGATACCACAATAGTAGAATTTAAGATAGCAATTGTCATGGATACACAATGCTTCCCTATAGGAGATTTGGAGCCCAAGATAAAGACAATAAGATATACACAATTGTCTTGATAGATTCAAGTTGAAAGCTAAGTGCTATGATATACAATTTCATCAGTTTCAAAATGTTGATGGTTAACTCATGTCTAAGTTGACAGTTCTATTATCAAATGGAAATCACATTCCTCCTATTAAATGGAAATCACATTCCTCCTATTAAATGGAAATCACATTCCTCCTATTAAATAGTAACTGCAAATAGCTGTTGTATCAATTTGACAAACAAGTACCTACTAAACGCTCATACTAATTATTTTTATTTCGCAATCAATTTGCTTGAGGTTAAACTAATGTCAAGGTTAACCTCAAGCAGTATGTAGATTTATGTCACATTTAACCTCAAGGTTAAACTAATGCCAAGTTTATCGCTCATACTAACTACTAATATGCAAATAGCCGTATGTAGATTTCTGCTTGAGGTTAAACAATGCAGTGTCATATATATGTCTAAATAAGAAAGCCAATAATTCTCTTCTGTTAAGGTCAAAGATTAAGAACTTGAACGTGGTGATGAACCTCTGACAAAGACGACTGCGGTTGGACGTTGATCTTGCTTGGCATTATTCAACCTCAAGTAGAAATCTACGTACATGTAAAATCTCCAACAGAGAAGACCTCACAATGATTATAATTCATATGCTTCATGAACTATAGCATTATAGTTCATATAAGTGTTTATGCCCACTAAGTTTCAAAATTGCCCTATTCTATAGATTCATACAGTTTTATACCCTTAAAATTATTAAAGCAAGCATCACAGATTTCACAAAAGTAACCTCTAAAGTTTGTGATAGAAACATATGTGATGTCTGTAGCTGTATAAGGGCTTAAATAGGAATTTTAGAAAACATGTTCATGACAGAAATGGTACCTTATTGGACTTGGTCAGTTTCTCTCTTTGCTTTTTCTAAAACCTGCAAATGCAACATCGAAGTGTACATTTAGAAAAGTTGGAATAAATATGTTAACATAAATTGAAACAAATTCAAAGTTGTGCTGTATAATAACTTAATATATGGATTAACAAAGCATATGTTAATATCTGGATCAGAAAAGGAAAAGGGATTGTTGGTACATATTGGACAATGGATCAGGATCAGTTTATGCTGTGATCCTTATTTGGATTTCAATCTAATCCGTGTATTGTTGTCCAAACAAACTAGAAAATTCACATCAGAACAGAGAGTAAATCATCTTTCAATTTCAATGTAATAGAACTCCCATTCAGTTTAGTTAGATACTTGTTTGAACATTAACTTTTATATCTCAACTTACTGCCAGTTCATCCATCAAAGAGGGATGATACAGGAGACAAGTTCATGACACATCTGATTGGGAAGGTTTTAGGAGATCTATGACATCAATGAAACTTTTATATCTCCTATTTTTTACTTCTATGACATCTAGTACTTACAAACATGTGATTCAAAAGGAAACTACATGAAAATTGAATTCGAATTGATAACTGGTTGTTTCCATGGATAATAGAAAATATAATCCAGAACCAGTGCCAAATGGAGCATTCAATAAGTTGTTCATGAGTACGAACTATAAATATTTAGAGCAGAGAATCTTACGAGTCAACAACAACAAAGCCTTTAACCATTACTTGAATTGAAATTTACAGGAAAAGTTTATAACATACCTCTACTTGAAATGAAAACCATTAACTTCGGCATTTGAATTACAAAGTTGAGTTTTCTAAAGATCATGCAACACTATAACAAGAAAGAAGATAACCAATATAAATGAGATTTATTTAGCTAATCTCTAGAAAAGAAAAAATGGATATCAAGAATCACATTTGTAGACTATATTTCATTAGTACACAAGCATATCAAGAATCACATTTTTGTCAAAAAGTCGAAGAAAAGAAAAAATGGACGATAGACCACAACAAAATGGATGATAGATCCATAGAGACATTATATCAAACACTTACCTTGCACCTAAACATAGAGTTATGTGAGTGTGACATTGCATCCCAAAAAAAATTCTAACCTTAAAACAAGAAGACTTTCTTCTTTAGCTTCATTTCCCTGAAAGATGCTTTTACTTTGATACTAGAGAACTAAGTTCAAAGACTTTTTCTAATGAAATTTCAATGAAGAATTTCATTGTACTCAACAAAGTAGTTTCACCCTCTTATAGCATACAATACCTATGGAAAATTCAATGAAGTACTTCACTATACTCAACAAATTAGTTCACCCTCCCCTCTTTTCTGCTTTGTTTTCCACACTAAATGGCCCTATGTGACCATGCCATGCATCTGACACCAAAAAAAAACTTTCTAAACCTTAAAGCAAGAAGGTTTTTCGTCTTTAGCTAATATGCATTTTCGTAATAGATGTTTTTTAGTTATGTATTATGATACTAAAGGAGTACAAAATTATGAAAACTCAATGAAGAAGTTTTATATTCTCAACAAAGTAGTTCACCCTTTGTTTGCCTTCTCTCTCCACACCAAATGGCCCTATGTGATTATGACTTTGCATCATCTAAAAAAACATCCTTAAATCTTTTCAACAACAAAGAAAACACTCACAATAAAATAACAAAATTCTCACCCCTCCATTTGCAAGTGCAATGGCCATAATTGCTGCCGCCTCCATAACCCACGAAAGCGGGTTCCACATAAACCCCAAGAACTTCAAGAACTTGCTCTCCTGCAACAAAAGAACACACACATAATCTCTCATTCGTATAAATTATATTCCTCCAATTATTTCTAGTTCATATAGAAATTCAATTCCATCAATTAATTCATGTAGGCTTATAACTGATAGAGGATGGAGGAAATAATTAATTACAGTTCTTGACAGATTAAATTGATGCAGATAAATACTAAAGTTTCAGATTTGTTAGTATTGCACATAATTATATACTTTGATGATTGCTAGCACAGAGTAAAAATCTTGCAAAAATTATCATTACCAAGATTATCAAATCAGTGTTTGCAGAAAACCATTGATTACATAACTAGCAAAAACTTCTGAGCATATGGTAAATGCACTGCTTTGATTAAACAAATCAAAGGCCAACTAGTAACTACAGATGTACTGTCACAATTTCAGAACTCCCACTATATACAGCGTTGATGAATATTTTTTCGAACCAAAGAATTTTAACAAATTATAGACTTTCTTCTGGCTCCATTTAGAAGGCTTACACTGAGCACTTCACCAAGCCTGGATAATGAAACTTGATATAACATAAACACCTCAGGCTCTCTATACCAAGCAATCCTGCAACTTGAGATGAACATTAAAGGCAAGAAGAATGTCAAAAGTAGATATATTCTAAGAAATTTTATCAAATTATCAAACTTATTGCACTGGGCACTTAACCAAACCTGGATAATGGAACCTTTACAACAAATTGGATCGAGAGACTCACAGTTGGGAGATCTTGAAGTAATCACAAGTGTATATGTTGTATCCAACGGAGAGGTGAGTGTCGACGGCGACCACGCAGTAATCCAATCCATCGAAATCGAAATCCAATCCGGTGAACAAAATCGCGGAGAGGCAAGTGCTGCGAATCGAAATCAAAATCGAAGAAAAGTATGAAATTAGTGTTTAAAAAGGGGATTTTTAGAAAGAGGGGAGAAGGGGAAGACTTTGGTTTTTTTAGGGGAAGGGGAAGACGGGGGTTTATGTTTTGGGCGCAAAGATGAGGGTTTTGGTTTGTTTGTTCGTTCTTATTTTTGCCCGCTCAAAATTTGAGAAGCGGTGGTAATTTTTCAATATCAAATTGTTGAGCGTTAAAATTATATGTGTAAAGCACGTGTTCATACTTAATTTATTTTAAAATTTAAATATTTTATTTATACTTTGGTAATGGAATATTGTTTGTTACAATTGTTCCCTTGTAATTATCAATACCTGCAACAATTCAATGGAATCTCTTGCGGATGTTAAAACATTTGCAATGGATGAGTTTGTTGTGATTAATTTATTGTTGATGGTAGTATCAACAAGGGATTTTTTGTACTTGCAAATAATCCATTATTATTGCAAGGTTTTCTACTAGATATGTGAGGTGTAAGTTTGGGAATTTCTAGCTCACGAATGGGTTGGAATTTGGGACTCAAATTTTTAGGAATTGTTATTCTATGTATCTAGAGCTCACATGATTTTGTTCATAATATTTGGAGTCCATTTGATAGCCCAAACACTCCTCTCAATTTCAGACAGAGAGCAGCTGAAAAAGCTGTTGTTGGGTGAATTTTGCTGTGTCTTTCCGAAATTGTAACTCAGTATTGGTTGGGTATTTTGAGCTGAAAATTTTTCTGGAAACTCTTGTATGTGTTTAAAACCAGAGTCTTAAATTTCATAATTTTCTGAGGTCGTTTGATACCTCAAAGAATTTGTAGATTGCAACTGGTCTGAGGAACAGAAGCTGAAGCTGTTTGTTTTTAGACTGAAGTTCATTTAGTCATAACTACTTGTGTGTGTATGATATTTCTATGAAGTTTTTGTAGTAGCTTGGGGTATGTGTCTGCATCATGATTCTCAAATTTTAGATTTTTTTTGATAGCATTTGATGAGGTTTCAAAAATAAATAGTGTGGAGAAGTAAAGACCCTATTTGGAATGCAGCTGAATTTTTTGTGCTATATTTGAGGAGTCGTAACTCTTTGTGTAAGATGAAGCTGGATGCAATTTTTGAACACATTGAAATACTATATGTGTAGTTTCAGAATCTCAAATTTCATGAGCTTTGGACTTAGGGTTGATTTGTTATTGAATTTTAAAGTAGATCAGGTTCAGCTTAGTTTAGATTGACTAGTCTGTGAAGATAGGTAATTCTGGAATTTTGTGTTAAGAATTTGGAAGAGTATTCAACTAGAGAATTGTAGTAGGAAGTCATAGATTTCCAAAGCATCTAGAATTATGAAAATCCAGCTTGTAGATTGAAAGTTATGATTTTCCTATGACTGAGGCAGATCCAGATTTAGTCAAGGCTCGTCTGTTGAAGAATCAATTCTTTCCCTGAATGTGCACCTATTAGGAAATGATGATTTTGAGGACTTTAATGATTGATTCTGAGGACGTGTTCAACTAGAAGTTGTAGTAGACACTCCTAGATTTCCATAGAATCCGGAATCGAGTGATTCTGATGAGTGAACAAATTTTTATGCTATTAAGAAGGTGCAACTTATGTATTTGGGAATGTACAGCTTAGAGTATATGAGGTTTTTATAGTATCAAGATGATTGAATTTGAGGAAATAGTTAACTGGAGAGTTGTAGCCTAGGGTCTTAGCTTTCCAAAATGAGTAGTATCAAGCAATTCCGAATTATATATTGAAAGTTATGAATGTTGCAAGTTTAGCAACCGACTGCTCTGATCGACTCCAAGCTTGTGTTGAATTGGGAACTTGAGGAATTTGAGGATATTGTCTTCTAGGGGATTGGAGTCAAGTCTCCTACCTTTCTAGAAAGCCTGATTTTGTTGGATTCTGATGACAGTAACTTGAGTCGCGGCAAGTGGTATTTGCTTGAACTGCTTACGATTAGAAGATTGATAAGGAATTTCTTCGCATGCCGTAGTATGGTGAACATAAGCTATATTGAATTTAGGTTGTTTTAGCACTTCATGGAACTTAAATAAGTTTCCTGTACTTAGTACTCATGGTGGACATAAGTGAGTTGAGAGGATAACTATGGTCGATTTGTGATTGGTGTTTCGATACCTGAGTCTGTCAATGATTAGAAATTAGTGGTTATGTATGTGCTTACCTTCATTCAAATTACATTGCATCTTTTGGGCGCCGTTGGACTACTCGCTGAGGGTCACGGGCCGGGGTTATTGGTCGATGACTTGTGAAAGTATTGTGAATCGGTGGATGTGATTCCCGTGATTAATTGTTATTTTGATAGACCAGTCAGGCTCGATATTGTTTGATCGACATCATGTATGAATTGAGTGATAACATGTTTTCAGTAAAACTGCATCGGTTAGGTTTTCTTTATTGTTCGCTTGAAGACCGAATTGGTATTAGGGGTGATTCCCTATAATCTGACTCGTTCTAAGAGTTAGCACTAGGCGGTGATAACCAGGGCTGTCTCTTCCTGTCATTAGGGATACGTGCTGCGGTGCGTACCTCGCACTGTTGATACCTGAAGTGCCGTGGTAAGAACGGAAGCTTCCTGCCGGATAAGGGGTTTTAGACCTCCGAGGCCGTCATGTTCTTATATTGTATGGACACAAACGGACCATGGGGCTGTTGTCCCATGGATCTTTGGTGCCATAGATATGCAGTTGTATATCTGTAAGTTCGTCACAGGCATTTGGTATGATTCGATTTGGGGCATTAGTGGCAACAAGAACCACTGTATTTGTATTTAGCAGTAATAACTGTAAGATTACCAGCCACGATGTATCTATCAGGAACGGGAAAGGTACAATAGTAGAATGCATTGCATAGCGAGGGTTCGAATTCTTGAAATTGGAGAAACGGCTTGAGTTGGAGCACATGTAGTATGAGATGCATGTGTATCCAGAGTCTTGCTGATATTAGATTAAGTGTATCCATATTGTATTCTGCATTATGTATTAGACTTCAGGTCATGGCATATACGAACACTAGAAAATTATGATGCACATTTTTTTTTTCCATTCAAAATGGTTTATGACTGCTAGTTGGGGATCGCTGTTTTCTTATCAGCATTGCGTCAGTAAAATTTCTGACGTGCCCACTTAATTAGGTGCTGAATACCAGGTCGCGAGTGCAGGAGAGCCAAGACCAGCAGGGCATCCAAGTGGAGTGGCAGTGTGCATGCCTATCATTCAAGCGAGTCCAGAAATATCAGAGTCGCGCAGTAGAAGGATCAAGCCAAGGGGCAAGTCCCAGGGAAGCAGAGTCCCAGGAAAGCAGATAGACCACTTGGCGGAGTTTCGGCAGTGACCAGTCGATTGCTAATCTGGAAGACAGCTGTTAGCCTCACCGGAGGAGTCAGATTATCTGTAAAAGGATGTAATGAGTTATGTAATTTGTATTTCTTGCTCAAGCAGAAATATCAGAGTTGCGCAGCAGAAGGATCAAGCCGAGGGACAAGTCCCAGGGAAGCAGATAGACCACTCGGCGGAGTTTCGGCAGTGACCAGTCGATTGCCAATCTGGAAGACAACTGTTAGCCTCACCGGAGGAGTCAGATTATCTATAAAAGGATGTAATGAGTTATGTAATTTGTATTTCTTGTTCAAGGACAAGATAATATTTGTAACTAATGATGTAATAACTCTGATGACAATAATTTTTTTTAAAATTTTCGTGTTAATCACTGTATTGAGATGCATTTGAAGGCAAAGATTCTGATTGTGTCACGAATGTCCGGCAACGGAGATTCGGGGCGTTACAATATACCTCTCAAACATTTCAACAAACACTTTCGCGCTAAACTCACTAGACTCAAAACCCCAAGAGAATGGCAGTTTGGAGTCTCGAATACTAACAATATCAAGAATAACAATGAATATATAATATAAACTATCAAACTATGCTTTTAGCACAAGCAACCATTGCGTGAGAAACCCCATAAATACAAAATTTCAACCATTGAGCCTAATTCATCATATCCAACTATAGCTAAACCATTCGAAATTGGTAGAACAATATGTTAGAAAATGAATTAGAAAGGGAAATAAGCAGTGCCTTACTCTGACGGTGCCTTCGTAGCGGCTAGAAGAGTGATTGAACGAAACGACAGAGAATCAGTTTGACTGTTAAGTGATATTTTGGTCCTAAATTCAGGGAGACAGACCCAGCGGCCAGTGCATAATGGGCAGGGCTTTACCGCTGGTCCCAGCTAACCCCATCTTACTTGCTCCGCGGTTCAACAGACCACTGCATTTAGATACTCAACCATCTCCACATCATTAACTCCAACCCTTTCCATTCACCGCCGCCTCTAAATTTCTAGAGTTAGAATTATATATATCTAAAATAAAATTGCCCTTTCTTTTAGAGGGTTTTTTATTATTATTTAAATCTCTCCCTAATCCTCTTTCTTATGCTACACTGTACCGAGATTAGGGTTTCGGTATCGGTTGCCCTAATCATGAATTTGCCAGATTTGGCTGTAGCTATAGAGATCCGATAATGGAAGCTAACTGGTTGGCTTGCTCTTTAGCAATCCGCTTACCGAGCTTCCTACATTTAAAATTCTCTCGAAATTTTATAATTGTTTTGTTTTGATTGCATTTTTTGTGTGTGATTTTTTTTTTTTGAGGAAAAGGTGGAATAAGGCCACCCTGTTTCATTAATAAGTAGTTAATAAAACAACCCGGCGTACCGGGGAAAAACAGCAATACAGAACAAAAGTACAATGCGGAAAGAAAATGCGAGAAAACAAACATACACCCCCAACAAGCCCTGGGGTATGGGACAAATTACTCAAAACATCAGTCCTCTCATCCATACAGTAGGCGGAACCAAGAAGACACCCGCTGACATAGGCACTGTCGTAATTGGTGAAGCCAATCCCTCAGTCCAATGTCGGGCCTATCTCCACCTCCTCATCATCAAACTCCTCTACCTGGAATGCTCTGGCTATCCTCCCTCTCGTCCCTGTTGCCGCAGCTGCAGCCCAAAAAGAGATAAGATGCATGATGTGAGACAGGTTACCAGAAATACTATTACATTTAGCACGAAAATAAAAATTGTTTCTGTCAAGCCATAACACCCATGTTGTTGCTGCTATAGCGATGTACCACGCCTCCTTCATATCATGGCGAATTGTTGCAAATTTGGGGCCAATCCACAAATCCTCATATACGTGGGGGTAGTCGCCTGTCCCTAAGGCTCGGAGTACCTCAACCATAGTTGCCTTACTTCTGGGGCAATGGATGAAAAGGTGATTAAGATCTTCCACTTGTGCGTCGCAAAAACCACAGTTGGTCGCCACCTGTGGTTGTCTCTTGGCAAGGTTTTGCCTCGTGAGGATAGCATTATTGAGCACTAGCCATAAGAACACTCTGACTTTTAGGGGAGTTTTCGCCTTCCACAACACCTGTGCCCAGCTTGGTCTGCAGCCTCGAAAGTGGATTCGATGGTACAGAGACCTCACCGTGAAGGCTCCCTTGGTCTCAAGTCCCCATCACTTCTGGTCTGGGCCTTGAGTGCACCTTGTGCCTGACCGTGAAATGTGTGCTTGCATGTCAAGTAATTGCTGTTGTAAATATGGGGTAAGCGTACCTCGGAATGCTGGCTTCCAGCGTCCCCTTTTCCATCCTTCGGCAACGGACAAATTCGGTCGAATCGACCTCTCGTACAATTCTGGGAACGCTTCCTTCAGTGTATGGGTTCCACACCACCTATCCCACCAGAATCTGGTGGACCGGCCATTGCCAATAGTAGACGAAACCGCCGAGTTGAAGGGATCGCTGGCCTTGGCAATTCCTTTCCAGAGTCGCGAAACTTTCGCCCCTACTCGGAAGCCTAGGTTTCTAGTGCCTTTACCCCTGAGATAAGGTTGGATGAATTCCTGCCAGCCTTCACCACTGTTGTGGAATACCTTCCACCACCACTTCCCCAGCAGGGCAAGGTTCATATCTCTGAGGTCGATGATGCCTAACCCTCCATGCTTCTTCTTCATGCAAGCTATACTCCATTTGATGAGGTGGTACCCTCCTTTATCCGAGTCAGCCCCCTTCCAAAGGAATCGTTTACGAATTCGGTCAATCCTTTGAATCACCGACCTTGGGAGTTCAAAAAATGACATGTAGTAGATAGGCAGGTTAGACAACACTGAGTTGATGAGAACCACTCTGCCCCCGATAGACAGCGATTTATCTTTCCAACCCGACAGTCTGTCCTCCACCCTGTCAATGATAGGCAACCAGTCTGCTTTAGACAATTTCCCTGGTCTGAGTGGTAGCCCCAGGTATTTGATAGGGAAGCCACTCGTCGTGCAGTTCAAGATAGAAGCGAGTTCCCCTGCTTCATCATCGGATAGGGAAATTGGGGTCAGCGCGCTCTTGTTGAAATTAATTCTAAGGCCTGACCAGGCCTCAAAACAGTACAGGGTCCCTTTAAAGCAGGCAGTTTCTCGTCTAGACCCATTACCAAAGAGCAGGGTATCATCTGCGTATTGCAAGATCGTACACCCTTTACTAGTCGCGGAACCGGCCACTGGCGTGATCCAATCTTTTTCCTGGCAATTCTCCAGCATAACCCTCAAGACATCTGCTACGATAGTAAACAGTAACGGCGATAGCGGATCCCCTTGTCTGAGGCCCTTCCTGCAAGGGAACGGCTGCCCCGTCCTACCATTCACTGAGATGGCCGTTTTGCTAGTCTGCAAGCACTGCCTGACCCAGCAGATCCATTTATTCCCGAAGCCCCTACCCCTAAGCGCTTCCAGCAAGCACTCCCAATCGACCGAGTCATAGGCTTTCTCAAAGTCCAGCTTGAGCAGAAAACTCTTCGAATTGGTCGTATGGCAGCGGTGGATAACCTGTTCTGCCGTTGCCACACAATCTAGGATATTTCTGCCTTTAATGAAGCCCGATTGAGATTTGTTAATGAGGTTGTCCATAATATCCCCCAGTTGGATGGCTAGTATTTTTGTAATAATCTTCGCCGAACAATTTATCAGACTGATCGGTCTAAAATCTCCCACTTTCGACGCCTCTTTCCGTTTGGGAATTAGGACAACATCCGCAAAATTGAACATGCCCAATCTGAGCTTATTGTTAAAAAAGTCATCCAGTACTGCCATATAGTCCCCTTTAATTTCTTCCCAGAAAATTTGGAAGAACATCATTGGGAAGCCGTCTGGCCCTGGCGATTTATCAGCTCCCATTTGATTGATGGCCTTTTTAACTTCCTCCTCCGAGAACGGGTACTCCAGGGCTGCTAGCGAGGGCTTAGGCTCGTTCTGATAAGAGTGCCAGAAGTCATTCCTAAGTGGGACCCGGAAGTCATTCTTCTTCCCCAGTAGGTCCTTGTAGTAACCTTGAAAGGCTGAGCAAATCAGATGTTCCTCCTGTACAATTCCCGAGCTTGTTTCTAAGGATAAAATAAGATTGGACCTGCGCCTTGCGCTTGCAACACGGTGGAAGAAGGCGGTGTTCGCGTCTCCCTCTTTAAGCCACGAAATTCTAGATCTTTGCTGCCATTTAATCTCTTCCATTTTATAGAGATTGCCAATATTCTCACGGAGTTCCAGGAGTCTATTTCTTTCCTCCTGTGACAGGTCTCTCGACTCCTCCACTCTTTCCAGATCGTCAATTTCTTCCAACATGGAGTCTTTAGCACGCTAGACGGCCGAGAACCTAGATCGGTTCCATTTACGAAGCCGCTTTCTTAATCTGCGAATTTTTTCACACCAACGGCCTACAGCATCTGTGCCAGTCACTGGAAGCGCCCAGTTTTCCATCACCAAGTGGTGAAACCCCTGAATCTCCAGCCAGGCCTTTTCAAATCAGAACTTCCTATATCTTTTGTATCCCTGAATCCCAATGTCAAGTAATATTGGAGTGTGATCTGACGTTGGTCTAGGAATTGATCTAGCAGTTGCAAGGGGGAATTTAGATTCCTAATCCATAGATACGAGGATCCTGTCCAATTTTGCCATAATCGGGGTAGCCAGCATGTTCGACCACGTGAATAGTCTATCATTAATGGGGATATCTATCAATTCCAGATCCGTTATCACCCTATTGAACTCTGCTCTATGCCTGTCGCTGGAGCCTCTACCCTTGTGCTCGAACGCAAATCAGGTAATATTGAAGTCCCCCCCGACAATCCATGGCCCCGGCCATCGGAGACATAAATTGTTCAGCTCTTGCCAAAAGGCCTCACGCTCTGAAGCCTCGTTCGGCCCATAGACAACTGTGATAAGCTGCACATACTTATCCGCTTTACTTTCTAGACGAGCAGTAAGGGTGAACGACCCCTTATAGACCTCTAAACAAGTAAGTAGGGCAGAGTTAAAGCCAATGGCAATTCCCCCAGAGGCTCCCACGGATGGGCAAAAAACCCACTCCGTGATTCTATTCCCTCCTACTCTCTTGAGCTTTGTCCCATGACCAAGTTTGGTCTCCTGCAGACCAACTACATCCGCTTTGGACTTCGAGATAACATCTCTAACCATATATCTTTTCCCTTTATCCCCCAGACCCCGGACATTCCAGAAAAGTGTATTCATTGGGGAACCACGTCCTGAGAATCGGTAAGTGAGGGGCTCGGGCGTGATTCGCCCTCGGAAATCGTAATCCCCCTAGTGTTTGATCCTAGCTCCGACAGACCACTAGCTTTAGCCCTATCAGATTCCCAACCCCGCATTTTGTTAAGAAGAAAGGCGTTACGTTCTTTATCGTACACTTCCAAACCACAGGTCGTAGCTAATATAAAAACTTCAGAATCTGACATGAAATTTAAAATATTAGCAAGGAAAGTTTTTGTACCTCCATTGACGTGCTTAGCCGCTTTGGCTGCCGTTGCTCTCTCCAGAAAATCATCCAAGGACTTCGCATGAGCCCTCTTTGGTGAGCGGAGAACTCTGAACCCTACTGTCCTCTGAGACGACCCTGCGCTTCCTCTGGGAGCAAACTCAGGTAGTGTGGAGAGTACCATCTCAGGAGAAATCTCCCTCTGGGTGTTGGGAATGAACTCGAGATCCTCTGACTCCTCATCCGTGAACGAGAATTCTTCATCTAGGTTGAGCCGCCCCTCTAGTTTCTCCTCACTATCTGTGAATTGTACCACCCTCTGAGGGCTAGACACTCTCAAAGCAGACTGCTCATTGAGCCCGTAGATTGGAGATTCCTTAATAGCAGAGTTGCCCCCCAATGTGGACCCCACCGTGGGCCCACTGCCAATATGGAATAGTTTCTCACTGTCCGAAATTCTAGTGTTGCCAGACTCAAAGTTAACAACAGTCTCTTTGGACCCCTCAATGGGCCCATTAGACTCTATAAAAGGCCCATAAGAGGACCCCTGAATCCCTCCCTTAAATGCTGCCTTCTTATCGATACACCCGCGGAGCATTGTATCGTCTCCCTCGAAAAGCGCGAGAGCTGTCCCATCACCGCTGACAGCATCTCTAGCTGGCAGTGCTCTATTCGCTAAGGGCGCGGCAGCTGGCGTGGTCTCCAACGCACGCACTGCCATCGAAGCTTTGGGAAGAGCTTTAGAAACAAAGGCAGCCTCTATCACTGCTTCTTCACCTTCTATCTCAGAAGCGCTCATCCCCTTCTCTCCACACCCACTGCCAAAATTTCCCAAATCGCCCCCTTCAAAAAGCTTCTCCCTCCTACCAACTCCTTCAGAGCTCTGATCGAACTCTAAAGTGCTCTCTTTCCTGGGTTTTTTCAGGGTAGGGTTCACCACTTTACCCAGTGGCAGCTCTGTCCCCTGACGCCCCTGCTCCTCAGATGCCTCTTTTTCTTTTTTTGGCACATACCAGAGCTTTTCAACCCACTCCTTGGTCGACAGCTTTCCTCCTTCTGTCGCCTTCCCCATCGTTGTCGCCTTGCAACCGGTTGTCGTCTTCTGCATGTTACGGTGGAGAGGAGTAAAGCCATTTTTGGGGTCTGTCCCTGACCGCCCCCCCTGTCCACCTGTGGAATCCACCGAAATAGCGTTGACGATCGGTGCCACCGTTCGATCCAACGAGTTGAGGGTCCCACTGGGCTTTTGACCGTTGGGTTGAGCGGGACGGCCCCTTCGATCTTGCACTTTGTACGGTGGTTCTGGATCTGGCAGTTGGCTACTTCCCTGACCTCTCGCCGCCATGAGAATTTCCCGGTGAGCTCGTTCCACTTCGTGAGATCCATCAATAGTGAGGCAATCTGATGGCGAAACAACTTGCTTGAAAGTCCGGTGATCTGTTAGGGCTAGACTCGGCTTGTGAGCGGTGCCAGCCTCCGGTGCGTTTGTTGAATCCACCTTCTTATCTAGCACAAACCTAACCAGATATGATTCATCAAAAGAGCACACTTTGGCGATGCGTGGCATCGCTGCAATGTCTGAACTTCTGATCAGTACCTTGGCGGAGATCAACTCCGACCTTCTCACCGTCTTCTCGTCAACTTCTTCAATACTCCCGAAGTCGGCAACCATTTCTTGTAGTGCTTCCCTCTTCCAAAAATGCATGGGTACGTTATAGATCCATAC
This sequence comes from Hemerocallis citrina, assembly GCA_017893485.1. Classification (NCBI taxonomy): domain Eukaryota; kingdom Viridiplantae; phylum Streptophyta; class Magnoliopsida; order Asparagales; family Asphodelaceae; genus Hemerocallis; species Hemerocallis citrina. Next base: position 91,063,523 of record CM030358.1, on the reverse strand, counting down.
CCAATACTGATCACCTTGTGGGAGCTCGGCTCCGAATGCTGGTGACCAGGCACTGAACTTAATTTGGAAGTGCCCAAAATCAATCGTCCCCATGCTTACGGTCGCTGCAACCTTCTCCGGTGAGGGGAAAGAAACCAGAAATTTCATATGGCAAAGTTTCTTGGCCACCCAATCTCTTTCGGCCCCCATTGGCCATTTCTTACTGAGAGCTTGTGTAAGGTGCACCTCCGAAGGCCTGCCAGACTGCACCTTCGCGATCGCACACCAAAGTCTCAACCAGCTTTCTTCTTGTTTAACGAGTTCCAAACTCTTCGCCAAGCGAATGACTGTGGGATGGTCAGGGGATCTCCCTCGATCAACTGGCCTTTCCTCGTCACTCTTGGATTCCACCATGTTGGTGCACACATATGACAAATGTCCCCACATTAAACACTTGAGCCAACGAACCTCTTTCGTGCACTCACTTCTGAAGTGGCCGAGGTCTCCGCAGTTAAAACATGGAACTGGCTTCCTCTTACCCTTTCTCATCTTCTTCTGGTGCTGAATTTGGGATTCGTGTTGGTAAGTTGCCATGGACTCAACTCTGTTCTTCTTACTCCGAACTCTTTCCCACTGTCCTCCGCTCTCCTCATCTCCGGGGAGCCCCTCTTCCATGGTCCCGTCAATCGCAACTTGCTTGACGTTGGACTTAGCTGCAGGGTCCTCCGGATTTGTTGGATTCGCGGAATGGAAGGTGGTGGGTTTTGGGGACGTGGGGGGACGTGGAGTTGAGATTTGAAACTTGGAGGGTTTTTTGATGTATAGATTGTGTTGCTGGGTTTCTGGCGATGTATTTTGTATGATGATGGTGAACAGGTTGAAACTGAAGTTGGTGTTGGGGTTGTGGAGGGGAAACCTGCTCCTCTGGCCTTAAGCCAGTCCTGGGGTGAGGTTTAGGTACTGGTTGTTGAGGTTGGAACCCCACTGGTTTGGGATAATTGTTGTTGGCATATCGATGTAGCTTGTGCTGCTGTTTGTGTGATGCTGTGTCTAAGTCTCCCTGATCATGCCCCCGGCTTAGAGGGAGTTGATGCTGACGCGGTGGGGAACTCTTCCGCCTAACATGGCCTGGAGGAGGACCCCATCGCTGGGCCCTCCCTCCATAAGAATCCTCTTGTTGTCGAAGTGAGACGTAGCGATGATGATCATGCATCCTCCCATGACGACGTTGCAGTGCACGTGGATGTGCACGCGTCGGTGAGCGATCACGTCTGAGCTCCCGTTCTCTCCTCTCACCAAGATACGAGGACGTCTGCCGGCGGTCTCTCAGGTGAGGCGCCAGCGTACACACCCCAGTCAGCAGCTCCGCATTCTGTGTATTTTGTAGGGGGATAGGTGGTTTAGAAGTCGGGTGTTCTGTTGGTGTAGCCTCCCCCTCAGATGGGTTGAGCGTAGGAGCCGCCGGTGGGTGTCGGACCCCTTCATTGGGCCCGCACCCACTGAGCTCAAGAACCGATAGCCAAGAAAATGCCATAAAAGCTCAAGGGAGGACTGGAAGACAGAACCGTCGGAGAAGAAGGAGAGTGGGAATGAAGAAACAGCACTAGGACAAAGGAAGAAGAGGGTGGCTGGTAAGGAAGTAAGAGGAGGGGGAGATGGGTTAAGGAGCAAGCCGGAGAGGGTTACTGGGGAGGAGGGAAGGGTGGGGAGAGGGGAGAGTAGGTAGGAGCTTCTTCATTTTGCTTGAATTTTTATTGAGAAGGAGAGAGAACAAGGAAATGGTGCTTGATTAATCCATTTTCAGAAGGCCTTCTCATAAAATTACGGTTTTGGGCATCAACCGGGCAAACTGTGGTATGTTCACGGCTGATTGCGTCATATGATGCCCATATCTCGACATGTTATTAATCATTAATTAATATATAATTTTAGAATTTATTATGTTTAAAATTTAAACGTTTTTCCTGTTTTCAGAATAGATTATTTTTTGGGTGTTTTTCTAATTAAAATGTTTCAAGTTGGCATAAGTTTTTGGAAAAGAAAACATTTTTTTGCTACTCAATGAAAAGGATCCCCCCTCCCCCTCATCGGAACTGAGGCCTGTTTGATTGTGAGGCCTCTTCAAAATGAATTTTTTTCATGCCACAGTTCTCAACTGCGGCCATAGTTTATTTCATATTTGGCATAAGTGACATCGAAATTTTGATGAATTTTTTCATTTAAAAAGTGTTAAATAAAAGTTGCAGTTCTTAACTACCGTAGTTCTTAAATGCGGTCTAAAAATAACAACTGAGGCCTGTTTGATTGAGAGGCCTCTTCAAAATGAATTTTTTTCATGCCACAGTTCTCAACTGTGGCCATAGTTTATTTTATATTTGGCATAAGTGACTTCAAAATTTTGATGAATTTTTTCATTTAAAAAGTGTTAAATAAAAGTTGCAGTTCTTAACTGCGGTCTAAAAATAACATAGGCCGCAGTTGAGAACTGCCGCCTCTGTTATAATTAAGGGTCTCTATTTAACACATTTTTACTTGGAAAAATTTGCCCAAGTTTCAAGTTATTTAAGGCCAAATATGAAATGAACTAAGACCGTAGTTGGAAACTGATGTATTGAGACCGCAGTGGGAAAACTGCGGAACTCCTGCCTCCTTCAGTTTTCAACTACTAGTGGTCTATTTTCGGAATGAGTTTCAAAAGAAATCTATTTTAGGAATTAGTTTCAAAAAGTGGTATATTTTGGGAAAAATCCAATGAAAAGCGCGTTCCATGAGTTTTGCAGTGGAAAGTGGATGGAGCTGTAATATGATTTACATGAGCTTCTACTTTCTCTGCCCTACATTGCAGAACTCATGTACCGAACAGAGTGATTGCATCTTTCTCCAACCCCATTTGGGAGTGAATTTATATCGGTCGATTTTGTTGTTTATGGACGGGGAGGTAGAAATCAATCAATTAAGGGCCTTAATAGCAGAGCACTGGTCTAATGGGCTTGAGGTGATCTTGCAAGGGCACTGTTATTAAGCAGATCCAAATTATTCTTTAGATCTTCGTACGTAAGGTAGAAATTTATACTACATTGCAACAACTTTACATGTTACATATTGGTTTACTGCAGTTTCATCTATTGTTCAAGGTTTAAAGTGAAGATAAGTTGTAAGAAGTGGTGATGTATTGCAATTAAACATTCACTGCTTCTAAGTATGGATAGCATTTGCTGTCCCAAATTCAATGTGTGTTAATTTTTATTTGTTAACTTACATCTAGAATTTACATATGCTAATATGCTCTAAGCTAAAGTCTTTGACTGAATTTTTTTGGTGTTTTATTTGTTTACAATAACCCACCTCAGTTTGAGGGGGATGTGTGTTTAGATTGTAATCTTTGTTGCTTGAATTAGAGGATTTTGCCATCCATATTTTTGAAAAACAAAATTCTCGACTTGCATTACATTTACTTGCAAACATATGCCTCTGAAATATGCCTGATAAAGAAGCTTTTTGGCTTCAAGAGGAACATCATTGCAAATGCATTTGGAGAAGTATACACTGCTGTTGAACACTGCTCTTGTACCTGTAATATTAAAATTACCAATAAAGATTACTGAATCCAAGCATTAGTCCCACTTTTGTCAATATATGTGTATTTTTTATAAACATCTCTGTATATCTCTATATATAATGGGAGAATAGGAATTGTAATTTGTCAACAAACAAGTCTGTACCTTGCACGTGCAACTTCAACTTTCCCATTGTTTTACTTAAATGTTTTTATTTGACACGTGTAATACACATTAAATATATATAATTTTTGTTTTAAAAGTACGATTGCATGTGCAACTCCCAATTCTCCCATTTTTTACTTAAAATGTTTTTAATTGACACGTGAATGCACATAAAGCATATATATTTTTTTACTTTAAAAATTTTAAATTAAAACGTACACGTTTACATCAGAGTTTTTTTGCTTTAAATTTTTTTATTAACACGTGCTTTGCATGTCACATTAAGCTCTTAACACATGTCTCGCACGTGCTATATTATATTACTTCAATTTTTTTATATTAAAATGTACAACACACGTGTTAAATACTAGTTTTTTATGTGTTAATCTTTCGATAATATTCTATTTTATTTCTTTTTAAATTTCTCAATTAATATATGTTACCGCTGATTTCGGTGTGGGGGTAAACAGATGAAATTTGTGAGTTCGAGAAAACCTGAACAGCGGATCCAAGCCTTCTGATTCCTGCCGCAACCTGCAAGGAAGTGCGAGACACCGGGGTTGATTCCGGTGACGCACCCTCCGACGCTCTTGTCAGTAACCAGTGGTGATTAAAGAAAGAGCTTAAGGTGGAAAAAGAGTGATTACCTGGTCACAGCTTAAGGTGGAAAAAGAGTGATTACCTGGTCACTGTGGTAGAGGGGAGGTATTTATAGTCGCCAGGGGAGTGATTAGGGACTTGATTCCCTGTGTAACTGCCAGGAGTAAAATCCTCACAGTTTGTTTAGGAAACTAACCCCTGATTCCCGGTGAGAGTAAATCAGGCCCGTTGACTTGGTCAAATCAGTGGCCCTGATTTGTCTCCTGTTGGTCTGGGTTCGCCTCGGGTCGGGACCCGTACCCAATTGGTGTGGATCCGTTTGTGGGTTATTGGTTCTGTGAGAAGGAGGTCCAGTACCCGCTTTGGATCCATTTGTATGTGAAATTATCGTTTTACCCCTGAGCTTCAAGATTCGCGCCCAATCTGGACGGTCCCGATTTAACCCCATTTTTAGCCATATCACGTGCCCCCCACTCCTAAAGACTAAGTGTGGTCAGCCTTTGATGAGTAGTTTAACTGTTTTGATGGCTAGTGGAGTTGTATCGGAGTCCAAATGGAGGAGTTTGAATCTCGAAGGGGGTAGTGAGGTGATTTTTTGATGCCATGTGCTAACACTCTAGCCATATCGAGTATTTGGCGGCTTTTATTTATTTTTTCGGATTATTTATTTAATTTTGCGATGTGTTTACTGATTTTTCGGGGGCAATAATTATTTTCTCTCAATTTTTAAATAAATAAAACAATTTAAATAAACAAAAAATAATTTTAAATACCGATTTATGACGTGTCTCGATCTGGGCCGTAGATCATGGACGGGCGTGAATTTTTGAGAGATCCAACAGTTGTTATCGCTCAGAAGCTTTTTTCTCCGTTTGCGAGCTCGGGAAGGCGCTTGCTCGGCAGCCGACCGGAGGGATAGGGGTTCGGCAGGCCGAGCGACGTGGCGCGATCTGAGCTGTCGGATGATGGTGTGAATCCCAAGAAAACGCTATCTTGTCTTTTAGCGCACGTGGCGCAATCTGGACCGTTCATCATTAGAAGCACGAATTTCTGAGAGATCCAATGGTCGTAGTAGCTCGGTGTCTTTTTTCTCCGTTTGCAGGATCGGAAAGGCACTTGCTCGGCGGCCGACCGAAGGCATGGGGGTTCGGCAGTCCGAGCGACGTGGCATAATCTGAGCCGTTGGATGGCGACGCGCATCTCGAGACGGGCACATTTCTCAAGAAAACACTATTTTGTCGTTTAGTGTCATCGGCGAGATCTGGGCCGTCTGATCGAGATTTTACACGAAAGTGGAGGAGAAAGTGAGTTTTCTCCGTTTGCAGGATCGGAAAGGCACTTGCTCGGCAGTTGACCGAAGGCATGGGGTTTCGGCAGTCTGAGCGACGTGGCGCAATCTGAGCCGTTGGATGACGGCGCGCATATCAAGACGGGCACATTTCTCAAGAAAACACTATCTTGTCGTTTAGTATCCTCGGCGAGATCTGGGCCGTCTGATCGAGATCTTACACGAAAGTCGAGGAGAAAGTGAGTTTTCTCCGTTTGCAGGATCGGAAAGGCACTTGCTCGGCAGCCGACCGAAGGCATGGGGATTCGGCAGTCCGAGCGACGTGGCGCAATCTGAGCCGTTGGATGACGGCGCGCATCTCAAGACGGGCACATTTCTCAAGAAAACACTATCCTGTCGTTTAGTGTCCTCGGCGAGATCTGGGTCGTCTGATCGAGATCTTATACGAAAGTCGAGGAGAAAGTGAGTTTTCTCCGTTTGCAAAATCGGAAAGGCACTTGCTCGACAACCGACCGAAGGTATGGGGATTCGGCAGTCCGAGCGACGTGGCGCAATCTAAGCCGTTGGATGACGGCGCGCATCTCAAGACGGGCACATTTCTCAAGAAAACACTATCTTGTCGTTTAGTGTCATCGGCGAGATCTGGGCCGTCTGATCGAGATCTTACACGAAAGTCGAGGAGAAAGTGAGTTTTCTCCGTTTGCAGGATCGGAAAGGCACTTGCTCGGCAGCCGACCGAAGGCATGGGGATTCGGCAGTCCGAGCGACGTAGCGCAATCTGAGCCGTTGGATGACAGCGCGCATCTCAAGACGGGCACATTTCTCAAGAAAACACTATCTTGTCGTTTAGTGTCCTCGGTGAGATCTGGGCCGTCTGATTGAGATCTTACACGAAAGTTGAGGAGAAAGTGAGTTTTCTCTGTTTGCAGGATCGGAAAGGCACTTGCTCGGCAGCCGACCGAAGGCATGGGGATTCGGCAGTCCGAGCGACGTGGCGCAACGAGTTTCGAGACGATCCTGTTCCCAAGGGTATTAATGGTCCCCCGGGGTTTGTGCGGCGTTCCATCTTCCCGGGGTCATTAAGAATGGTTCCCTCAATTAATGCGTGGCGTTTCAACTTTCGAGGGTCATAATGGCCAGATCTTGGATGAGAGCTTGTAAGTATCCCATTCCCTTTGTCATTTTAATAGCAAAAATGTAGAGTTTTAGCTCTCGAGGGCATCTGCTTCGGGTGGTTGCTCTTCGGAAGGACGGGTGGTCGTTCTTCCACCATGGTCTTCTCCTGACTCTGACGGCCCCGAAGTGGATGTCAGGGTCGGGGGAGATCATGGTGGAAGAAGTGATGATCGAAGTCCGGATTCGAGGGACCATGTGTTTCGGAAGGACGGGGGGTCGCTCTTCCGCCAAGATCTTCTCTTGACTCTGACGGCCCGGGTGGAGGTGTCAGGGTCAGGGGAGATCTTGGCAGAAGGGTTGACTGTCGAAGTCCAGATCCGAGGGGCGATGTGCCTCGATAGGACGGGTGGTCGTTCTTCCACAATGATCTTCTCCCGATTCTGAGTGCTCCGATGTGGGTGTCAGGGTCGGGGAAGGTCATGGTAGAAGAGGTGATGACCCAAGTCCGGAACCGAGGGACGAGTTTGCTTCGGGAGGACGGGTGGTCGTTCTTCCACCATGATCTTCTCCCGATTCTGACTGCTCCGATGTGATGTCAGGGTCGGGGAAGGTCATGGTAGAAGAGGTGATGACCCAAGTCCGGATCCGAGGGACTGCAGTAGCTTCGGAATGATGGGTCTCTTCCCATCTCTGTCTTCCTTCTGGGCTGACGGCTTCCGATGGTTGCCAGCCCGAAGGAGTTAGAGATCGGGGGTGTGCCAATTTGCTTTTGACCGGGCCCCATGGGTCGGCGGAACACCGACCGAGACCTGGGGCCTGGGGGGCTTGCCGAGGGCGGTGCCTTAAAACTTTGAATCTAAATTTTTTCTGGCTCCTTCAGATAGACTTGGGACGTCCGAGGGTACGATTATCCGAGCGACGTGGCGCAATCTGAGTCGTTAGATGTTGTGGAGAATCTCGAGACGGGCTCAGTTCCCAAGAAAACGATATCTTGTCGTTTAGCGTCGCTGGCGAGATCTGAGCCGTCTGATCGAGATCCTACACGAAAGTTGAGGAGAAAGTGGGTTTTCTCCGTTTGCAGGCTCGGAATGGCACTTGCTCGGTCGCCGACCGGGCCCTTTGCCGCTGGGCTCGGATTGCATGTAATTCGGATTCAGACCCTGCGGTGCCGAGCTACTTGACTTGGTGGGAGGAAAAAGTCGTGTTGGGCCTTCACGACGTTTCAAGAGCGGCCCAAAAGTCGCGCCCTTACGTTTGGAAGTCCAAGGGACGTTCCTCTTTTACTATAAATCTTCGCCCCCCCTTAATGCAAGTCTCATTATTCACTTTTACTCTCTCTCTCTCCAGTTTTTACTTTCACCTTCGAAGTTTTTAGCTCCTTGGTGGTGGTGCTAGCTGTCGCGGCAAGGCGTTCTCTTTCTCCGGTGAACTTTTCCGACCGTAGCTGTCACTTCAAGGTCAGTCTCCTTCCCCTTTCTTTAGAAAATGGTTAAGATTACTTCCTCGGATGAGACCCCCGCCTCGGAACAAGCCGGAGGCCAAGCGGGCAAGGGAAAGGAGGTAGTGGAGCCGATCGATCAGAGTGTCGTTTGGCCGGAAAGAGTGGGTGAAGTAGCCAAACCACCTCAGGAGGTCGCGGCGGCGTCCCAAAAGGGTAAAACGGTAGTCACGATCGTCGAGACGCCGAAGACGGCGGGGGCGTTCGGTCGGCAGCCCATTGCTCTGTCGAGCGTGGGAGGCGTTCGGGACTATGCTGAGGATATCTTGGAGAAGGTGACCCAAGGCACAGCCAAGTCGGTGGAGGAGAATGAACCGAGAGAGCTGTCCGAGGTGGACCATACCATCTCGTCTCTTACGGAGGCCGATCTACAGCTGATCCGAAAGGGATTCCGGATCCCCACCGAGTACGGGCTGCTCCTCCCCAGGCCAGGCTTCCGAGCCAATACGAAGTCTTCGACAGATGTGTGCGTCTTTCCTGTCGACTCTCTCATCGCCGGACTCCGCTTTCCCCTTCATCCGTTCGTAGTTGATGTCTTGAACTGGTACGGTTTGAGCCCCGCCCAGCTGATGCCGAATACCTTGAGGCACGTCATGGTGTTTGTCCTCCAGTGCTAAGAGGTCGGTGCTGCGCTGAGCATGTTTCTCTTTCGGAGCCTCTACCGACCTTGTCAGCCAAGCCGAAACGAACAGAGGTTCTATCTTTCGCCAGGGACGGGCGTGAAGTTGGTCGAGAACCCGGACTCGATCAAACACTGGAAGGAGAAGTATTTTATCATTCGAGCCCCAACGCCGTGGACGATACCGATAGTTTGGGCGAAGGATGGGCTGCCCAAGCGAGCCAAGAAGGAGCCGGTGCTGAGTGACGAGGAAACAGAGGTCCACAAGAAGCTCCTCGCTCTGCCAGCGCTAAGCTGGAAAAATATTACTGAGGAGGCTCTGTTCCGAGGGGGTCTCAGTCCGATCGACCCTAGTACGCTTCTGGTATTTATACTCTTTGCTTAAAGTTCATGAAAATCTTTCTAAGTCTTTTCATTCGGCTTGTGCAGAGACAATGAAGAAGGATTATAAGGCTTTGATGGTGAAGGCCAGAGCGACGGAGCAGGAGATGAGGAAGAAGAGGCCTTCGGCGGGGCCTCAGGGTGGCCGAGCCTCGAAGATGCCGTCGGTCGGGAAGAAAAGCAACCCGCAGGAGGTCGTTGCTCTGGGGACCGGCCCCGAGCAGGAGAAGTCCGCGGCTGCGGATCCGCCAGCTTCCGGTGCGCCGGCGCCAATGGTGGAGGTGGATGCGGCCGGCTCGTCGAGCGGTGCGTTCGGCGTGAAGGAGGTGCTGTCCCTCCAAGTTCCGCCCCTTACCGCCGAAGCGGAGAAGATCTTGACCGAGAGGCACAAGCAGATCTTTGTCCCTGACTGGCAGGTGATGAATGTCGACGGCTTCTTGGGCGACGGCAACATCTGCATGGAGGCGGTGAGGCACCTGCCGACCCCGAAGGATCGAGCGGCGCTAAAGGCCGGGCTGGCCGGGGACGCCACGATGCAGATCGCTCGGAACACAATGTCGGTAAGTGGACCGAACTCTTTCTCATCGAAACTTTTTCTGATTTTTCCTAAGTTCTTGGGTTCGGATTCTGATGGGTTGTTCTCTTTTCAGACCCTCTGCCACTTCAACTTCCTGCTCAAGGAGTTTGCGTGCAAGGAACAGGAGTATGAGCGGGAGAGAGTGGAGCGGGTCAAGGCCACGAAGCTGCTTGATGCCGAGCAACTCCTCTCGGCAAAAAGGGGTGCCGAAGTGGCCGGGCTGGAGAAGCAGCTGGCCGACGCCATTCAGCTGTCGAAGGACACAGCGGCCAAGCTCGAGGCTTCGGAGAAAGAGGCTGCCGAACTGAAGGGGGAGCTGGCCAATGCTCGGTCGGAAGCAGAAAGGGCTCGGAAGAGGGCCGAGAAGATCATGGCCAAACACCGGAGGAAGGTGAAGAAGGTGAAGAAGGCCGTGCAGGAGGAGGCCGTGCAACACATGTTCAAGAACATGGAGGACGCATACGGTCGAGCCTTGCTCCACGTCGCTGTCAGGAATCTGGGTTTCGACACGTCCTCCTACCATTTCTACGACCCCGTGGAGGGGGAGGAGGAGGTTCCCCCGGGGATGCTCGACCCCGAGGGACAGACGGACGGTGTCGAAGGCCCGGGCGAGACCAAGGCCGAGGATGGGGAGGATGGCGACTCTAAGGAGGAGAGTGGGAGTGAAGATGGAGACGAGGACGAGGACGAGGACAAGGCCGAGGGGTCGACGGACCCGAACGACAAAAAGGTCGACCCCTGACTCGGTTGCCTCTTTAGTTTTTTGTTGTTTTGTTTCTTTCTGTAAGCCTAACTGCGGACTAGCCACCGCTCTTGTAAAACTTTCTTCTCGGTTTTGAATGAAAACAGTTTGTTTGGCCAAAATTTATCCAAGTGTTGAGTCTCGGATTTTGTGTTTGATTTGGCGTAGAATTCTCCAAGTGTTGGGTCTCGGATTTATCTCTGATTTTCAGGGAAAGTTCGGTCCGATTACGGAGGTTGCACACCTTCAAAAGGAGCTGGCCAAAACGAAGGGTGAGCTCTCGAATAGCCGACAGAGGCGGTTTCTCATGCTCTTGAAGCTGGAGGAGACGAAGGCAGCTGTGCGGAAGTATTGTCGCGAGTTGTGGCAACTGCGGAAGCAACCCCAAGCTCCTTGTCCCGAAGGTGAAGTCGAGCGGCTTCGTAGAGAGCTTGCCATCGCCGAGCGGAAGAATGACGAGCTTTTGGCCGAGATCTGACACTTGGAGTTAGTGGATAGAGAACGCTCGGCGGTGGAAGAGAAGCTCACTTACGAGCTGGAGAAGGCATCGTCCGAGCGCAAGAGGTTGTTGGCCGAGGTCGACAGGCTTAGGAGGATCACGATAGATAGGGGGATCGAGGTCACCCACTTCCGACGGCTCGCTACCGATAGTGCCAACGTCTCGGGCTCGTCAAGGCCTCCTCGTTTGAAAAAGTTGGCGAAGGACGACGCTTTGAGAGACCGAATCATTGAACTAGAGGAAGAGGTCGCATCACTCAAGCCTCTGCCAGAGAGGGTGAATGTCCGCAGTACATCTTGCACTCGCGAAGAGAGCGAGAGGGGAATTTCCTTTTACGAACTCGCGACACGTTTGCCCGTGGCTAGGCGGAGCCCTGCCGACGCCCAGAGTAATGCGGCCGTCTCGTCGAGCGGTGCCTCGGTCGGCGCCACAGTCAGGGTCAGCGGAAAAGGGGGGTCACGCTTCGTTGGCTTGGAATCGAGCTCGGAGGTCAGGCCTCGTCGTCCGCGCGTTTCCTTGAACCGAAGCGTTCCCCTTCCGAAGAGGCCTTGACCCTGTCGTTTTTTGTTCCCTCTGACTGTTGTAAAACTTTATTGTAGGGTCGGTCTTGTTGTATGTAGAACTATTATAACTGAATACGAATATGAAAGTTTTGATTGGAAGATTTTTCAAGTGTTGGACTTCGGAAGTGTATTGAAATTTTGCTATTCGTTTTCCCTTTTCTCAGCCCGTGGTGGCAGCCCAGTACAATGATTCCGACGGCCCGGACGATGAAGCTGAAACCGAGGTAACCTCCGGGACGACGAAGTCGCGCTCGACGAAGTGCCGAGAGCAGCTTCATGGTGTCGAGCTGAAGTTACGTCGAGCTGAGAGCGAGCGGGCCCACCTTCAGTCCGTCCTCGGCCAGCGAGAAGCCGAGATCCAACGTCTGGAGAGTAGGATCGTCGAGGCGACCCCTGTAGGAGGACGAAGACTCGCAGAATGCTTTTAGCAACGCTCTTCGGGTTCAGTATATTCGGCATAACCAGTCGAAAATATTATTTGAGCGGGACGATTTGCTCTCTGAGATCCATCACTTGCAGACCGTGGAGGCCAAGCTTCGGAAGGAGGCGGGGGAGCTATCAGCTGAAGTGGATGGATTGGCGACCGAACGGAACAGTGAAGGCATCTCTGTTTGAAGACCAAGTGTAGTGGGTCGGCGCTGTATTTTTTGTTTTCTAATACTTTGTAACCATGGAAAGATTGCTTTGTATCGTGTCCCAATCATTAATAAAATTTCTTTTAAGGATTAGCATCTTTCGTTGCTCTGCGTATTTAATTTGCTTGTGAGTGTGTTGGTCGTGCCGAGATTTACGAGCCGAGCGCACAGTGCCGTCGGCAAGAATCTCGAGGCGAACCAGTTTGTACGGGAACGCTATCTTGTCGTTAGCTCGCTGACAAGATCTGGGCCGTTAGATTTTGGCACGAATCTCGAGACGGCTCTGTTCCCAAGAAAATGCTATCTTGTCGTCTAGCGTCGCTGGCAAGATCTTGGCCGTCTGATCGGGATCCTACGCGAAAGTTGAGGAGAAAGTGAATTTTCTCCGTTTGCAGGATCGGAATGGCACTTGCTCGGCACCCGACCGGAATGGCATTTGGTCGGGATGGCACCTGCAAAGTCGAGGGGTGAGCCGAACTCTTTTCCTTGCTGAAGTTCGCCGGTCATGGCGAATGTTCGACGGTTGTGGGAGCAATTCCGAATGGTGATCTACTCCTAACTCGCCGTGAAGCAAGTTTGGGGAGTGGAATCGAACCAAGTGTTGGACTCTGGAACCATCGGTGTAGTCCAACGGTTGTGGGAGCAATTCCGAATGGCGATCTACCTCCGGCTCGTCCGGGGGCGAGCCGAGGAGGTAAAGTCGAGCCAAGTGTTGGACTCCGAACCATCGGTGTAGTTCAACGGTTGTGGGAGCAGTTCCGAACGGCGATCTACCTCTGGCTCTTCCGGGGGCGAGCCAAGGAGGTAAAGTCGAGCCGAGTGTTGGACTCCGAACCATCGGTGTAGTTCAACGGTTGTGGGAGCAGTTTCGAACAGCGATCTACCTCTGGCTCGTCCGGGGGCGAGCCAAGGAGGTAAAGTCGAGCCGAGTGTTGGACTCCGAACCATCGGTATAGTTCAACGGTTGTGGGAGCAGTTCCGAACGGCGATCTACCTCTGGCTCGTCCGGGGGCGAGCCGAGGAGGTAAAGTCGAGCCGAGTGTTGGACTCCGAACCATCGGTGTAGTTCAACGGTTGTGGGAGTAGTTCCGAACGGCGATCTACCTCTAGCTCGTCCGGGGGCGAGCCAAGGAGGTAAAGTCGAGCCGAGTGTTGGACTCCGAACCATCGGTGTAGTTCAACGGTTGTGGGAGCAGTTCCGAACGGCGATCTACCTCTGGCTCGTCCGGGGGCGAGCCAAGGAGGTAAAGTCGAGCCGAGTGTTGGACTCCGAACCATCGGTGTAGTTCAACGGTTGTGGGAGCAGTTCCGAACGGCGATCTACCTCTGGCTCGTCCAGTAGCGAGCCGAGGAGGTAAAGTCGAGCCGAGTGTTGGACTCCAAACCATCGGTGTAGTTCAACGGTTGTGGGAGCAGTTCCGAACGGCGATTACCTCTGGTTCGTCTGAGGGCGAGCCGAGGAGGTAGAGTCGAGCCGGACATTGGACTCCGAACCATTGGTTGAAATCAAATTAAAAACCAGATGACAAGGGCGGAGAGAGGCATGCAAATTTATAAGTATGAAAGAGCATTCTTCATTGATAATCGACGGCGAACCGTTTTACATATTACAACTTATGAAAATAGATTTACAAGTTAGAGGAGAGGAATGGCTCGATATCCTGTGATACTTAGAGTGGCGCCGGGGCGCTTTCTTGGTATTTCAGGAGGTGGTCGGCATTCCAGGTCCTCGGAATCTCTCTGCCCTCTAGATCTTCCAGACGATATGCTCCGGGCCGAACTACCCTTGTGATCTTGTAAGGCCCTTCCCAGTTCGGCGCCAGCTTGCTCTTCTGATTGGGGAAGGATATGGCCAGTTTTCTCAAGACTAAATCCCCTTACTTAAGGTTGGTGGGTCGGACCTTCTTGTTGTATGCCAACTCGACCCTTCTTCGGTAATTTTGTTGCCGAATTGACGCCCTTTCCCTCAGCTCATCTACCAGATCCAAGTTTGCCCTGAGGTCTCTGGCATTCTGTTCCTCATTGTAGGCTGCAAAGCGGGGGGATGGTATGCCGACCTCGAATGGTATCACCGCCTCGGACCCGTAGGTGAGGTTGAAAGGGGATTCTCCTGTGGGGATCCGCTTACTCGTGCGGTAGTTCCATAGGACGTTGGGGAGTTGGTCGACCCATAAGCCTTTGGAGCATTTGTCCAGCCTTTTCTTGATACCTGCGAGGATCTGCCGATTAGCATTTTCAGCCTGTCCGTTCGACTGAGGGTGGGAGACGGACGAGAAGCGCTGATGGATGGCAAGGTCGTCGCACAGAGCTCGGAATGCTGCGCCAGTGAACTGAGTCCCGTTGTCCGTCACAAGGACACGGGGGACGCCGAATCTGCAGATGATGTTCTTCCAGAAAAATTGGACCACCTTGTTCTCGGTTATAGTGGCGAGGGGCTCGGCCTCGATCCACTTCGAGAAGTAGTCGATGGCTACAACCAAGAACTTGAACTGGCCCGGAGCTGGAGGGAAAGGCCCTAGTAAATCCATCTCCCACATTGCGAAGAGGATAGGACTTGATAGGGAGGCGAGGTTGGCTTGAGGGAGGCGACGGATGCTGGAGTGTTTCTGGCAAGAGTCACATTGCCGAACGTGACGCTCGGCGTCTTGTATTAGAGTCGGCCAGAAGTACCCATAATTCAAGGCTTTCCGAGCCAAGGACCTCGACCCTGAGTGAGCTCCGCCGATACCCTCGTGGACCTCTTGCAGAGCATAGTCGGCCTGTTCTGGAGAGAGGCACCTAAGGTGCGGTCGGCCATCAACCTACGAGAAGGAATGCTTGTACAAGATTCCCTCGATCAAGACATACCGCTCGGCCCTGGTCCTGACTCGGCGTGCTTCTTTGGGGTCTTCGGGGAGGAGTCCGTCCCTTAAGAACTCCACCAACGGCTTCATCCAGTTATCTTGCAGCATGACCGACAATGACTCCGCCGAGCCGGATGTCACATCTTCTATGCTCGGCCTTGAGAGGACCTCGATCAAAACGGTCTGCTCGAGACCTTGGAGGGAGGACGAGGTCAACTTGGAGAGAGCATCGGCCTGGGAATTCTCCTCACGAGGGACTCATTGGATGAGTGCCTCTTCGAAGCGGATCATGAGGGCTCTGACCTTAGCGAGGTATTTCGCCATCCGCTCGTCTCGTGCTTCGTATTCGCCTAAGACCTGGTTCACAATTAGCTGAGAATCGCTGTGGATTCGGAGGCGCTGCGCCCCAGCACTTCGGGCAAGTCCGAGGCCTGCGATGAGTGCCTCGTACTCCGCCTCATTGTTCGAGGCCTTGAAGTTCATACGGATCGCGTACTGGAGGACGAAGTCATCAGGGCCATTCAGGATGATACCGGTGCCGCTTCCCTCGTTACAGGAGGAGCCATCCACGAAGACCGTCCAAATGGGGGGTCCGTTTGGGACGTGGCTGACCTCAGGAATAGTAGACTCGATGATGAAGTCGGCGAGGGCCTGTGCTTTGATTGCTGTCCGAGGTTGGTACGAGATGTCATGTTGGCTCAGCTCTATGGACCACTTCATCAGCCGGCCCGAGGTCTCAGGCTTGTGGAGGATCTGCTTTAGATGTTGGTCGGTGAGGACAACGACCGAGTGGGATTGAAAGTACGGACGGAGCTTCCTTGCCGCCATGACCAGGGCGTAGGCCATCTTCTCAATCTTCGGATAATGGAGCTCGGCGTCCCGAAGCACCTTGCTCACGTAGTATATGGGCCTCTGAGCCCGGTCTTCCTCTCTCACCAAAACAGCACTTAGCGTCTGCTCGGAAGCGGCTAAGTAGATGAAGAGGGGTTCCCCCGGAACGGGCTTGCTGAGTAGAGGGGGGTTCACCAAGTAAGCCTTTAGTTGGTCGAACGATTCTTGTTGTGGTCGGCCCCATTCAAATCCCTTAGCCCCCCTGAGTGCCTTGAAGAAGGGGAGGCACTTTTCTCCAGACTTCGAGAGGAACCGGCCAATAGCGGCGAGCCGACCGGTCAGCTTCTACACCTCCTTGATGTTCCGGGGCGGGGCCATGTCCAATATGGCCTTGATCTTCTCGGGATTGGATTCGATCCCTCGCTGGCTCACCATGAAGCCGAAGAACTTTCCCGAAGAGATCCCGAACGCACACTTGTTCGGGTTCAGCCGCATGCTGTGCCTCCTCAACACGCCGAATGCCTCCTGGAGGTCGGCCACATGGTCAGTGCCTCGGATGCTCTTGACGAGCATGTCGTCAACGTACACCTCCATGTTCCGGCCTATCTGGCTCTGGAAGACCTTGTTGACGAGGCACTGGTAGGTGGCGCCCGCGTTCTTCAACCCGAACGGCATGACCAGGTAGCAGTAGAGGCCCTGATCGGTGATGAAGGAGGTCTTCGAAATGTCCGGAGGGAACATTCGGATCTGATTATAGCCGGAGAAGGCATCCATGAAGCTGAGGAGCTCATGGCCCGAGGTGGCATCAATGAGGGTGTCGATGTTCGGAAGAGGGAATGGGTCCTTCGGACACGCCTTATTCAGGTCGGTGAAGTCGATGCATATTCTCCAAGAACCGTTGGACTTCTTGACCATTACAACATTGGAGAGCCACTCGGGGTAGTTTACCTCCTGTATGAACTTAGCCTTCAAAAGTTTATCCACCTCCTCCTTAATGGCCTGCTGTCGCTCGGGAGCGAATTTTCGTCTCTTCTGCTGAACCGGTTTGCACCCCGGTTCGAAACTTAGGCGGTGGACTAGCAGCTCCTCGGAGATGCCGGGCATGTCCGCAGCTGACCAAGCAAACAGGTCGTGGTTATCCCGGATGCACTTAACCAAGTCAGAGCACAGTGCAGTCGGCAGGGACTTGCTGATGAGGAACTTTCGGCTCGGGTCCTCGTCCGAGAAGAGTACTTCTTCCAACTCGTCCGCCGGCTCGGACGTGGGTCGAAATTTCGGCTCGGGGATTTCTAGTGTCTCGAGGGAGAGCACCGGTCCCCCAGTGGAAGTCATGTAGCACTTCCGAGCCGTCTCTTGGCTTCCCCTGACTTCCCCTACTCCCGACCGGGTGGGGAACTTCATTTTAAGGTGGTACGCTGAGGGGACAGCTTCCAGGGCAGCTAGGCCGGGTCGACCTAGAATGACATTATACGCGGCCGGGACGTCGACGACCATAAAGTCCATCTGCTCGGTCCGGGTAGTAGGGGTCTTTCCAGCAGTTACGTCTAGGGTTATCACTCCCTCGACAGTTACTGGGACCCCCGTGAACCCGTGGAGTGTGTAACCGGCCGGCTTGAGACGGTCCCGAGACAGCTGCAGCCCTCGAAAGGCCGAGAGGAAGAGAATGTTCACTGACCTCCCGTTATCTACCAGGACCCTCTGCACCTTGAAGTTTGCCATGCGAAGGTCGATGACGAGGGCGTCACAGTGGGGAGTTCGAACCCCCTCGAGGTCTTCGTCGGAGAAAGTCACCGGGACTCCGAGGCCTTTGGGAGGAGGGGCGCTGTGAACTGAGTTGACCTCTCGGACGAAGGCCTTCCGAGAGGAGTTAGAGGAGCCCCCCATAGGCCCTCCGTGGATGAGGTGCAGGACCCGTTCTTCCTCAAACTCGGGCGTCTCCTCGCGCCGCTCGGAGCACTTGTTAGCCCCCCGAGGCGGAGGAGTACTGTGATCTGCCCGATCGTTTGTCTTTACAAATTTGGCCAGTTGCCCCCTCTGGATGAGGGCCTCTATTTCATTTTTCAATGCCTGGCAGTCGTTGGTGTCATGGCCATGGTCCCGGTGGTAACGGCACCATTTCTCCTTATTCCTCCTCTTGGCCGGGGTGTTCATCCTCGGAGCTGGAGGGATGACCCCCTCTTTCTCCACTTCCATCAGGATGGTGGAGACATTGGTGGTGAGGGGAGTGAACTTCTCGAACCTAGGGGTAGGGCGGCGCTGACCGCCGTTGTCCTTCTGCATCTTCTTCGACCCCTCCTCCTCTGTCGCTTTCCTCTTCGATCCGGAGGCCGATCCTCCGAAGTTCGGGAGGCACTCGGCCTCTTCCGCCCGGATATACTTCTCGCACCTTAGGAGAAGGTCGACGAAGTTGTGCGGGGGCTTCTTGGCGAGGGATGACCGGAGGTTGGAGTTGAGGATGTTCGACTGGAACGCAACAGTCGCCACTGACTGGTCTAAGGAGGCGATAGACCTGACTTCTGCGGTAAATCTCTTCACGTAGTCCCTCAGCTTCTCTCCCCTTTCTTGCCGCAGGTTGAGTAGGGAGAGGCTCGTCTTCTCGGCTCGCCTGCTGCTCACAAAGTGAGTTATGAACAACGTTTCGAACTGCTCGAATGAGAAGATGGAAGAGGGGGCGAGCCTGGAATACCATTCCCGAGCCGACCCCCTGAGGGTGGCGGGGAAGGTCTTGCAGAGCATGGCGTCGGAAGCTTGATGGATTAGCATTAAGGTTTTGAAGCTTTCGACGTGATCAACTGGGTCGGACTCCCTTGAGTACGTTTCAAACTGCGGAGGTTTGAAACCCCTCGGTATGGGGGCTTCCATGATCGTCCGAGAGAAGGGAGGTCTGCTGGGACGGACGATCCCTGCTCTGGACTCCTCCTCTCTGTCCATGCGCCCGATGCGCCTCTCCACCTCATGGAGACGGCGGTTGAGGGCATCGTCCCTCCGCTGATAATCAAATGATCCCCTGGATTCTTCTTCATAGGAAGGGGAGCGAGGACTGCGGCGCCGGTAGTCCGGGGATCGGCGGGGACTATAGTGCTGCTGCTGGCGACTGGGAGCCGGGAGAGGACTTCTGGATCGACGGCGAGGACTGGGAACCCGCGGGGGTGTTGGAACCCTCTGGGCATTTTGGTTGTTGGGGCGAAGGTTAAGGGCCTGCAGCACGGTCTCCTGAAATTGTAGGAACTCGGCACGAGTGATAGGTGCCCCATTGTTCCTTGGATGATGCCGATCCGCGGGAGAATGCGGCCTCCTCCTTCGGCGCTCGGGAGATGCCGCTCAGCCCCTTCGGTCCGGAGACCTTCTACTGTCTCGGCGATGAGGAGACCGCTCACCATGATGCTGGCGGGAGGCCCGCCTCTCGGGCCCGCCTCTCATCAAGGTGGGTGCGAAGGTCCTCATCTTTTTGGCGGTTCAGGACTGTGTTGCGGAGGTCGGGGTGATGAGAAGCCATTGAATCCGAGGATTCATTATGAACCGAGACATGGTCCGGATTGAGGGGCTGCTTCTGCCTCCGACCGTTATGACCGGAAGGGCCATTGGGGGGTTGCTGTTTGGGAAGAGGAGGTTGGCCCTGCTGGGCCGGGGGAGGAAGTTCGGGCTGTGGAACAGGATTGATAGGGACTTCCTCTGTCGGATCGGCGGGATTGGGCCCACGGTTGGACCCTCTAGATCTGACCTTCTTTGGAGGCATGGTTGGAGAAGACGACAAGGAAGAGGCTGAGGCTGTTCGTGTGGTTTTTCCTACAGACGGCACCAATCTGTTATTGCTGATTTCGGTGTGGGGTAAACAGATGAGATTTGTGAGTTCGAGAAAACCTGAACAGCGGATCCAAGCCTTCTGATTCCTGCCGCAACCTGCAAGGAAGTGCGAGACACCGGGGTTGATTCCGGCGACGCACCCTCCGACGCTCTTGTCAGTAACCAGTGGTGATTAAAGAAAGAGCTTAAGGTGGAAAAAGAGTGATTACCTGGTCACTGTGGTAGATGGGAGGTATTTATAGTCGCCAGGGGAGTGATTATGGACTTGATTCCCTGTGTAACTGCCAGGAGTAAAATCCTCACAGTTTGTTTAGGAAACTAACCCCTGATTCCCGGTGAGAGTAAATCAGGCCCGTTGACTTGGTCAAATCAGTGGCCCTGATTTGTCTCCTGTTGGTCTGGGTTCGCCTCGGGTCGGGACCCGTACCCAATTGGTGTGGATCCGTTTGTGGGTTATTGGTTCTGTGAGAAGGAGGTCCAGTACCCGCTTTGGATCCATTTGTATGTGAAATTATCGTTTTACCCCTGAGCTTCAAGATTCGCGCCCAATCTGGACGGTCCCGATTTAACCCCATTTTTAGCCATATCAATATATATTCGGCATTTTCTGTAAATGTGGGCGTGCATGGTTTTTTTGAGTCATTTTTAAGAATATCTTTATCAAACAAACAAGTATTACTAGTGGGTTTCTGCCCAGCCCATTAATCACTAGGCTTGAGTAGACCTTAGAAAAATAAAATACGCAAGGAAAGTCTTTAAGCCTCGAATTATTTTTACTACTGTAACTCAAGATCTGAGTTTGTATAATTTTTAGACAAATAAACTTAATTAATTTAATTTCAATAGCATATTTTAACTATTAATCATCAATTTTTAATTAATTAGTCAATTATCATTATATTCAAACTTTAAATTTATTTTACAATGTAATTATTTATACGAAAATGCCATTTACATAAAATAAAATTTGATGTTTATTCGTGAAAAGTGGGAGGTTAAGAAAGAGGACATCAATCACACGTGCAAATTACTAGTATAAAAAAACATATCAAAACCGACAAATCCCATAGATAATTTTATCTGGTCCATCAACTAGTTAGAAACTTGATTGTCGGAGTGCAGTTGAGCACTTCTTGTGTAACTTGGGAATAGATCCTGAACCTTAGATGTTAGCCACTACGGTATTGAGGGGCGTTAAGCGAGCTTGACAAAGATAAGCGGGGCCTTAAGCACCGTGAACGTACGTTGGATAGGTAGAGGTATACAGATGTAAGGTCATTAAACTGTTTGCCATTGGTGTTCGTAGTGGATGCATTCCCTTTTACCTATTAGAAAACGAAAATTTTGATTATCAGGGGGGGAAATGGTTTATAACTCGTAAACTTATAATTTTAATAATTTCGTCTCATGCATAGAACATAAACATGTCTTTTTTAATCATAAAAATGGTTTCTATTTTTATGAGCACAAGCATACTAGAAAATGTATTTGTAAGCCAACAGCTGTTACATGTTCCTTTAAAAAGAAGAAAAAAAAACAGCTGTTACATGTTTAATAAGATAAATTTATTTATTAGCAAAAAAAGGATAAGATAACTTTATTCCCTTACACAAAAGATATTAACTAATGAACAGTGTGGTACATGAAACAAGAGAACATTAAATAATTTGATTACTAATTTACTATTGTAACACCTAATGTCGATCTGTATTACGCTGGCTTAGCCGGATCAATCAGTTCATTTTGAATAACATAACTACATTGAAATTTTATTTTCTGCCAACCCTTTTTTTATTTTTTTTTTAATTTTAAGAAAAGGTGGAATCTGGCCACCCTGTTTCATTAATAAGAGATTAATAAAACATATTCAGAGTACTGAGTCTACTACAAAATCTTACAGCAGAACAAAAGTACATAAACTCTACCCCGAGTATGGGAGGTGGGACAAAATAAACATAGAGAAACAGCAAAGCGATACATCATATCCCCCCCAACAAACCCTAGGGTGGTGGGTATCAATGAACATAGTAGACTGTGTTGTGCTGATTGTCAATCGATCGTCGAAAAGATCTCGATCTCATCATCATCAAACTCCTCTACCTGGAAAACACTCGCAATCCTTCCCCTGGGACTTGCTGCTGCCACATTAGCCCAAAATAAAATAAAATGTATAATGTGAGTCAAATTGCCAGAAATACTATTGCAAGTTCTCCGAAAGACGAAATGTGAGTCAAATTGCCAGAAAATGAAATAAACTGCTCTACCTGGAATACTATTTTCTATCAACTTGGAATTGCAATTACCCAATCATTAAGCATCAAGTTTAAAGTATTCGTAGATCTTCCTTTAAAAAGAGAAAAAAATAGTAGTTTTAGACTTTTAAAAAACCGACTTTCCGGGCTAAAGTAGAATCTGCGGTAAAATTGTGTAAAAATATATTGGTTTCTAGCGTCTAGGCCATGTGACCAAAACTCAAATGCTCACTCTTTTCCACATCTTCAACGGAACATACGCCTTGAAGTCGATTATCAGATTCACCCCTGATCATCTACCTCTTCTCATGGATTGTGGGGAGGGGTACATCAAAAAACGGTTTCCCTTTAGGTTCGAGAAAGCCTAAACGTTGTCTCCTACTACCCGTCAAGTTATTCAAGAGTCATGGGAAGCCAATACCAGGGAGGTATCCGCTGTTGGAATTTGGATTGAAAAGACGAGGAGATTGCGAAAG
The DNA here is from genome assembly GCA_017893485.1 of Hemerocallis citrina. Classification (NCBI taxonomy): domain Eukaryota; kingdom Viridiplantae; phylum Streptophyta; class Magnoliopsida; order Asparagales; family Asphodelaceae; genus Hemerocallis; species Hemerocallis citrina. The sequence goes on along the minus strand of CM030358.1, from coordinate 91,041,098 downwards.
CGGATCAAAGAGTGGGCAAGGATCGAATTTGGAGCTAACCAAGATAGGTTACAGGAGTTGGGTGTGAAGGTGGCAGAACTAGATGCGACACAAGAGGGGAGGGATCTATTGGAAGCTGAGATCGAGGAGTTGATGAATTATAAAGCACAGATTAAACTCATCGGAGAGATGGAGGAACAATATTGGAAACATCGAGAAAGAGTGCAATGGCTTAGAGAGGGAGATGCGAACACAAAATTTTTTCATAAAGTGGCAAACGGAAGGAAAAGACAAAATCATATTGGGGGGCTTTTCGTTGACGGTTCCTGGACTGAGAATAAAGAACTTATCAGACAGGAAGTAGACAAAAGATTCAAGAACCTTTTCGGGTTACCAAGGAGGGTAGGAGTAAGCTTAGGTCGGATATGTGGAGCAAGTCAAGAATTGAGGGGAGTGAGGGCATAGAGGGTTTGTTTTTAGAAGAGGAGGTTCTGCATGCCGTGAAAAGCCTGGGCCAGAAGAAAGCCCCAGGGCCAGACGGGCTGCCAATCTTCTTCTACAAGTTATATTGGGATATCATCAAAGACGATCATATGAACATTTTCTATGAGTTTCACAATGATACGGCGGATTTGGATAGGATTAATTATGCAAACGTTATTTTAATCCCGAAAAAGAAAGAGGCGACCGGAGTGGATGATTACAGGCCCATTAGTTTGATTAACGGTTCTTTCAAGATCATTACTAAAGTTCTAGCTCTAAGGCTGTCTCCACATATGAATGGTGTGGTAGGAGAGTCACAAAGCGGTTTTATCAGGGGTAGAGATATCATGGATAGTGTGGCCTCTGCACTTGAAGTGGTGTTTAGAGGGCACAAGGATAAGGCTGACGGTTTTCTTTTAAAGATAGATTTCGAAAAAGCCTATGATTCGCTAGAATGGGAGTGTGTCGATGAAGCGCTAAAACTGAAAGGGTTTGGTTCCAAGTGGATCTCGTGGATCAAGAAATGTGTTCACGGGAGGAAGTCTTTTATTCAGGTTAACCAACAGCTGGGTAAAGAAATCACATGCAGGAGGGGACTCAGGCAGGAAGATCCGTTGTCGTCTCTACTATTTTCTATAGTAGCGGACGGACTGGCAGAAATGATCGGTAGGGATAGGGATCGAGGGATCATCCAGGGATCAAAGTCAAGGGAGTTCCTTAATCCATATCAATCCTCCAATATGCAGACGACACCCTGCTGTTTGGAGCTGCCAGGGAGGATGAAATGGGTGCGATAAGTTTGGCTCTACAGTGCTTCAGTGCGCGGTCGGGGATGAAAGTGAACTTATCAAAGACCTCTGTCCTTCCTATTAGCGACCAGCTATCCATCCCGATCAACTCTATCAAGAGCTTTTTTGGATGCGAAACGGGTAAGTTCCCTCTGGTCTACTTAGGTATCCCCATCAGACCAGGGGCTCTCCAAAGAGAGGATTGATATCCTCTGATTGAAAAGATAGATAAGAAGCTAGCAGGATGGAAGGGACGATTCCTCATGCTTGGTGGCAGGATCACTCTGTTAAACTCAGTGCTTAGCAGTCTTTCAACGTATTTAATGTCATTCTACGAGATTCCGCAGTGGGTGATCTAGAAGATAGATAAAAGTATAAGAAGATTTTTATGGAGAGGAGCCGACGAATCTAACAAAGGAATGCTACTAGTTAAATGGGATAGAGCGTGCAAAAGGAGAGAATATGGCGGTCTAGGGATCCTGAATCTGAGGGATATGAACAAGGCGTTGCTTTGCAAGTGGTGGTGGAAGATGAGGAGGTGACGCAATAATTGGTGGTGCAAATTGTTTGCAAGGTATAGAAGAAGGAAAATGTACCATTTTGGAGGAAAAAGTTCTTTCGGGAAATCTTCCATGTTATGGAGGGGAGTGGCAAAGGTTGGTCACATGTTCCATGCGCACACTAGATGCAGGATTGGGAACGGAAAGGATACAAGATTTTGGTAGGACAGGTGGTGCGGAGACGTTAGTATTATCTCCCTATTTCCCAAAGCGGCAGAGGCGACGATTAATACTAACACAGTTGTATCGGATGTGTGGACCAACAAGAGTTTGAAGTTGGATGTTAGGGGACAAGTTTCACAGAGGGAATTATTAGATTTTACTAAGTTGAATAAGTTTGTCACGGAAGAAGGGGTACCACTACGACCTCGAAGATAGCAGAAAGTGGATACTTGAGTCATCTAGGGAATTTACAGTATCTTCAGTATACAAGCGGATTAATGACGGAGGCTTGCGATGTAAGGACGCAGAGATTATATGGAAAATCTCCATACCTTTGAGGGTTAAAATTTTTGCTTGGTTAGTCATGAATGACACAATTTTAACGAAGATCAACCTCCAAAAAAGAAAGATGCAAATCGATGTGAGATGCGGGGTACGTGAACGCGCTGACGGGGATACCAATCATTTGTTATTTGATTGTTCTAAGGCCAAAACTTCGTGGGAGTCAATATGCATGTGTTTTGGGTGTATTCAAAGTCCTAGGATGAGTGCAGAAATCTGGGGGCGCTGCTGGGTAGAACTAGCGAGTAAGAAAGATAGAGATGATTAGGGTATCGTAGCTTCAGCAACTATGTAGTGTTTATGGCTTACCAAGAACGATTTATGTTTTCGCAATATCAAATATACTTTTTCGGGACTCATGCATAAAATTCTGGTTCTAACACATGATTAGACAGGTAACAGGGGAGTTATGAAACGACTGAGAATGGAAGAAGAGGAGTAGGACTCAGTGCTGGAGATCGAGCTAAGGGAGGGAAACTATCACTATTCCAGATCGCCTCTTAGTGATTATGTGGACTGTACCTTGTATCGATGGCTTTGTTTTGGGAAATGCCTTGTATCTTCACTTATGCTTTCCTGCTTTTGTCTTCTCATGGTTGTAGTTAGTGGTTAGATGTGGTATTTTGGTTCTTGGGTTCAATGAATTAGTACTACTATATTTCTTTAATATCGTATTAATGAAGTGATGACTGGGTCATCTTTTATCAAAAATAAAATAAAATGGATAGCATAATAATTTTGTTTTTTCTTAAGATTTTTGACATTGCACTTTTTTTTTCTTTCGTCCTGAGATAACTCGTGATCTAAAAAATCTCCTGGTGTTCTATTAATAATTAATTAGCAAAATAATCGCAAGAAAAGGAGAACAAATAAGTTCGATATAATTTTATAAGCTTGACCCCTCAAAATAAACGAAGCTAAATAGATCAGATTCCATCCTAAAGAAGCTAAAGCTCTTTCCCTATATCATGCCCAAATGAATGGATGAAATCATTAACACACCAAGCTAACAGTGGTTACATAACGACTAATCCATCGTGATCCATCAGTTGCCCTCGACTTAGTACCATAACCCTCCTTGGCTGCACTAACATCGATCCAATTGCCCCAATTCAGTGCCTTAACCCACATTAGCTATAACAACATCTGCCATTTGATCCGGCTTAGTGCTCTCGTCTCCTTGGTTGCACCAACATCCACCAAATATCCCCAACTTGGTGTCTAGCCATTTTTGGTTCCACCAACATTGGTCAATTCAACTCAACTTGTACCTTAGCCTCTTCGGCCGCACCACAAGTGCTCTATCCCGCATTGGGTGCACCAATGTCGACCAACAAAACTGGATTCACTGCCCAAACCCACCTTGACCGCCCTAAGATCCCCAAGACAAACAAGAACGATCAGTCTAATGAAGCCTCAATCCTTAACATTGGGAGATCCATTGTTGTCCACCTAAATCTTCTCACAAATTCCGTTGGAAACCAACCATGGCCGACGAGGAAGACATATATGATCCATGCTCCCAAATCTATCGGATCCATGGAAAATACCTTGATCCCAACCAGGAAACACCCAAAATCAATGAGATCCATGGTAAGAACCATGATTCACGCCTGCGAATATCTAACCTCTTTGGATCCGTCCACCTAGACGACAAACTCGACCGCCTCCATCATGGATCTACAGATCCATGGTAAAAAATAACTTTCACCTCCACCCAGAGTTTGCAGACCCTTCCATTTGGATCCATCGGGAACAGGAAAAGATGGGGGAGAAGGGCAAATATGGACTCCATCCCCCTCAGATATGTGACTTCAAAGTTTGAAAGATTTGTCGTACTGACCCACTTTTTGAAAATAATTGGCGATCTAATTCACTTCCGAAAACAATTAGCGATCTGACCCAGTTTTGGACATGTCAGCATAAACCATTATTGGAAATAACTGCATAGGTTATTTATATGCTGTTGTTTCCAATAGCGGCATCATTTTAATTTTTTTTTAGCATGCCGCTATTTGGAGTAATGACATCAGTATATTTCTCATATAAGTGTGAATTTTCTGCTTTGAAAAAAATTCTAAGTGTTGAAACAACTTATAAAAATTGTCGTTATTCCCAAGAACGACATTCGAATTACTGATGCCGTTATTGGAGATAACGACATCAGTTATAATAAAATAAACTGTTGACCCAAATGTGAAGATACCTTCAAATTGGAGGCGATAACCAAAATTAACATCCATTGTATCTTGAAAGTTAAAAAAAACTCTGGATATCTTAATGTTGTTGAAGCTTGGACGATTCTATATTAAATAGTACGCAAGTCATTCTTCCAACCAGATGAGACTGAGGGATTCTCTATAATCAGTATCGGAAAATATCAAATGAGATCTGTCATTCATTAATCTCGACTCAAAATAATAGCAGATTGTCAAGCACTCCCCCCCCCCCCCCCCCCCCCCCCGCCCCGCCCCGCCCCGCGCGCTGCTATAGAAGCATTGAAGCAAACTGAGAGCAGGTCATGCGAAATGTTCAGAAAAGTGAAACTCAATCACAAACTGAAGTATATACAGAAGCATAGAAAAACTGAAAATAACTTTGATTAACAGAAATCTTAAAGCATACAAATAAGACTGAAATTCAACCACAAACTGAAAGCATTGTATAAAAAATCCAAACGATTATCCTCTAATTAAAGCCTAGAGTCAGGACAGCCTGTTTATTATTTCCTAGCTAAATTTCAGCAGTTTAGAACAATGTTTTGCTGATTGCAGTTTGAAAAGCATTCAAGCATCCATACGAATGATGCAGCGGATACCGACTCCCTGAAGCATGTAGTCGAATGCCTTGTTGATTTCAGAGAAAGACACCTCATGTGTTATGAACTTCTCCAATTCCAGCTCCTGCGTCAAATTAAAACATAATGAACACATGCAACAAACAGTTAACTGTACGTACAAACAATAGAGAATTAGTTGATATTTCTAGCTAGCTACCTTGTTCATGTACATCTCCACAACTGAAGGCAGATCAGAACGTGGCTTGTAGTTGCCGAAAAATGTCCCTTTTAGAGTCCTCTCGTTTAGGAGATTCATGGGGTGTGTCTTAAACACGGCGTCTTTGTGAGGCACACCAACTAGAACAGCAACACCCCAACCCTGTTCAATTGGAAGACATGTATGTAAGAATTTTAATCATAAAATATAAAATTGAATATTTGGAATTAGGGGTTAATTTTCTCAAGTTAGAAAAGGAATGATTACATCATGAACACATTCGAAAGCAGAAATCATGGCGTTAACGTTCCCCGTGCATTCAACACTCCGGTCGACTCCGCCGTTGGTCATCTCAGCTAGTACCTACCAGAAAATATCCAAATTAAATTGTGTAGTGATAGTTGATGGTTTGATTTGAATACGGAATGGAAGTTCAGAAACAAACCTCCTGAACTGGTCTGTCATAGTCTTTTGGATTTACAAACTCGTTCACACCAAATTTCCTTGCTGGTTATATAGAAGAATACAGAAATGTTAAAATACGATAGATAAATTTTTGTCGGATGTAATAAATTGTAAGGTAGCGACATTATATATATGTGAAAGACTGACTGCCACTACACTAAATCGGAAGTAGTAGGAATTGAGTTAACAATCTTACCTTCTTCAAATCTGGCAGAGTTGAGATCAACACCAATAATCCTTGAAGCACCAGCAATCCTTGCCCCTTCAGCAGCCTATTCATCCAAAAAAAAAAAACAAAAAAAAGACCAAACAAACATAGAATTTCAACAAAAAAAGGTGTATTAAAAACAACTAATTAAAATAACAAAAAGGTATAAACACTCACAGCAAGGCCTACTGCCCCCAATCCGAAAACAGCCACAGTGGAACCCTTTGTCGGTTTTGCGACATTTAAAGTAGCCCCAAGACCTAAAAAGAGAATATATAAATCACCAATTTGAATTGAATATATAAAGAAGTGAATTTAAAACTCTACATATAGAGAATCGAATAGCTAGAATTAATGAAGTTTTTTTTTTTTTTTTACCAGTGGAAATGCCACAGCTAAGGACACAGACTTTGTCGAGAGGAGCCAAAGGATTGACCTTGGCAAGGCAACCGACATGGACCACAGTGTACTCGCTGAAAGTGGAAGTTCCGACAAAGTGGTAGATGGGCTTTCCGTTTATGGAAAACCTCGACTGCCCATCACCGATCATGACTCCACGATCAGTGTTAATCCTGAGGAGATTGCACATGTTGCTCTCTTCAGATTTGCAGTGAACACAGTCTTTGCATTCTCCGGTGAAAACAGGGAGTACATGGTCACCTGGTGCAACATCTGTCACTCCTTCGCCAACGCTCTCCACAATCCTGACCAAAAAAATAATATATATCAATGTTTCCACAAGAATAATTTCGTTCAAAATTTTCACACAATTAGCTATAACTAAAAAGATAGTATCGAAATTTTTACCCTCCTGCTTCATGGCCAAAGATTCGAGGGAACATTGGTGTCTGGCCCTGAGAAAATCACACAAAAAAAAAATTAAAAAAATCCATTTAATTAATTAATTAATAAGCTGAAATCAGTTGTCATAGATTATATATAATTATATCAACCAATCATCATCATCTCTCTATATATACCTTAGCTTCCCAGAAGTAGACATCTGTGTGGCAGAGTGAAGTGTATAGAATCTTGATTCGAACCTCGTTAGCCTGCGGTGGAGCCACCTCCACCTCTTCAATCACCAGCGGTTTTCCGGCCTCCCATGCCACAGCCGCTACATACATATATAACAATTTAGTTAATTAATCAAACACATTGTATAATTAATAAAACAACAATGGGCAAAAATGTATGTTTGATGTTCAAATCTCTGCTTACTTGCAGCCAAAAAAAAAAACAACAACAACAAAACAAAGAGATTCCCAAGTTGGTGTTACTAACCTCTGCATTTGATGACCTGACCAGCAGTACTCGACATTTTTTTGGCGAATTTACTTTTCTCTCTGTTACTCTCTTGATCCTTTTTCCAATGCACTATCAAATCTTAATTTCACTACGGACTTATAGGTATTGGTTTTTGTTTAACTTGGAGAGAAAGAAGGTCGTGTCAAAACCTGCTTTTATACATACAGAAACATAAATTAAATTAAATTAATTTTAAATTTAATTAATTCTCCCTTTTCTTTCGCTAGTAGTATCATTCATCCTTACTTTAATTTTTAATTAACCAGCCAGCTGTCACTCCAAAACCATGTACTAAAAAGCTTGACTAACACAAAACAGGAGCGCCAGATGTTTGGGTTTGGACTTTTTTGTCTTATTTGTGCAGGAACCGGTTAAGAGTAGGGTTTTAAGGGGCTGACTTTACGAAACAACCTCCGGATTCACGAGCCTCCAGAATCCGCGTCGTTGTCAAAGTCGTTGACTCGTCGCCTATTGGTGCCAACCAGTTCTTATTTAGGGTCAAACGAGGGGTTTAATAAAATTATTCCTTTAATTAATTTATTTAAGTGTCGTTCACCAAAACAGAGGATGGGATTTGGGTATCTGGTATTGCGAACAAATTGATTTGTGAATGCATTGAATCCTCGTTTCCAATTCTTTAAATATAAGCAAAGCTTTGGATTCTATGTTTCTTTTTTTGATCCTTATTGGATTGGTATCCGACTGTATTTAGATCTAGGTTTTGTCAAAACCCGTTTACATTTAAAATTCTAATTTATGTCAACCATCTTAACCTGTGTAGCTATGCCAAGCTGATTGATCTTACCTTCAAAGTTCGAACTTGTTGACTACTGCCTTCGTGAACGCCACTTGAATTTAAAAATTTTTAGTTTATGTCAACCACACTGGTAAAAAATCACAATGTTAAATGTTCATACCTTCAGATATATTGCTTGCCTCATGCTTAGGGTGGCATCGTGGCAAATGGCAACGGATCGAATCCTATAAGATCCACATATGAATTCAAACCTATTCGGATCAGTTTTGGATAAGATCCCAGAATTATGTTCAAATTCGGATTGGGTTTACGAATTATCAAAGATCCATTTTTCATAAATTATTAACCTTTTGAGAAGATTTTTTTTTCTACGTATAAAACTAATTGGTAAAATTTACTTATTACATTTTCAAAATATTAAAATAAATATATATAAAAAGGTTATTGAAGGGAAAGAGAATATTTTCTCAAAAGCTAAGCATAAATTTTCATCTTTGAAATCAAAGAAAATAATAATTTATTAATATGTGTGTTATGAACTGTGTAGTATATTAATATTTGTATTGCCTAATTCACAAAATATATTCCTACTAGACCTTGAAAAAAAAAAAAAAAATCAGTTCATCATACCATATTAATATTTGCAATTATAATAACTATATATTATACCAATAGGTCTACCTCTTCTCTCCTTTCCTTATTTTGAAATAGAGAAATGTGAATAAAAGTAAAAATATTCATCTAATTTAACACGTGCAAATCACATATTTTTATTAAAAAATAAAAGAAAAGAAACAAAAAAATCCATCACCCCCATCTCTTCCTCTCCCAAGTCCTCCGAACACCATTATGGCACTATCTCTTCCTCTCCCAAATCCTCCAAATTCCCCTTTGACGTCGCCCTCTTGCTCTCCCAAATCCCCCAAATTTCTCACTCGAACTCAACGACTTTCCTTCCGATTCTCTCACAAATTCCCTTCTCTCCACCGAAATGGGGGTATTTTAGTCCATTCAGTTGCAGAGCATGAACAAAACACTACAAAATAATTGGTTTACCCCGGCATTTTTTTTGCTAGCATTTACGTGGAACGCCGCGATAGACCCCTGCAAAAACTCAAGGGGTCTACTATGTTATTTTGTAACGGCATTTTGGAAAATGCCACAATAGCTGTTAGCTATCCCGACGTTTTTCATAGAAACGCCAGGATAGTCTCTCCCAAAACTGTTAAAATCCTTCCAACCACAAATCTCTCAAAAATCCCATATCAACATGTATTATTAGCATGTATTTTTCGAGTGTTACAGAACTCTGTCACGCAACAATGTTAATGACAATGTATAATCTATGAAACAAAAAATAAAAATAACAAAATTCCCTAAAAAAATTGTAGTAAAAAATCTCACGCTCCTGCTTCATGCCCAAAAATCCGAGGAAACACTAGAATTTGACCCCTATAAATAATCCCGAATTTCCAAATTTAATTAAAATTTTTACCAAATGGTAAAACTAAATCAGTAGGGTTAAGACATTTTTACCTTTATTTATTTAATAAGATGGAGCGGGGCTCCAACCTACAAGACATTTTTACCTTAGATTCCCAGAAATAAACATCAGTATGGCAAAGTGACGCATACAAAATGTAACCCCTGTTTTCGGTTGTACGGATTTTCTTGTATTTTTGTAGAGTGTTTTTTTTTATTTTAATATATTTTGGATCTTTGGCTTGTTGTGGGCCTTCTGTTGCAATTTATTATTCTTGTATTCTTGTTATTATTATTATTATCCTTGTTATCTTTTGTTAACCCAATCCTTTTCCAAACCCATACTATTATCTAACCAAACTCATCTCCTTATTGGATCCTAAAACCAAATCCTAGTCTACCCAAATCCACAAACGTATATTCCTCCTTAACAACCAACCCAGATCTCCTCAACTGCACACTTCCCCGTATCTCCTAAACACTCACGTTCTCATCCCCACTATCTCGTAACTACCCCTTAATTAATATTATTTTATTATTCTAAAAACCCTTTCCCTTACTCTCTCTCCCCTGTTCACTCTCTCTCCCCGTCTCCAACCCTCTCTCCTTTATTTACCCAAACCGAAACCCATTGTATCAACCCCCTCGAGCTGCCGCCTCTTGCGCCCTTCACCACCCATTGCCATCGCCTCAACTCCCTCCTCCGCTGCACTTCGCAACCCGTCGAACCCATTGTCCCTCGCCTTCCCTCTCGCGACAACCAACCCAGTCGTCTCCCCCCCCGTCGCTGCCTCGTCTTCATTCCCTCTCAACCCCATCGTCATCTCATCCCGCTCAAACCCAAACTCCCTCTATTGTCGTTGAACCCATCTCCACTGCAACCCACTACCCATCGTCATCTTCGTCATCCACCATCGTACCCATCGCCGTCTTCATCATCCATTGCCTCGTCGACCTCTCGCTCTCTCCCCGTACACATCACAATCACTGAAGAACCCCTCCTAGCACTTGTCGTTGTTGTCGAAGCCCGAACACCCCCTGCGTCGTCTCACCTGTTTCGAACAAAAACAGAGCCGCCGTCGAAGCCTGTCGTTGCGTCACTTCCCGACCGCAACGGCATCATCACCATCAATCATAGTCTCCCCGCCGCAGTGCAACGCCGTCTCCATCCGCAGCAGTCGCCGAAGCTCTCCCACTCTCTCTCTCTCTGTCGAAGTGGACAAAAGAGACAGTGAGTGGCTGCATTCAGTGTTTGGTGTTGTGTAAGGGGGATTCGTGTTCCGCGTTTGCTGTTTTGCTTTGGATCTGCTGTGGGCTTGTGTACTGTTGGGTCTGGAGTGCTGTGTTTTGCTGTTGTGGGATCTTGTGTGGTTTCGCTATTTGCCGTTGCACGTAGCTCGCACGTGTCTTGGATCGTCGCCCAGGATTCTAATCCTATTATTCTAGTTATTCGAACCTCTCGCACAAAAGGCAAGTCCACTTGAACTCGGTTTATTTTTCTATTTCAAGATTATCGATCTCCTTCGCAAGTAGTTCTCTTTCGATTATTGTATATTTCTTGTGTACTTTCCATTGGGAATATCGAGGGTTTACACGAGATAACCCAAAGTATCCTTAACTCGTGCCAATATCCATTGATTCAAACCCAAACTTGCATGCACACACGACATGAACAAATTGACTAGAACTCGCATATGAGAAATATATAATGATATGAATACATGTTGATTGATTGAGATCTCGTGAATTGAATCGTGACATGATAATCTTGCCTTGTATACAGTAGAATTTCATCTCAACTTGCTGTACCTTAATGTTAATGCACTTCATCATAACAAGAATATGTTAATTATTCACTTTGATAAATATATGATGACTTTTGTTGTCTTGGTGCCTATTCTATTTTGTACTAAGGTTTCGACCCTGTTACAATACGAATCAACCAAAACCATGTCAAAGAGAATTGTAGCCTAATGAATCTATTTTCCAGAACACTTGACGGATCTAGATTCCGATTTGTGAGCTGTGAGATATCACAGAAGTCACTGCTGGTCTATATTATCCATATTGCAATTTATTAAAACACCAACACAACTTTAGTAGAAACACCATGATAACAGTAGTATAATGACATGAAACTCTCCAGAAACTTAGTAGACATGCTTAGGATCCATTCCTAATTTTTGTAGATTTTTATATTAATTTTATACCTAGTTTTCACTCATAAAGTTTTGACAGTAAGCTGCTGCCAGAACAGTTAACCTGTAAAGATTAGGATAATTGACCTAGCTATGATCAGAATTAATAAAAACTTGCTGAATATGAATTGTAGCCCCAGATGTCTAGTTTACTACCATTTTGACGGAATCAAATTCCGAGTTGTAGTTTGTGAGTTACTACTGTTTTAATACTGTTGTGTCTGCTCTTTTCAGATTTACAATTAGTTGTATTTTATCATGCATTATATCATTTTGTTGCATTCTTATCGTCGCCTTGATACTCGTATACACACTTGCATGACCATGAATGAAATAATAAAATATTAAACAAGACGGGATTAATAAGGGTTGACTTAGTAGTGGATAATCTCAGAAAATATACTCGGTAGGGCCCTTCTTGTGTACTTGTACTATTGACATGGAAGGTGGAGAATTACTTGTGAACTTGTGAACTTGTTATCTTGTTTTCTTGTTATCCTATTACACCGAGTATACGCTCTGTAGATCCCACCACTATGTCTAAAACGTACACTGTTTTGCGTGCACCGAACCTGTGGTATGAGACGCAATAGTACGTGTACTAGATAGGAAAATAAAATGCTAATAAACCTAAGTTAATACTTGTACACTTGACCATTGTTTATTGATATTGTTATTGCTTTTGGACTTTGATCTCGCTTCATACTCCTTAATGTACCATGTTCCCTTACTCTTTGCTTTTCACTATTTACTGTTCATACTTGCTCTAAGGACTTTTTCTTTTCCACTCTAGTTGATCGAGCTACAAGTGCACAAGGAAATTTGCCAGGAGGTATTGGTGGGCAGTTCTTCTAGGATTGGAGCAGGAGCCGGTTTAAAATAAATTATCTTCTTCTATGTTATTCTTTTATCGTATTGTTATTCTTTTGTTGAACTTTATATCCCGGGCTTGTTGACCCGTAATTGTTGTTTATTTTTTCAGTTGTTGATTATTATGTTAGACTACTATATGTTTAATCTCAGTTATTATTTATGTGATTATGTTACTCTGCTTGGTTGTGATTATTCATATTTTATATTGTTGAGTTAAGACTGATACAGCTTATGGATGATGTTAAAATCATTCGCTAGGTCTTCATCACGGACTCGTATTTCTGTATTTTGGGAAGTGGGGTGTGACACAAAATCTGTTAGAAAATTATTCCTTCTAGAGGATCTTGTTAAGTTTTCGACACGATCAATACAAACCACCAAGCAAATACTAGATCACACCAATCCACAAAACATAAAAGAATTGTTCCGATTGAGAATTTTGCCTTAATCTGGAGAGGAAGAACCGAGATGTTATTTAATTACAGAAGATACAAGAATATTACAATTTTCATCAAGATCCTTTCTCAAGACTAACTGGAACTACTTGTTATTTACAATGGAGAAATCTCTCACATCTCAAATGAAGTAATCTATTCTCCTATTTGGGACTCAATAGAATCATGCTCACTCTTGAAGCTGTTACAATGAATATATAAATCTAGAGAAACCCTGGTTTGATACACTTGATGCACTAAACATCCGGTGTATACTGAAGAGATAACCCTGTATTGAGAGCCGTACGATCTAATTTGAAGACGAAGTTGGGCTTCTCACAAATCTCCAAGCCCCGGCCCAAAACTACTTCATCCGCGCAAGACGGTCGACTGCACATAGTTGCAGTCGGCCGCAATCACCCCGATTGACACCCGAGGAGGGGACAGTTGATTGTCCACCTCTATGTTGCTGCTGCTACTTTTTGGTTGCTTTTTTCTCTTTCTTCAATCATTCGCTTCGATTCCATCTCATCGCTTCTTCGTTTTCTCATTGAACATGCGTATGTAAGACATATAAACCCAAGAAAATCTTTACGCAGACCTCATTTGCTTGCGGTGACGGCACCTCCACCACCACCTCCTCCTCCTCCTCAACCATTTCATAACAATTCAAGGACAGAATTCCCCTCCACATTTGAGTTTCTAACCCATCAGCCCTCTTTAAATTTTGTAAAAGAGCTCTTTAAGTTATATTTAATACTTATACACAACATCCCCTCCAAATTTGTATGTAAAATGTTTTTCCTTATTAAACTATATTTAAAATCTTACACACACACACACACACACACACACACATATATATATATATATATATATATATATATATATATATATATATATTTAACATCTGTGTAAAAAAACATTTTTATCCCTTAGTTGCAAAAAAATTTCTGCCCATTGGAATATAACAATTACTAATTCTGCAACCAATTGAAATTATATCTTCAAATTTAGTAACTATGATATAATCACTTATTTTTTTATTAGTTGGTTATTTTAATTAATAAAATTTAAAATTTGAATATCCCACAAATAAATTAATATGTGATTTAGGGAAAAAATACATCAACACAATATATTTAAAAAAAATGTAAAGAGATAATTTGACACCAATCTAGACATGGAGAGAGAATTTGAAAGATTAAAAATTAAAATAAAATAAAATAAAAAAGCCTAAATATGCTTTTAATTTTAATGATATTTGATTGTTGTGTAAATCACCCTAGGGGGTGAATAGGATGATTATGCGGAAGTTAAAAACTTGAATTAAATGCGTAAAATAAATAAAAAGGGTTAGAGAAAGCATATGCAGTAAGCAGACAAGACACAACGATATAACGTGGTTCGACCCCCAGGTCTATGTCTACACCACCTACTTGTAGCAATTCTCCGCCACAAACATTCCACTATACTTTAAACCTTTGTATAGTAATTCTCGAAATTCAAGCCGAAAGACCTATTACACCCGCAGGACTTCTATACACAAGTCCCACAAAAACTCACCTAAGTGTAAGAAAAGAAAAAATCTCAAGATCTAAAGCGTTACGAAATTGTATGGCTGAAAATCGTGGTTTTTTATAGTCACCTGATGGATGGGCAAATAAATTTCAAATGATTCGATTTTTCATATTTACACTAATTTAGATGTGTAGATCAATGTGAACGGTTTGGATCGTCAATATGAAGGTGGGAAGGCCGAATGCACACGAGTGCACATGGAGGCCTAGTGCACAACAGAAAGGGGACTATATATATATATATATATATATATATATATATATATATATATATATATATATATATATATATATAAGTTATATAATGATAAAATACTCAGGTTCCTAATCCCTACCCTAATCTTCTAATAATATGTAACCCCTGTTCCCGTTAATATGTATTTTCTTTCAAGTATTTTTCCGCATTTTTAATCCTTAGTATCTTGTAACTATTATTTCTTAATTGATTATATTTATGAAGCCAATATTACTATTATTATTTTATTTTAGCCCAATTGTTTATTATAAGCCCAATCCCATATTTGATTTATTAAAATGTTTTGAGTCCAAGCAAGCCCAATTGTTTAATTATTTATCATAAGCCCAAATATAAAGCCCAAGTTTACAACCCAAACCCACATGCATTGGATCTCAACCCGTTAACCCATTATCCTACCCTACCCAATTCATCTATCTGTTTACAAAACCCCTCACATCCCCCATTCTTCACATCCCGTAACCCCATAACCCCCTACTCTCATTACTACCCATTATTATATTATTTATTATCTTATATTATTATTTTATTTATAAACTCTCCCATCTGTCTCTCTTTCCCCGCTCTCACCCTCCCTCTCTTCTCTCTCTCCCTCCTTGTTTGAAACAGAGCGCCAACAGAGGTTCCCCTTCGAACCCATTCCTTTCTTCCTCCCTCAAGCTCACCCGCCTTCGTCTCCCCCTGGCTCCATCTCCACCACCAGCCGCCTCGCCATCGCCACCCACAGCGACTCCACCTCTCTTCTCGCCCTCGCCTCGTCAACTTCGGCCCTCTCTCCCGTCTTGCTCTCTTCCGTTGCTTCACCCCTCTGACGCCTCAATCAGCATACCGCGACGACCCTCGTTTCCCCTCCTCCTGTCGCTCCGCCGCCTGTCAGCCTCAGCACAACAGGAGCAGCACTACACCACCCTGTGCTGTCTCCCTCCGACGACTACAGCAACGCAGCCCCAGTCACCAGCCCCTGTAGCGGCAGCAGCCGCACTCTTCGCGACGCACCAGCTGTAGTGCGCTCCCCGCATTGTGGTCCTCCATCGTTGGTATAGCAGCCCGTCCACCATGTCCCCTGAGCGCACCGCTGCTTGCAGCCCTTGGCCACCGCCAGTCGCCGGGCCAGAGCCAAGCCGAAGCTTTTGGCTGTTTGTTGGAGTTTTGGGTTGATCATGTAACACCCCGCAAAATTGAAAATTACAATTTTGCCCCTGGGTGTTACGCACGTATATTTTTGTAATGTTTTTCACTACATATTTTGGATTCGTATTATTTATATATTTTCCGCATTGATTTCAGTCAACTAAAATATAATATTTCAATCCCTGGGATTTACGTGCTTTTTACGTGTTTTGATGCACGTGTTTCCACCACTACGTATAATATTTTCTATAGGTTTAAATTATTTATTTTTATGTATTTAAATCTATTTTATAAAACGAAAATTTATTTTCCCCTTATTTTGATTAAAATGCATTTTTCGATTTTCTGCACGTATGGTGCACGTGCAAATTTTTAATCTCATTTTGCTACTCTCATTTTACTATTTTTAGTATGCATTAGTTTTATTTAGCCTTTCTTTTGATCCATGGACCTATAAACTAAAATGTAGCCCATTAGGAGAGGAGCCCACTAGATAATTAAATAAATTAATTAGTAATGAGTCCATGTAGCAAGCCCACTAGATAATTAAATAAATTAATTAGTAATGAGCCCATGTAGCAAGCCCACTATTAAAATCACATTTTTAGTTAAACATGTACTAATACATGACAAGTTACACATATTAGTACACATTTAGAGTTATAGAAATGTGTTCATATTTGTTTATGCATGTGTGCATGCATACACAAATGTATTTGGACCATTTTTTGGGCAAGGGAAGGAGAAGAGTTGGTAGGTTGAGTTAGTGGAGAGTGGGGAGATGAAGAGATGGAGGTTTTAGGAGTTAGAAAAATGTAAGGTTGCATGAATTAATTTGAAGAGTTATTAGGGAGGGATTTTTGCACTTTAAACCCTTCCAAAATCCTATAAATAGAGTCCCATTTCCTACATTTCTCTTGCACCAAAAACAATATCAAAATAAGTGTAAGAAAAAGAAAGAAAGGAAGAAAAAGAAAGAGAGTAAGAAAGTTATTGTGCTTGGAGGATCTCTTGCTTGGAAAGGAGAAATTGCTAGGAGGAGAAGCCTTACTAGGAGCTAGGAATCTTTGGAGCTAGAAGTGGTGTTCTCTTTTCTTTTCAAGCTTCACAAAAGGTGGGTGTCTCCTACTTTCTAATTTTTTTTGAATGTGCATGTTAATAGAAATGAATGAGTAATATAGAATTTGATTTGATAAAATAGGACAAACCTATGCATTGGATGTAATGAAATATTGCTTTATTGAGTAAACAAACCCAACTTATGTTAATTAGTAATGAGAAAGAAATGTTGATTTGTTTTGTCATGAATTAGTATGCATGAATGAAGATATAATTGATTGTATGAAAAATGTTGGGAATACATTCTTTTGCAAAAATATTTTTTGTAAAGTTAATTGAATACCATAAACTTGTTTTGATTGTTGCCATGCTAGTTGAAAAGAAGAGTGCAACCAAAGGATTAATTCTATGAACCATATTAGAGTGTTTGCAAATTTGTGATTTGTCAAATGTGTGATATGTAGGAGAATTGTTAAAGAATGCTATATTTCGACATATGATTAGAGATATGATGAAAAAGAAAAGAGAAGGAAATAAACTCTTTTTTATGAAGTATGTTGACATATGTCAAAAATACAATTTTTGTATGAAAGGAATTTCTTTGAGACACCCATAATCGATTAAAAAATATGTTTGATTCTTAACACAAATTTTTATTTGTAAGATGTTGGGCATAAACTAGTTTTTTTAGAAAATCATGATTTTAATTTTCGAGTTTGAAAAGAAGTGTAAATTTTGTAAAGAAAGGAAAATCTTTTTTTTTAAAATGAGATATATGCTAAAAATAAGTTTGGACTTGTTGATTACTATTTAAGATTTCCTTTTAATCCAAAGAGAAGTTTATTCCAATATCCTAAAGGATTGGATTATTGGGTAAACAAGTTTTATTAAAAAGAAACAATTTCAGAAAATTGTGAACAAAAGTATATGAATACAACTTCTAAACAAAAAGCACACTAGGACTTACTGGTTAGTCAATGAGCACCTTTTATAAGAGATCTTGGGTTCAAATCTTGATAGCCATCTTTTATTTTTTTTGATTTGGTTTTAATAAATTAAGATGTTTTTTTTTAGTATGAATAAATTCCTATTATGGTTATAAGATAAAATGGAAGCTATTAGAGATTATTATGGAAATTTTATTGTCTATTTTAAGAAAGTAAAAATGAGACTTTAAAAAGGGGGCTTTTGATTAAAACTCATACTTTCTTCATATAAAATGAAGTAATAAATATTAAAGTTAATCATAACTTTATTGCATATTTTGAGGAAAATGAAATGGGAAATATTAAGATTGTTTTCTTGTATATTTTGAGATATAAAGAGAGATGAAATTGTGAGTATGAAACTTTGCAGTGAACAAAAACAAAGTATTATTTTTGTGAAGTGATTTTTTTAAGAGAATTATACTTTGATTTTGTTTAAGAAATATTTTAAAGGGAATTGAGATATTGTGATAGTTTGAATTGGTTATAAAATTTCATGTGATGAAATTGTGTTCTTAAAAAGGGAATTCTTTTTGCTTATAAAGACTATGAGTGAATAACTAGATAATGAATAGTGTAAAGACTAAGAAATGATTGCTTTATGGATAAGTGCTAATACAAGACATTAATCATTGTGAATAAGTAGAAGATGAAAATTATATAAGTTTAAGACATGATTAAGAAAGGGTGTGAATACCCATGTTTCTTGTACATGAAAGTTTATGATTTAGAGTTAGTACGACCTCGGTACCGGCATTATTGAAAGAAAGGATTTGAGAAATGATTTGGAGATATGGCCGTGGAGCTATCTCGTATTTGTTGATTATGTCCGGTGGGAGGTAAGACTAATTCTTTGAATGGAAATTATTCATGTCTTGAATTTAAGAAAATTTAGGCACATAAGTGAAGATGTAGTAAACTTAGGGAAACGTAAGTGGGGTGCTCTATATAGTCGGCGGTGGACTCCAAGACTATAGACCCAGTTGGTGGACTGAGGTTGCCCTGTGGGAGACAGATTATTATATTTTAATCCGAGACTATGAGGACGGGTCGGCGGTGGACTCCAAGATCTTGAGTAGTCGGACGGATGGATTTTTGTGTTTATCGTCTCCAATGTATATATATATACTGGGCTAGAGGGTCACATACGGGACGGTTCGCACGATGTGGAATCTGTTATAACAGCCGGCAGTGGACTCCAAGGCTGGGATTCACATTCGTGGAATAGTCTGAACTTTGTTTTGCTACCGGGTAGTTTTCATGGCGAGGGATCGAGCCCTGTATTGTGAAGAATGTAGGCACTTGCCCTCGGACCTATGTAGTATGGGATGCATAGAATCCGAACAAGTGTGCATTAGTGTCATCCTAGTATAGAAATGTGTGCATTAGGCATTAAGGCATGACATACACTTACGTTTAGAATAATTACTTTTGACACTTTACTTGTTCATTCAATCTTTTTGTGATTTGTTAAAGTATGAGATCGTTATACTATTCCCGGCATAGAGAGGATAGCCGTGTATAACATTTCGTCAGTTGTAAGTAACTGACGTGCCCACAGATTGACATGCAGGTAATGGACTATTCTTGAAGAAGAAAGGATAATATGATGCAATCGATGGCTCAATTTATAAAGTTGTATAAGTTATATTTTTGTTTTCAAATGTTGTAATCTTTGTTTCTTCCGCTGTGTAAAAAAAAACCAAGTGTAAAGAAACTCTGATGTATTGTGAATAAAAAGTTTTGAAATTTCCTTGTAAAATTGTACGAAGTGAAGTAAAGATCCTGTGAAATCCCGAGTTTATCCTTATTTGAAATTCGGGGTGTTACAGATGGTATCAGAGCATGCTTCACAAGTAGTACAAGTTTATAAGGAACGATAAAAAGGGACGATAAATTTGGGAACAAGCTAAAGGAGTCATTCTGTCAACCGGGTGTAAACAGCCCTAAGCGACACGGTATTTAAGCGTCTTCGGACCACCGCTAGCTGGGAACCGACTCCTACAGCTAACCCAAGTAAATCAGAACTTGATAGACTAAAGATTTGTTTAGGAAGAGTAGTAAGATCATTAACTATAGTCTAGAACCCTTGACACCTTATTGAGTAGTTACAATATTATTCCTGCAGACACTAGAGTGTGAGTTTCAGTCTATAGAGATTTAAATGTAAGTGATTTACATTTGTGTTGCTCTATACACTGATGTTTTCTCTTTCTTTTGGTGGCTGGAGTCGTGAATGAAGTTGTTATTGAACTTACATTCAATTTCATTCATGATGTTCTCCTCGTATACATTAATATGAGAGTGTATGCGAGCACATTCTTCCTGGGTATCAGAGTGGCGCAGTGGAAGCGTGGTTGGCTTGGACCGTCATTCATGATACCTTACACACTTCCCTCAAAAATTATTTTGTAGATTTTTTATCATGGTACTTTCTCCGTAGTCAATATTTTTCAAATAAATATTTTTCTTATGTTATTAAATCATTTGAATATTTATTATTTATCAATCTTCCTTAGTCTTGATATTTTAAACTTGTTTTTCAAACTTAAAATTTCGTCTTTCATATATTTATGTCACTTTATGTTTACCCGTTTATATCTACTCTTACTTTATGTATTTTGTCAAGTTGCTGTTTATTAAATTAATATTGCAACCAATATTTTCTTCATTTATTATTTTAAATTTTTCTTATGAATTTTTCTTATGTGCACTCATTTTATATGATTTGATTTATATGATACTATCCTATATATTTTTAACAAGATTGAAATTTTCTTGTTATATAAATATGACCTACCATTTTGTTTCCATTCGGTACTATTATTATTGCATATTTGTTTTGATGTAATCATTTTTACTATTAATCGCTATTCATTACCTTTATAGTTTTACACTTCTTTAATATATTGCATATACTCACTATCTTTTCTCACATTCTTAGTTATTACATATATTTTTCCAATGATTTCTATATATGTCATATAGTTCAATATTCTTATTATACATATCATTTTACCCTCATCTAATTACTACATTAATATTTTTGCATATACTTGTTTATGTCTATTGTCCTAATTTGCTACACTATATAATTATTGCTTTCAATTGTGTTTTCATCTCGTGTATGTGCTTTACACTATTTTGTCTTAATGTTATAAAATATTTTCATCACTACAAAATTTTGTATATTCACAAAGTATTTCAACGTATGCTTTCTATTTATTTTTTCAAATTGTGTGTATAATTATTATAGTTCCCTTACAAACTATTTTATTAATTGATATACAAAGTCATTTTATGTTTTCAACAAAGTCTTATTCCCATTTATTTTTCCAAAATCTTATTCAATGGTCATGTTTTAAATTGCAAATCTTGCGAATTTTCTACCGTTTATTACATCGATAAATTTTTCTAAATTATCGATTGACTATGTTTTCTTCACCATATTATTTTCCGAACTATTTCGAAATTAACGACATAATTGACTTTTCCCTTTTATCTAATAACTTACCTAATATTATTTTTGTACAAAAATTTCTCTCAAACTATTCTATCTCTTGTCACATTTCAGTTCTTATGCCATTTTCCTAATTTTCTTGTTCCGTCTTGTAACATCTTAATATTCATAGTTTTCTTATAAAGAGTTTGTCTTGTTTTTCCTTGTTGTGTATACTACATTTATTTTTCTTAAAGTTGCAGTTTTCTAAATACAAATATTTTCTGTGACATGTACAAAATACAATCTTTACTCTAGCGAGTTCCGGGGACGGAACTACTCTAAGGGGGGAAGAGTGTAACACCCCGCAAAATTAAAAATTACAATTTTGCCCCTGGGTGTTACGCACGTATATTTTTGTAATGTTTTTCACTACATATTTTGGATTCGTACTATTTATACATTTTCCGCATTGATTTCAGTCAACTAAAATATAATATTTCAATCCCTGGGATTTACGTGCTTTTTATGTGTTTTGATGCACGTGTTTCCACCACTATGTATAATATTTTCTATAGGTTTAAATTATTTATTTTTATGTATTTAAATCTATTTTATAAAACGAAAATTCATTTTCCCCTTATTTTGATTAAAATGCATTTTTCGATTTTCTGCACGTATGGTGCACGTGCAAATTTTTATTCTCATTTTGCTACTCTCATTTTACTATTTTTAGCATGCATTAGTTTTATTTAGCCTTTCTTTTGATCCATGGACCTATAAACTAAAATGTAGCCCATTAGGAGAGGAGCCCACTAGATAATTAAATAAATTAATTAGTAATGAGCCCATGTAGCAAGCCCACTAGATAATTAAATAAATTAATTAGTAATGAGCCCATGTAGCAAGCCCACTATTAAAATCACATTTTTAGTTAAACATGTACTAATACATGACAAGTTACACATATTAGTACACATTTAGAGTTATAGAAATGTGTTCATATTTGTTTATGCATGTGTGCATGCATACACAAATGTATTTGGACCATTTTTTGGGCAAGGGGAGGAGAAGTGTTGGTAGGTTGAGTTAGTGGAGAGTGGGGAGATGAAGAGATGGAGGTTTTAGGAGTTAGGAAAATGTAAGGTTGCATGAATTAATTTGAAGAGTTATTAGGGAGGGATTTTTGCACTTTAAACCCTTCCAAAATCCTATAAATAGAGTCTCATTTCCTACATTTCTCTTGCACCAAAAACAATATCAAAATAAGTGTAAGAAAAAGAAAGAAAGGAAGAAAAAGAAAGAGAGTAAGAAAGTTATTGTGCTTGGAGGATCTCTTGCTTGGAAAGGAGAAATTGCTAGGAGGAGAAGCCTTACTAGGAGCTAGGAATCTTTGGAGCTAGAAGTGGTGTTCTCTTTTCTTTTCAAGCTTCACAAAAGGTGGGTGTCTCCTACTTTCTAATTTTTTTTGAATGTGCATGTTAATAGAAATGAATGAGTAATATAGAATTTGATTTGATAAAATAGGACAAACCTATGCATTGGATGTAATGAAATATTGCTTTATTGAGTAAACAAACCCAACTTATGTTAATTAGTAATGAGAAAGAAATGTTGATTTGTTTTGTCATGAATTAGTATGCATGAATGAAGATATAATTGATTGTATGAAAAATGTTGGGAATACATTCTTTTGCAAAAATATTTTATGTAAAGTTAATTGAATACCATAAACTTGTTTTGATTGTTGCCATGCTAGTTGAAAAGAAGAGTGCAACCAAAGGATTAATTCTATGAACCATATTAGAGTGTTTGCAAATTTGTGATTTGTCAAATGTGTGATATGTAGGAGAATTATTAAAGAATGCTATATTTCGACATATGATTAGAGATATGATGAAAAAGAAAAGAGAAGGAAATAAACTCTTTTTTATGAAGTATGTTGACATATGTCAAAAATACAATTTTTGTATGAAAGGAATTTCTTTGAGACACCCATAATCGATTAAAAAATATGTTTGATTCTTAACACAAATTTTTATTTGTAAGATGTTGGGCATAAACTAGTTTTTTTAGAAAATCATGATTTTAATTTTCGAGTTTGAAAAGAAGTGTAAATTTTGTAAAGAAATGAAAATCTTTTTTTTTTGAAATGAGATATATGCTAAAAATAAGTTTGGACTTGTTGATTACTATTTAAAATTTCCTTTTAGTCCAAAGAGAAGTTTATTCCAATATCCTAAAGGATTGGATTATTGGGTAAACAAGTTTTATTAAAAAGAAACAATTTCAGAAAATTGTGAACAAAAGTATATGAATACAACTTCTAAATAAAAAGCACACTAGGACTTACTGGTTAGTCAATGAGCACCTTTTATAAGAGATCTTGATAGCCGTCTTTTATTTTTTTTGATTTGGTTTTAATAGATTAAGATGTTTTTTTTTAGTATGAATAAATTCCTATTATGGTTATAAGATAAAATGGAAGCTATTAGAGATTGTTATGGAAATTTTATTGTCTATTTTAAGAAAGTAAAAATGAGACTTTAAAAAGGGGGATTTTGATTAAAACTCATACTTTCTTCATATAAAATGAAGTAATAAATATTAAAGTTAATCATAACTTTATTGCATATTTTGAGGAAAATGAAATGGGAAATATTAAGATTGTTTTCTTGTATATTTTGAGATATAAAGAGAGATGAAATTGTGAGTATGAAACTTTGCAGTGAACAAAAACAAAGTATTATTTTTGTGAAGTGATTTTTTTAAGAGAATTATACTTTGATTTTGTTTAAGAAATATTTTAAAGGGAATTGAGATATTGTGATAGTTTGAATTGGTTATAAAATTTAATGTGATGAAATTGTGTTCTTAAAAAGGGAATCATTTTTGCTTATAAAGACTATGAGTGAATAACTAGATTATGAATAGTGTAAAGACTAAGAAATGATTGCTTTATGGATAAGTGCTAATACAAGACATTAATCATTGTGAATAAGTAGAAGATGAAAATTATATAAGTTTAAGACATGATTAAGAAAGGGTGTGAATACCCATGTTTCTTGTACATGAAAGTTTATGATTTAGAGTTAGTACGACCTCGGTACCGGCATTATTGAAAGAAAGGATTTGAGAAATGATTTGGAGATATGGCCGTGGAGCTATCACGTATTTGTTGATTAAGTCCGGTGGGAGGTAAGACTAATTCTTTGAATGGAAATTATTCATGTCTTGAATTTAAGAAAATTTAGGCACATAAGTGAAGATGTAGTAAACTTAGGGAAACGTAAGTGGGGTGCTCTATATAGTCGGCGGTGGACTCCAAGACTATAGACCCAGTTGGTGGACTGAGGTTGCCCTGTGGGAGACAGATTATTATATTTTAATCCTGGACTATGAGGACGGGTCGGCGGTGGACTCCAAGATCTTGAGTAGTCGGACGGATGGATTTTTGTGTTTATCGTCTCCAATGTATATATATATACTGGGCTAGAGGGTCACATACGGGACGGTTCGCACGATGTGGAATCTGTTATAACAGCCGGCGGTGGACTCCAAGGCTGGGATTCACATTCGGGAATAGTCTGAACTTTGTTTTGCTACCGGGTAGTTTTCATGGCGAGGGATCGAGCCCTGTATTGTGAAGAACGTAGGCACTTGCCCTCGGACCTATGTAGTATGGGATGCATAGAATCCGAACAAGTGTGCATTAGTATCATCCTAGTATAGAAATGTGTGCATTAGGCATTAAGGCATGACATACACTTACGTTTAGAATAATCACTTTTGACACTTTACTTGTTCATTCAATCTTTTTGTGATTTGTTAAAGTATGAGATCGTTATACTATTCCCGGCATAGAGAGGATAGCCGTGTATAACATTTTGTCAGTTGTAAGTAACTGACGTGCCCACAGATTGACATGCAGGTAATGGACTATTCTTGAAGGAGAAAGGATAATATGATGCAATCGATGGCTCAATTTATAAAGTTGTATAAGTTATATTTTTGTTTTCAAATGTTGTAATCTTTGTTTCTTCCGCTGTGTAAAAAAAAACCAAGTGTAAAGGAACTCTGATGTATTGTGAATAAAAAGTTTTGAAATTTCCTTGTAAAATGGTACAAAGTGAAGTAAAGATCCTGTGAAATCCCGAGTTTATCCTTATTTGAAATTCGGGGTGTTACAGATCATGTGATGTGGGCCATTGATCGCCTTGATGGTCATGATGATCATGTTCCTTGATTGTTTTGATCTTGGTCGTCCGATCATCGATCAACTTGATCATCATGATCATGTTCCTTTGGTTTTGATTCTAGCCGTCCATTGGATCTTGATCATCATGCTTGATTGGATGTGGGCCGTCGATCTCCTCTTGATCATCCGATCAGATCCTAGCCGTCCGATCTCTTCTTGATCGTCACGATCATGATGATCATCAACTTCCTTTGATCGCAGCCGTTCGATCGATCGATCTTGATCTTCATCATCATGGAGATCTGGCCGTTCGATCTGATCTGATCATCTTGATATTGATCTTCGATCTTAGCCGTATGATTGTGTTCGTGGTCTCGATCGTCTTCATCTTGTTCGGTATCGTGTGTTCGTGATTGGTTCGTGATCTGTTTGTTGTGGTTGTGTTCGTGCCCCGTGATCCGTTCTTATTATTTTTGCTCCGTATCATCGTCGTCAGTTATCAGGTAAGTATCCTCTTGTACAACTCGTTTGTTCTCATACATGCTTCCTTTTGAAAAATACCGCAAGTATATTCTTCGACTCTAATTCGTATTCTTCGGTCGAATTGAAATATGTTGCTATACATAATCCATCGATCTCGTATTCGCATATGATCGTGAATGTTTTGTTGCCACATGTATTACATGAACACGATTGATACACACATATGTACTCTTAGGATTATACATGATTATGTGCATGATTGTTTTACCCGTAATAGTAGTTAAGTATGATATATGTTATTGTTAATTGAAATTAATAAAAGTAACAAGCAGGGGTTTAAGAAAAAGAGCATAGTAGTGGATAATATAGATAAGTGTACTCGGAAAGGGGCCCGTATTTTCCATGATTACATGTTATATGGAACTAAGTGCCACGTGGAACTAAGTGCCACGTCAGGGGTTGACGGGAGCCACCTCTAGAATCTATTACATGATTATATGTTTATATGTTTCACGCTACAAGTTTACACTCTATATGTTTCACGCTACAAGTTTACACATATCTCGAACAAGATACAATTGATATGTTTTTCCCGAGTATGTGACATATAGAATCCACCACTAGGCCTAAGCGTAACTGATTGTATGTAGCAACCATATAGTAAAAGTATGGATGCATGAAGTGCTACCTAGATAGAATTAGATTAAAGACATGAGATTAACATGTACACTTGCATAATCCAATTACATGTTACATGTTCTTGTTGACTTGATTTCTTGTTTACATGTCACTTGTTTCATAATGTCTTGTTCATGATCCTGTTTACATATTGTATTTCTCCTATTACATGATTCTTGATTCCTTGTTCTTTTTCCTGCTTCTTGTTTTGTTTTTGTACTTGTCCCGTCAGCTTGTACCACTTGTGGCTTGTGACTTGTATTAACGGGTATCTTCTTGTTTCTTCTTTTTGTATTAATGTACTTGCAGGCCCGGATGGAGAGTTACCCAAAGGTGTTGCTGATCAAGTGTTCTAGTCTTGTTAATTATCATGTTATCTTTAGTTCATGTTTTATTCATGCTACTCTTTATTGTATCCGGGCATGTTTGATCCGTGACTATGTTTTTATTTTCAGCTGTTGGTTATGTTATGGACTATGTCATATACTTTTGTTATCCTATTGTGATTTTACATGCCTGCGTGGTTTTGTTGTTATCTTGTTGTTGAGTTACCTGTACAGCTTATAAATGGTGTATTCGCATCATTCGCTGGGTCTTAGTCACGGACTCGTATTCCCGTATTTTGGAAAGCGGGGCGTGAGATAATATTTCCTCCTTCTTCTCCTAAACACTAACTGACCGCAACTTCGCAAAAGAGCAAAGTCGCAAATCCAACCCCCTTCTCACGCCGCCATTCGATCTCCTCCATCATCGATTACTCCGACCAACCTCCCCCGTCCTAAACAGTAACCCTAATTTCCAAATTGAAAAAAACCCCAAACCCGGTCTCATCTTCTCCGTCTTGAACCTCCTCGCCGTGGAGATCTCCGACCAACCTCCTCTCTAACCTTCTCCTCAACCCATCCGCATCGAATTGTAGCTGCTCAAAATCAAAAACCCTATTTTGAAAAAAAAAACCCAAACCCCGTTATTGTTTCTTGGTCTCCAATCACCTCGCCGTCGCGAAATCCGACCAACCTCCTCTCTAGAGAATGAACCTCTAGGATCATTGTCTGTGTGAAAAGAGGGAGTCATAGAGATGCATAACTACCTAACTAGTGTTTACGATGAGGGGGATGCAAGGACCACTCTGCTCACCATGGTTCAAGCTCTCAATCATGGCAAGAATGGTTACGACATTGTCTCAGGAAGACAGATATCACGTTTTTCTGTGAAATAAACTTGTTTTAGATGTTTCAGTGAGTTTTATAGATAAAGAAAAAAGAAATCTTTAACGTTTTATATTTTTCCTAGTAGAACCTTTTTGTGTTCTTCATGAAAGGTTATTGTTACCGCTGAATCTGGTGTGGGGGTAAACAGATAGAATTTGTGGGTTCGTGGAAAAACCTGAATAGCGAGTCCAAACCTGTTCGTCGGAGTTGGGATGCCGACTCCCGCCGTACACCTGCAAGGAAAGTGCGAAACACCGGGGTTAATCCCGGCGACGCACCCTCCGACGCTCTTGTCAGTAACCAGTGATGATTAAAAAAGAGCTTAAGTTGGCAAAAGAGTGATTAACCTGTAACAGTGGTAGGTTGGGGGTATTTATAGTCGCCGTTGGGATCAGATTAGAAATGTGATTCCTGTCATCTGATAAGGCATAAAATCCTCGTAATCAGATTAGGAATGTAATCCCTTAATTCCCGGTGAGAGGATAGTCGCGAATCAGGCCCGTTGATTTGGTTCAATCAGAGACCCTAATTCTATCCTGTCGGACTGGGTTTGTATCGGATCGGGACCCGTACCCAGTTGAGGTGGATCCGTTCGTGGGTTATTGGATCTGTGAGAAGGAGACCCAGTACCCGCTTCGGACCCGTTAGTAGGTGAAATTACCATTTTACCCCTGAGCTTTAAGATTCGTCTCCGATGTGAACGGTCCCGATTTAATCCTATTTTTAGCCATATCACGAGCCCCCCACTCCTAGAGACTGAGTTTTTCAGTCTTTGAGGAGTAGTTTTACTGTTCTAATGGCGTACGGGATTTTATCGGTGTTCTTAAGGGAGTTTTGGATCTTGCTTGGGGTGTAACGGTGTTATTCTGGGCTTGTAAAATGCCCAAAAATATTCTCATAATTTTCTGGATTTTTGGTGATTTTTCCAGATTTTTCTGAATTTTTTCTCATTTTTTTGAATTTTTTATTCATTTTCCGAATTAAATAATTAATTATCGAAAATATTAATTAATTATTCTAATTTAATAATTATTTTTTCAGAATTTTAAAATAATTTTTCTGAACTAATAATTATTTTTAGAATTTTAATTAATTTTTTTCGATTTTTTAAATATTTTTTCGAAATTTTAAATAATTAAAACAATTAAATAAATAAATAAATAATTTAAATATACCTGGACACGTGGCGCGATCTGTGCCGTCAGATCCCGGCACGAATCTCGAGGAGGCGCGTTTCCTAAAAATCGTTATCTTGTCGTTTAGCGCACGTGGCACGATCTGGATCGTCCATCACCAGAAGCGCGAATTTCTATAAGATCCAACGTTCGTAGTTGCTCGGCGGCTTTTTTCTCCGGTTTTGGAGCTCGGATGTGGACTTGCTCGGTCAGCCGACCGGGCCACGTGATTTTTTTTTCTTTTCTCCCGCACTGTTCTTTCTCTTCTTCTTCTCTGTTTCTTCTCCTTCTCTTCTTCGTTCTTCGCCTTCTTTGTCCCGTCTTCCCTCTCCTTCATCTCGGCGCCACCTCAACGATGAGGGGAGCTCGACGTCGGTGGCAGGGAGGAACTCAGCGGAAAGGAGGCTAGCTCGACTCGGCGAGGTGGCAAGGAGAGAGGGGAAGGCGGAGCTCGGCGACGAATGGAGCTCGTGAGAAGACCTCGGAGCTCGGGAGTGGGTTTGGAGCTTCGAGCGAGCTTGACGAGTGGAGAGGAGCTCGTCGGAGGCGGAGCTCGACGATGGAGAAGATGGGTTCTTCGCGTAGGTTGGAGATGAGCTTGCGAAGGTGATGGGGAGTTCGACGAGAAATGAACTTCGGCATATTGGAGAGCTTCGGCATGGAACTCTGAGCTGAGAGAAGCTCGGCACGGAGTTGGCTGAGTTCGAGTTTCGACTGTGGTGGCTCGACTCAGTGGCAGAGGAGAGGGAGGCGAGCTCGACAGTGGTGGTTCGACTCAGTGGCAGAGGAGAGGGAGACGAGCTCGACAGTGGAGGTTGCTGGCGGCCGTGTGTGGGCTCGACGAGGCTCCGAGCGTCGATGATGGGAGACGGCTGCTCATGCGCGCTCTGCGAGGAAAGGAGCTCATGAAGGTGAGCTCGGAGGTGTGAGGATGGCGAGTTCGTCGATGGAGCTCACCGATGGAGGGCCTCGTCAGTTGAGGGCTGAACTCGTCCATGGAGCTCGGCGAGGTGGAGAGCGGAGCTCGACGACCCAGGGAGCTCGGAGAGGAGAGGAGCTTGGCGATTGTTTGCTGCGAACGTCGCGAGCATGGCGAGGGTCCGAGCTCGACGTCGCCGGAGGGGCTCGACGCCGAAGCGCTCGCCTGAACTTGCTTGAGCTCGGTGAGGAGTGGAGGTGATGCTCGGCTTTCAGATGAAGGTGACGAAGAGGTCGCTCGATGGGTTCGATGGCGATGGAGCTCGCGTAGGGGGAGAGCTCGTCTTTGGGTTTTTGCTTTTTTTTGGTTTTGGCGGGAGATTGGAGAAGAAGAGGAAGGGAAGGGGTTCGGGTTTGGACCCCCTTAACGGGTCTGAACCCGGCCCTTGTGCCCCCCCCTTTTTTTCTGCTTCTAGTTCGGCAAATCCGAGCACGGATTTTGAGGCACATTTTTTTGCAACTTTGAAGCTCGGTAGGACAATAGCTCGGATTGGAGATCCGAACTATGTGGCTCGATCTGGACGGTTGAATGGTGGCACGAATCTCGAGACGGGCTCAGCTCCCAAGAAAATGCTATCTTGTCGTTTAGCGACGCTGGCAAGATCTGGGTCGTTGGATGATGGCACGAATCTCGAGACAGCTCAGTTCCCAAGAAAATGTTATCTTGTCGTTTAGCGACGCTGGCAAGATCTGGGCCGTCTGATCGAGATCTTACACGAATGTTGAGGGAAAAGT
This sequence comes from Hemerocallis citrina, assembly GCA_017893485.1. Classification (NCBI taxonomy): domain Eukaryota; kingdom Viridiplantae; phylum Streptophyta; class Magnoliopsida; order Asparagales; family Asphodelaceae; genus Hemerocallis; species Hemerocallis citrina. Next base: position 91,010,154 of record CM030358.1, on the reverse strand, counting down.
GACTTTTCTCCGTTTTGGGGCTCGGATGGGCACTTGCTCGGTTAGCCGACCGAGCTCTCTGATGTTGGGGTCGATCGGCACTTGCTCGGCATCCGAGCGGAGGGAAGAGCTGGGATTCGACAGTTGCTCGGATTTGGTTTTGACAGTTGCTCGGGTTCGGTTCGGATTTTTCCCTTGCGCGAGAGGCTCGGTTCGGATTTCCGAGCTATTCGGCGCAGCTGTATTGCGGTCCACTTTCCCGGTGCTACGGAGGTCCGATCGGGACGTGCGACCCCTCGTTTCGAAGCTAATTCGAAGATCTACAACTTCTCTTTAGGAGTGGGATGAAGATTCACCCTCTTTCATGGTCAAAATAGCCCCGCAACATTCTTGTCTTCATGAAGTTGATAAGTGCGAAGATGTGCTAGGAAGACCCTTGTGCTAGGAAGACTCTTGGGCTAGGAAGACCCTTGTAAGATGTGCTAGGAAGACCCTAGGGGCGAAGAAGAGGCGCGAGTGGGTCGGATCGCTAGTCGCTCGGCTCGGAATACCGAGCGACGTCGAGCGATCTGAGCCGTCGGATCTCAGTGCGGATCTCGAGGCGGGCACAGTTTCCAAGAAAACACTATCTTGTCGTTTAGTGCTGCTGGAGCGATCTGAGCCGTTGATCTCAGCGCGGATCTCGAGGCGGGCACAGTTTCCAAGAAAACACTATCTTGTCGTTTAGTGTTGCTGGAGCGATCTGAGCCGTTTGATCGAGATCTTACGCGAATGTTGAGGGAAAAGTGATTTTTCTCCGTTTTGGGGCTCGGATGGGCACTTGCTCGGCATCCGAGCGGAGGGAAGAGCTCGGCTCTGGAAGAGAGCTATTTGTCAGACAAGTGTGAGGAGGAACTCTAGGAGAGAGTTGTGCTCCAAACTTGTCGAGGAGAGGTCAGTCTTGGAGGCGAGCGGAGTGAAGAGCTCGGCTTTGGAAGAGAGCTATTTGTGAGACAAGTGTGAGGAGGAACTCTAGGAGAGATTTGTGCTCCAAACTTGTCGAGGAGAGGTCCGTCTTGGAGGCGAGCGGAGTGAAGAGCTCGGCTCTGGAAGAGAGCTACTTGTGAGACAAGTGTGAGGAAGAACTCTAGGAGAGAGTTGTGCTCCAAACTTGTCGAGAAGACGTTCGTCTTGGAGGCGAGTGGAGTGAAGAGCTCGGATCGGGAAGAGAGCTATTTGTGAGACAAGTGTGAGGAGGAACTCTAGGAGAGAGTTGCGCTCCAAACTTGTTGAGAGGAGGTCTGCCATTTGGGAGATGAGTTTGAGGAGCAACTCAAGGGGAGAGCTTTAGCTCCGAACTCGCTGCTTATGTGAGAGAATCAACGGTTGTGGGAGCACTTCCGAATGGCGAACCACTTCTAACTGCTGAAGAGCAAGTTATTTGAAGCAGAATCGAGCCAAGTGTTGGACTCCGAACCATCGGTAAAGGTATTCAACGGTTGTGGGAGCAATTCCGAATGGCGAACCACTTCTAACCCGTTGAAGAGCAGGTTATTTGAAGAGGAATCGAGCCAAGTGTTGGACTCCGAACCATCGGTAGAGGTATTCAATGGTTGTGGGAGCAATTCCGAATGGCGAACCACTTCTAACCCGCTGAAGAGCAGATTATTTGAAGAGGAATCGAGCCAAGTGTTGGACTCCAAACCATCGGTAGAGGTATTCAGCGGCTGTGGGAGCAATTCCGAATGGCGAACCACTTCTAACCTGCTGAAGAGCAAGTTATTTGAAGCAGAATCGAGCCAAGTGTTGGACTCCGAACCATCGGTAGAGTTGTTCAACGGCTGTGGGAGCAATTCCGAATGGCGAACCACTTCTAACTTGCTGAAGAGCAAGTTATTTGAAGCAGAATCGAGCCAAGTGTTGGACTCCGAACTCGTTGTTAAAGATTAGTAAGTTGCGGGAGCAGTCATGTAGAAGAAGCTGGACTTCGAACCTACCATTTAAGAGAGTCGTGACTCGGAGAGATAAAGAAGCAAGAGCAATAATTTTCAATGAAAAGATGTAAAGTTTGAAATAAACTAAGTGGCTGCTTCAATAGGGCGAGCCATTATTACATGCTATTGGCCAGGTTACAAGCATCGGCCTTATTTAAAATCAGGATCCTACTTCTACAATAAGGTGAAGACCTCTTGGGAGGAGCTGGGAGATTCTGAGTCTTAAAGCTCGGCGGGCCCTTCGGTTCGTTTGTTGGCTCCTCAGGGAGGAAGCTTGGCCCCTTCTTTTTGGACCAACTTGGTCAGGTGCCCCCGTTGTATGAGTTTTTCGATCTCCTCCTTCAAAGCCCGACAATCTTCCATGTCGTGGCCGTGGTCCCTGTGAAAGCGGCACCACTTATCCTTGTTCCTCTTCTTGCCAGGTGTATTCATTCTCGGGGGAGCGCGGAGGAGCCCTTCCTTGTCCACCTCCATAAGAACTTCTGATATATTGGCAATGAGTGGGGTGAACTTCTCAAACCGAGGAGTCGGGCGACGCTGTCCATTGCCGTCCTTCTGGGATTTTTGGGAGCCATCTTCGCTTGTGCTCTTCCGTTTGTTCCCGGAAGGTGTCTCCTCAAAGCCCGAGAGATTCTCGGCTTCTTCGGCCCGAATGTACTTCTCGCTCCTAAGAAGGAGGTCGGCAAAATTATGTGGGGGCTTCTTGGCAAGGGAGGAGCGAAGGCTAGAGTTGAGGACGTTCGATTGGAAGGCGGCCGCTACAATAGGCTGGTCAAGGGAAGCAATGGATCTCACTTCTGCAGTGAACCTCCTCACATAGTCTCTCAACTTCTCTCCCTTCTCCTGGCGGAGCTGGAGTAACAAGATGTTAGTCTTCTCCATGCGTCTGCTACTCACAAAATGAGTGATGAAGAGGCTCTCGAATTGCTCGAAGGAGAATATGGAAGACGGGGCGAGACAGGAGTACCACTCCCAAGCCGAACCCTTAAGAGTGGCGGGGAAGGTTTTGCACAGCAAAGCATCGGAAGCTTGGTGGATTAGCATGAGGGTCTTAAAGCTTTCGATGTGGTCCACGGGGTCCGACTCCCCCGAGTAAGTTTCGAACTTCGGGGGTTCGAAACCTCTTAGGATAGGAGCTTCCATGATGGTCCGGGAGAAGGGAGGTCTGCTCGGGCGGATGGTCCTTCCTCTTAACTCCTCATCCTTGTCTATTCGGCCGATGCGCCTCTCCATCTCGTGGAGACGGCGGTAGAGAGCATCGTCCCTTCGATGATAGTCAAACGAGGCTCTGGACTCGTCTTCATAGGAAGGGGAGCGACGACGGTAGCTCTGGGAGCGGCGAGGGCTAGGCATGCGCTGTTGGTTGCTAGGAGCCGGAGGAGGAGTTATGGACCGATGGTGAGGACTTTGGACCCGTGGAGGGGTAGGAGCCCTCTGGGCATTGTTATTGTTGGGTCGGAGGTTGAGGGCTTGCAACACCGTTGCTTGAAACTGCTGGAACTCGGCACGGGTGATGGGTGCCTTATCGTTCCTCGGATGTTGTCGACCGGCAGGGAAATGAGGTCTTCTCCTATGGTGTTCGGGGGACTCTTTCATCCCTCTTCGAGTAGGGGACCTTCTATAGTCTCGGTGGTGAGGATTTCGCTCATCTGGACGTTGCTGGCGGGATGCTCCCTCTCGGGCCCGCTTTTCATCCAGACAGCGGTGAAGATCCTCATCTTTCTGCCGATTGAGGACGGTATTTCGAAGGTCAGGGGCCTAAGGACTGTGGGAGGCGTAAGAGTCCGTAGAGGCATTGTGTATCGAGATGCGGTCCTGATGGAGAGGTTGCTTTTGCTTCTGCGGGTTAGGACCAGCGGGACCGTTAGGGGGTTGCTGATTCAGAAGAGGAGGTTGGTCCTGTTGGAAATGGTCCTCGGCCGGAGGAGGAAGTTGCCCCTGCTGCGGTGCGGGATGGACGGGGACTTCCTGCTGTTGATCAACAGGGTTGGGTCCACGGTTGGACCCCCTGGACCTTACTTTTCTGGGAGGCATGGCTGGAGAATATCTGACCAACGGGAGGAGGGGAGGCTGCTATTTGTATGTTTCCCACAGACGGCGCCAATCTGTTACCGCTGAATCTGGTATGGGGGTAAATAGATAGAATTTGTGGGTTTGTGGAAAAACCTGAATAGCGAGTCCAAACCTGTTCGTCGGAGTTGGGATGCCGACTCCCGCCGTAAACCTGCAAGGAAAGTGCGAAACACCGGGGTTGATCCCGGCGACGCACCCTCCGACGCTCTTGTCAGTAACCAGTGATAATTAAAAAAGAGCTTAAGTTGGCAAAAGAGTGATTAACCTGTAGCAGTGGTAGGTGGGGGGTATTTATAGTCGCCGTTGGGATCAGATTAGAAATGTGATTCCTGTCATCTGATAAGGCGTAAAATCCTCGTAATCAGATTAGGAATGTAATTCCTTAATTCCCGGTGAGAGGATAGTCGCGAATCAGGCCCATTGATTTGGTTCTATTAGAGACCCTAATTCTATCCTGTCGGACTGGGTTTGTATCGGGTCGGGACCCGTACCCAGTTGAGGTGGATCCGTTCGCGGGTTATTGGATCTGTGAGAAGGAGACCCAGTACCCGCTTCGGACCCGTTAGTAGGTGAAATTACCGTTTTACCCCCGAGCTTTAAGATTCGTCTCCGATGTGAACGGTCCCGATTTAATCCTATTTTTAGCCATATCAGTTATGTCTCAGAATAATACAATCAAATTGTGAAGCTTTAGAAAATAAGGCCAAGTGTATGTCAACTTAAATACATAACTGAAACAAATTTATTAAATTAACATCAATACTTTACAATAACTTTGCAGTTCTTACTTCAGCGAGCCTATTTTCTTTGTTACATTTATGTTACTTTTTTTACTTTATATTTACACCTCCACTCTCATCAGAAAGTTAATTTTTAATTGAGCAGTTGAGCTGAAGCAGTGTGTGATGCTGGTTAAGCTATCACTGGAACACAACAAACTTGTCCTTCCACTACTGGACTTCAAGTCATTCTATCTGTGGCATATGTTTCTTTCTGAAATTTTGTCATTACACAATCTGCGACATATGTATAGAAAATATCAGAATTGAGGCAACTTAAAATCTTAAATCTGTGAATGTGCAAATAGAGTTTTTTTTCTGTTTTAATCATATCTTGGTGTAGTTAAAGAGACTTTTACTTAATAATCTTACTGATTTCATTGCATCAAGGCACAAACTGAGTGCCGTCTTTTCTCTTATTTTTCGTTTCTCTTCATGCCATCATCCTGTAGAACCCCGTATTTCCAAATATTAATTTAAAGATTTGAAAATGAATTAAAATGATTTTCTGGAAATTTAATAAATATTTTCTAAAGATCTATCTTTTCTTTACACGTGCGAAACATGTGCAAATAATTTTGGTGTAAATATACAATTTTATATTTTTAATAAGTTCTCATACTTATTATGGAGTATATTCTAAAATTTGGGATTTTTCTGAGTAGAGAAACTATTTTTATAAATACCTCGAAAGGGAGGGGCTTTTATGTAAAAAGTCATTTGGATCTTGAATAAATTATGAAAATTTATTTTTACTGAAATTTTGGTTCTTCATGGTTATCATTTGAATTTAAATATATTTAGACTTTATTTAAAGTCGATTTGGTGAAGATTTAAACAAAATGGTGTTTTTGCAAATATAGAATTTATGTTGGATCTTTGTGAAAATATTTTTCTGGAAGGTAAAAGTCAAATATTTTTTATTGGAAAATATAATATGTATTGCTATATATTATTTCAGATTTTTCTGGATTTTTATGAATATTTTATGACATATTTGCAAATATTACAAGAGGGGGGGGCTTTTGTGCAAAATCGCCACCCTGAGTGTAAATCCGGAATTTTCTTATCTCTGGGCTGTGCTGGGTTGTTGGAAAACTTAGTGGTAAAAGGATTTTGTTTAGTTTTTATTTATTTAACTTATTTTAACTAAGGAAGGTTATATATGTGAAGTAATAAATTGAAAAGGACTATTTTGCAAAAGTACTTCAAAACCCTAGTTCCTTTCAATACCGGCCTGTATAAAAGAGGATGTGCAGCCGTCATTCGCTGCACAACTCAAGATTTATTATATTATTATTTTCTTGGTGATCAAGAGGAGGATTTTTGGATCTCGCAAGAGGAGAGACTTTCTTGTTGGATCTCTTCGTTCCTAAGGTGAGTGACATTGTTTTGTTTTGTTTTGATTTGGTGATGTGATATGAACTATGTACTGCGGTATGATTTATGTGAATAATTGTTATATTTTTGTTTGACATGAATGTTATTTGGTATTTTGCATGAGAACGATGCAAAGGATTATTGTTTGTACCATGTTGTGAAATCTATGAATGATTAGTAGATCTTTGTTTATAAAATTGTATTGCTAAAGGCATGTTAAGATTTGAGCATGGTTATGATCGGATGATGAGCATCTGGATCTTATATTTATAAATCAAATTTGGATTAAGCGTTGTGAAAGAAATTTAGAATTGAGGAACCCTAATAGAAGAACTAGAATTTAGAACATGAGAACTTGAGTTTTGACATATTTGATGTTTTGAGTAATGTATCCATAATGAGGAATTGTTGAGATTTGTCATTCTTCCTGAATACGAATTATTTCATGAACAAAGAATCCTTAGAAAAACTTCAGTTTTGATTTTATATTCAGACCTAAATTATGAAAACTGTAGGCTGACAGTCGACTAGTCTACGATTAAATCGACTGGTACGACCCTGCTGTTGTATCTTCAGTTCTTTTGAAATCCCCTCTGGATAGTCGACTAGACTCTTATGCAGTCGACTGGTGTCCTGAGATCTTTATTTTTGTAAAATTATTTCAGTCCTTTCTGGACAGTCGACCATGACCTCTTTAAGTCGACTTATGTACTTAAAAAATTTTAGTGAAAATTATTGGAACTTGTCTCGGGTAAGTTGACTGGTAGCTTTTCAAGTTGACTTATATGACTTAATTAATTTTCTTAAAAATCTTGGATATTGTCCTCTGGACAGTCGACTTACCACAGTATGAGTCGACTGGTACTGATGGATTTTTGTAACTTGAGTGTTCTTTCAAATGATTGACTTTCAGATAATTCAGTCTATATTTTGTCTTCAGTTAAGCATTTGATTTGATATATTCAGTTGAGCTAATTTTGTTTAATGGAAAGTTGATTAAGACTTTTGAGTTTGAGTCTCTAGAGGTGAGTGACCCTAGTATACCGGTGTTGAGTTATTTTGTTGAAGCCCGTGAGGCATTTCAGTTAGTCAGTTTTGAATTTAGGCCGGTAGGGTACACCAACTCTAGGAGATTCGTTAAGTAATTAAATAACCCAAAAAATGATAAGGATAGGCACTAGTGGTGATATGATGAACGGGAACATGGGTTATGCACCTCAGTATGGCTTTAGATGTGGGATTTAATCTCCGGAATTATCCAAGTAAATTACCTGCGATGTGAGATATATCTCCGGAATTATCCAGGTAGTTACTTGCGGTGTGGGATTGATCTCCGGAATTATCGGAGTCGAGGCGACGCACATGGGGTATTCATGTGATGAGGGTCATTATTTCGGTGTGGGATTTAATCTCCGGAATTATCCAAGTGAATTACTTGAGGTGTGGAATTTATCTCCGGAATTATCCAGGTAAAATACCTGCGGTGTGAGATATATCTCCGGAATTATCCAAGTAAATTACTTGCGGTGTGGGATTGATCTCCGGAATTATCGGGGCAAGGGCTAGTACTCACAGTTTATCTTTCTCTCGTAGTAGTCATCGTATTAGGAATAGTTGCATAGCGGGGATTGAACCCTATAATGTGAAGACGTTAAGGACTTGCACTGAACCTATGTAGAATGGGATGCATAGACTTCAACAAGTACGCATTAGAGAGTCTGCATATAGAATTTGTGTTTCCTTGACTTGGATTTATGCATGTGTTTTCCAGTATTCCTACACTTGACACTTAGACTAGATGCACTTGTTGTTTTCATTCTATGATGTTTTCATGCTTTACATCTTTGTTATTCCTCAGTCATTTATCATTGTGGTTAATACATGTTGTTGATGACTTTATATTTTACGATTGAATTATGTTGTTTGTTTTTTTATGTCACTCACACCATTATGGCTGACCCCTTTAGTTTTGGGGGTTAGGGATCATCTCTAGCCTCATGTGTTACAGGTTGTTGCTTAGAGTCTGGAGGCTTGGATGCTTGAGTTAGTTTTGAGATAAACTGATGTAATAGAGCTTTGTGTAAATTTGTGTAAAAAGAAGTTGTGTGAAAAGAAAGATGTAATTCTAGGTGTTTGTAATTCCGCTGTGTTTGAAAAAGATTGTTGTAATAAAAGTTTGGAATAAAATTATTTGTGTTTTGAGCTATGTGTACTATTACATTGAAGTTGATGCTAGGATTGTGCCACGTATTTTCTAAGTTATTATATTAGAAATTCGGGGCGCTACACATCCTCTGTTGGTATCTGCTCTTGCCAAAATCATGCAAGATCATGTTAATTATATAGCTATCAACAAAGATGAAAATGTTGTAAGGCAGCTTATAAGTATGATAAACAGCGATGATCGTCATGTGGTCAGTAAAAATCATTTCTTATGTAATATTTTTTCTGCATGGATATATCTAGATCTTGATTTATGGATTCCTTTTCTTATATTTACCATACGAGGCAGGTGGAGCAAGCATGTTTTGCTCTTTCTTCACTGATTATGTTACGCTTGATACTAAGAAGCAATGCTTTCTTAGTCATTATCGGGCAACATCATTTCATGAGGTATTTTTTCCTCCTTATATTTCTTTGAGGAAATTTTTTTATATAACTTTAACTTCGTATATGTAGCTGTAGCAGTAACAATTGAGTATAAAATATATTGTTTGATTCCATTTAGATAGGAATCTATAGTCAGTGTTGTATCAACACTTGCATTTCTCAACCTGGTAACGTCTTCTGCATCAATGATTCACTGTCAAATGCTTGATCAACACTCTTAAGCTCCTTTCTTTGATCATATAGCAGATGTTAGACATATGTTGTCTGTGAATATGTAGCGTAGTTTCAAAATTAATTAAATTCTCAATATGAACATTATGAAAATATAACAAAAACTATATGTTTGATATCTGAATTCGTATCCGTTATCCAGTAGACCGTATCCGATTTGTATCCGTATCCAAAATTTGCGAAAACAGATACAAATTTTTTTTCGAGTCATATCCGTATCCGTATCCGTATCCAAAACTGTCTTTGGAATGCGGATACAGATGTTGGTATAGCCAATATCTGATCCGTATACGATCCAAAAGCATCAAGTTATCAAGTGCAAAGGATTGCAATCTAAAAATTACAAACAAATTATTTTTTGGGTTGATTTTTAATTTTGTTAATAATTACATGATGAAACCAATTTTTTTTATAGAGGTATTAGCTAACAATAACATACAACTTGTTGACCCTAAGTTTGGTGTGCACAAAACGTATCATGTACAACTAATATTTTCAGTTAAGATTTGCAGGATATACAGAAAAAAGAAAATCAAAATAAAGATCCAAAATGATTTGAATCCAAGTTAAAAAGACATGAATCAAAAAGATCATGGAAGATTGCAACACAAGAAATATGTGCTTCAAATCTTCAAGAAAGCAAGCATAATTAAATTATTCATTTCTGTTTTTGTGAAAAAATGGTATGTAAAGTTCATTTGATTGATTAATTAACTTTTTATATGAATATATAGTAATTCACTACATAAAAGTCGAATCTGCACGATAGCGGTCGACCGCACAAAAAATTTGGTCGACCGTCACAACAGTCGACCGCTCATCATAGTTGAAAAGATGAGTCAGTCGGTCGGTCATCACTCGACTTTCAAGTTGAAAGATGAATGGTCGATTGCTCACATATGCGGTCGACCGTAAACATGCAGACTTGACTTTTTCGGAAATATCTTTTTTTTTTTGGAAAGATACATTTTCTCACTCTATAAATAGAGAAAAATTTACTGAGTATTCTTCATCCCTTGCAATCACAATTCTTCTGAACTAATCATTCAATTAACGATTCGAGTGTGAGAGATTTTAATGTTTTCTTTTGTCAAGATCGCTTTAGATCTTGAGTGTTTTTATTTTCTTCCACTTCGGTGAGTTTTTGCGGGACTTGTGTGTAGAAGTCTTGCGGGTGTAATAGGTCTCTCGGTCTAAATTTCGAGAATCATTGTACAAGGGTTTAAAGTATAGTGGTACGCGTTGTGTCTTGCCTGCTTATTACGTTTTCTTTCTCTAACTCTTTTTATTTATTTTACGCATTTAATCAAAAATTTTAATTTCCGCACAATCACCCTATTCACTCCCCCTATGGTAATTTATAGTGGTATCAGAGGGAGGTGCTCATTAAAAGCTTAAAAGCTCGAGCAAAAGGTTCAATGGCCGAAATCACTCCTCCCGAAAACTTGTCCATTTATCTCCACTGGGACAAGTTTAACACGTTCACCTTATTTTGATGGAAAATGCTATGATATTTGGAAAGTTCGCTGTCTCACTTTTTGCAGATGTTTGGAGAAGAAGTATGGAACGTTTGTATAAAAAAAACAAATTCCTGTCAGTGACGGAAAGAGAGCTTTCACAAAAGTTGAACTAGCATTAAAAACCACATACTCCAAGGCTATGACAGCACTCTATGCAGGTCTAAATAATGAAGAGCTGATGCGATGTGGGCGAAACTGCAAAATGGCATATGAAATCTGGAACAACATGCTAAAACGGCATGAAGGAACCACATCTGAGGTAAAGGCAAAAGTAAATCTATGTTTTTATAAGTTTGATGTTTTTTTGTATGTTGCCAGGAGAGAATGTAAACCAGATGCTTACCCATTTTGACATTATCGCTCATGAGCTTGAGCGCTTAGATAAGGGGTTAGATGATGACCGAAAGGTCAGAAACCTCATAAGTTGTCTCACGCCTGAATGAGAAGTAAAAGCTGCCGCAGTGAGGGAAACGCTTGAAGAGAGAGTTCGACTACTACACTTTTCAAGAAAAATTGAAGACATATCAGATGAAGATGAGTGAAACAAAGAGGTACCGACAGAACATCGGGATTGAGCCTAAAACTGAAGAAAAGACCATCGCCTTAAAAGCAGAAAAATCACGACCATCAAAATCAGAGTCAGATTGTGAAGAATCAGATGAAGATATCGCATTGTTGACCAAACAATTTCGTAAGTATCTCAAACACAAAAAATATGATACGTCTCAAGGAGGAAGAGAAAAGGACAAAGATGACGTATGTTACAAATGCAAAAAGCTCGGACACATCCGTGCAAACTGTCTCTTCTCACAAGATAGGAGTAAAGACTGTCATCACTCTAACTCAGAATTCCAAAAGAAGACATTGAAGGCAACTTAGCTAGATTCAGACTCCAGTGGTGAAGAGCAAGAATGCAATGATTGTGGATTCATGGCTCTTGGAGATGGTGATGTGCAAACATCATTTCAAGAAGAGGTAATCGAAAAACCCACCTACGATGATTTAGTTCACATGTGTAATGGCTTAAAAGATTATGCAAAAAAATTAAGCCGTGAGTTGCGACAATATAAGTAAACATCTTATGAATCACATGACTCTTGCATTGCTAAAAATCAAAAGTTGAAAAATAAAAACTCCGACATTATTGAAAAATTTGAGTCATTTAGGAAAGATCATGATGTGTTGATAGATGAAAATGAAGGCTTAAATCTACAAATTCAAAAATCTTTGGCAACACATAATGAAAACCTAAAGAAAATTCATGAGAAATCTGTTTCTATTGCTAAACTTACCGATGATCTAAATGAATACAAAAGAAATTTTGAAGAGGTAGTGGAAGGTTGTAAGGAAACACTCGAATATAATAGAATACTTGATGCTACTCTAGACACTCTTCGTTGGAATACCAAAGACGATGAGAAGACTAAAAAAAGGCTTTGTAATAGAATAATTGAGCACGAAAAATTAGTTAAAAAACATGAAGGGCCCAGTTATCTTATTACAAGGAATTCAAGATCTTATCTTGATAATCGAGGTCTTAGTTAAGATGAGCCAACACAACATCAAAATTTCAAGCAATCTTGTCATACACATATGCATAGCCACCAAAATAGTTACAAGCCAACACATAATTATGCATATATGCATGATCCAAGACATAATCGTATTACATGTCACTATTGCTAAAAATTAGGACATATATCTTATAATTGTCGATTAAAAAGGAATACTAATTATGTTTGGGTGAGAAAGAACGTAAATGCAGGTTCAATACCAACTTGGGCACCCAAAATTACACCTACTAATTATGATGTAGGTGCATCAACTTATCAAATCTAAAAATCGGTGATACCTTGATAGTGGATGCTCAAACCATATGACAGGTGAAGCTAAATACTTTGCATCACTATTAAGGGAAGGAGGGAATAACATCATCTTTAGAGATAACAGCACTGGTCAAACCATTGGTAAAGGTAAATTACATTTTGGTTCATCATGCTCTATCGATGATGTAATATTGGTAAGAGGCTTGAAGAACAACTTACTTAGTGTTAGTCAGTTATGTGATAAAGGTTAAATAGTTACTTTTGATAAAAATGCATGCACTGTATTAGACAGTAACAAATCATGTTTACTTCTTGCTAATAGATGCAATAATGTGTATGTCATAAATTCTAATGAATTAGCACATGATATGAGATGCTTTGTAGCTAGAAACGAAGATGGCTGGCTATTGCATCGACGACTTGGACACACAACTATGGATAATCTTAACAACCTTATCAACAAGGAACTAGTGCGTGGAATTCTCAAAATCAATTTTGGAAAGGATAAGCATTGTGACACTTGTCAGTTCGGTAAGCAAACTAAAAATTCGCACAAGCCTAAGAAAACTGTATCAACTTCTAAACCTCTTGAACACTTGCACATGGATCTCTTTGGGCCATCACGAACACGTAGTAATGGTGGTGCACAATATGTTTTTGTAATTATAGATGATTACAGTAGATTTACTTGAGTTGCTTTTTGTCACAAAAGGATGAAACCTCGTATGTTTTTTTCAAAAATTCCGTCGAAGAGTCGAAAATGAGAAAAGTCTTACCATTGTTACTATTTGTAGTGATCATGGTGAAGAATTTCAAAATAGACTTTTTTACTTCATTTTGTGATGAAAAATGAATAAAATATGAGTTCTCTTGTCCTCACACTCCCCAACAAAATGTGGTTGTTGAGAGGAAAAATCGATCTCTCCAAAAAATGGCTCACACCATGATTAGTGAAAATGATCTACCGAAATCCTTTTGGGCAGAAGCTGTCAATATAGCATGTTACACCATTAACCAAATAATCATTAGAAAATATCTTGAGAAAATGCATTTCGAACTATATGATGGCAAAATTCCAAACTTGAGCTATTTTCATGTATTTGGATGCAAAGTGTTTATCTTAAATACCTTTGATAACTTGAGAAAATTTGATCGCAAGTGATGAAGGCGTATTCTTAGGGTATTCTCTTAGTAGCAAAGCATATCATGTATTTAATAAAAGAAGACGCACAATTCAAGAATCTATTGATGTTATATTTGATGAAACTAATTCTCTCTAAATAGAGATATTACATGTTATTGATGATGATGTGACATGTATCCGTGTTGAAAAGAAACAGGTACATACTGAATAAAGGCCGAATGAAGAATCCCAAAGCATCTCATTCCATCAAGATAAAGACTTTTCCATCAATCAAAGTACTAACAAATCCTTGATAGACGAGATGCACACACAACAAATTGATATCATGGAAGATGAGCACATTCTTCAAACTATACAAACTCAACCCCCCGCAAGTGAAAAGCATCCTGCTTGGAAAATTATGTCTAGTCATCCCTCAGATTTGATACGAAGTGATATGTTAAAGGGGGTAACTATTCGAACTCAAGCTAAAAATTTTATGTGTTTTTATGCATTCGTATCCAGACTTGAACCTAAAAATATTAAGGAGGCCCTGCAAGACAATGAATGGATCATTACCATGTAAGAAGAACTTAATCAATTTAAAAGGAATCAAGTATGGAGACTTGTTCCTAGACCCCCTAGTCAAACCATTCTTAGTACAAAATGGGTGTTTAGAAATAAGTTAAACAAATTAGGTAATATTATTCGAAATAAAGCTCGTCTTGTTGCTCAATGCTATAACCAACAAGAGGGAGTCGATTGTGATGAAACTTTTGCTCATGTTGCACGGCTTGAAGTCATTCGTATTTTACTTGCTTTTGCATCCTGCATAATTTTATGCTTTTTCAAATGGATGTAAAAAGTGCTTTTCTAACTGGTTATATTTCTGAAGAAGTTTATGTTGAACAACCACCTAGATTCACTAATCCACTACACCCAAACCATGTATTTCATCTTAATAAAGCGTTATATGGTTTGAAGCAAGCTCATCATGCTTGGTATGAGCGACTAAGTTCGTTCCTCATTCATATAGGTTTTTCAAAAGGCAAAGCTGACACCACACTTTTTATTAAACATTTTTTAATGATATTTTGATTGTTCAGATTTATGTTGATGACATTATATTTGAGTCTACTAATGAAAATCTATGCAAAATAATTTCTAAGCAAATGCAGGATGAATTTGAGATGAGCATGATGGGAGAATTCACATACTTCCTTGGACTTCAAATACAACAACGGAAGGACGAAATCTTTATAAACCAATCCAAATATGCAAAAGATATTGTCAAAAATTTTGGTCTTGATAGTGCAAATGCATTCAAAACTCCTATGGCTACCACCACTAAACTATCCAAAAACGAATCCGATAACAATGTTGATATTATTACCTATCGTGGTATGATTGGTAGCCTTTTTTATATTACTGCATCTCGTCCTGATATAATGTTTAGTGTTTGTTTATGTGCTCGTATTCAATCATGCCCAAAAGAATCTCATTTGGTTGCAGTTTAGCGTATCATTCGATATCTTAAAAGCACACCAAATGTCGGTCTTTGGTACCCAAAAAATAGAAACTTCTCTCTTATGGGTTTTTTAGATGTCGACTATGCTAGAAGTCTAACAGATAGAAAAAACACCAGTGGTACATCTCACTTCTCAGAAAGTTGTCTTGTTTCATGGGTATCTAAGAAACAAAATTTCGTAACCTTGTCCACTGCCGAAACCGAATATATAGCCACCGGATCTTGTTGTGCGCAGGTATTATGGATAAAACATACATTAGAAGACTACAAAGTATTCTTTGATCACATCCCCATTAAATGTGATAATACTAGCACTGTTCACATGACTAAGAGTTCTGATCAATATAGTTGTACTAAGCATATAGAAATACGATATCACTTTATTAAATATCCTTTTCAAAAGAAAGATATTGTCCTTTAGTATGTTTCAATTGATTTACATGTAGCTAATATTTTTACAAAGCCCTTAGATGAATAACGTTTTCATTATTTGAAAGGAGAATTAAATGTTATTGATATTTCAGCATAATTTTTTTTTCGGTCAACGGAACAGTCGACTATCATCCTTTCAGGATGTACGGTCGCTCGTTCTTCTCTTTGTTGTGTTTACAATAATTATGATTCCTTCTTCGGTCGACTGTGCAGTCGACCGAATCCCTTTCTGTTGTTTTTACAGTCTACCTAATTTTCTTATTACTTTCGACCAGTCGACTGTGTGGTCGACTGGCCTTTATTCTGCCAGTTTTGTTGTTGTTGTTTTCTTTTCTATTTTTATTCTCTTTTGGTGTGTTTCAAAAAAGGGGAGAATTTAGAATTTAGAATCTTTTAATTAAATCAATCTCATGTCTCTCCTCTACTATTTTGTATTGATGAAATCTCAAATCTATGATATCATGCAGAACTCTCACTGTATATCAATGAGCTTCGTGATTCATGGTATCATGTAAGAAGATTTCTTTATGGTTTTCTAAAATGCCATGTTTTTTTTCTTCTGTCTCTCAATCTATATCTCCCAAAGTTGCTTGTCTTTTAAAATTTACAAATACATGTTTTTGAAACAAGCTTTCATATAAAATGTATCATGAACACACTCATTTAAATTTGTACATGTATAAATTTAGGGGGAGTATTAGATTAAGGGGGAGAAGTTGAATCTAATTTATTTTTAAACTTAAATTCTAAAGTATGTTTTGTTCACACCAAAAGGAGGAGCTTGTTGACCCTAAGTTTGGTGTGCACACAACGTATTATGTACAACTAATATTTTCAGTTAAGATTTATAGGATATACAGAAAAAGGAAAATTAAAATAAAGATCTTAAATGATTTGAATCCAAACAAAAGAGGCATGAATCGAAAAAATCAAGGAATATTGCAACACAAGAAACATGTGCATCAAATCTTCAAGGAACCAAGCATGATTTAATTATTCATTTATGTTTTTGTGAAAAAATGCTATTTAAAGGTTGTTTGACTGATTTATTTATTTTTTGTATGAATATAATGTAGATTCGCTAAATAAAAGTCGAACCTGCACAATAGCAGTCGACTGCACAAAATGTCGGTCGACCGGTCATCGCTCGACTTTCAAGTTGAAAGATGCAACTGCTCACAAATGTGGTCGACTGTAAACATGCAGACTTGACTTTTTCGAAAATATTTTCTCTTTTAAGATATTTACTCGCTTTATAAATAGAGGCAAATTTATTGAGTATTCTTCAGCTCTTGCAATTATAATTCTTCTGCACTAATCATTCAATCAACGATCCGAGTGTGGGCTTTTATTGTTTTCTTTAGTCAATATCGCTTTAGATCTTGAGATTTTTTCTTTTCTTCCACTTAGATGAGTTTTTGTGGGACTTGTGTGTAGAAGTCCTATGGGTGTAATAGGTCTTTCGGCCTAAATTTTGAGAACCACTGTACAAAGGTTTAAAGTATAGTGGAATGCTTGTGGCGGAAAATTGCTACAAGTAGGTGGTGTGGACATAGACCTGGGGATCGAACCACGTTATATCGTTGTGTCTTATCTGCTTACTGCATATGCTTTCTCTAACTCTTTTTCTTTATTTTAAGCATTTAATTCAAGTTTTTAACTTCTGCACAATCACCATGTTCACCCCCCTAGAGTGATTTACACAACTATCAAATATCATTAAAAATTAAAAGCATATTCAGACTTTTTTATTTTATTTTAATTTTTACTCTTTCAAATTCTCTCTCCATGTTTAGATTGGAGTCAAATTATCTCTTTACATTTTTTTTTGATATATTGTGTTGATGTATTTTTTTTTCTCTTAATCACATATTAATTTATTTGTGGGATATTCAAATTTTAAATTTTATTAATTAAAATAACCAACTAATAAAAAAATTGAGTGATTATATCATAGTTACTAAATTTGTAGATATAATTTCAATTGGTTGCAGAATTTGTAATTGTTATGTTCCAATGGGTAGAATTTTTTTTGCAACTAAGGGATAAAAATGTTTTTTTACACAGATGTTAAATAAGTATATATATATACATATATATATATATATATATATATATATATATAGAGAGAGAGAGAGAGAGAGAGAGAGAGAGAGAGAGAGAGAGAGAAAGGTTCGGGTGAGAACCATTCCCTGGGGTGAGAACCTAAGGGCCTATCCCAGCCATTCATCTGACTAATATTAACGGTCTAGATCTTATCCGTTATAATTAATTAGATTAATTAATTTTTGATTTTAGATGTCAATCCCTTTAATTAAGCGTTGGGGACCGCATAATAAAAGGAATGAAGATATTAGACAGATTTTTCGATCAATATTTTTTGCCGTTTTTATTTTATTTGCAACCGAACCACATTCATCATCAGGATGATGAACACGTCCGATTACGACGACGGTAACCCTACTGCCAAAACTTCCGGTGTAGACAATCCGAATAATATCCAAACACCGTTCCCGTCTCCTCCAATGAATCCGAAGAAGGTGGATACACCAGGTTTTCATTCTACTATGTTTTAATGTTTCTGATTATTGTATTTCTTGTTATATAGAACGTCGATCAGGTCATTATATACCTCCTTTTTTTTCCTGTTGTTTGCAGATTTATATTTTATAAATAGAAACATAATATACAGTACTGTATAAGAATCATCAATTACAAGATAATAAACAAAGCAATGTGTTATAGTTATTTTAATTCATGACATCGTTTATATTCGAAAGAAATAACACTTCCATCTTCGAAAGAAATAACACAAACACAGCAATTACAACAAGTTTTATATAACAATATATAGATAATTAATTTGCTACTGCATAGGCTCTGAAAACAAAAGAGCAACTGCATAGCAATTAATTAGCAACTGCATAGCAACTGCATAGCAAATATTTAGAAACTCAATATTTCATGTAAATAGCAACTGCATAGCAATTAATTAGCAACTGCATAGACTCTCAAAACAAAACAGCAACTGCATAGCAATTAATTAGCAACTGCATAGCAACTGCATAGCAATTATTTAGAAACTTAATTTTTCAAGTAAATAGAAACTGCATAGCAATTAATAAGCAATTGCATATCAAATGCATAGAAACTCAAAACAAAATAGCAACTGCATAGCAATCAATTAGCAACTGCATAACAACTGCATAGTAACTATCATCAACTACATAATATACACTACTGTATAATAATCATCAAATATAAGATAATAAACAAAGCATTGAGTTTTACTTATTTTAATTCATAACATCGTTTATATTCGAAAGAAATATAACATCCATCTTCGAAAGAAATAACACAAACACAGCAATTAGAACAAGTAAAAATATTTAAAACAGCAACAACTATACAGTTAATTAGCAACTGTTTATAATATAAACAGCAACTACATATTATGTAAACAACAACTACACTATACTGCATATTGTTAGCAACAACTTCAGTATAACTATAAATAGCAACTACATATTATATAAACAACAACTACAGCGTACTAAATAGCAACTCTTTTATTAGAAAACAAAAAAAATACTGGAATTGAAAATAGCAAATACTGAACAGCAAGATACATAGCAAATAATGAAAATTCGCAAATACTGATTAGCAAGATTTATACTTTTTTTTAAAATCTTATTTGATATAAATGTCATAACAACGTTTATATTGATTTTGTAGTTGGAAATAAAATTATTCCAGTCCAGGGTTGTACATTGTCGATATCGTCCGGATTAACTGAATGCCATATACCTCATTGCGACAGTGACTTGAAGCCTTTTGTCGGCAAGCAATTTGCTAATATGAATGACGGGATAAAGTTTTATACAGAATACGCCGCAGCTTGTGGTTTTGATGTTCGGCGGGGTGGCGACAAGAGAAAACGTGGTTTAATTACACACAAGTGGCTTTATTGTAACAGGCAGGTAAATAAGAATACCGTTAAGTCCGATGTTTCAAACAACCATCTTAATAATGATATTGTCGAGGAGAATATTGTAGAGGAGAATGATCCGATTGATAAGCCAAAAATCAAGAGGCGTCGGGTATCGAAACGGCTAGACTGCAAGGCTCTTATGCTTTTAAAACACGAAACAAATTCGAACTACATTGTCTCTAAATTCGTCGAGCATCATTCTCACCCGTTAGTGCCATTGGTTCAGAGACAATTCCTCGACGCGAATAAAACATTAAATCCCGGTCACCAGAATTTCATTCTTAATTGTGCTAGAGCAAATATAGGTCCGATGAAGTCTTACAGGTTATTCAAAGAGGTTGTTGGATCTTACTCCAATATCGGATGCACAAGTGTTGAGTTCAAAAATTTCTCGCGCGACCTTAAGGCATATGCGCTTGGTGTTGATGCTTAAATGGCTTTGGACAGGCTTTTTAGGAAAAAAGAAATAAGTCCAGCCTTTATTTTGGAGTACGATGTCAATGAGAAAGACCAGCTGACACGTGTCTTTTGGGCTGACTCAATATGCCGCAGAAATTATGCCGTTTTCGGTGATGTTCTGAGCTTTGATGCTACTTATTCAACTAATAGGTACGAGCATGCGTTTGTTTTTTGATTTTAAGTAGCCACAAATATTACATATATTAGTTGGAAACAATATTATTATTGCTTGTTTCTCATTTCGCAAATTTCTGTACTACATGATGTGAATTCACTATATAGCAACTGAATGTATTATGCAGTTGCTTTGCAGTTGCTAATTAATTGCTATGCAGTTGCTCTTTTGTGTTTGAGCTTCTATGCAGTTGCTATTTTGAATTGAAAATATTTATTCCCAAATTAATAGCAACTGCAGAATCATTCACCATTTCGTTCGTTGCAATTACTGTTTATTACAGTTGCTATTTATAATTATTGCAGTTGCTGTTTAAGTGGTCAGGTATTACCGTATAACTATTTCAGTTGCTATTTATAGTTATTACAGTTGCTATTTATAGTTATTACAGTTGCTATTTATAGTTATTTATGTCAAACAAAACAGGATACTTGTAGATTTTTTTAAAAAAATATGTCCACAATCAAGTTTATGCTAATTTTTATATATCCATAGGTATAACATGATCTTCACTCCGTTCACGGGAAAAGACAACCACGGCGGATGTATAACTTTTGCTGCTGCGTTGCTCACTAAGGAAGATGTCGATTCTTACACTTGGGTGCTTGAGAAATTTAAAGATTGCATGGGTCATTGCCCCTCAATGATTATTACAGACCAAGACCCTGCATTGAAGATTGCACTTGAACGCGTATTTCCTGGTGTCAGGCGACGCCTGTGCATGTGGCACATCATGCAGAAGTTGCCTTTGAGGCTACAAAATAAAGTGAAAGATGACGACATTTTCAAATCGATGTTGAGGTCGATTGTTTGGACAAGCCTCATTGAGCCACCAGAATTTGAAGATAAGTGGGTTACATTAATGACCGAATACGGAGTTCAAGACGACAATTGGTTGAAGTCAATGTTTCAGATATGTCGGTTTTGGATCCCAGCATATTTTAGGGACTGCCCTATGAGCAGCTTGCTACGAACTACATCAATGTCTGAGAGCGAAAACAATTTCTTCAAAATACACTTCAACCCTCGATCAAACTTGATTGAGTTTTTCATGTTTTCTGAAGGGGCTTTAGAGAAACAGCGAAATGAATACGACAAGTTGAACAACAAGAACACCTTATCTGTCTCCATTCCCATCACCCAGTTGTTGATCGAGAGACATGCTAGCAAGGTATACACGTCAACAATTTTCAAAGAAACGCAAAAGGAGATCGTCTCTGCATGTTATGATTGTAGCATTGTCAGTATCACAAAAGGCTTCCTAAGTTCCACATATGAAATAAGTAGTGACAGTAGCGATATAGCAACTGTCACACACAACAACACTGCTGAGGATGTGACATGCACCTGCAAGAAGTTTACAATGATGGGCTTACTATGTCGGCATATTTTCTGGGTGTTCAAAGATCAAAAACTTGAAGCTATACCTGATAAGTATGTTATCGACCGATGGACTAAAACAGCTGAATCGAAGCCAATACACCAACTTGACGACAATGTCCTTAACGACTGCGCAAGCATTGATGAGCAAAAGTCTATCATGAATAATTTAATTTCAGATTTTTACTCGTGTATTGGTCTTATTGATGGTAACATCCCGAAGATGTCGAGTTTCCACCGCTGCATCAAAGAACAAATGGCCCTGCTTAATTCCACCAAAGAGACACAAGCTGGTCCGTCTACCAAGAATAGGATGTTCGAAACGCATTTCGGAGCTCCTGCTCCTGAACAAGTCTCGGTGCATCCACCAACCAAGGTCAGCACCAAAGGAAGTGGTAGTAGACTTGTTTCTCGTCAAGAAGCTGCGATTGAGCGCAACAAGAAACCGTTGCGTACGTGCAGCATATGCATGAAAAAAGTTAGACATGATGCTAGAAACTGTCCTGGCCGAACAGTTGTCGTTGAAGAAGACATCGGAGTCGAATGATTTTATGCAGTTGCTATTTTGAATTCAATCTATGTTCATAGGTTACTGTTAACTATTTGATATTTTGTTTCTATGGTGTTGCTATTTTAATATCAAATTTGTAACGTTAATTATATAGTTACTTTGAGTTCGAAATAAACAACATAAGTTCCTCTGTAGTTGATATGCAGTTGCTAATTAATTGCTATGCAGTTGCTATTTACTGTAAATAATGAGTTTCTAATTAATTGCTATGCAGTTACTAAGCAGTTGCTAATTAATTGCTATGCAGTTGCTATTTTGTTTTGAGTTTACAGTTGCTATATACAGTTTTGAGTTTATAGTTTTGAGTTTATACAGTTTTAATTAATTGCTATACAGTTTTGAGTTTGTAGTTGCTATGCAGTTGCTATATACAGTTACTGTTTATTACAGTTGCTATTTATAATTATTACAGTTGCTGCTTAAGTGGTCAGGTATTGCTGTATAATTATTACAGTTGCTATTTATAGTTATTACAGTTGCTATTTATAGTTATTACAGTTGCAGTTACTGTTTATTACAGTTACTATTTATAATTATTACAGTTTCTGTTTAAGTTCGAAATAAACAACATAAGCTTCTATGTAGTTGCTATGTAGTTGCTAATTAATTGCTATGCAGTTGCTATTTACTTGAAATATTGAGTTTCTAATTAATTGATATGCATTTGTTATGCAATTGCTATGCAGTTGCTATTTTGATTTGAGTTTCTATGCAGTTGCTATTTTTGAATTGAAAATATTTATTCCCAAAATAATAGCAATTGCAGAATCATTCACCATTTCGTTCCATACAGTTACTTTTTATTACAGTTGCTATTTATAATTATTACAGTTGCTGTTTAAGTGGCCAGGTATTGCTGTATAATTATTTCAGTTGCTATTTATAGTTATTACAGTTGCTATTTATAGTTATCACAGTTGCTATTTATAGTTATTACAGTTGCTATTTATAGTTATTATAGTTGCTATTTAAAATTAAAGTAATTATGATGTAGGTTTGTAAATATCAAAAATATTCTTATTGTGGAATACAATTTGCAGTCATAATGATCATGAAAATAAATAAACCAATCACAACGTGTAAAATGAGCCTATATCGATCAAAAACAACATCATTCATTAGTATACAAAAGAATCATACTGTTTTGCAATTTCAATATCATTCATTAGTATACAAAAGAATCATTCATTAGTATACAAAAGAATCATACGTCTGACTACTATAATCTAATGACACTCAGACCGTTGGCGGCTTGTAATTAAGCAGAATGGGTCCCAAATCTATTGGCTCATCCACGCATTGCTGCTGATAGTGGAGGTTTGATGCTGCATCAACTTGATCCTTTAAGGTATTAACATCAGATTTCAATTTGGCAGCACAGTACTTAATCCTCAATACATTAAGCTGTCTCTTATTGTTCTTCTTTAAGCCATTATTCCAATTTTTTTCTCCCCCGCCATGATATGTCTCCATGTGGCGCATCAGAAACACTCCACAATCCTCCTTGTTTTTGTCGTCCCTCCAAGGCATACTCAGCCTCCGTATATTTACATTCTGCAGTTCCATGGACTCCTTAATTTTTCCTTTTGACTCCAAAAATAGATTAAACAATTGGCTCTGCAAGAATGTTTAAAAACAGTATTAACTAAATGTAAGCTGCACTCACAAAGTTATAAATTTAGGTTTGCAATTATCATAATGTTCGTACCAGTGATCCTGGAACATCGCCATATTTCGTCTTCAACGAACCAGTATCCATCGCCGAGGAGTTATCAATAAGATCAATGGACATATTCTTCAAGTCATATACCATCATGTAAAAATGACTTGCATGTATTATTGGAAACACAAACTGCATACGCAAAACGAAATATGCATAGTAGTCAAGTCAACAATCATATTATATACATGAGGATAGCAATTTTTAAGTATCTAAATAGCAATTTCTAAATTACTTAATAGAAACTTCACACTGACTAAAGGGTAACTAATTGAATAGGAATTTCTAAATAACAAAATAACAATTTCAAATTAACTAAATAGCAACAAATTCTTTTTACGTCACAAATTGTAAGATATGCCTATCATTAAAAAACTAGTATCAGACACGTGCACACGTGCACGTGGAAAAAATTGAAGGATAATGAAAAGGGTAAGAAGAAAATAATTTCCAAACCGATCCACTGTCGAAAATATTTACAAAAAAGGTCCACTTTCTAAAATATTTACCAACGTTAGTCAATAATTAAAAAGAAAATATTTTTCAAACTGATCCACTTCCGAAAATATTTACCTAACAGGTCCATTTTCGAAATTATTTACCAATACTGACTGGGTTACTGACTAAGGGGTTCTCCCATTATAGTAGTAGAGATTAATAACCATCAAACTTACGATGTCAATGCTGCCCAATTTCATCCACTTCGTATCAACGATTTCCTCATCAAGTCGCTCAAAGAACTTCTCGCATCGTCTATTCATACTCCATTCTTTAACAGGGTTCACAGCAGTGTATGCCTAACCGTATATTATGTTAGGCCGAAAATAGTGGTGAAACAAACAAAAGAATGCAAAAAAAAAAAAAATAATAAATGAAAAATAAAAATAAATAAATAAATAAATAAATAATTTCAGTCAGACTCACAGTTAGGTATGTAGATGCGAAGAATCTACATGGTGAACCTTTCGACCGAGACATCTCCTTGTGATTGAGTATTATACTCCTGTTACCGCTGATTTCGGTGTGGGGGTAAACAGATAGAATTTGTGAGTCCGGGAAAAAGCCTGAACAGTTGACTCGGCCTTCTTGCTCCTGCTGCGACCTGCAAGGAAGTGCGAGACACCGGGGTTGATTCCGGCGACGCACCCTCCGACGCTCTTGTCAGTAATCAGGAAAAAGATTAAGAAAGAGCTTAAGTGGTCAAAAAGTGATTAACCTGGTCTTGGTGGTAGAGGGGCTGTATTTATAGTCGCCTTTGGAACGGTTAGGATCCTGATTTCCTGCCTAACAGCCAGGAGAAAAATCCTCCTATTCTGTTTTTAGGAAATTAGGTCCTGATTCCCTGGTGAGAGCTAATCAGGCTTATTGATTTGATTTAGTCAAATCAGTGGCCTGATTCTCCTCTTGGTGGACCGGGCTTGCATTGGGTCGGGCCCCGTGCCCAGTTGAAGTGGATCTATTCGCGGGTGGTTGGTTTTGTGAGAAGGAGGCCCAATACCCGTTTTGGATCCATCTGTATGTGAAATTACCTTTTTACCCCCGTGCTTCAAGATTCGTGCTCGATCTGGACGGTTCTGATTTAACCCCATTTTTAGCCATATCACGAGCCCCCCACTCCTAAAGACTGAGTGTGATCAGACTTTGAGGAGTAGTCTAGCTGTTTTAGTGGCTGGTGGAGTTGTATCGGAGTCCAAATATGGGATTTTGAATCTAGAAAGGGGGTAGTGAGGTAGCTTTTGACGCCGCTGGCTGTTCTCTGGTCAGATCGGGTATTTAAGGGGTTTTATCTATTTTTTCGGACTATTTATTTAATTTTGCGACGTGTTTACTAATCGTTCGGGGGTCTTTAACGGTACACCCTGGGTAATAATTGTTCGTCTAGGGGTTCGAAAATGTCCCCCCAAGTTTCCAACTATTTTCCAGGAATTTTAGTTAATTTTCCCGAATTTTTAGTAATTTTTTCGCAATTTTTAAATAAATAAAACGATAAAAAACGATTTAAATACCGATTAATGACGTGGCTCGATCTGAACCGTTGATCATGGACGAGCGCGAATTTCGTAAAGATCTGACGGTTGTTACCGCTCGGCAGCGTTTTTCTCCGTTTACGAGCTCGGGAAGGCGCTTGCTCGGCTGCCGACCGGGGGTAGGGGGTTCGGCAGGCCGAGTGACGTGGCGCCATCTGAGCTGTCGGATGCTGGTGCGCATCTCGAGACGGGCGCGGTTCCCAAAAAAATGCTATCTTGTCTTTTAGTACACGCGGCGCAATCTGGGCCGTTCATCATTGGGATTGCGAGTTTCTGAGAGATCCAACGGTTTAAGTAGCTCGGTGTCTTTTTTCTCCATTTACCAGCTCGGGAAGGCACTTGCTCGGAAGCCGACCGAGGGGGCGTGGCTTCGATCATCCGAGTGACATGGCACTATCTGAGCCGTCGGATGATGGCGCGCATCTCGAGACGGGCGCGGCTCCCAAGAAAATACTATCTTGTCTTTTAGTGCTCTCGGCGAGATCTGGGCCGTCTGATTGAGATCAGACGCGAAAGTTGAGGGGAAAGTGAGTTTTCCCCGTTTACACGCTCGGGAAGGCACTTGCTCGGATTCCGACCGGGCCCAATTGCCGGCATGTTCGGATCGCATGTAGCTCAGATTTGGATCTGTTGGAGCCGAGCCAGCTGACTTGGTGAAGGAGACAGTGGTGATGGGCCTTCACGACGTTTCGAGAGTAGCCCAAAAGTCGCAAACTTTCGTTTGGAAGTCCAAGGGACATCCCAATTTTACTATAAATCTTCACCCCCCCCTAAGACCAAGTCTCACTTTTCACTTTTACTCTCTCTCTTCAGTTTTTACTCCGCTTCGAAGTTTTTAGCTCTCTGGTGGTGTTGCTAGCTGTCGCGGTAGCATTTCTAGTTCCGGCGAACTTTCCGACCGCACCTATCACTTCAAGGTCAGTCTCTTTCCCTTCTCTTTTTAGGAAAAAATGGTTAAGATTTCGGCTGAGACCCCCGCCTCGGAGCAAGCCGTTGGCCGAGGGGATAAAGGGAAGGGAGTAATGGAGCCGAGCGAGCGAGACGTTGTTCGTCCGGATAAAGAGGGTGAAGTGGCCGAAGTGCCCGAGGAAGTCGCGGCGGAGTCCCGAAAGGGTAAAGCTGTGATCACGATAGTGGAAACGCCGAAGAGAGCGGGGGCGTTTGGTCGGCAGCCCATTACCGTGTCGAGCATGGGAGGCGTCCGGGATTACGCCGAGGATACCTTGGAGAGGGTCACTCAAGGTACGGCTAAGCTGGTGGAGGAGAACGAGCCTAGGGAGCTGTCCGAGGTTGACCACAGGATCTCGACTCTTACCGAGACAGATCTTCGTCTGATCCGAGAGGGTTTCCAGATCCCTCTTAAGTATGTACTGATCCTTCCTGGGCCGGGGTTCCGAGCCAACACAAAGTCCTCGTCGGACGTATGTGTCTTTCCGGTCGACTCCCTCATTGCCGGGCTCCGCTTTCCCTTCCACCCGTTCGTGGTTGAAGTCCTGGTCTGGTACGGTTTGAGTCCCGCCCAACTGATGCCGAACACATGGAGGCACGTCGTGGCGTTCCTCCTCCGATGCCAAGAGATCGGCGCCAAGCCGACTATGTACCTCTTTCGGAGTCTCTTCCGACCTTGCCAGCCGAGGCGGGACGAGCAGAGGTTTTTCCTTTCCCCTTGGACGGGAGTTAAGTTGATTGAGAACCCGGACTCGATCAAACATTGGAAGGACAAATACTTCCTCGTCCGAACTCTGACGCCATGGGTGATACCGACAGTCTGGGCGAAGGATGGCCTGCCCAAGCGTACGAAGAAGGACGTCCCGCTGAATGCTGAGGAGGCTGAGGTCCAGAGGAAGCTCCTCGCTCTGCCGACGCTCAGCTGGAAGGATATTACCGAAGAGCATCTGTTCCGTGGGGGTCTCAGTCCGATCGACCCTCGTATGCTTCTGGTATTTATACTTCTTTGTTTAAAGCTCATGAAAATTTTTCTAAGTTTTTTCATTCGGCTTTTGCAGAGACGATGAAGCTCGATTACAAGGCTCTGGTGGCGAAGGGTAGGCAGAGCAGGAGAAGAAGAAGAGGCCGTCGGCAGCGCCTCAGGACAGCCGGGCCTCGAAGAAGGCCTCGGTTGTGAAGACTGCCGACCAACCGAAGGTCGCGGTCCTCAAGGAGGGGGAGATCGAGGTCCTTGTCTCTCCAACGAAGGTCGCGATCCCCGAGCAGGGGGGGGTCGTGGTCCCCGATCCTCTCGCCTCGGATGCACCTGCCCTACCTCGGAGGCGGACGCTCCCGGTCCGTCGAGCAGCGGGTTCGGGGTGACGGATGCGCTGTTCCTCCCAGTTCCGCCCCTTACCTCCGACGCGGAGAAGATCTTGACCGAGCGTCATAAGCAGATCTTCGTCCCCGATTGGCAGGTGATGAACGTCGACGGCTTTTTGGGCGACGGAAACATCTGCATGGAGGCGGTGAGGCACCTGCCGACCCCGAAGGATCGAGCGACCCTGAAGGCCGGGATGGCAGGGGACGCCGTGATGCAGATTGCCCGGAACGGTAAGTATGCTAAGCTCTTCTTTATCCAAATTTCTTCCTTAGAATTTTTCTAAGTTCTTGGACTCGGATTTTAACGTGTTGTTCTCTTCCAGACCCTCTGCCACTTCAATTTCTTGGTCGAGGAGTTGGCGAAGAAGGATCAGGAGAAGGAGAAGGAGAGGGCGGAGCGCGTCAAGGTCGCGAAGCAGCTTGATTCCGAGCTGCTTCTTTCGACGAAGAGGGCTACCGAAGTGGAGGGGCTGGAGAAGCAGCTGGCCGACGCCGTTCAGCTGTCAAAGGACACGGCGGCCAAGCTTGAGGCCTCGGAGAAGGAGATGGCCGAGCTGAAGGATACGGTGGCTAAGCTCGAGGCGTCGGTGAAGGAGGCCGCCGAGCTGAGGGAGGAGCTGGCCAAGGCTCGGTCGGAGGCGGAGGACGCTCGGAAGGAGGCCGAGAAGGTCAAGGCCAAACTCCTCAGGAAGGTGAAGAGGGTGAAGAAGGCCGTGCAGGAGGAGGTCGCGCTGCACATGCTCCAGAATATGGTGGATGCCTACGGTCGAGCCTTGCAACATGTGGTCGCCAAGAACCCGGGTTTCGATACGTCCTCCTACAACTTCTACGACCTCGTGGAAGGGGAGGAGGTTGTCCCCGAGGGGTTGATCGGCCCCGAGGGGGAGGTGGAGCCCGTCGAGGACCCGTGGAAGGCCGAGGTCGAGGAGGAAGAGGAGGACGACTCCGAGGGGGAGAGCAGGAGCGAAGGCGGAGGCGGAGGCGAGGGCGAGGACAAGGCCGAGGAGTCGACGGACCCGAACGACAAAAAGGTCGACCCCTGACTCGGTTGTCTTCTTTTCTTTTTCTTTTTTTTGTTTTTGTAAGCCTAACTGCGGACTGGCCACCGCTGTTGTAGAACTCTTTGAATTTTGAATGAAAAAATATTTTGTTTGGCCAAAATTTGCCCAAGTGTTGAGTCTCGGACTTAGTGTCTGTTTTGGCGTAAATTTCTCCAAGTGTTGGGCCTCGGATTTATCTCTGCTTTTCAGGTGAGATTCGGTCCGATCACGGAGGTTGCATACCTTCGGAAGGAGCTGGCGAAAACGATGGACGAGCTCTTTCAGAGCCGGTATAATCGATATCTCCTGCTCGGCAAACTGGAGGATATGAAGGCAGCTCTGCGGAGGTATGGTCGCGAGCTGTACCAGTATCGGAAGCGCTCTTCAGCTCCCTATCCCGAAGGCGAAGTCGAGAATCTCCGTAGAGAGCTTACTGCCGCCGAGCAGAAGAATGACGACCTTTTGGCCGAGGTCCAATACTTGGAGCTAGCGAAAAAAGAACGTTCGGCGGAGGGGGAGAAGCTGGCTTCCGAACTGGAGAAAGCGTCAACCGAGCGCAAGAGGCTATCGGCCGAAGTCGACAGGCTCAGAAGGATCACCATAGATAGGGGGATCGAGGTCACTCATTACCGACGGCTCGCGACTGATAGCGCCAATGCCTCGGACCCGTTGAGGGCCCCTCGACCGAAGAAATTGGCGAAGGACGACGTCTTGAGGGATAGAATTATCGAATTGGAGGAGGAGATCGCGTCGCTCAAGCCAGTGCCGGAGAGAGCTAATGTCCGCAGCACGTCGTGCACTCGCGAGGAGAGCGCGAGGGGGATCACATTTTACGAACTTGCGACGCGGTCGCCTGTGACCCGGCGGAGTCCGGCCGATGCTCAGAGTAGCGCGGCTGTCTCGTCGAGCGGTGCCTCGGTCGGCACCGCTGTTAGGACCATCAGTGAAGGGGGATCACGCTTCGTTGGTTTAGGGTCGAGCTCGGAGGGGAGGCCTCGTCGTCCTCGCGTTTCCCTAAACCGAAGCATTCCCCTTCCGAAGAGGCCCTGATCATGTTGTTTTCCATTTCCTGTTGGTTGTTGTAAAAACCCAATTATGGGGTCGGTCGACCGCCTGTAACACTATTATGTCTGAATGCAAATAGTTCTGAAAGATTTTCAAGTGTTAGACTTCGGCAGTGTATTGAAACTGTGTTATTCCTTTTCCTTTCCTTTCAGCTCGTGGTGACGATCCATGACTCGGACTCCGAACGTTCGAATGATGACTCCGAATCCGAGGCCACCTCTGGAACGGTGGTTCTGAGCCCTAGGAGTGCCGATCTGAAGTTACGCCGAGCCGAGAGTGAGTGGATCCACCTTTCGTCTGTCCTCAGTCTCCGGGAAGCCGAGATCCAACGCCTGGAGAATAGGATCGTCGAGCTGAGCCCCGGAGGAGAGGATGAAGACTCGCAAACCGCATTCAGCAACGCTCTTCGGGTCAAATGCATTCGGCACAACCAGTCGAAGATTATTGCCGAGCGGGATGACTTGCTCTCGGAGATGCGGCACTTGCAGGCTGTGATGGCGAAACACCGGGGGGAGGCAGAGGAGCTGCCAGCCGAGGAGGACGAACAGTCTAGTGAGGATGTTTCTATATGAGAGACAAGTGTAGTGGGTCGGGCATTGTACGTTTTGTTTGCGAACACTTTGTAATGGAATGTTTTGTATTATGCACCGACAATTAATAAAATTCCCCTTCGTTGTTTTGCATATTCGTTTTCGCCTGTAGCTATGTTGGTCGCGCCGAGACCTTTGAACCGAGCGTGTTTGTTTAACCGAACGGACCCCCATGAGTACGGTATTCTGTCGTTTAGCGGCTCTGACACGGTACGATAAAAGTCCCTAGGCGGCTCTGTGCCCAAGAAAGCGCTATTTTGTCGTTTAGAGCAGGTGGCGTGATCTGGGGCGTTGAACGTAGGCGCGAATCTCGAGGCGGCTCAGTCCCCAAGAAAACGTTATCTTGTCGTTTAGCGCAGGTGGCGAGATCCGAGCCGTCTGATCGAGATCATGCACGAAAGTTGAGGGGAAAGTGTGTTTTCCCTGTTTACACGCTCGGGAAGGCACTTGCTCGGAAACCGACCGAATGCGTGTGTCTTCGGGCTTCGGCTAATAGTTAAGAGAGTTCGGATTATGTGTTCCGGACCTTGGGTATAGTTCAACGGCTGTGGGAGCAATTCCGAACGGCGATCTACCCCTGGTTCGTCCGGAGACGAGCCGAGGTGGTAAAGTCGAGCCGAGTGTTGGACTCCGAACCATCGGTATAGTTCAACGGCTGTGGGAGCAATTCCGAACGGCGATCTACCCCTGGTTCGTCCGGAGACGAGCCGAGGTGGTAAAGTCGAGCCGAGTGTTGGACTCCGAACCATCGGTATAGTTCAACGGCTGTGGGAGCAATTCCGAACGGCGATCTACTCCTGGTTCGTCCGGAGACGAGCCGAGGTGGTAAAGTCGAGCCGAGTGTTGGACTCCGAACTATCGGTATAGTTCAACGGCTGTGGGAGCAATTCCGAACGGCGATCTACCCCTGGTTCGTCCGGAGACGAGCCGAGGTGGTAAAGTCGAGCCGAGTGTTAGACTCCGAACCATCGGTATAGTTCAACGGCTGTGGGAGTAGTTCGGAACAGCGGTTCGCCTCTGGTCCGTCCGGGGACGAACCGAGGGAATGAGGCCGAGCCAAACGTGGACTCCGAACCATTGGTTGAAGTAATGTATAAAAAAAAACAGGCGATAAGGGGGGAGAAAAACATGCAGATTCACAAACATAACAGAGCTTTCTTTATTGATTTCGATGGCGAACCGCTTTACATAGTACAATTTATGAAAAAATGGGTTACAAGTCGGAGGATTGGAATGGCCCGATACTCCTTGTTACTTAGAGTGGCGTCGGAACGCTCTCTTGGTATTTTAGGAGGTGGTCGGCATTCCAGGTCCTCGGAAGCTCTCTGCCTTCCATGTCTTCGAGATGGTATGCCCCAGGCCGGACGACTTTTATGATCCGGTACGGACCTTCCCAGTTCGGAGCTAGCTTGCTCTTCTGACCGGGGAAGGATATGGCTAGCTTCCTCAGTACTAAATCTCCTTGTTTAAGGTTGGCGGGTCGGACCTTCTTGTTGTAGGCCAACTCGACTCTTCTTCTGTAATTCTGCTGCCGAATTGACGCTCTCTCCCTCAGCTCGTCCACCAAATCTAAACTTGCTCTGAGGTCTCGGGCGTTCTGCTCTTCGCTGTAGGCAACAAGGCGAGGAGAAGGTATCCCGACCTCGAGGGGAATCACGGCCTCGGCCCCGTATGTAAGATTGAAAGGGGACTCCCTGGTGGGGGTCCGCTTGCTTGTGCGGTAATTCCACAAGACATTGGGGAGTTGGTCGACCCACAAACCTTTGGAGCACTTGTCCAACCTCTTCTTGATGCCTGCAAGGATCTGCCGATTAGCATTCTCGGCTTGTCCGTTCGACTGAGGGTGGGAGACGGACGAGAAGCGCTGTTGGATAACGAGGTCATCACACAGAGCTCGGAACGCCGCACCAGTGAACTGAGTACCGTTGTCCGTCACGAGGACTCGGGGGACTCCGAACCTGCAGATGATACTTTTCCAGAAGAACTGCACCACCTTGTTCTCGGTTATAGTAGCGAGGGGCTCGGCCTCGACCCACTTTGAGAAGTAGTCGATGGCTACGACCAAGAACTTGAACTGACCCGGAGCCGGAGGGAAAGGCCCTAACAAGTCCATTCCCCACATTGCGAAGGGGATAGGGCTCGACAAGGAGGCGAGGTTGGCCTGAGGGAGGCGTCGGATGCTGGAGTGTCTCTGGCAAGTGCTGCATTGCCGAACATGTCGCTCGGCATCTTGGAGAAGGGTCGGCCAGAAATACCCATAGTTCAAAGCTTTCCGGGCCAAAGACCTAAATCCGGAGTGTGCCCCTCCGATGCCTTCGTGAAGCTCCTGTAGGGCATATTCGGCCTGATCCGGGGAGAGGCACCTTAGATATGGTCGGCCATCTATTTGAGAGAAGGAGCGCTTGTATAGGATGCCCTCGATCAAGACATAACGCTCGGCCCGAGTTCTGACTCGGCGTGCTTCCTTGGGATCCGAAGGCAGAACTCCGTCCCTTACGAATTCTACCAGTGGCTTCATCCAATTGTCCTGCAGCATGACCGGCAACGACTCCACCGAGCTGGGTGGCTCGTCTTCGATGCTTGGCTTCGAGAGGACTTCAATCAGCACGGTCTGTTCAAGTCCTTAAAGTGAGGACGAAGCTAATTTGGAGAGGGCATCGGCCTGTGAATTTTCTTCCCGAGGGACTCGTTCGATGGTGGCCTCTTCGAACCGGCTCATGAGATCCCGGACCTTGGCGAGGTACTTCGCCATTCGCTCGTCCCGGGCCTCATATTCGCCCAAGACCTGGTTCACGACTAGTTGGGAATCACTGTGAATCCGGAGGCGCTGGGCCCCAGCACTTCGGGCGAGTCCAAGTCCGGCGATGAGCGCTTCGTACTCCGCCTCGTTGTTCGAGGCTTTGAAGTTCATGCGGATGGCGTACTGGAGGACGAAGTTGTCAGGGCCATTCAGTTTGATTCCGGCACCGCTTCCTTCATTACAAGAGGATCCGTCCACAAAAACTGTCCAAACAGGTGAATGGGTCCTTCGGACACGCCTTGTTCAGGTCGGTGAAGTCAATGCATATCCTCCACGAGCCATTGGACTTCTTGACCATTACAACATTCGACAGCCACTCGGGATAATTTACCTCCTGTATGAACTTGGCCTTCAGCAGTTTATCTACTTCCTCCTTGATTGCCTGCTGTCGCTCGGGAGCGAACTTTCGCCTCTTCTGCTGAACCGGTTTGCACCCCGGTTCGACGCTTAGGCGGTGGACGAGCAAGTCCTCGGAGATGCCGGGCATATCCGCGGCCGACCAGGCAAACAGGTCGCGGTTATTCCGGATGCACCTCACCAAGTCGGAGAACAGCACGGTCGACAAGGACTTGCTGACGAGAAATTTTCGGTCCGGATCCTCGTCTGAGAAGAGTACTTCTTCTAACTCGTCCGCCGGCTCGGACGTTGGGCGGGCCTTCGGCTCGGGGATCTCTAGTGTCTCGAGCGAGAGCACTGGTCCCCCGGTGGAAGTCATGTAGCACTTCCGAGCTGTTTCCTGGCTTCCCCTGACTTCCCCTACTCCCGAGCGAGTGGGGAACTTCATTTTCAAATGGTATGCCGAGGGGACAGCTTCCAGAGCGGCTAGGCCGGGGTGGCCTAGGATGACATTGTATGCCGCCGGGACGTCGACGACCATGAAGTCCATCGGTTCGGTCCGGGTAGTAGGGGCGCTTCCCGCAGTAACGTCCAGGGTTATCACCCCTTCGACGGTTACCGGGACCCCCGTGAACCCGTGGAGGGTGTAACCGGCCGGCTTGAGACGGTCTCGGGACAGCTGCAGGCCTCAGAAGGCCGAGAGGAAAAGGATATTGACCGAACTCCCGTTGTCCACGAGAATCCTCTGCACTTTAAAGTTGGCCATGCGGAGGTCGATGACGAGGGCATCGCAGTGAGGGGTCCGGACTCCTTCGAGGGCGGCATCGGAGAAAGACACAGGGACGCCGAGACCTTTCGGGGGAGGGGCATTATGGACCGAGTTGACCTCTCGGACGAAGGCCTTCCGGGAGGAATTAGAGGAGCCCCCCATGGGGCCTCCGTGAATCAAGTGCAGAACCCGTTCCTCCTCGAACTCGGGTGTCGCTTCGCGCCGCTCAGAGCGCTTGTTAGCCCCCCGAGGCGGAGGGGAGTGGCGATCTGTCCGATCGGTAGCCTTCACGAACTTGGCCAACTGCCCCCTTCGAATGAGGGCTTCGATCTCATCTCTCAAAGCCCGACAGTCATT
This sequence comes from Hemerocallis citrina, assembly GCA_017893485.1. NCBI lineage: Eukaryota > Viridiplantae > Streptophyta > Magnoliopsida > Asparagales > Asphodelaceae > Hemerocallis > Hemerocallis citrina. Next base: position 90,975,110 of record CM030358.1, on the reverse strand, counting down.
CGTATCATGCCCGTGGTCTCGGTGGTACCGACACCACTTATCTTTGTCCCTCCTCCTCGCCGGGGTGTGCATCCTCGGGGCTGGAGGGATGACCCCCTCCTTTTCCACCTCCATGAGGATAGTGGAGACATTAGTGGTGAGGGGAGTGAACTTCTCGAACCTGGGGGGAGGGCGGCGCTGACCGCCCATGTCCTTTTGGGCTTTCTTGGACCCATCTTCCCCTGTCGCCTTCCTTTTCGACCCTGCGGAGGACCCCCCAAAGCTGGGGAGGGCTTCGGCCTCTTCTGCTCGGATGTACTTCTCGCACCTCAGGAGGAGGTCGGCGAAGTCATGCGTGGGCTTCTTGGCCAGGGATGACCGGAGGTTGGCGTTAAGGACGTTCGACTGGAACGCCACGGTGGCCACGGATTGGTCTAAGGAGGCAATAGACCTGACTTCTGCGGTGAACCTTTTCACATAGTCCCGCAACTTTTCCTCCTTCTCCTGCCGCAGGTTCAGTAGGGAAAGACTTGTCTTCTCGGCTCGCCGGCTACTCACGAAGTGAGTAATGAACAGCGTCTCGAACTGCTCGAATGAGAAGATGGATGAGGGAGCGAGCCTGGAATACCATTCCCGAGCCGACCCCTGAGGGTGGCAGGGAAGGTCCTGCAGAGTACCGCATCGGAAGCTTGATAGATCAGCATCAGGGTCTTGAAGCTTTCGACGTGGTCGACCGGGTCGGATTCCCCTGAGTATGTTTCAAACTGCGGCGGTTTGAAACTCCTCGGTATGTGGGCCTCCATGATCGACCGTGAGAAGGGGGGTCGGCTGGGACGGAAGGTTCCGGCTCGGGACTCTTCCTCCCTGTCCATGCGGCCGATGCGCCTTTCCACCTCATGGAGACGGCGGATGAGGGCGTCGTCCCTCCGCTGGTAATCGTATGACCCCCCGGATTCCTCTTCATAGGAAGGGGAGCGTGGACTGCGGCACCGGTAGTCGTGGGACCGGCGAGGGTTTTGCACCCGCTGCTAGCGGGTGGGAGCCGGGGAGGGGCTCCTCGTTCGGCACCGAGGACTGGGATTTCTGGGGGGCGTCGGAGCCCTTTGTGCATTCTGGACGTTCTGCCGAAGATTGAGAGCCTGCAGAACGGTCTCCTGAAACTGGAGGAATTCGGCTCGACTGAGGGGTACATCTCGGTCCCTCGGATGACGCCGATCCCTGGGTGAGCGGGACCTCCTCCTTCGGCGATCGGGAGATGCCGCTCGGCCTCTGCGGTCCGGAGACCTTCTGCCGTCTCGGCGACGTTCGGACCGCTCACCTTGACACTGGCGGGAGGCTCCCTCTCGGGCCCACCTCTCGTCAAGATGGGTACGGAGGTCGTCGTCTTTCTGGCAGTTCAGAAGTGTGATGCGGAGGTCGGGGTGATGAGAAGCCATCGAGTCCGAGGACCCATTATGGACCGAGACATGGCCCGGATTGAGGGGCTGCTTCTCCTTCTGACCGTTATGACCGGACGGACCATTGTTGGGCTGCTGCTTGGGAGGAGGAGGTGGGACCTGCTGGGTCAGCGGAAGGAGGTCAGACTGAGGGATAGGATTGACCGGAGCTTCATTTGCCGGGTCGGTGAGGTTGCCCCCACGGTTTGACCCTCTGGATCTGTTCTTCTTCGGCGGCATGACTGTAGAGGACGACGGAGAATGGGCTGAGGCTGTTCGTGCGGTTTTCCCACAGACGGCGCCAATCTGTTACCGCTGATTTCGGTGTGGGGGTAAACAGATAGAATTTGTGAGTCCGGGAAAAAGCCTGAACAGTTGACTCGGCCTTCTTGCTCCTGCCGCGACCTGCAAGGAAGTGCGAGACACCGGGGTTGATTCCGGCGATGCACCCTCCGACGCTCTTGTCAGTAATCAGGAAAAAGATTAAGAAAGAGCTTAAGTGGTCAAAAAGTGATTAACCTGGTCTTGGTGGTAGAGGGGCTGTATTTATAGTCGCCTTTGGAACGGTTAGGATCCTGATTTCCTGCCTAACAGCCAGGAGAAAAATCCTCCTATTCTGTTTTTAGGAAATTAGGTCCTGATTCCCTGGTGAGAGCTAATCAGGCTTATTGATTTGATTTAGTCAAATCAGTGGCCTGATTCTCCTCTTGGTGGACCGGGCTTGCATCGGGTCGGGCCCCGTGCCCAGTTGAAGTGGATCTATTCGCGGGTGGTTGGTTTTGTGAGAAGGAGGCCCAATACCCGTTTTGGATCCATCTGTATGTGAAATTACCTTTTTACCCCCGTGCTTCAAGATTCATGCTCGATCTGGACGGTTCCGATTTAACCCCATTTTTAGCCATATCAACTCCAAATATCAATAACTGATGCTTCCACATAAACAGATGGCAAAAGTGAAATCATTTGTTCCCTACTGAGCTGATACTGTCCGGTGTAAAATAAGATCTCCATCCTACATCAATAAATAATAAGTCAGCTATAAAAATCCTTAGAATTTCATAAAAACTTGCAAAATATTGCATACGTTAAAGAAAAACTTACATATCAGCATCAGCATTGTTCATCACCCAGTACCCAATCTTCTTTTCAGCATCAGTCCATCCGTCGGTCAACGCCACTTCCCTACGGACGTACGGGGAAATTAATTTTTCAGTCTTCTTTTTTTCTGTTTGTTTCCGGCGTACCATGTGGTGTGCAGTCTCAATAGGGTTTTTGCCTTTCAAAATATCAGAATTCTTCTTCACCTTATTGATCTCCACACCCTCTTCTGGACCTTTCACAATCAAGTATTCCCCTCCATCAGTCGGAGTATGCGTCTCGGTCTCCTATGAAGTGTTGGTAACAAATATTCTAGTTAACATCATTCAAAAAATAGCAAAACAATTGAAGTAAATTTCAAAAACAACAATCCAAATACCTTGCCACTTCTCATGTTTATTTGACGCTTTTTATTTCCTAGATCCGCATCTTGAACAACCTTTTAACATAAATACTACTCCCATAAGCAAATGCAGCATGATTATACAGCAACTGTAATGATTATAAATAGCAACTGCAATACCAATACCTGACTAGGAAATCGACGTTTTCTAACAGGATTTCGACGTTTTCTAACAGGAATTTGCGCCCATTCAACATTTTGTTGACAATCAATTGTTTTCCCGTCCATCAATTCCTAAACACAAAAAAAGGAAAAAACATTATGGTTCTTTTGTATACTAATGAAAAACATTCATTATATTTTTTTGTATTTTCATAATAAAAAAATTAAATTTTATTCCAGAATAAGAATATTTTTAATATTGACAAACATACATTATCATCACTTTAATCTATGACATTTTAATGTAATTAGCAATTGCATAAGAATTAGACTGCAACTGAATATTATCAAATTAGAAACTCAATATTTTAAGTAAATAGCAAGTGCATGGCAATTAATTAGCAACAGCATAGACTCTGAAAACAAAATAGCAACTGCATAGCAATTAATTAGCAACTGCATAGCAACCTCATAGCAACTATTTAGAAACTCAATATTTCATGTAAATAGCAACTGCATAGCAATTAATTAGCAACTGCATAGACTCTCAAAACAAAACAGCAACTGCATAGCAATTAATTAGCAACTGCATAGCAACTATTTAGAAACTCAATTTTCAAGTAAATAGCAACTGCATAGCAATTAATAAGCAATTGCATATCAACTGCATAGAAACTCAAAACAAAATAGCAACTGCATATCAAATATTTAGAAACTCAATATTTCATGTAAATAGCAACTGCATAGCAATTAATTAGCAACTGCATAGACTCTCAAAACAAAACAGCAACTGCATAGCAACTGCATAGCAACTATTTAGAAACTCAATTTTTCAAGTAAATAGCAATTGCATAGCGATTAATAAGCAATTGCATATCAACTGCATAGAAACTCAAAACAAAATAGCAACTGCCTAGAAATTAATTAGCAACTGCATAGCAACTGCATAGCAATTATTTAAAAACTCAATATTTCAAGTAAATAGCAATTGCATAGCAATTAATTAGCAACTGCATATCAACTGCATAGAAACTCAAAACAAAATAGCAACTGCTTAGCAATTAATTAGCAACTGCATAGAAACTGCATAGCAATTATTTAAAAACTCAATATTTCAAGTAAATAGCAATTGCATAGCAATTAATTAGCAACTGCATATCAACTGCATAGAAACTCAAAACAAAATAGCAACTGCTTAGCAATTAATTAGCAATTGCATAGCAACTGGATAGAAAATCAAAACAAAATAGCAACTGCATAGCAATTAATTAGCAAGTATATACATTAAACGTAGCAAAAAAGATAACATTTGTAAGATATGACCTGTGCTGTTTTTCCTTCCTCCTTCTCAGTGCTCTTATTGTGTGCCTACAAAATACACAAGTCTTTCAATTAAAATAACTTTTCGTATAGGGAAAGTTGAAAAGGAAAAATATATAATTCATTATTTATCAACCTGCAACAAGGGATCTTGAACCTGCTCAGCTCCCGTATCATCGTCACCTTTCAGTTGTGTTAATCCAAGGCTGAAACTTGGCTCATTATGTCCCAATACACTCATGTCTGGCCGATCTGTTTTAGCGGCCACTTCTTTATTAAACGCGAAACGTTTAACAGCTGCTTCCTCAAGTACCTTCAACTGATCAAATACATCATTCTGAGCTCAGAACGAATCATACATGTTCTGTGTGCTACCAGCTTGCTGATCTGCCAAATTTTCATTTTCTACTGGTACATTGGCTGTACAACCCAATAGTACTTGAGCCTTGTCAACCATATTCTTGACATTCGGATCAGACATTATCTCTGCCGGCGCATCGCGGACCATTGACATTAGATCAACCATCGTATCAGCCAATATTTTCGCCTTGGTAAGGAATTTATCCGCAAACAAGTGAACAGCCCCTCCGGCTTCACTACTTTCACCATCGGTTGACATTCCCGTATGCTTCTCAGATCCTTTTTCAAGAACTTCAGTATCTTTGTCTTCTTCAAATTCCTCACCCGACCATTCGATTCGGTCGCAAAGATGTCCTGTCCCGAAACCTCCGTGTTTCTTTTCATCCTTCTCCCGCTTGAACATCTCTCTAAACGTCCAAACCTTTATTAACGGATAACATCTTGGGACGGTTCTTCTCAAGAACACGACACGATCGAGGTAAAGAGCCTACAAAAGATATGAAAAAATAATACAATTAAAAATAATATCAAAAACATGACTCGATCGAGATAAAGAGCTGAAAAAATCAATTAACCCAATATTTTATTAGTTGCAACTTATAGCTATTCATATTGCTAATTATAGTACACAAAATATATATTTATGAAGTACGAAAATCCACCACAATGAACAAGGTCGGGCCCATGAAGTTTTTTGTTTTTTTTCCCTCCCATTTCAGCTTCCATTCTACGAGGCATCTCACCATGTAATCACCCCAATCGTACTCCCTAAGCGTCGACATACATTCCAAGTTGCTCAGTATTTGTGGATTCACATACCCATTGTCCGGATTTTCAAATAGGCAAGCTCCTAATAAAACCACGAAATGACGCTTGAACCATACGCCACCATCAACCTCGCCAAGCATCTTGTCCTTCAGAGTATTGATTAATACTTTATCTTTCCCAATCTGCTGTTTCCACTCCAAAACCTTCGGACATACTGCCCTTCTCCGCTTTCTATCTAACTGGCGCTTACCTCTCGGCAGTCCAAAAATTAGTGCAGCGTCATCGGATTCCACATGAAGTGACCGTCCATTATCCATCTTCAATTCGCAGTTCCTAGGATCAAAGTGATCAAGAACCCAATACGCCAAAGAAGCTGGTACCTTCGTGGTTTTCAAATGCAGGATGTTACCAAATCCCATTTCAATAACAGCACGTCGCTGTGCATCCTTCATGTCTTTAATAGCATTCACCAGAATACGGGAGCATGTCCTACTAAGTACAACTGGTTCATCGGTGACGCTCTCAGCTGGCTTCTCATTACCCCTTTTATTTCCAGCATCTACTTCGACAAAGTCGTCGTTTACATTCTTCTGACAACTATCAATATTTGCTTCCTTTCTAACATTAAGTGCGCAACTTGAACTTGTTTTCGAAACACTTTCACCTTTGAAAGAAATAACACAAAGACATCAATTACAACAAGTTAACACATATAGATAGCAACTTCTTATTTTAAAACAGCAACAGCAGTACCATTCATTAGCAACTATTTATTGAAACAACCATAAATACAATAAAACATAATTAGCAACTACCCATTATGTAAACAGCAACTACAATCTAATAAATATCAACATTTACAAGATTTACATCATTATATAACATCAATAATTATCAAATTAGCTGGTCAGGTATTGCTATGACATTTTAATCTATGACATTTTAATCTATGATATTTTAATGTAATGAGCAATTGCATAAGAATTAGATTGCAACTGAATAATATCAAATTAGAAACAAAATCTTTCATGTAAATAGCAACTGCATAGCAATTGATTAGCAACTGCATAGACTCTCAAACAAAATAGCAACTGCTTAGCAATTAATTAGCAACTATATAACAATTATTTAGCAACTGCATAGCAACTATTTAGAAAATCAATTTTTCAAGTAAATAGCAACTGCATAGCAATTAATAAGCAATTGCATATCAACTGCATAGAAACTCAAAACAAAATAGCAACTGCATAGCAATCAATTAGCAACTGCATAGCAACTGCATAGCAACTATTTAGAAACTCAATTTTTCAAGTAAATAGCAACTGCATAGCAATTAATTAGCAACTGCACAGTAACTACATAGAAACTCAAAACAAAATAGTAACTGCCTAGCAATTAATTAGCAATTGCATAGCAACTGGATAGAAAATCAAAACAAAATAGCAACTGCATAGCAATTATTTAAAAACTCAATATTTCAAGTAAATAGCAACTGCATAGCAATTAATTAGCAACTGCATATCAACTGCATAGAAACTCAAAACAAAATAGCAACTGCTTAGAAATTAATTAGTAATTGCATAGCAACTGGATAGCAACTATTTAGAAAATCAAATTTTCAAGTAAATAGCAACTGCATAGCAATTAATAGCAACTGTTGAATGCAAAAACCATCAATAACATAGTAGCAACTGTTGAATGCATTTCAATAGCAACTGTTGAATGCAAAAACCATTTTTTTAGGCCCTAAATAGCAACTGACTGTATTGTTATTATTTTTTTAGGCCCTATATAACCTCTTAATTCGCCAACAATAAAGCCAAACTTTATTGTTAAAACAACAAATTGTTTGGGGATTCAATAAAGTAGAACGAATTGCAAGAAAATAAAATAATAAAAGGCGACATCGAAATAATTTTCTGAAAAAAAAAAACTCACCGGCGCCGGCGCCGTCGCAAATGAGCCTCTTCATGTTCTTTTTCGGTGATATGTCTAACCAAATTGAAATCGCCTAAACTACAATCTCCTAGGTTTTGTCGCGAGAGTTTAGTAATTTTCGACGATGAAGGAACGAAATCGTGCGGAAAAAAAACTCTGGACTCTTTTTGTTGTGTTATTATTAGGGTTAAGGGAAAAAAAATGGTGATTGATTCTGCATTTGATATTAATGGGATACAAAATCTTCTCCCATATTTTTTGGGAACCAAATATTTCTCTCTCCAATTTGAAAAATTTACCTAAACCGTCACACACCAAAAAAAGTCTATACATTAGGATCTATTAGCATTTTTTGTAGTTGCATAATCTCAGCCATTCAAAATGATTTGATGAGTGGTAGAGAGAGGCCCTTAGGTTCTCACCCCAGCGCTGGTTCTCACCCGAACCGGCCCCTATATATATATATATATATATATATATATATATATATATATATATATATATATATATATATGTAAGATTTTAAATATAATTTAATAAGGAAAAACATTTTACAAACAAATTTGGAGGGGATGTTGTGTATAAGTATTATATATAACTTAAAGAGCTCTTTTACAAAATTTGAAGAGGGCTGAAGGGTTAGAAACTCAAATGTGGAGGGGAATTCCATCCTTGAATTGTTATGAAATGATTGAAGAGGAGGAGGAGGTGGAGGTGCCATCGCCACAAGCAAACGAGGTCCGCATAAAGATTTTCTTGGGTTTATATGTTTTACATATGCATGTTCAATGAGAAGACGATGAAGTGATGAGATGGAATCGAAGCGAATGATTGAAGAAAGAGAAAAAAACAACCAAAAAGTAGCAGCAGAAGTGGATAATCAACTGTCCCCACCTCGGGTGTCAATCGGGGTGATTGCGGTCGACTGCAACTATGTGCAGTCGACCGTCTTGCGCGAATGAAGCAGTTTTGGGTCGGGACTTGGAGATTCGTGAGAAGCCCAACTTCGTCTTCAAATTAGATCGTACGGCTCTCAATGCAAGGTTATCTCTTCAGTATACACCGAATGTTTAGTGTATCAAGTGTATCAAACCAGGGTTTCTCTAGATTTATATATTCATTGTAACAGCTCCAAGAGTGAGCATGATTCTATTGAGTGCCAAATAGAAAAATAGATTACTTCATTTGAGATGTGAGAGATTTCTCCATTGTAAACAACAAGTAGTTCCAGTTAGGTTTGAGAGAGGATCGTGATGAAAATTGTAATATTCTTGTATCTTCTGTAATTAAATAACTTCTTGAGAGAGGTCAATTATCCTAATCTTTACAGGTTAACTGTTCTGGCAGCAGCTTACTGTCAAAACTTTATGAGTGAAAACTAGGTATAAAATTAATATAAAAATCTACAAAAATTAGGAATGGATCCTAAGCATGTCTACTAAGTTTTTGGAGAGTTTCATGTCATTATACTACTGTTATCATGGTGTTTCTACTAAAGTTGTGTTGGTGTTTTAATAAATTGCAATATGGATAATATAGACCAGCAGTGACTTCTGTGATATCTCACAGCTCACAAATCGGAATCTAGATCCGTCAAGTGTTCTGGAAAATAGATTCATTAGGCTACAATTCTCTTTGACATGGTTTTGGTTGATTCCTATTGTAACAGGGTCGAAACCTTAGTACAAAATAGAATAGGCACCAAGACAACAAAAGTCATCATATATTTATCAAAGTGAATAATTAACATGTTCTTGTTATGATGAAGTGCATTAACATTAAGGTACAGCAAGTTGAGATGAAATTCTACTGTATACAAGGCAAGATTATCATGTCACGATTCAATTCACGAGATCTCAATCAATCAACATGTATTCATATCATTATATATTTCTCATATGCGAGTTCTAGTCAATTTGTTCATGTCGTGTGTGCATGCAAGTTTGGGTTTGAATTAATGGATATTGGCACGAGTTAAGAATACTTTGGGTTATCTCGTGTAAACCCTCGATATTCCCAATGGAAAGTACACAAGAAATATACAATAATCGAAAGAGAACTACTTGCGAAGGAGATCGATAATCTTGAAATAGAAAAATAAACCGAGTTCAAGTGGACTTGCCTTTTGTGCGAGAGGTTCGAATAACTAGAATAATAGGATTAGAATCCTGGGCGACGATCCAAGACACGTGCGAGCTACGTGCAACGGCAAATAGCGAAACCACACAAGATCCCACAACAGCAAAACACAGCACTCTAGACCCAACAGTACACAAGCCCACAGCAGATCCAAAGCAAAACAGCAAACGCGGAACACGAATCCCCCTTACACAACACCAAACACTGAATGCAGCCACTCACTGTCTCTTTTGTCCACTTCGACAGAGAGAGAGAGAGTGGGAGAGCTTCGGCGACTGCTGCGGATGGAGACGGCGTTGCACTGCGGCGGGGAGACTACGATTGATGGTGATGATGCCGTTGCGGTCGGGAAGTGACGCAACGACAGGCTTCGACGGCGGCTCTGTTTTTGTTCGAAACAGGTGAGACGACGCAGGGGGTGTTCGGGCTTCGACAACAATGACAAGTGCTAGGAGGGGTTCTTCAGTGATTGTGATGTGTACGGGGAGAGAGCGAGAGGTCGACGAGGCAACGGATGATGAAGACGGCGATGGGTACGATGGTGGATGACGAAGATGACGATGGGTAGTGGGTTGCAGTGGAGATGGGTTCAACGACAATAGAGGGAGTTTGGGTTTGAGCGGGATGAGATGACGATGGGGTTGAGAGGGAATGAAGACGAGGCAGCGACGGGGGGGGAGACGACTGGGTTGGTTGTCGCGAGAGGGAAGGCGAGGGACAATGGGTTCGACGGGTTGCGAAGTGCAGCGGAGTAGGGAGTTGAGGCGATGGCAATGGGTGGTGAAGGGCGCAAGAGGCGGCAGCTCGAGGGGGTTGATACAATGGGTTTCGGTTTGGGTAAATAAAGGAGAGAGGGTTGGAGACGGGGAGAGAGAGTGAACAGGGGAGAGAGAGTAAGGGAAAGGGTTTTTAGAATAATAAAATAATATTAATTAAGGGGTAGTTACGAGATAGTGGGGATGAGAACGTGAGTGTTTAGGAGATACGGGGAAGTGTGCAGTTGAGGAGATCTGGGTTGGTTGTTAAGGAGGAATATACGTTTGTGGATTTGGGTAGACTAGGATTTGGTTTTAGGATCCAATAAGGAGATGAGTTTGGTTAGATAATAGTATGGGTTTGGAAAAGGATTGGGTTAACAAAAGATAACAAGGATAATAATAATAATAACAAGAATACAAGAATAATAAATTGCAACAGAAGGCCCACAACAAGCCAAAGATCCAAAATATATTAAAATAAAAAAAAACACTCTACAAAAATACAAGAAAATCCGTACAACCGAAAACAGGGGTTACATTTTGTATGCGTCACTTTGCCATACTGATGTTTATTTCTGGGAATCTAAGGTAAAAATGTCTTGTAGGTTGGAGCCCCGCTCCATCTTATTAAATAAATAAAGGTAAAAATGTCTTAACCCTACTGATTTAGTTTTACCATTTGGTAAAAATTTTAATTAAATTTGGAAATTCGGGATTATTTATAGGGGTCAAATTCTAGTGTTTCCTCGGATTTTTGGGCATGAAGCAGGAGCGTGAGATTTTTTACTACAATTTTTTTAGGGAATTTTGTTATTTTTATTTTTTGTTTCATAGATTATACATTGTCATTAACATTGTTGCGTGACAGAGTTCTGTAACACTCGAAAAATACATGCTAATAATACATGTTGATATGGGATTTTTGAGAGATTTGTGGTTGGAAGGATTTTAACAGTTTTGGGAGAGACTATCCTGGCGTTTCTATGAAAAACGTCGGGATAGCTAACAGCTATTGCGGCATTTTCCAAAATGCCGTTACAAAATAACATAGTAGACCCCTTGAGTTTTTGCAGGGGTCTATCGCGGCGTTCCACGTAAATGCTAGCAAAAAAAATGCCGGGGTAAACCAATTATTTTGTAGTGTTTTGTTCATGCTCTGCAACTGAATGGACTAAAATACCCCCATTTCGGTGGAGAGAAGGGAATTTGTGAGAGAATCGGAAGGAAAGTCGTTGAGTTCGAGTGAGAAATTTGGGGGATTTGGGAGAGCAAGAGGGCGACGTCAAAGGGGAATTTGGAGGATTTGGGAGAGGAAAAGATAGTGCCATAATGGTGTTCGGAGGACTTGGGAGAGGAAGAGATGGGGGTGATGGATTTTTTTGTTTCTTTTCTTTTATTTTTTAATAAAAATATGTGATTTGCACGTGTTAAATTAGATGAATATTTTTACTTTTATTCACATTTCTCTATTTCAAAATAAGGAAAGGAGAGAAGAGGTAGACCTATTGGTATAATATATAGTTATTATAATTGCAAATATTAATATGGTATGATGAACTGATTTTTTTTTTTTTTTCAAGGTCTAGTAGGAATATATTTTGTGAATTAGGCAATACAAATATTAATATACTACACAGTTCATAACACACATATTAATAAATTATTATTTTCTTTGATTTCAAAGATGAAAATTTATGCTTAGCTTTTGAGAAAATATTCTCTTTCCCTTCAATAACCTTTTTATATATATTTATTTTAATATTTTGAAAATGTAATAAGTAAATTTTACCAATTAGTTTTATACGTAGAAAAAAAAATCTTCTCAAAAGGTTAATAATTTATGAAAAATGGATCTTTGATAATTCGTAAACCCAATCCGAATTTGAACATAATTCTGGGATCTTATCCAAAACTGATCCGAATAGGTTTGAATTCATATGTGGATCTTATAGGATTCGATCCGTTGCCATTTGCCACGATGCCACCCTAAGCATGAGGCAAGCAATATATCTGAAGGTATGAACATTTAACATTGTGATTTTTTACCAGTGTGGTTGACATAAACTAAAAATTTTTAAATTCAAGTGGCGTTCACGAAGGCAGTAGTCAACAAGTTCGAACTTTGAAGGTAAGATCAATCAGCTTGGCATAGCTACACAGGTTAAGATGGTTGACATAAATTAGAATTTTAAATGTAAACGGGTTTTGACAAAACCTAGATCTAAATACAGTCGGATACCAATCCAATAAGGATCAAAAAAAGAAACATAGAATCCAAAGCTTTGCTTATATTTAAAGAATTGGAAACGAGGATTCAATGCATTCACAAATCAATTTGTTCGCAATACCAGATACCCAAATCCCATCCTCTGTTTTGGTGAACGACACTTAAATAAATTAATTAAAGGAATAATTTTATTAAACCCCTCGTTTGACCCTAAATAAGAACTGGTTGGCACCAATAGGCGACGAGTCAACGACTTTGACAACGACGCGGATTCTGGAGGCTCGTGAATCCGGAGGTTGTTTCGTAAAGTCAGCCCCTTAAAACCCTACTCTTAACCGGTTCCTGCACAAATAAGACAAAAAAGTCCAAACCCAAACATCTGGCGCTCCTGTTTTGTGTTAGTCAAGCTTTTTAGTACATGGTTTTGGAGTGACAGCTGGCTGGTTAATTAAAAATTAAAGTAAGGATGAATGATACTACTAGCGAAAGAAAAGGGAGAATTAATTAAATTTAAAATTAATTTAATTTAATTTATGTTTCTGTATGTATAAAAGCAGGTTTTGACACGACCTTCTTTCTCTCCAAGTTAAACAAAAACCAATACCTATAAGTCCGTAGTGAAATTAAGATTTGATAGTGCATTGGAAAAAGGATCAAGAGAGTAACAGAGAGAAAAGTAAATTCGCCAAAAAAATGTCGAGTACTGCTGGTCAGGTCATCAAATGCAGAGGTTAGTAACACCAACTTGGGAATCTCTTTGTTTTGTTGTTGTTGTTTTTTTTTTTGGCTGCAAGTAAGCAGAGATTTGAACATCAAACATACATTTTTGCCCATTGTTGTTTTATTAATTATACAATGTGTTTGATTAATTAACTAAATTGTTATATATGTATGTAGCGGCTGTGGCATGGGAGGCCGGAAAACCGCTGGTGATTGAAGAGGTGGAGGTGGCTCCACCGCAGGCTAACGAGGTTCGAATCAAGATTCTATACACTTCACTCTGCCACACAGATGTCTACTTCTGGGAAGCTAAGGTATATATAGAGAGATGATGATGATTGGTTGATATAATTATATATAATCTATGACAACTGATTTCAGCTTATTAATTAATTAATTAAATGGATTTTTTTAATTTTTTTTTTGTGTGATTTTCTCAGGGCCAGACACCAATGTTCCCTCGAATCTTTGGCCATGAAGCAGGAGGGTAAAAATTTCGATACTATCTTTTTAGTTATAGCTAATTGTGTGAAAATTTTGAACGAAATTATTCTTGTGGAAACATTGATATATATTATTTTTTTGGTCAGGATTGTGGAGAGCGTTGGCGAAGGAGTGACAGATGTTGCACCAGGTGACCATGTACTCCCTGTTTTCACCGGAGAATGCAAAGACTGTGTTCACTGCAAATCTGAAGAGAGCAACATGTGCAATCTCCTCAGGATTAACACTGATCGTGGAGTCATGATCGGTGATGGGCAGTCGAGGTTTTCCATAAACGGAAAGCCCATCTACCACTTTGTCGGAACTTCCACTTTCAGCGAGTACACTGTGGTCCATGTCGGTTGCCTTGCCAAGGTCAATCCTTTGGCTCCTCTCGACAAAGTCTGTGTCCTTAGCTGTGGCATTTCCACTGGTAAAAAAAAAAAAAAAACTTCATTAATTCTAGCTATTAGATTCTCTATATGTAGAGTTTTAAATTCACTTCTTTATATATTCAATTCAAATTGGTGATTTATATATTCTCTTTTTAGGTCTTGGGGCTACTTTAAATGTCGCAAAACCAACAAAGGGTTCGACTGTGGCTGTTTTCGGATTGGGGGCAGTAGGCCTTGCTGTGAGTGTTTATACCTTTTTGTTATTTTAATTAGTTGTTTTTAATACACCCTTTTTTTGTTGAAATTCTATGTTTGTTTGGATTTTTTTTTTTGGATGAATAGGCTGCTGAAGGGGCAAGGATTGCTGGTGCTTCGAGGATTATTGGTGTTGATCTCAACTCTGCCAGATTTGAAGAAGGTAAGATTGTTAACTCAATTCCTACAACTTCCGATTTAGTGCAGTGGCAGTCAGTCTTTCACATATAATGTCGCTACCTTACAAGTTATTACATCCGACAAAAAATTATCGTATTTTAACATCTCTGTATTCTTCTATATAACCAGCAAGGAAATTTGGTGTGAACGAGTTTGTAAATCCAAAAGACTATGACAGACCAGTTCAAGAGGTTTGTTTCTGAACTTCCATTCCGTATTCAAATCAAACCATCAACTATCACTAGAGATAACTGTGATAGTGTATTTAATTTGGATATTTTCTTGTAGGTACTGGCTGAGATGACCAACGGCGGAGTCGACCGGAGTGTTGAATGCACGGGGAACGTTAACGCCATGATTTCTGCTTTCGAATGTGTTCATGATGTAATAATTCCTTTTCTAACTTGAGAAAACTAACCCCTAATTCCAAATATTCATTTTATATTTTATGATTAATATTCTTACATACATGTCTTCCAATTGAACAGGGTTGGGGTGTTGCTGTTCTAGTTGGTGTGCCTCACAAAGACGCCGTGTTTAAGACACACCCCATGAATCTCCTAAACGAGAGGACTCTAAAAGGGACCTTTTTCGGCAACTACAAGCCACGTTCTGATCTGCCTTCAGTTGTGGAGATGTACATGAACAAGGTAGCTAGCTAGAAATATCAACTAATTCTCTATTGTTTGTACATACAGTTAACTGTTTGTTGCATGTGTTCATTATGTTTTAATTTGACGCAGGAGCTGGAATTGGAGAAGTTCATAACACATGAGGTGCCTTTCTCTGAAATCAACAAGGCATTCGACTACATGCTTCAAGGAGTCGGTATCCGCTGCATCATTCGTATGGATGCTTGAATGCTTTTCAAACTGCAATCAACAAAACAGAGTTCTAAACCGCTGAAATTTAGCTAGGAAATAATAAACAGGCTGTCCTGACTCTAGACTTTAATTAGAAGATAATCGTTTGGATTTTTTTATGTAGTGCTTTCAGTTTGTGGTTGAATTTCAGTCCTATTTGTGTGCTTTGAGATTTCTGTTAATCAAAGTTATTTTCAGTTTGCTTGTATGCTTCTGTATATACTTCAGTTTGTGATTGAGTTTCACTTTTCTGAACAATTCACACGACCTGCTCTCAGTTTGCTTCAATGCTTCTATAGCAGCCCACACTGGGGAGAGGGATTTTTCCAACATCTCAAATAATTTCGTCTATGGCCGGAGGAACGCATATGCATAACCTCTCACTTAAAAATGAGAAGGCTTGCCTTTTGCACTACAAATGTTTGCCAACCTGCTCTCATTTTGAGTCAAGAGAGTAGAGAATGACATCTCATTTGAACTTTGAAACTGATTATATATAATCCCTCGGTCTCATCTAGTTGAAATAATGACTTGCTTACCATTTAATATAGAATCTTCTGAGATTCAACAAAATTAAGATAACCAAAGTTATTTTAACTTTTTGAGGTACAAAGTATGTTAGTTATCTTCTCCAACTTCAAGTTATCTTCCGATTTTTTTTAGTAAAATAACTATAGTTATCTTAACTTTTAAATATGCCGCAGTTAGGACTACTAAACTTGACTTCGTTCCTAAATATGGTAACTTCTCATTGTGCTACTTAACTTGGTCCCAAAGGGACTTTGGACTTGCTCAACCATCCAGTCCTTCTCATTCCACTCTCGGCCCGGACTTCATTGATCGCCTCCTGGTTTCTGACTGCCTTCTGTTCTCTCGAGCAAACATCGTATACATGAAATTTCTTTTCTTCAGTTACAAAGAAAAAAAGCGTCCGGAAAAAAGAAAGTTACGAAGATAAAAGTATAAAACAGAGCAGAGCTAGTCTCTGTTTCAGTGTAATTTTTGATTTTTGATTTTTTTTGCTAAACCAGAAACCCAACAACTAAGAAAACAACACACCACACAAATTACAAAGTTCAACAGGAAAATTACAAGTAAAATGTAAACTGAAACCATGTCATCGAACCAAAGATGCCATGAAGTCAGCCCCAACATTAGCCTCACGAGTCACTAGCTGAAACCTAACTTGGCCAACACTAGAAGCTCTAACCTGAGCCTCAAATAGTAATTTTTGATCATTTGATCCACTTCTATTGTAGTTGTATTGACAATGTTGTTTCATTTTCGGCTTTGGCCAATTTTTTATATAAAAAAATTTGTTGTCTCATTTATTAAATGAATGAATAATTAGAGAGAATAAAAATTATTTAACGATCGATTCAATTGTCTGTTACTGTATTCAGCTTTGAAAATTGCACTTCATTTTTCTGTTAACTGGTTGAATGTCTTTTTTTTTAATATTGAAAACGGCGGGTACCATCCCCGCGCTTCATTAACGAGGATTTAACAAAACAATACAATCGAGCAGATGATTTTTATGTGTCCCAAGAAGGGGCCATGAATGTCATCTTAATGATGGAACCCAATTCTTTATTATCAGGTATTGTCGAACACTTAACGAATGTTTCACTCATAATAAATGTTACTAATTCCCTTTGTTGTACATTTGAGAATGTTGACAATTTTCTATATGCGGTCTAAATGGAAATAAATAGCAAAAGCTGAGAGTGAAAAAAAGTGTACAACATACATGCAAATATCTAGTGACAAAAACCCCACAAATAGTGTATCTTTTAGTGGCTCCTACTTTGAGATGGCTCCTACCAACTCCCTCACCTCCCTCTCTCAACTCTCTCTTCTTCCTCCAACTCCAACACCAACCGACCCCTCCTCCGGCTCCCCTAACCTTCCCCTCTGCTCTTAAATCTCTTCCGGTGAGCTCTCTCCCCTCCTCCCAAAAGCCCAGTGTTCTGACCTCTGCCGGCACCAGGCTGCTTTGACTGCCTACCAATTCCCCCAGCCCTGTTTTGCAACTGCACTAAGCCCTTAGTGTCTAACCTGACAACATGCTTTCTCTCCTTGAGATGAGTGGGTGCGGGCCCAATGAGAGGGTCCGCCACCCACAAACACCCACACCTACTCCTAACTCTTCGATTACAGCCCCACCCACTTCATCGGCCGCTACTATCCCTGAGATACCCTTGCCGGTTCAACCCCCCGTCACATTCCTTGACGCCGTGAAGACCCCGGCTGCAACGTCGCTGGGTTCCCTCTCTATTGACTCGCGCTCCGGTGAGGGAGGTAGTCGAGAACTCAGTAGGGTACGCTCCCCGACGCGTGCTCATCACGGTGTGCATCAGCGTCGACTGGGGAGGAATCCCGTTCATCACCGTTCCCATGAGGAGGCACCCAGGGGCCAGGGCCACCATCGAAGACACCAGGAAAGCTACGAGGGGAGGGCCCAACGAGGGGGTCCCCCTTCGGGCCAGGTGACCCGTAAGAGATCCTTCCCAAGTGAGCCATACTACCACCAGTACAAAGAGGTAGCTAGGGGTACGGCTAGTGCAACTGATCACAAGTATCACTCTCATAACAGAGCTTATGTGGTACCAAAAAACTCCCCCAACCTACCTTCACACAAACATCACCATTCTCCACCAACGTACATTTCCAAGAGTCCTGAGTTACACCATCCCCCACCCAATCCCATTGACAAACCATACAACTCCATCATCAGCACTTCTCACAAACAACAACAACCACATTCTCACCCTAAGTACCAATACAACAGTGTTGCCCAAAGAGTTCCCCCCTCCAAATCTGACTCCAACCCCATTCCGTGTAACACCCCGAATTTCAAATAAGGATAAATTTGAGATTTCACAGGATCTTTACTTCACTTCGTACAATTTTACAAGGAATTTAAAACTTTTTATTCACAATACATCAGAGTTCCTTTACACTTAGTTTTTACACAGCGGAAGACTAAAAGATTACAACAATGAAATACAACTTGTATAACTTTAACATCATTTGCAACATCTTTAACTTCTAAACAGCAACAGCATATCCACTTTATAACTCCATGAATAGTCCATTACCTGCATGTCAATCTGTGGGTACGTCAGTTACTTACAACTGACGAAATGTTATACACGGCTATCCTCTCTATGCCGGGAATAGTATAACGATCTCATACTTTAACAAATCACAAAAAGATTGAATGAACAATTAAAGTGCCAAAGGTGATTATTCTAAACATAAGTGTATGTCATGCCTTAATGCCTAATGCACACAATTCTACACTAGGATGACACTAATGCACACTTGTTCGGATTCTATGCATCCCATACTACATAGGTCCGAGGGCAAGCGCCTACGTACTCCACCATAAAGGGCTCGATCCCTCGCCATGAAAACTACCCGGTAGCAAAACAAAGTTCAGACTATTCCACGAATTTGAATCCCAGTCTTGGAGTCCACCGCCGGCTGTTATAACAGATTCCACATCGTGCGAATCGTCCCGTATGTGACCCTCTAGCCCAGTATATATATATATACATTGGAGACGGTAAACACAAAAACTCATCCGTCCGACTACTCAAGATCTTGGAGTCCACCGCCGACCCGTCCTCATAGTCCCGGATTAAAATATAATAATCCGTCTCCCACAGGGCAACCTCAGTCCACCAACTGGGTCTATAGTCTTGGAGTCCACCGCCGACTATATAGAGCACCCCACTTACGTTTCACTAAGTTTACTACATCTTCACTTATGTGCCTAACTTTTCCTAAGTTCAAGACATGAATAATTTCCATTCAAGAATTAGTTTTACTTCCTACCGGACTTAATCAACAAATACGAGATTGCCCCACGGCAATATCTCAAAATCATATCAATTCCTTCTTTCATTTTGCCGGTAACCGAAGTCTTACTAATTCTTAATCATAATCTTTCATGCACAAGAAAATATGGGTACACATACCCTTTAATAATCATGTCTTAGCTTATTATTTTCATGTCCTAACTTATCCATAATCTTGTCAATGTCTCAAAAATAATGTCTCTCAAGATATCTATTTTTTACCTTTCAATAAGAAAAATCTTTAAACCATTTTCTATAAATTCTTCATCATGTTTTTATGAGTACAAAGATTTTTCTTAAATTCTCAAATGCATTAGAATTTATTTAAACCACTTAAAACCCAAAAAAAAGAATAAAACTCACCTTAGACTTCGAACCCGTGAAGCCCAGGTAACACCCAACGACACCAACCAAGAAGTCCATGTGGACTTATTGTCTAAGTCCTCATGAATTCTTTTTATGCCAACTTTCGTTTAATTTTGTTTCCAAAAGGAAATAACACAAAGAAAATTTTGGGGTTATCAAGTTTCGAACCCGGCCTGACCAAGAAGCAACGCAAGGCCAAACCAATAGGCCAAGTACGCACATCGACTTATAGAGAAGTCGAGTGGGTTTTATTCCAATTTTGTGTCATTTTATTGTTTTTCATAAAACTAAATTTTTCATTTGATTAATCTTCTCCACTAGTCTCCAAATAATTTATTTGGACTGAAATTTATTTATTACAGAAAATCATGTGTTTAAAACTTATATTTAATAATATCTAAATCTCAAATCTTTCTTTCTTTTCTTTTATTACAAGAATGTAGTTCATCATTTTAATCAACTAGAAACTTTGTATTACTTTACAACAAGTAAAAATAAGTTATGTGTACCCTTTTTCTATACAAAATTTCTTCTTTAAACATAAGGGAAATCTCTTCAATTATTTTAACAATTACTAGTTAACATACAAATGACAATTTCTCCTTACTTTTTATTTTAATTTCCAAACTACATGACAATACTTTGTTCCTTAATCAATATTGGTATTTATACAACTTATCAAACATAAAAAGGAAACATGAATTTATCTTCTAATTAAGACATCAAAATTCTATTATTCATCAAGCATGCAAGTCTCTACAATTAAGAAGACATAAAATCACTTACTAACATTAAGTGGATTTATTCCTTAACTTAGCAATTTCATGACAACCAATGCATAAATCTACTCTACTTCATTATATCAACATCATATACTCATTTATTTTTACTAGAACACATAGTTCTAAAATAAAAAGCATGAGAACACCCACCTCAATTGAAACTTGACTAATGAAGGGAAGAGCACCACTTCTAGATCCAATGTCCTTCTAGATCTTCTCCTCCTAGCAATGGCCACCAAGTACGAACTCTTTTCTCTCTTTCTTTTATTCTTCTCTTTTCTTTCTTTCTTGCTTCTCTTTTCTTTCTTCTCTTTCTCTTATTTATTTTATTTTTGGTGTGAAAAAGAATGAGAAATGAGTTGCTATTTATAGGACAATGCTAGGGACTATATTGCAAAATCTCCCACCTAATAACTTCTCATTTTAATTCTCTTTTTAATTATCCATCTTTTCATTTCTCAACTCCTAAAAACTCCCAACCTTTCACCTCCATATAACTCCTACCTCTTCTAATTCTTAACTCCCACTCTCCACTCTCTTCTCACATTCATTTCCTTCTCTCATCCAAAACCGGTCCTACCCTGTCCCATTCCCGAGTTGGAGCAAGCTCACCCAAGTTGGGCCCCCATTCAATTCACCAATACACCTATATTACACTTACACCATATTATAAATAACAATCTACATCAAGCCCATTTCTTTTGCTGTTTTTATACAACCCGTGGGCCCCCCTTATACATAGATTCATTTACCATCTAATTACCAACTAATGTTACCAGCCACATTATCTATTTAATACTTTTGATACATACATATATACACTAATGTATATATATATATATATATATATATATATATATATATATATATATATATATATATATATATATATATATATATATATATATACTATGCAAGTAAAATAGTTTACTTAATAATCTAAAATGAATCATGCATAATAAAATAAATGTGCACAGTCTAAAATTTATTTTGAAAACGAATATACTTAAATATGTTTACCGAAAACACGTGCGTCGTACGTAAAACATGAAAATGCAAAAATCGACTTTATTAATGAAAAATTATTAAATATAATCGAAAACAATCTAGGCAAAATTATATTTACTAATTTATATATATTTCATGATGAAATCATATCACGTAGAAAGCACGTGCATTATACGTGCAGAAAATTGAAAAATGCATTTTAATCAAAATAGGGGGAAAAATAAATTTCAGTTTTATAAAATAGATTTAAATACATAAAAATAAATAATTTAAACCTATAGAAAACATTGTACGTAGTGGTGGAAACACGTGCATCAAAACACGTAAAAAGCACGTAAATCCCAGGGATTAAAATATTATATTTTAGTTGACTGAAATCAATACAGAAAATGTATAAATAGTACGAATCCAAAATATGTAGTGAAACACATTATAAAATATACGTGCGTAACACCCAGGGGCAAAATTGTAATTTTCAATTTTGCGGGGTGTTACATTCCGCCCACACATCCCTCCCCCCAACCTCTTCATAACGACCACCTTACCCTCACCACATGTCTACTCGACAATCCGCCACCTCCGAGACACCCGGCACCCAAAGCTCCAGTCGAGCGAACCACTCACGGGGTCACGCTAGACGGGAGTGCGGGTGATAGGGATACTGGAGTTGAGGAAGGCGAGGGGCAGTGGGTCCAGGTGGGCCGTAAAAATCACAAGAGAGAAGGGATCATTACTAACCGTGAGTTGGACCTTTCAACCCGTAAGAGGAAGCAGAGGAAGGGCAAACGGCAGCCGGCATCGTGCTTCAATTGTGGGGACCTTGGGCACTACAAAAGCGAATGCACCAAAGAGCCACGCTGCCTAAAGTGTATGAAATGGGGACATTTATCATACGTATGTACCAATGTTATCGAAACCCATAGTGATGCGGAAAGATCAGTGAGCCGAGGTAGATCCCCAGACTTGCTGACGGTGATTCATCTGAATAGGAGCTTGGACATCATTAAAGGTGAGGAAAAGTGGCTCCGTCAGTGGTGCGCAGTAGCCAAAGTCAGGAAAGGTAGACCATCAGAAGCCCACGTGATGCAAGCACTTGCGGAGAGATGGCCAATGAGCGCTCACGGCGATTGGGTAGCAAAAAATTTATGCCATTTGCAGTTTCTCATTTCGTTCCCATCGCCGGAGAAAGTAACAGAAGTGATCAGGATGGGTAAGGTGGAGTTTGGACACTTTCACCTTGAGTTCACGGCGTGGACCCCGACGTTTGGTGCTGAGCTCCCCCAAGGCGAGAAGTTTTGGATATGGATACACAATGTCCCCTTACATTTTTGGAAGAAAGAAGCCCTCCAAGAAATTGTAGCAGACTTTGGGTCGATAGTGGAGATTGACGAGAAGACGGTGAGGCGATCAGAGATTGTGTCGGCAAGGCTTCTTATCAGGAGCTCTGATATCGCACTCATGCCGCGCTTCGCCAAAGTATATTCCTTCGATGAAGCATATCTCATCAGATTCGTCCTTGATAGGCGAGTCGAAGTACCAAAGGCGCGGACGGAAGCCACCCCCCAGTCACCCTCTTCAGCTCTTAGAGATGACAGATCCTATCGGCAGGTGGTATCGCCGAGTAAGGAGCTCACGATTGATGGTTCCCAAACGGGCTCACAGACAGATTTTCGAGGCGGCGAAGGGGCAGGGGAGACACCCTGGTGCTCTGGCAGTTGGATCGTCTCGAACTCCGTACAGGCCTGGTGACGGAGAGGCTCGTCCCGATGCATCCAACAATCAGGAGCTCAATAGGGCCCCCAGCGCATCAGATCCAACGGTGAACCAGTCCTACAGGCCTGATTTGGAAAGATCTGAGATCACCAACTCATCAAGAGACAAAAGCACTACTACGAATGGTGGCCAGGCCCTACTGAGATCACAAGTGGTGTGCGCAGTGGCTCAGAGGGGAGCTTCAGGGTCCACACACACCATTAATGGCAACGACCAACCCGTCCACAACTTGCAGGCTTTGGGAGGGAAGTTGGTGGAGGAATCTACTGTTTTGGGAAAAACAACAAGTGAGAGACCGCTGTCGACCAAAGAGTGGGTTTCACAAAGATGGTTTCCATCAGATAAAGTGAAAGTAGCTGCTGAGAAACTGGGGGGGTAAAGAGAAAGCAACAGCTTTGAGTAGCGAGGCACAGAGCCCTCTGGGGAAAGCGACGAAAGTAGGTAGCTTCAACCAGAGTGAAAAGAGCGATACTGAGAAAGCTCTCAACTCTGTCAAAGTTGGTGGGAAAGTCTCTTTGTTGAAGAAAGGAGAAGAAAGGAGAAACTGCATTGCAGTAGGTGAGCAGGTGAGACGATCTGATCAAGAAGAAGGTAATCGAAGGGTTTCCTTGGGCTTAACGAAGCGGTTGGTATTGATGCCAGAGCTTGTAGACATGGATTATATCGCACCCACCGTTTCACCCACCAATCTGGAGCTGACAGCTGGCTTTGGCGTTACGCCTGCCGATGAGTTGCAACGTTCGAGGAGCGAGCCAATTATAGGCGACGCGGTGGGTAACGCACCCACCGTTACACCCACCAATCTGGGGCTGACAGCTGTCGCTAGTGGTATGCTTACCGACTCGGTGAGCATCTCGAGGAACGCGCCATTCGAGTCAGGTGTTTTGAAACATCGCGAGGATGATTTTGCTAATGCGGAATCTGATCGCACTTTGAGTGGGCCTAAGGGTGGGCTTTTAAATGGCGACTGTGGGCCCAAAGAGGGGTCCACAATGCCTTTTATTGTATCTAGAGCCTGTAATACTAAGGATTCGAACATCCTGACACTTCACCAGACTGGGAGCGGGCCCAAAGAGGGGACCGCAATTGTCGAGTTTAGTATTATTATTGGGTCTACAAGCGACGGGCCCAATGAGGGGTCCAGGGTGAAAGTACACACTCTTAATGATGAGTCCATTCTCACAGACAGTGATGAGGATCCAGAAGGACGGCTTAATCTCGATGAAAAGTTCTCTTTCTCTGAGGAGGAATTAGAGGATACGGAGTTCATTGCTAACACTCAGAGGGAGATTTCGCCGGAGCTTGTCCTGTCCACAATTCCAGACTCAGCTCCGGGAAATAGCTCGGGACAGTCCCAAAGAGCGGTTGGTTTCAGGGTTCAGAAATCTCCCAAGAGGGCTCATGTGGAGTCCTTGGATGACTATCTTGAGGTCGCCGCTGTAGCTAAGGCCGCTAAGTTCGACAATGGAGGTACGACAAGTTTTTTAGCCTCTATTTTAAATTGCATGTCAGATTCTGATGTTTTATGTCTAGCTATCACATGTGGGTTAGAAGTTTGGGACACTGAGCGTATCGCCTTACTCTTCAATAAAATTCGGGGTTGGGAAACACAAAGAGTTAGGACATCTGACGATAGTGCTTTTGGAGTCGGCGCGGGGCCGACTATCATTCTCGAGGATGTAGCCGGCCCTACACCCTCCACAACGATCTCCCATGACAATTCCCCCCAATGAATACACTATTTTGGAATGTTAGGGGATTGGGGGATAGGGGAAAGAGGGGTATGGTGCGGGATGTCATTAGCAATTCCAAGGCGGAAGTAGTAGGGCTGCAGGAGACCAAACTCCAGCACGGGCTCAAACTCAAAAGAGTTGGTGGTAACAGAATCAAGGAGTGGTTGCTACGCCCCTCTGTCGGTGCCTCAGGGGGAATTGCTATAGGGTTTAACTCGGATCTTCTTTCCTGCGAAGAGGAGCATTGTGGTACGTTCTCCTTGACTGCCCGACTTAAGCGTCGTTCAGATGATTGGATGCAGACGGTGACTGTTGTCTACGGGCCGAACGTGGCCACAGACAGAGAGGCCTTCTGGCAAGAACTGGCCGACATCCGTCAGCGCTGGTCGGGATCTTGGATTGTGGGTGGGGATTTCAACATTACTAGATTTGCTTTTGAGCACAAGGGAAGAGGTACTAGCGACAGGCACCGAGAGGAATTCAATAGAGTTATCACGGAACTTGAACTGATTGATATCCCAATCAATGACAGACTTTTTACTTGGTCTAATTTGCAAGCGGATCCGGTTATGGCCAAGTTGGACAGGGTTCTAGTCTCTATGGATTGGGAAGCTTTATTTCCTCTCGCATCGGCCAGAACAATCCCTAGACCAACTTCAGATCACACCCCGATCCTCCTCGATGTGGGGAATCGGGGAGCCCGCAAGCCTAGGAAATTCAGATTTGAAAAGGCATGGCTGGAAATTCAGGGATTCCACCATATGGTTATGGAGAACTGGGCACTCCCAATGGCCGGCAGGGACGCGGCATCTCGGTGGTGTGGAAAAATTCGAAGACTGAGAAAGAGGCTCTGTAGATGGAATCGGTCTAGATTCTCGACCATCTGGCGTGATAAAGAGTCCTATCTGGAAGGTATTGATGAGCTTGAGAGGGTGGAAGAAACTAGAGTCCTTTCGCAGGAAGAGCGAAACAGGCTCTTAGAACTTCGTTATAACATTGCCAATCTGTATAGACTAAAAGAGATCAAATGGCAACAGAGGTCCAGGATTTCGTGGCTCAAAGAGGGAGACGCGAATACGGCCTACTTTCATCGGGTTGCAAGTGCAAGAAGGAGATCCAATCTTATCCTATCAATTCAGACAGCTACAGGAACATCGCAGGATGAAAAGGTGATTTCCACTACCTTCCAGTCATTCTATAAGGGTCTCTTCGGGAAGAAGAATGACTTTAGGATTCCAATGGGGGCACACTTCTGGCAGGAGTATCAGATTGCTCCAGGTCAAAACTTTTCCTCCTTGGAGGAACCTTTCACGGAGTCAGAGGTCAAAACGGCCATTAACCAGATGGGAGCAGACAAGTCGCCTGGGCCAGATGGCTTTCCTATGTTGTTCATCCAAGTATTCTGGGAAGAAATTAAAGGAGAATTTATGGATGTAATGATGGAATTTTTTCACAATAGCCTGAGGCTGGGAATGTTCAACTTTGCAGAAGTTGTGTTGATCCCCAAACGGGAGGATTCTAAGTGCGTTGGGGATTTTAGACCAATTAGCCTGATAAACTGCTCGGCTAAGATCATCACTAAGGTCCTAGCCATCCGCTTGGGAGGCATCATGGACAGTCTTATCAGTAGAACACAGACGGGATTCATTAAGGGCAGATGTATCCTAGACTGCGTGGCTACTGCTGAACAAGTTATCCACCACTGCCACAAGAGCAATTCCAAGAACTTCCTCCTCAAACTGGATTTTGAGAAAGCATACGACTCTGTGGACTGGGAATGTTTGCTAGAGGCTCTCAGGGGGAGAGGTTTTGGGGACAAATGGTTAAGATGGATTAAACAATGTTTACATTCTAGCAAAACGGCAATTTCAGTGAATGGGAGACCCGGTCCCTCGTTCCCGTGCAAGAAGGGACTCCATCAGGGGGATCCACTGTCCCCACTTCTATTCACTATTGTAGCGATTGTGCTCAGAGGAATGCTAGATAATTGTCAAAGAAAAGGGTGGATATCGCCTGTGGCCAGCAGCAATGCTAATCAGGGATGCACGATCCTTCAATATGCTGACGACACCCTAATCTTTGGTAATGGGACTAGAGCGGAAACAATATGCTTTAAAGGGGTCCTTTACTGCTTTGAAGCCTGGTCAGGCCTGAGAATTAATTTCCACAAGAGCGCGCTAGTACCTATTTCACTCTCAGAAGTTGAAATTCGGGAGCATACCACCATTCTCAACTGCGCGATAGAAGAATTCCCAATCAAATACCTAGGGCTTCCGCTCCGTCCAGAGAGGCTCACTAAGGCTGACTGGTTGCCTATTATAGACAGGGTGGAGGACAGACTGTCCGGATGGAAAGGCAAATCACTTTCTCTTGGGGGCAGAGTGGTACTCATCAACTCTGTGTTATCCAATCTGCCCATATACTACATGTCCTTTTTTGAACTCCCAAAGTGGGTGATCCAAAGGATCGATCGTATCAGGAAAAGACTCCTTTGGAAAGGTGCAGACTCAAATAAGGGAGGCTACCACCTTATTAAATGGAATATCGCATGCATGAAAAAGAGGCACGGAGGGCTAGGCATCATTGACCTCAGAGATATGAATCTGGCACTCCTGGGAAAGTGGTGGTGGAAAGTGTTCCATCACTGCGGGGAAGGATGGCAGGACTTTATCCAACCTTACCTTCGAGAGAAAGGGACAAGAAGTCTAGGCTTTCGAGTAGGATCTAAAGTCTCCCGTTTCTGGAAAGGAGTTGCTAAAGCCAGCGGACCTTTCAACTCAGCAACTTCATCTTTGATCGGCAATGGTCGAACCACCAGATTTTGGTGGGACAAATGGTGCGGTCCTCACTCTTTTAAGGAAGGTTTCCCAGAGCTGTTTGCTAAAACGAATCGACCGAATATCTCGGTGGCGGAAACATGGAAAAGGGGGACTTGGAGACCGTCGTTCCAAGGAACTCTTTCTCCAAGTTTGCTACAGCAACTGCATGAATTACAAACGCGCATAGTCCAGTCTGGGATGATATGTGCCCAAGGCCCAGATCACGTGCGTTGGGAACTCGAGAACAAGGGAGTGTTCTCGGTTAGATCACTTTACCACCGGATTCACTACCGAGGATGCAGGCCCAGCTGGGCAGCGGTACTTTGGAAGACAAAAATACCTTTAAAAATTAGAGTCTTCCTTTGGCTTGTGCTCAACAATGCCATTCTCACTAGAGAGAACCTAGCCAAGAGGCAACTTCACATTGCGACCAATTGCGGGTTCTGCAACGTACACGTGGAAAGTCTGAATCATCTGTTTCTTCACTGCACTAGAAGCAAGGCCATCCTGATAGAGGTGCTGAGAGCACTAGGAACAAGTGACTATCCAAGAGACTATGAGGAACTGTGGGTTGGTCCCAGATTTGCATCAGCCCATCACGATATGAAAGATGCATGGTTTATTGCCATTGCGGCAACCACATGGGTGTTTTGGCTAGATAGGAACAATTTTTATTTCCGTGCTTCATGTAATTCTATTTCTAGTAATCTTACTCATATCATGCATCTAATTTCCTTTTGGGCTACAACTGCTGCTTCAGGAGCAAGAGGAAGGATTGCAAGGGTATTCCAGGTGGATGATTTTGATGACGAGGAGATAGAGATCGGGCCAACTCTAGACTGATGAGTGGACTCTCGCCTCACTATTACATATTTTGTATCAGGCCTTAGTATTTTGTATTTGTATTTTGGTTGCCTTTAGGCTGGATGATGTAACTCACCCCCCAGGGTTTTGCTGGGGGTTATGTTTTATTTCCTGCACTGCACTTTTATTTTCCCGGGACTTCGGAATTGTTTATTAATCACTTATTAATGAAACAGGGTGGCATTATTCCACCTTTTCCTCAAAAAAAGAAAAAAAAATAGTACACACAAAAACACAAAACTAATTCTACTATATTTTTTACCACTATTTTGTTACTATATACTCAGAGAGATGAAATCCACAATCAACTATTGGAAAAATATTTTACATATGCTCAATCTCCATGATTATCTCTAATATTATAATGGGAGAAGGTCTTAGTGTCATTTGTAAATGTTTTGTTATTCTACCAGCCCGTGCAATGCACGTGCATAATTATTATAAAGAAGGTCCTAGGTTTAAATCAAGACTACGTCTAATTTTTTATTTTAAAAAACTATATTTATTAAAACGTACATCGCACGTCTTAACTACCAGTAGTAATAATTAATGAAGTAGTAAACAGAAAATAGTACACCTAACAATTCAATTTAAAATTAGAAAGTTCTTGTGCATAACCCAAATTTCGTTCAAAAAATGGGTCGTCAAATCATGCTATTAGAACTTAAGGTTCAAATCCAAAATGGCACATACTAAATGTGAATTCGAAAAGAAAAATATCCATGCACATTACCCAAGGTCTTGCCCACAAGAACAAACATTCAATATGCAGCAGTACTGAATGTAAGTGTAAAGCTCTCAACCATCAGTACAGTTAGAAGTACAGTTAGAAGTTTGGTGTTTGTAACCCCGTTCCCGTAAATATATAATTTCTGAATAATTTTCTGTATTTTGAATTATTTATAAATTTAGTTATGTTAAATTTATTTTAAATTTTCTATTAAAATATTTTCTAATCGGAAATTATGGTTATTTTGAATAAGGGTATATTTTACTTTACTTTCTATTTTATAATTGATCGACTATTTATATTTTAGCAAAACTAAAAATATTCGGATTTACTTTAATAAATTGTTAAACTAAAATTCCTATATTTTTTTATAACCTCGTTGCCATCATTTTATTATTTTTCTATTATTATTATTATTATTGTGAGTATTATTGTTATTACTATTATTATTATTATTGGTAGTACTATTATTGCTACTACCATTATTATTAATTTTCGTATTTTCATTATTAGTGTTATTATTATTATTTTTGTTAAAGCCCAGTTTTGATCTATATTATATTATCTAATTATTTAAATTAAAGCCCATTGATTTAATCTATATTGTATTATTAACTATTTAATTTGAAGCCCAAAATTTAGCCCATCTCCTATTGGATTTTAACCCAAACCCATATCTGTCTCTTATTGGATTCTAGCCAACTCTAAACCCAATACCCATAACTCAATTCCCCTCCTATTTGTGTGTTGACGAAATCAAATTCTACTCCAACAATCAATCCCAAAAATCTCTCCCGTAACCCCCAAAATTAATATCCCTAATAATCAGCCTATTGATTCCCGTAACCCCCTCCTCCCACTAACTCCTCTCTTTATTATCTATATAATAAATTACAAAGAAAGCTATCAAGTGGCTCTCATTCAATCTCCCATAAAACCAATGGCCTAGATTGATTCTCCCAAAACATATTTTTCCGTCCAAATTTTCAAACCCCAAAATTAAAGTTTCCCCCGCAAAACTAAAAAACTCATTACTTTATTACTATCTCTCTCTTCTCTCTTCACTTTTTCATATTTTTCTCTTTCTCTCTCTCCCTCTCTCTCTCCCATTCTTTCTTTATTTACTTAAAAATTTAGATTTTAAGATTTCAGGTTTGTAAAATTTTTCAGAATTTTTATGTTTTTTTTATCGCACATGTTATATTGACAATAGCAAATATCTCTTCAACAGTTAAATTTCATCATTTTCAATTTTTAAAGTTCTAAGAAGTTGGATTTTCAACATATACTAATAGAAACATGGAATTTTATTTACAACTAATTATTGTCATACTATTCAAACTTGAACTACATAATTGTGGTTTTACTGTTCACAGGGCTTTTCGTGTGTTGTATCGTTTAGAAGACGTGCCGTAGGCACGTGCCCACGGACAAATCTAGTTATACATTAAATCATATTATAACACCCCATGTTGTTTCTCTCCCCGTCTTCTTCTCTCCCCCTTCTGTTTCCAAACAAAACCAAAAACAGAACCCAACGGAAACATTCCCTCCCATTCGTCTTCTCCCGCTCAAACCCAGTCGAGCGCCTCTCAAACCCAACTCACCTCATCATCGTCTGCCCCCTCATCCTCGACCTCGCCTCCACCAGAGCCCACAACCACCACCGAGTCCTCCCTCACCATCTTTGCTGCACTCCGCTCAACCTCCCGACCGCTCAGTACCATCTCCATCCACCGTCGAACTTTGCCAGCCGAACCCATCCTTGTCTCCCTCTGGCTCCATCCTCGCCGCAATTGACAGCCACGGCAACGGCTCCAGTTGACTCCCCTCCGCCACTCGTCTTTGACCCATCGCCTCCACTCCTCCTCGTCGCACCGTCGCCAGACCAGTTGCAACTCTCCTCCTCCTACTCCGAAGGTCGTCACCCTGTTCCCCATCGATCGCTCGCTCTCGCCGGTCTTCAGCCGCCAGCAGCGCGACCTCCAGTCGTGCCTCCCATCGCCGCCAGTCGCCGAGCCTCTTCCACCATTGTTCACTCTTTCTCTCTCACTTGTGTCGCTGAGAAGAAGAGGACAGAGTTATTGTATTGCTGTCTGGGTTGGTTGTATTGGTGTTTGGAATTGTGGCTCTTGGGATCCGTTATTGGTGTTTGGTGTTTGTTGGAAGAGGGATCTGATTGTATTGGTGTTTGTTGAAGAGTTTTTGCTGTTTAGGTGTGTTGGTGTGTGGTGTTTGTGAGAAGGGGATCCGGTGTGGGTGTTCACTGTTTTGTGTGGAAGTTTGGAGTGTTTGCTGTTTTGGTGTGTGGGATCTGCTGAGTTGCTGTGATTGCTTTGTTTGCAGGTTGTTTCTTCGCCGCTCTTCGCACGTGTTTCTTTGGGAGTTCGTCCGGGATTTTAATTCCGTCATTCTCTCGTTCACCTCAGAATCGTCAAATCAGGCAAGTAACTCTTGTTCAAGTTCGTTTGTTCTAGTACAAGCTTTCTTTGTAAAATACCGCAAGTATATTCTTTGATTCTAATTCGCATTCATAAGTCGAATTGAAATCTGTTGCTATACCTAATCCGTCGATCTCTTATTCACATATGATCGTAAATACTTTGTTTGCCATATGCATGACGTGAACACAAATTAATACACACATATGTACTCTTAGGACTATACATTATTATGTGCATGATTGTTTTGCCCGTGATAGTAATTAAATAGGGCATCTTGTTCTTGTTGATTAAAATTATAAAAGTAACAAGCCGGGGTATAAGGAAAAAGATTTAAGTAGTAGACAATATAGAAGAGCGTACTCGGATGGGAGCTCGTGGTTTCCCGATGCAAGTTACAAGTTTGCGAATTATATGTTTATATGTTTCACGCTACATGTTTACACTATGTTTGACTCGATATGTTTCCCGTTATATGTTTGCACGTATCTTGATACACGATACAATTGATATGTTTTTTCCGAGTGCGTGACCTATAGGATCCACCACTAAATCTAAACGAAACTGACTGTAAGTAGCAAGCATGTAGTAAAAGGATGGATGCATGAAGTGCTACCTAGATAGAATCAAACATTAGACTTAAGATTAAGACGTGCACTTGCATGATCCAATTACATGTTACATATTCATGTTAACTTGATATTTGTTTACTTGATTACTTGTTTACATACCACTTGTTCCATAATGCCTTATTCATAATTATGTTTACATATTGCATTTCTCCTATTTCATGACTCTCGATTCCTTGCTTTTTTCCTGATTTTCTTTTGTTTTGTTTTGTACATGTTTTCCTTAGCTTGTACCACTTACGGCCTGTGACTTGTATTAACGGGCGTCTTCTTGTCTTCTTTTTTTTTTTTTTTTGTAATAATATACTTGCAGGCCCGAATGGAGAGTTACCAGAAGGTGTTGCTGACCAAGTGTTTTAGCCGTGTTGGTTATCATTTTATCTTTAGTTTATGTTTTATTTCATGCAACTCTTTATTGTAATCCGGACTTGTTTGACCCGTAACTATTTGTATTTTCCCAGTTGTTGGTTATGTTATGGACTATGTCATAAACTTTCATTATCATATTGTGATTTTACATGCCTGCGTGGTTTATTTTGTTATCTTGTTGTTGAGTTACTTGTACAGCTCATGAATGGTGTGTTCGCACCATTCGTTGGGCCTCAGTCACGTGCCCGTATTCCTGTATTTTTGGAAGCGGGGCGTGACAGTGTTGTAGCAAAAGATCTCGACATATTTGACAACATTTAGATGGCAGCTGGATTAAGCAATGTTGAGCACGATTAGTCTTTGTTGTATGGTGAATCATACCATTGTGAGCACACTCCAGCATCCTGATGTGCATCTGGCCATGTTGAGTATGATCGCGCTATAGTGATTGTGGACCCGTCTATGGGAAGCATGATCTGGCATCCAGATAGTTTGAGTTATTTCCACTGGTTACATTGGAAGTGGGTTTTTTTTTTTCCCCTTCCTACCTGAAAAAAAGCACACACAAAAAGTAAATTACAGACTAAAGAAAAACTAACAACAAAACATCGTAATCATTATAAGCAGAATTCATGTGCGAAGCTAACCTCTTCATATATAGAAGAAGCTAGCCTTACACATTTCTCTCTCTTTTTTCGAAGCATACAATTCGTTTACTTTCTAAGCATACACTAGAAATACATAATGATGGCAACCCCCTTGGTGCTCAGGAACACAATCAATCACTTTTTTAAACACATATTCAAACCATAAAAATAATTATGGTAACAATGTTCCAGGTGCTTATAATTACCCATATAGCCGAAATTAGTAAAATAGTATGTGCAAAGCACGTATAAATAATCCGGTGTTGCTTAACCATGGAGGTTTTCATCCAAATTAAGAACGTGCTTACTGACCAGTTGCTTCTATGCAGTGTATATGTTCTATATCTTGAAACAAGTCTCTATCATTACATGTGACATTTCTATTTAACACTCTTTTTCTTCATATATATTCAACATTTTTGGTCCTTGCTCACCAAGTAACACCTTGGTCAATAAAAGCAAAGTTTTATTTAACCCTACCCCTACGTCGTGTAGTGGATTTCCACAATACATAGTAGTATATAAATGCCACTAAAATTTGTAAGAGAAAGAACACTACTTCCACAACTAAGGAACACAAAGATTTGCCTAGGAAAAGAAGGAATATTGAAGGGAAAAGCAACAAATGGGCATGATTTTCTCCTGCTTTCAAACAGTTGAATCGACAACGAAATCAAATGAAGCAGTTGATGTTACAAATAATGTGAACACAAAGTTTACAAAATTCTTTTTACAAAGAAAGATAGAGAGGCACAGGAAAACCGAGAAGGGAACAGAGAAGAGAAATCCGAAAGAAAAAGAAAAGGAAAATAAATTAAACAACTTACAATAAGCAAATGAAAAGTACAACTCCCAAGAAGCCGAGGCCTGTGTATCACACAGTGTCCTTAAAACAGATTTCGCCTCTCTCCGGTTGCTGGATTGAACGGAGGCGTCTGTCTCCCAGGATGCAACGGCTTGGAGCGATCCCGTAGGCACCACGTACCACTCCCGAACTGATCAGCAGCGTTTTGAACCTATCACCTGACTTACCAACACAAGGACGGACGGACAGTACAGAAGAGAAGGAGAGAAAAATGATATGGTTTAGAGCCTGGGTTAGACAAGGCATTAACAGCCTTCATTGTAACGGCAGACAAGGCATTAACAGCCTTCATTGTAACGGAAGACAAGGCATTAACAGCCTTCATTGTAACGGCAGACAATGAATTGAATGCCTTCAGCGTAACGGCAGACAAAATATTAAAACCGTTTCTGCATTCATTTCAGCCGTTACAAAAAGAAAACTGTAGCAAAAAGTGGCTCTGCACGGGGTGGGATCAAATCGGTCCGGCATTCGTGTCCGCAGGTCGTGCGGGCGCACACAAGTCGCATGTAAACCGGTCCGTGATTTGCACCCCCCCCCCCTGCGCGCGCGAGAGAGAGCCTCTCTTCTAGCCATCTTACAATGCTTAGAAGGAGATTACTATATATCCTCTTCTATTTCCTTTGTTATTTCCGATGTGGGACTAAGTTCCCTTTAACCCATTTTCAAGAATGAAAACGTCTCACTTTGAGAGACAATTTCTCATTCACCCCTTAACCGATTTTAGCGAACCAATATATGATTTTGATCTACTCACGAAGGAGAACACAAATCAATCAAGATCTCTCAATAATTCATTGAGGATCTTACTCAAAAAATTGCTCAAAAATCGGTTCGAAAATAGTGTATAAAACACTCATTTTCTAACACTTGAAGATGAGAAAGCGGTTGTCGATGTAAGGTCAGAGAAGGAGAAAGAGAAGCATAAACAGGAGGAGAGTAAAGAGGAGGCAGCCTTAGTGGTACCTCACTTCCCAGTTCAGTCTCGACCGGGCCTTCTCTAATTATTGTTTAAAATATGTATTAGAAACAGGAGTACTATACTTCTTAGTTTCCGTATGAACAGAGAGAGAGTTTTCTTTTTGTTTATTTTGTATTTGAATGATTTAATTGGTGTTATATATTAGATATATTAATTATTCTTATTTTGCATTACAAGTGCTCCACTATGTATGAATTTGGCAAACTCTCGTTATCCAAATTGCAGTGATACTAACACTAGTAGGACCTTAACTAGGCTAAACACTTCATCCTAATGAAATTGTGCTCATAAGCATATGCATCGAGAAAAAGCATGCATAAATAGAAATAAATTGTGCTCATAAGCATACGCATCGAGTAAAAGCATGCATGAATAGAAATAACTAAGTATATATGAAAATGGTATTATGATTACAGCTAGCCAACTGTGCTACTTCATGTAATGACGAGTATGCACATTAGTGTCAGATATATACCGTGGTATACAGTGACAAATCAAAATGGGGATCCCAATTTTTTTTTTCTCCCGGCATCGACATAATTGTTGCTGAAAATCTTTTACTTTACTTTTGTTTTGAAGAATTAAAGTAATTGGATCAAAATAAAATTATAATCAAAGTAAATATTCGAATTTATATTTTTAGTATCATGTATTTTTTCGCACTTGTACAGTTGTACTCTAAATTTGATAAGAGTAATACTAATCAATAATCATACTACACTATTTATACTGTTATAATACTAGAGGCTAAGAGATACGACTCAACTGAATAAATATACTTGTAACTTGTGTACAAACTAGTTTCTTATTCAAAATTTTATCCAATGATTACACAGATCAAATAATAAGTATCACTGTTAATTTTTAGCCCAAAGCTCATACCACTATTTTGAGCCTTTAATAAGAGGTGGATTAGACGAGGGGGTCCCAATTTTTTTTAACTGGGGGGCCAAATAAAAATTTTGGTCTATACTAGGGGGTTTTACAAAATTTTTGGGGTCCCAAATATCACCCCTACTCTCTTCCTCCCTCCGCCACTGGTGGTATATTGCTGGTGTGGCCAACTCACCCAGGATTTGAATGGAAACCTCGCTTTGATCCATTCTTGAGGAGATTTCTAGATGTAATTTTTGAATCTTTCCCTTAACATGCCATAATACAGCTCCCCGGAAACCTCACTTCTGATCCATTCTTGAGAAGATTTCAGGATGTAGTTTTTGTATCTTTCCCTTAACATGCCATAATACAGCTCCCCATTGTACCGTACGGATGAGGATATCGATTCTGTTTTGTTTGGATATCGATTTTGTTTTGTTTTATTTTGAGATTTAGCTATATTTAGTTGTTTTGCAATTTGCACCATTTATTCTCTGTATTAGAATATTTTGAAGATTTGTATTGAGATTTGTTTTGAGCCAATATATAGGCTTTGAGAATAATGAGAAAGTATGTTATTTTTTATTAAAAAATTACTATGTCGAGTTATTGCTTTTCATTCATCTTTTTGTGTGGAACATTTTTTTTTGATCGTAAAAGGTTGGCAATTGCCTCTCCGTGTTTCATTAAAAAGATTAACAAAACAAACAACCAAAAATAAGGCTTATGAAGTTCAGATCCCAACAGGCTGGGTTCTGAAATTCATACACCCTAACCAACAAACAAAAATACAACGAAATCTAGTCCTATTTATCGGCCACCCCCGCCAGAACAACTTTCTCGTGCCAATTTGGGCTCACTCTCTCACTCAGTCCCTCGCTTGTACGCCGTTTATCCTCTCCCACTATCGTACGCTCTCTCTCGTCGCCCCCAGCAGTGACCCATTCGACAAGCATAAGCACCATATTAGAGACCCCGCATGCACTCCACCAATCTGACAACTCCATGTCAAGATTGAGTCCTCGTTCTCATTCCCTCGCTTCGCCCTCGATGACTCTCACCGCAACCTCGCAACGAGGGTAGACGTCGCACCTGACCCCTGCGAGCCCTCTGACATGAAAGAACCAAAGGCACCCCTCACTTTAACCAACCAAGCCAAAGTAGAACCCAAACTATAAAGTTGCCCGACAATCGTCGCCTACACCAACTAGGATACATTTTGTTGCTAATTGTAAGTCGGTTGTAATTTGGATATTAGAGACCAATTTGGATCTTAGGAACTCCACTGCGTCAACTCAAATTTCAAACTCAATTTGAAATTCAAATTTCCCCCCAACCGCCACTCCCAAATCAAAAATCCCCCTCCCCCCACTCTCTCCCCGACCTCCCCACATGCCTCCACGACAGGCCCGACTACCCCGTAGTTCGCTGCTCGCCGCTCCACGCCGGCGCTAGGCAGCGCTCCCGCCACCAGCGCGATGCAACCAGTTCGAGCACCGCTGTGGTCTGTGTCGCCATCCCCGATGACGCCAGCCCTAGGCAGCTCGTCTGACAACCATAATCAAGAACGGCGAACTACACCCCGCGCGGCACCTTCGGCCCCGCCAAAGATGCAGCGCTCTCGACTGTCACTGTCGCATCCCTCTCCGACACCAGAGTCGACCCCAAATGACGATCGATGGCACCGCTGCACTCTGCACTGACCCCAAATGACGACTGTTGACAACCACAATTACGACCGGCGAGTAGCACTCCGTGCGACACATTCGGTCCCACCAAAGATGCGGCACTCTCGACCCTCGCCATCGCATCCCTCTCCGACACCGGAGAATACCATAAATTGACGACCAGTGTCACCGCTGCGCTCTGCGTCGACCCAAATGATGACCGTTGACAACCACAATGAAAACCGGCGACTAACACCCCGCGCGGCACCTTCGGCCCTGCCAAAGATGCTGCGCGCTCGACCTTCGCCGTCGTACACCGGAGGAGACCCCATTTGACGGCCGGATTCCGAAAGCCTAAAGTAAGGATTTGGGGGAAAACCAAATTAGAGGGAAAGAGGTGATGAGAGTTGGGAGGGAGAGGTTGAGAGGAAGCAGGGAGGGAGAGGGGGGGGGGGGGGCGACGGCGACGAAACTCTAGCCGCCGGCCGCCCCCCAAGCTCAGAAGAGAGTTGTTTTTTTTTGGATTTTCAGTTTTTTAGGGCAGAGAAGGTGGAGGTGGAGCGACGGGAGAGGAGGGCAGCGGCTGAGGTGGGGCGACGGGGAGGCGAAAGGAAGGAGAAGCTGATGGGTTAGGGTAGGGTGAGAAGGATAGAACGGAGAGGAAGGAGAGAACGAAGAGTTCAAACAGATGGGGGGGGGGGGGCGAAGTATAATTTTTTGTGTGGAACATTGAGATATAATTATTAGGGTTTGTGAGAAATCCTAAGAAAGTATTAGGATTTGTTAGAAGCTCTATTTACACCCAAAATCCTCAATTGATCAAAACCCTAATCCCCTCATCCCTACACCCGCCCTCTCTCTCCTTCATCTTCTTCATCCTCTCTCCTTGTTCTCAATCGAAACCCTAGCCCCACTCCCATCACCCCACCATCGACTACCTCACCTTCACACCCCAAACCCATCCTCTACTCCATCTCCTACAGCCTAACACCCCGATGGCCATCTATCCCTCACACCGAATCCTCTCTACTGCACCACCGTTGCAGCCCCTCCATCACCTTCGAAACTTCCCCATACTTCAAGTCCCCAAATCCCTCCAAACCTGAATCCCTATTCTCCAAACCCACTTCAAATTTGAACCCTCTCCACCTCGTGCCGCCGATCTCCATAACCGACAGCACCCTCACCATTGCAGCCACCATCGAAGGCCATCTTAACAGCAAATCCACCTCGCCACCACATAGCAACCCAGAGCTCCATCAACGCTGGCTGCTGCCTCTTCACCCGATTCCCCTCACAACTGAACCACGACTCGTTCATCGAACTCCGGTAACTTCTTTTCATTTTTTCATTATTTATGTTACTACATATCATCTCTATAATTTTATTTGAATTATCTGTCATCCACAAATATTGAGAGTGTGTGTTTCTAATTGTCAATTAGAGTACAAATCTTTATTAAATATGTTACTTGCTAAGAATGCGTAAGTATTATTGTTGATTGTTATGATTGAATCTTTAATTGAGCTTGTTAAACTATTCCATATCTTGAAAATATATCAAACTAATTAATAGTTTTAATTTCTAACTTAATCTGATTTACATGTTGGTAAACTTAATCTTTTAAAATTCTTAAAAATTCTCTACTTATGGTTAAGTTTACATCATTTTAGTATCAGAGCGAAGGTTTTTTAAGACCCTAGTTCTTGCATCATTTAGTCATAATTTGTGCATTCATTTAGGAACCGTTTTTGCATCATTTTTATTGAAAAAATGCATTCATTTTAAGGTTATTTTTTCTTCTTTCTTTATGAGATCATTTCAGATTTAAAAAAAAAATTATTTTAGGTACATTTAGGACACGTTTCCCCAAATTTCAGCACACACATCACCACAAACCCTAGAATTCAGCAAGCCCCTTAATGAACTGAAATAGACAACTCTGATATTTCTACTATCCTCGCTGTCATTCAAGCAACTCTTGCCAATATCAATCAGAGGTTTGAGAAAGTAAAATTGAATCAAAATGTTGCTCCTGAGCTTCATCGCCACATCCCTCAAGGAAATGATCATGATGACCGACGTCAAGATCGTGACCCTGACGAACAATACAAGAAGAACGTTAAGGCTGGCGTTCCCCACTTTGAAGGCCGTATGGAATCCCAAGCTTATCTTGATTGGATCCGTGCCATGAACTACTACTTCGTGTGGTTTGACATGAGTGAAACCTTGAAGGTCAAATTTATCACGATGAAATTGACTGATAAAACTCAACAACATTGGGCCAATGTTGAACATGCCCGCAAAGGCCAAGGCTTGGCACTCATATCCACATGGGAAGCCATGAAAGAAAAACTCACTGAGAGATATGTGTCGTTATCGTTCCACATCCAGTTGTTAGATTCGTGGAACCAACTCTATCAAGGAAGCAAATCCACCCAACAGTATGTTGATAAGTTTGACGACTTTCTTATTTTGTGCAATGCCTTAGGTAAAGAGAGCGAAGAACAAACTCTCTCTAGGTTCAAAGCTGGATTACAAACCGATCTTTGGAACGAGCTAATCTATACAAATGTGGAATCCTTGGCAGCAACTTATGCCCTTATCATCGATATGGATTCCCATAAAGCAAGTTTCCCTTATAAGTCCAGCGATTCGAGAGATCATTCCTCTAGAATGACCTTTACTGAGCACTCTAGGCCTGAGCTCTCATCTTCTCAGTACCCCAACAAGTCTTACCCAAGCCAACCTACTTCAAATTCCTATCCATCTAGAACTGAAAACACGGGTAAGAATACTGAAAGAGACTACTCTAAGGTTGATCATCTCACTAAGTGCTATAAATGCAAGGGATACGACCATGTTGCTGGCAACTGTTCTAGACCCAGTAGGATCAACATCGTAGAAGGTACCGATGTCATTGCTGATGAGCCCGACAATAAGTTTACCTATGAAACTCATGTAAGTGATGAC
The DNA here is from genome assembly GCA_017893485.1 of Hemerocallis citrina. NCBI lineage: Eukaryota > Viridiplantae > Streptophyta > Magnoliopsida > Asparagales > Asphodelaceae > Hemerocallis > Hemerocallis citrina. The sequence goes on along the minus strand of CM030358.1, from coordinate 90,934,296 downwards.
TTCGGTGAAGAAGATGATGACCAGCTTCTTAACTGTATTTAGTCGATCCAATCACCTCCATTGAATGTACCTGTCACTCATTCCTTCCTAAGTCACTAGGCAGCCTATAGATTTTATCCCTGTGTTAGAAAACCATAGCGTCTCAAAGCCTGCATCCACGTTTGAATCCCGCATTCATGATTTGCATAGAAATTTTTTAAAGAAAATTAATGAGAATAATTTTAACTACAAGTTAATAGCAGATACTAGAAAGAAATTTAAAACTTTTGATATTGGTGACGAAGTGATGGTTCGGATTCGTCCGGAACGGTTTCCAGCTGGATCCGTTAAGAAATTGAACACATGTGCTGCAAGCCCATTTAAAATTTTGCATAAAATCCATGATAATGCATATGTTGTTGACCTTCCTAAAAGTTTTGGCATAAGTAAGACTTTCAATATTGAGGATCTACAACTCTATGAAGGCCCAAAATTTAACCCTAGAAATTCTCTTATAGATGAGCATACCCTACAGCCTAATGATGAGATTCCCACTTTTTTCCCTTTACCTGATACTAATTACCCACCGACAGACAAATTGGATAATATTTTAGATGATCAGATAATCTCTACTAGAGATGGTGGTATTCATAGGTATTTGGTGAAATGGATGAATAAGCTGAAGTCAGAGGACACTTGGGTTGATCGTGAAGAGCTACAACGCTTGGATCCAGATCTTTTGAGCACTATGACATGATCATTGGTTTTGACTCAACTTGGTCGAGCTCTCTCCCACCCGAAGAGAATGATGAGGACATCAGTTCTGTTTTGTTTTATTTTCAGATTTACCTATATGTAGTAGTTTTGCAATTTACACCCTTTATTTTTTGTATTATAATATTTTGGAGATTTGTATTGAGATTTGTTTTGAGCCTATATAGGCCTTGAGAATAATGAGAAAGTATGTTATTCTAGATTTAAAAAAATATTGTGTTGAGTTATTGCTCTTCATTCATATTTTAGTGTGAGACATTGAGATAAAATTATTAGGGTTTGTGACAATCCTAAGAAAGTTTTAGGGTTTGTGAGAAGCTCTAATTATACCCCAAATCCCCAATTAATCAAAATCCTAATCCCTCATCCCCACACCCGCCCTCTCTCTCCTTCTTCTTCTTCCTCTCTCCTTATTCCTGATCGAAACCTTAGCCCCTCTCCCATCGCCCCACCGTCGACTACCTCACCCTCACACCCCAAACCCATCCTCTACTCCATCTCCTACAGCCTAACACCTCGACGACCATCTCTCCCTCACCCTGAATCCTCTCTGCTGCACCACCGTAACCCCAAGCACCACCGTTGCAGCCTCTCCATCACCTTCGAAACTTCCCCATACTGCAAGTCCCCAAATCCCTCCAAACCCAAAACCCTATTCTCCAAACCCACTTCAAATCTGAACCCTTTCCACCTCGTGCTGCCAATCTCCATAACCGACGGCACCCTCACCACTGCAGCCACCATCGAAGGCCATCTATACAGCTTGTCCACCTTGCCACCATATAGCAACCCAGAGCTGTAACCCCTGTTATCATTAATACGTATTTTTAAAAATATTTTTCCTTATTTAAATTCTCAGTACCTTATAACTATTTTACCCTAATTGATTTTATTATTTAAACTATTTTGGAGTCCAATTGTTTAGTATAAGCCCAAGTTTGCATTTTTATTTTTATTAACCATTAATGTGAGCTTAGTTGTTATTTAAGCCCAATTCCACATTCTAATTTTATTTTATTTTATTTTATATTTAATCTGAACCCAAAAAAATTCAGCTCAACAACCTAATTGTTTTATTTAAATATTTTTAAGCTCATATCCACCCCCTATTGGATCTCTCACCAAACCTAATAACCCAAATCAACCCCCAATCTCTCCCTAACAGCTAATCACTATGATTTCTCCTGATCACTCCCCCACAATCCCCATGATCTGTAACTCCCACAATTTGAATAACTAAATCCCTACTATTAAGCCCTCTAATCTCTCCCATTACTAATTCAACCTAATAACACCCCGTATCCTCTCTCATTCTCTGTTCAAACACAAAACCAAAACAAAAAAACTCAACCATCTCCTTCCTCCATATCCCGTTCTCTCTCTCCCTCTGTTTCTAACCCAAACACAGAGAACCCATTTCCCTTCCTCTTCCACTCTCCGTTCGCCAGCGCCAAGTCACACCAGGCCGCCGCTTCACCCCCCTGGTTGCGACACCGTCAGCCTGCAACACCCTCATCATCTCGTCACCCTCTTGCCCTCGCAACCTCAGACGTGTCGCAGGCCAGCACCCAGCAGCGCCTTACCGACGATCCCCGTTGCTGCCTCCTTCCTGCGGTACCAGCGTCACCCCAGTCCACAGCCACCGCGACAACGCACCCTCACGGTGCCCCAGTGTAGCAGCAGCCCGTGCTCCTCCTTCCTCTCGTCGCGCCGCAGCAGCAACATCGCGATGCTGCACCTCGACATCCTGTCTCCCTCTGCCGCCGTCTGCCGAGTCGATCCCCTCACATCAGTCCGCCACCCACCGACGATCGTCGCCTGAGACTCCCCCTGCGTCGCGCCCCGCCGGTGCTGCACCTCTCTCTCGCTCTCTGTTACCATGAAGGAGAGAAGAAGAAGGAGGGTGGGAGATTTAATCTCAGCCGTTGGATTCGATCAAGATCTGATCTTGATCAGATCTGATCTTTTCGGCCAGATCAGATCTCATCCGTCCATCCGATCTTGATCTTCAACTCGGATTGAAGCAGATCCAGCCGTTCGATTGTCTTGATCTTGATCTTCCATCAAGATCTGCTCCGGATCCGATCTTGTGTGGGTGTTTGTACGTGTCTCATTCGTACGTGTGTCCGTACTAGTGTCTCGTCTCTCGGGATCCTCATCCTGTATTGGTTCGTGTTCGGATTCTTCGTCAAAAAGGCAAGTAATTTCTTATCGAATATTTATTGTATCATATTCGATATTTTTTTATTGAATTCCGCAAGTGGATCCTATTGAATATCGTAAAATGTTATTGTATCTATCGTTGGGATGCTACGGATTTACACGAGCGAATCCAAGTGGTAATCTCGACTTCGTGCCATCTTTTTGCCTCTAATGTATAGGGATCTTACATACATCCATGTAGTTATAGTTATTGAATATAAAAATAGAAAATTATTGACACATTTCATATCATGACATTAATGACAACTAGCTATAGTAGATTGTATAAATTAGTTGATTGTTGATGTGATTGCTATTGATAAATTAGTTGAGTTGTAATTATTAGAATTATGGACATCATCTACCTTAATGCCATATTCGCATAAGATTGGTTCGCTATGATTATGATTATTGAACTCCAATTTATTATTCTTAACTTTTAACTGTTTTATTCAAAATGGACATGTTGACTATTCTGAAAATTACGCCAACCTGAATCTTATTATGCTGTTTCGACCTAAATAACTTCATTAAAATTAGAAACTTCTTGAAGATGAAACGTAGCCCTATTTGTCTAGATATCAATAGACACCAGAAATTCTGAATTCCGATTTATATCGTCCGAGTTATGACCCTTTTGCTACAGCTGCGCTGTAAATTCAGATTCATGTATATAACATGTTAGGCTAATAAATTAAGTGAACTAATGATTATATATGACCAAGATAAATTTCAGATTTGTAGATAACATGTTTAGGGTGTTAAAAATTATTTTTACTGATTTTTGTAATGTTTATTTATTGCCTTTACAATTAAAATTAGACAACATTGACACCCAGCCAGAAACTAAAATCTGCAAAGATTATTGAATTTCGCTTAGCTATCGTTGTTGGAATATAGACTTTAAGTATGCATTGGAACCGGGCTGGAGTCTAGTTTCTAGACCACCTGACGGATCCACATTTGCTGTCCTGTAGAAACGGGAATCCTGATTTTGGTACAGCAACCTACCGCTGTCCAGAATTGGAATTCTATGTTTTATAATATATAATTATACCTATAATGTTGAATTGGTGCATTTAATTGTATAGAGTATATTGCATGATCCTAGGGTTGTTTTGTCACCTTTTCTAGCGTCCCTTATTAATTGCATTATTGTGTGTTAATTGAATAAAGGAAATAAATCAAAGCCGGGGTTAAGGATTGATTAGGGTAGTTGACAATATAGTAAATGTACTCGGATGATGGCCAATGAATATTATTGTTATCGGCATCGTGTAAGAAATTACACATGTCCAGTATTTTATCGTTATCGGCATCGTGTAATAAATTACACATGACCAGTGTTTTATCGTTATCGGCATCGTGTAAGAAATTACACATGTCCAGTGTTATTACCGTTATCGTCATCATACCCAATACATGAACTATAGAATCTACCACCTTAGTCTAAATGAAATTGATTGTATGCATCGAACCTGTGGTACGGCACACATGGGACACAGTAATACGTGCATTAGTTAGGATTAAAAATGAATAATAGACCTAAGGCTCTCATCACATTATCATTGCATATTGTTGTCTTTATCGAACAGTGTTGTCGTTATTATTGCCATTATTGATATTGTTCATCGTTACCGTGATAAATCATAGTTATTGCATATTATACTATTATTGCTTTGTCACTGTTCAACACTATTGATTTCATCGTTTATTGAATTCATTGCTCTACCACTATTGCCATTGTTTCTCTGTTTCTCCACTTGCATGTCCACGACTTGCTCTAAGGACTTTCTTTTTCCTCTCTTTAGATGAGCAACTTACAAGTATCTAAGGAGATTTACCTGACAGAATCAGTGAGCAGACATTCTAGGCCTTGCTTGGGAAAATCTTTCTTTAATCATTTCGTTTTGTAATTGAGTTATTTCATTTGTTGTTGCTTAAGACTTGTAACGGGCTGATGTTCCCGAGTTTTACCTTTTGTTCCAGACATTGAAAACATTTTGGATATTATTAATGTTTAAATTGTTTTCTGTTTCTTAATAAATTATTCATGCATGCTTGGTCGTATATATATCTTGTTATATCCTTGTTGTGATGCTGAGTTGATCCTACAGCTTATGGATGATGTTAAAATCATTTGCTGGGCTTCGTCACGCGCTCGTATTCCATGTTTTTGGGAAGCGGGACGTGACAAGAGCTCTTTCAACGCTGACCGCTGCCTCTTCACCTGATTCCCCTCACAACCGAACCACGACTCGTTCATCGAATCCCGGTAACTTCTTTCCATTTCTCAATTTTTTGTGTTACTGCCTGTCGTCTTTATAATATTATTTTAGTTATCTGCCATCCACAAATATTGATAGTGTATGTTTCTATTTGCCAATTAGAGTACAAATATTTATTGAATATATTACTTACTAAGAACGCGTAAGTATAATTGTTGATTGTTATGGTTGAATCTTTAATTGGTTTTGTTAAAATATTTTATATCTTGAAAATTCATCAAACCAATTAATAATTTAATTTCTGACTTAGTCGGCATTATATATTGGTAAACTTAATCTTTAAAATTCTTGGAAATTCTCTACTTAGGATAAAGTTTACATCACGTACTCTTCAAGCTTGATGTTGCAGGAATTTCTGGCAACAAGGAAAAAAACAAAAAAAAGGTGAGAAATAATTTTATGAAGTAAAGGTGGTATCTAGGGATGGCAAACGGGCCGGGTCGACCTGCGACCCGCTCGTTTAACCCAGCCCACGAAATTCCGGTTTGGATTCGGGTCGAACCCGTTAACAGAAACGGGTCGACCCGAGTCGTAAAATAGCGAATTTAACTCGGTAAACCTGGGCCGATAACCCGGATGCACAGTACTCAACCCGCCTGCGAACCCACGGGTTGCAAACCGTTTGACCCGCGGGTCCAACGAGCTGATCGTTTTGATTTTGCTACATGTTGTTACTGAATATAAAATATGTATAAATGATTTTTGTATTGCAAAAAATATGCAAAATTTTGAAATAACTCCCGTCGATTGGTTTTATGCCGAATCTTTGTTGAAATTTTTAGGACCTTTTAAAACCGCAACTTTCAAATTTTCAAAATCTTATGAATCTACTTCTAGTAGCATTTTTATTTCAATGGTTACTATGATGCAAACTTTTAAAGAAATGATCGATGATGCTTTTGTTGGTGATATTGCAAAACCTGCATACACAAAATTTTTGAAGTATTTTAATCCTCCTCATATGTTGTATTGTGTTGCTACTGTGATGGATTCTCGTATCAAATTAGACGGTACAGAGAGTTTAATTGAAATATTTTTTAATTTACTTGGGGATGATAATAAAGAAATTGATTGCGCTTCTTTTTTAGTTAAATTTGAATCGACATTAAATAACTTGTATGATTATTATGATAGATGTTTTGCTTCTAGTAGTACAACTTCTTTAGTTAGTTCTTCTTCTGCTACTTCTAAAGGTAAATGTAAGAGTAAATTTGATGATAGAACATTTAATTTACTTGCACAAATTTAATCAAAAAAACCTAGGACTAATCAACCAAATGAATTAAATTGGTATAACCAAGATTCTAAGTCTTTTAGTTCTTCACTAGATATTTTACAATGGTGGAAAGACCATGAACACACTTATAGTATTCTTAAATATATGGCTAAAGATCTACTAACTCCTCCTGTCTCCACTGTTGCTTCTGAAAGTGTATTTTCTATAAGTGGCAGGGTTCTAACTGATTACAGGAATCGCTTGAAGCCCTAATCGTTAGAGATGCTCGTCTACATAGAAGACTGGCTGAAGGCTGAAGATAGGATCCAAGGAAAAACATTATCGACGTCCACAAGTGGGAGCACCTCGTCGGAAAAACAACAACAACAACAACAACAACAACAATAGCCACCAAAATGAAAAATTCATGACCAACAACAACAAGTCAACAACAATAACAAATTGAAGGCCATCAAATTGAAGACAATTGTAAATAGATAAAAAATTGTATTAAATCTTTGCTTGTTATTTAAAATTAGGAAAACTGAAGTAAATTGAAATTGTATATAAGAAATTTGTTATTGTATAAAATAAATTTGTAGAAAATCTTTATTTCTTATTACAAATTGTGAAACTTGAATAAGTTGAAATCAAATGAATAATATATCAATTTTTTTGGCACTTTCACTCTTTCAATCTTATTATTATTATTATTATTATTTATGTTTATTATTAAAATTACATTTTTTTAAGTTCAAAAAAAAAATTAACTTTAGCCAGCCAACCCGCGAACCGACCCGGGTTGGACCCGAAAGGGTTCACGGGTAGGGCGGGTCACGAATTCACGTCTTCGACCCAGCCCGTTTAACACATCGACCCGACCCGAACCCGCCCAAGTTGGGTGCAAACCCGGGCGGGTTCGATCCGACCCGGCCCGCCAGACCCATTTGCCAACCCTAGTGATATCTAAGTGATCTTCCAGGTTCAATTCCATAAATTTCCAGATAGTATTTAAGATACTATTTCCAAGATTTCTGGACAATGAAACATGAAATAGCTTACATACTAGGTTAGTACTCTAGTGTCAAACATGAAATAGCTTACATAGTAGGTTAGTACTCTAGTGTCGCATACAAACTTGGACTGTGAACATTTACACTTACAGAGGGAATTTATCACAATTTCTCTACATGACAGCGGACAGTTTTGGTTCCATATTGTACCCAACCATGGAGAGAAGGCTCGTTTCTCTTCCGTAATGATTCTAAGAAAAATCTCCCTCCTATAATGGCAAAAGAATTTTCGATTTGAAATGAAACATTGGCTTTTTATAGGCTGATTATGCAAGAACACAAAATCATCAAGGTTTCAGGCTAATTGTGATTCATGGAGCAAGGCTGGTTAATCCATGAATAGTGGAACCTAAGCTTGATATTAATATTTTTTCCCATTTAAAGATCATTGGAGCTTTCTGGGAGTTCTCTGTCTGTTACAAAACATTCTCTGATTCACAAAACAATAATCATACTTGCACAACATTCTCTGATTCTTTCCAATTATTGAGCTAAAAAACAAAATAATTTCAAACTTAACTTGGGTAAGAAAGTATTTTTTTAGAAAACCAAAATTTCAAAATTCAGGTAAGAAACGAAATTTTCATATAATGATAATAATAACAAGAATTGTCACAACCAAAATACAGGATTATTAGGGGTTTTGGGTTAAACCATATTAAGGATTGGAGGACTCGGGACGCTGTTGAGGCGTCAGGGGGGTGGGGTGGGGTGATGGTGGGGGTAAACACCAGTAATTTTGACTTACTGAAGGATTGGATAAGTTGGTTCACTGTTACGGTGGTTGTTCAAAGGAAAAAAGACAATTGGAAACAAATTATTACAGCGATTTATGGCCCAAATGATAGGAGTCACAGACAAGAGTTCTGGGACGAACTAGCACACATCAGGGGTAGGTGGAGTTTATCTTGGGTGGTAGGAGGGGATTTCAATATTGTCAGACACTAACATGAAATACGAGGAGATTTGGGTAGCGGCCATGATAGTAGAAGGTTCAATCAAGTGATCTCAGCTCTGACGTTGATGGAAATACCGGTGAATGATCGTAGCTTCACCTGGTCTAACCGAAGAAGGGTACCAGTGCTTGCAAAACTGGATCGTATTCTAGTGTCGACTGATTGGTAAACGAAGTTTCCGTGGTGCTCGGCGAGATCGTGCATTCGAAACACTTCCGATCACGTACCAATCATCATAAGTTATGGGGAAGAAGGGAAGCGGAGGGCGAAGGTCTTTCGGTTTGAGAAAATGTGGTTGACCAATGAAGAGTGTCATCACCTGGTCAAAAATAGCTAGGAAGGGGAAGTCAACACCATAGAACCGGCCACTAGATTAGTGAGGAAACTCGTAAGACTCACAAGAAGGCTGAAGAAGTGGAACAAAGACACATTTGGGAACATATTACAAAGGAAGGCATCCATTTTGAAAGAGATTGAGGAACTTGAAAGGCTGGAGGAGGCAGGCACTTTGGATGACAATCAATTTCAGCATCTTATGTCTTGCAGGGAAGATATCCGGCAAACTTATAACAGGGAGGAAATTATGTGGTGGCAAAGGTTAAGGGCAAAGTGGTTGACATAAGAGGATGCAAATACATGTTACTTCCATAAGGTCGCAAGCATGCGTCGGAGAAACAATATGATTATATCGCTGGATATTGATGGAAGCCCTGTCTCAGATCCACAACAAATTGCTGAACATGTGCACGACACGTACAAAGAACTGTTTGGGCATCATAGGAAGGGAATGTGCGAATCCACGGGAGAATTGTGGGAGGAGTTACAGGGTAGGACAAGGGATCAAGTTATGGCACTTCAATGCCCTGTCACCATGGAAGAAGCCAAGTTAGCAGTCTGGGGACTGGGTCAGGACAAGTCATCTGGACCAGATGGGTTTCCTATTTTCTTTTACAAGCAGTTCTGGGATACTATCAAGCACGACATCATGAGCATACTAAAGGCTTTCTACGAGGGAACTTTAGAGCTTGGCAGATTAAACTACGCACATGTTTGTCTTATCCCGAAGAAAAATGTGACTAAGGAGGTTGGGGACTATAGGCCTATCAGCCTGATTAACTGCTCTGTAAAGATCATCACAAAAGTCCTAGCAAATAGACTTAGAGGGATTATCGGGGATATCGTGGAGGACTATCAAACAAGTTTCATTGTAGGAAGAGATATCCTAGATGGGGTGGCTCTAATCCAGGAGGTCATACAAGATATCAAGCGAAGGAAGACAGAGGGGTTCTTGTTGAAACTGGATTTTGAAAAGGCGTATGATAAGGTTGAATGGAAATGCCTATTGGAGATCCTGAGCAGGCGGGGGTTTGGGGCACGGTGGATTGGATGGATCGAAAGTTGGCTAACCACTGCAAAGGTGAGCATTGTAGTCAACGGAAACCCGGGCAAGGAAATCTGGTGTAAGAGGGGGCTTAAACAGGGGGACCCTTTATCACCTTTGCTATTCACATTGGTGGGAGACGGTCTGCATAGAATGTTACACGCATACAGAGAAAGCAGGCTAATTAAGGGATTGGGAATAAGGGGGGTTTCCACAGTGATGAATATACAATATGCGGATGACACCGTCATCTTCGGGGAGTGTGACATTGCACAAGCCACATTACTCAAGTGGGGCCTATATATATTTGAGGAATGGTCAGGTATGAAAGTGAACTTTCATAAAAGTTCTATAACTTTGCTGGGAGAAACAGGGGAGGCAGGATGCGCAGTTCTCAACTGCCAGATCCAAAAGCTAACAATTAAATACCTGGGTCTGCCAATTGGTAGTGGTAAAATTCGGAGGGGGGACTGGAATGAGCTTATTGAGAAAATTGCAAGTAGACTAGAGGGATGGAAAGAGAAAGCGCTCTCCTTGGGTGGGCGGCTTGTGCTGTTGAACTCAGTCATCAGTTCCATTCCGTTATACTACATGTCATTCTTTGAGATACCGGCTTGGGTGATCAAGAAAATTGACAAGCTAAGACGATAATTCCTGTGGCATGGGGCGTGGACGGACGCCAAAGGATATTCCTTAATTAGATGGGGGATCGTTTGCAGACGGAAGGAATTTGGGGGCCTGGGCATCATCAATATCAGACAAATGAACCAAGCCCTACTATGTAAGTGGTGGTGAAATTTTAGGATAAAAATAAAGGCTAAATGGGCTGCAATTATCAGGGCGTCCTATATCAGGAATGGATTTATGCACCAGAAACAGAAGAACATCACATCCATGTCAGGGTTTTAGCAGGGAGTGTTGTGTACTAAAGATATTTTCATGGCAGGAACTACCTTTGCTATTGGAAAGATAAGTGGTGCGGCCCAATTAGCATAAAGAGAAGGTTCCCGGAAATCTACAAATTTGCGGCAGATAAGAACGACCGGGTAGCCAGACAGTGGCGACACGTTGGATGGAGGCCTAGGGTGTCGGGCCGGATTAGCAGGGAGGCTAGGAGACAAAAATAAGAGCTACTACAGTTTCTTAACGACTGGAAGCCGTCAGGAAACGATCATATAGACAAGATGACCTTGGCAGCTGTTACCGCTAAATCTGGTGTGGGGGTAAACAGACAGAATTTGTGAGTTCGAGGAAAACCTGAATAGCGAAACCAAACCTGACCCGTCGTTGACTGATCGTTGACTCCCGCCGTTAACCTGCAAAAAGTGCGAGACACCGGGGGGGATCCCGGCGACGCACCCTCCGACGCTCAAGTCAGTAATCAGAAATGATTAAGAAAGAGCGTAAAGTGGGAAAAATACTCATTACCTCGTAATGGAGATAGATGGGGGGTATTTATAGGCATCTTAGGGACTGGTTTTAGGAATGTAATCCCCGTGATTAGATAAGAAATATTCCTCGTAATCAGATAAGGCATGTAATCTGATAAGGTATATTCCCTGTAATCAGTTAAGGAATTTAATCCCTAATCCCCAGTGAAAAGATAGATGAGAATCATGGCCGTTGATTCAGATCTAATCAGGGACCTTGATTGTATCTTGCTGGACCGGGCATGCAGCGGGTTGGAACCCGTACCCAGTTGACGTGGATCCGTTCATGAGTTATTGGGCTTTGAATAAAGACCCAGTTCCCATTTCAGACCCGTTTGTAGGCGAAATTACCGTTTTGCCCCTGAGCTTTAAGATTCGTGTCCGATGTGAACGGTCCCGATTTAATCCTATTTTTAGCCATATCACGAGCCCCCCACTCCTAAAGACTGAGTTTGATCAGCCTTTGAGGAGTAGTTTACTGTTCTAATGGCGTACGGGATTTTATCGGTGTTCTTAAGGGAGTTCGGATCTTGTTCGGGGGTGTAACGGTGTTATTCTGGGCTTGTAAAATTCCCAAAAATATCCTCAGAATTTTCTGGATTTTTGGTGATTTTTCCAGATTTTTCTGAATTTTTTCTCATTTTTTTGAATTTTTTATTCATTTTCCGAATTAAATAATTAATTATCAAAAATATTAAATAATTATTCTAATTAAATAATTATATTTTTCAGAATTTAAAATAATTTTTCTGAATTTATAATTATTTTTTAGAATTTTTATTTAATTTTTTCGATTTTTAAACATTTTTTCGGATTTTTCGAATAATTAAAACAAATAAATAAATAAATAAATAAATTTAATATTACCTGGACACGTGGCGCGATCGTGTGCGTTGATCACGATCAAGCGAGCGCGCATCGGGAGGAGAAAGGGGAGACCATTTTTTGGTGTAACATGATCAGTGGCACGGGTGTTCGGCAAATTGGCCGAAGTCTACGTGGGTGCCACGTGGCGAAGTCAACAGTTGACCCCGTTTCTTTTTTTTTTTTTTTTTTTTTCTCTTCGCGCCAGCTTTTTCTTCTTCTCCTTCTTCGTTCTGTTTCCCCTCTTCTTCTTCGTTTTTGAAGCGCTAGTGGCCCAGAGCGGAGATCGACGGGGGAGCTGGAGTTCGGAGCTTCGTCGGAGGCTTAGTGAGCGGAGTTCGGAGCTCGAAGCGGTGGAGAGGCGTTTTGTGGTGACGGAGCTCTTGTTGGTGAGGTTGGGTTCGTGCGAAGATGCATTCGGCGGAGCCCGAGGTTGAAGAAGGCGGTGTTCGGAGGTGAAGCTCGTCGACGGTGGTCATCGAATGGAGCTCGGAGCTTCGTCGAGGAAGTGGGCTCGATGGAAGAGCTAGCTTCGGCGGAGCTCGTCGGAGCCATGGGGATGGGCGGCGACGGTAGAGCTTCGCGAAGGAGGTGGCGAGCTCGTCGGACATGGAGCTTCGGGGGGAGAAGACGTGGAGCTCGACGAGGCGGTGAGCTCTGTGTTTTGAAGGAGCTCGACGTGGGAGAGCTCGACGAAAATGGGAGCTTTGGTGAAGATGGAGCTCGTCGACGCCTGTGAGTAGGGGGGAGCTTGAGGAGATGTCGGAGCTCGGCATCGCGGGTACCCATGGCGAAGCTCGAAGAGGGAGCTGATGGCGAGTGGAGACGAGCTCGGTAGACGAGCTCGGCGACGAAGGGAGCTCGGCAGATGAGCTCGGCGACGAAGCTTCGTTACGAGTTCGAAGCCCTTGCAGGTGGCGGAGACTTTGTGAGCTCGGCGATGGTAAAGCTTCGCGGAGGTGGCGAGCTCGTCGGACATGGAGCTTCGGGTGGAGACGACGTAGAGCTCGACGAGGCGGTGAGCTCAGTGTTTCGGAGCTTGGTGACGGAGCTCGGCGACGTCGGGAGCTCGTGAAGGCGGTGTTGGATTTGGAAGCTCGACGACGGAGCTAGAAGGCGGAAGAGGCTCGTCGGGAGTTGGCGACTGCGTGAGCTCGTCGGACATGGAGCTTCGCGGAGGAGACGACGTAGAGCTCGACGAGGCGGTGAGCTCAGTGTTTCGGAGGAGGCAGTCGGAGCTCGGCGACGTCGGGAGCTCGTGAAGGCGGTGTTGGATTTGGAAGCTCGACGGCGGAGCTAGAAGGCGGAAGAGGCTCGTCGGGAGTTGGCGACTGCGTGAGCTCGGCGACTGTGTGAGCTCGTCGGACATGGAGCTTCGCGGAGGAGACGACGTAGAGCTCGACGAGGCGGTGAGCTCAGTGTTTTGGAGGAGGCAGTCGGCGTGTGTTAGGTTTGAAGCTTGCGAGAAGGTGACGAACTGTATTGTGTTATTTGGTTTTTGTTTTGTTCCCCTGGTTTGTTTTGCTTGGGTTTGGCGCCAAAGTGGCTGAAGAAGAAGGTGGTGACGTGGCGGTTCGGTTTGGGTTCGGGTCCTTTTAATGGGTCCGAACCCGGCCCCTTGTGCTCTCCTCTTTTTTTTTTTGTTGTTCGTGGGTCTTGTACTGAGAGTGTTCCGAACTCAATTGTGCCGAACTCAAATGTGCCGAACTCAAGCCCGTAAAACGGTCGGTGGCAAGAACGCTCGGCAGCGGGTGCCGAACTCAACTGGTGCCGAACTCAAATGTGCCGAACTCAAGCCCGTAAAACGGTCGGTGGCAAGAACGCTCGGCAGCGGGTGCCGAACTCAAATGTGCCGAACTCAAGCCCGTAAAACGGTCGGTGGCAAGAACGCTCGGCAGCGGGTGCCGAACTCCAATTTTGCCTGCAGATTTCTTCTTGATATTCCCGGTGCTACGGAGGTCGGCTCGGGGCGTGCGACCCCTTGTTTCGAAGCTAATTCGAAGATCTACAACTTCTCTTTAGGAGTGAGATGAAGATTCACCCTCCTTCATGGTCAAAATAGCCCCGCAACATCCTTGTCTGCCGAGGTTTGAGACTAGTTGATTTTTTGGTTGTCTTGACTGCCGAACTCAAGCCCGTAATATGGTCGGTGGCCAGGGTGCTCGGCGGATGATGCCGAGCTGAATTGGTGCCGAACTCAAGCCCGTAAAACGGTCGGTGGCAAGAACGCTCGGCAGCTGGTGCCGAGGCTCGAGACTTGGAAATTTTTTGGAGATCTTGACTGCCGAACTCAAGCCCGTAATACGGTCGGTGGCCAGGGTGCTCGGCGGATGATGCCGAGCTGAATTGGTGCCGAACTCAAGCCCGTAAAATGGTCGGTGGCAAGAACGCTCGGCAGCTGGTGCCGAGGCTCGAGACTTGGAAATTTTTTGGAGATCTTGACTGCCGAACTCAAGCCCGTAATACGGTCGGTGGCTAGGGTGCTCGGCGGATGATGCCGAGCTGAATTGGTGCCGAACTCAAGCCCGTAAAACGGTCGGTGGCACGGGTGCTCGGCGGATGATGCCGATCTGAATTGGTGCCGAACTCAAGCCCGTAAAACGGTCGGTGGCACGGATGCTCGGCGGATGATGCCGAGCTGAATTGATGCCAAACTCAAGCCCGTAAAACGGTCGGTGGCACGGGTGCTCGGCGGATGGTGCCGAGCTAGAATGGTGCCGACCTCAAGCCCGTAAAACGGTCGGTGGCAAGAACGCTCGGCAGCGGGTGCCGGACCCCAGATTTTGCCTGCAGAGTTCTTCTTGATGTTCCCGGTGCTACGGAGGTCGGCTCGGGCCGTGCGACCCCTTGTTTCGAAGCTAATCCGAAGACCTACAACTTCTCTTCAGGAGTGAGATGAAGATTCACCCTCCTTCATGGTGAAAATAGCCGGAGAATGTCCTTGTACACATGAGGTTGAGGAGTGTTTTGGTCGTGGGGATTCTGGAAGAGGAGTTCCACTCCTAGGGGCGGAGAAGCTGTGCTGGGAAAACCCTCGTGCCAGGAAGACCCTTGTAAGAGCCGTGGGAAGACCCATCCTGTTCGGGGAGAGGTCCGTCTGGGAGGCAAGCGGAGTGAAGAGCTCGACTCTGGGAGAGAGCCATTTGTGAGACGAGTGTAAGGAGCAACTCTAGGAGAGAGTGGTGAGCTCCGAACTCGCTGAGAAGAGGTCCGCTTTTGGAGGCGAGCGGAGCGAAGAGCTTGACTCTGGGAGAGAGCCGTTTGTGAGACGAGTTTGAGGAGCAACCCTAGGAGAAAGTTGTGGGCTCCGAACTCGTTATTTAAGTGAGGGAATCAACGGTTGTGGGAGCAATTCCGAATGGCAAACTACCCCTAGCTCGCTTAGGAGCGAACTTGCGGAGTAGAGTCGAACCAAGTGTTGGACTCCGAACCATTCAACGGCTGTGGGAGCAGTTCCGAATGGCGAGCTACTTCTAGCTCGCTTGGGAGCGAACTTGCGAAGTAGAATCGAGCCAAGTGTTGGACTCCGGAACCATTGTCAGTTTAAGGGGCGTGGGAGCAATTTCGAATGGCGAACTACCCCTAGCTCGCTTAGGAGCGAACTTGCGGAGTAGAGTCGAACCAAGTGTTGGACTCCGTACCATTCAACGGCTGTGGGAGCAATTCCGAATGGCGAACTACCTCTAGATCGCTTGGAAGCGAACTTGCGAAGTAGAATCGAACCAAGTGTTGGACTCCGGAACCATCGTAAGATTAAGGGCATGGGAGCAATTCCGAATGGCGAACTACCCCTAGCTCGCTTAGGAGCGAACTTGCGGAGTAGAGTCGAACCAAGTGTTGGACTCCGTACCATTCAACGGCTGTGGGAGCAGTTCTGAATGGCGAACCACTTCTAACCCGCTTAAGAGCAAGTTATTCGAAGCAGAATCGAACCAAATGTTGGACTTCGGAACCATCGTTAGAGGGGTTAACGAGGTGTAGGAGCAATTCCGAATGGCGAACCACTTCTTACCCGCTTATGAGCGAGTAATTTGAAGCGGAATCGAGCCAAGTGTTGGACTCCGACCTCGTTGTTAGAGCTTAGTAAGTTGCGGGAGCAGCCATGTAGAAGAAGCTGGACTCCGAACTCGCCTTTTTGCGAGTCGTGACTCGGAGAGATTGAGATGAAGCAAGAGCAACAATTTCCAATGAAAAAATGTAAAGTTTTATTGAAATAAACTAAGTGGCTGCTTCAATAAGGCGAGCCATTATTACATACTGTTGGCCGAGTTACAAGCATCGGCCTTATTGAAAATCAAGATCCTACTTCTATGATAAGGTGAAGACCTCTCGAAAGTTGGGAGGTTCTGAGTCTTGAAGCTCAGCGGGCCTTTCCGTTCGTTTGTTGGCTCCTCAGGGGAGAAGCTCGGCTCCATCATTTTGGATGAACTTGGTCAGGTATCCCCGCTGTATGAGTTCTTCGATCTCCTCCTTGAGAGCTCGACAATCATCCGTATCGTGGCCGTGGTCCATGTGAAAGCGGCACCACTTATCTTTGTTCCTCTTCTTTCCAGGTGTGTTCATTCTAGGGGGAGCGCGGAGTAGCCCTTCCTTGTCCACTTTCATAAGAACTTCTGATATGTTGGCAACGAGGGGGGTGAACTTTTCAAACCGAGGAGTCGGGCGACGCTGCCCATTGTTGTCCTTCTGAGATTTTTGGGACCCCTCTTCGCTCGTGCTCTTCCGTTTGTTCCTGGAAGATGTCTCCTCAAAGCCCGGGAAATTCTCGGCTTCTTCGGCCCGAATGTACTTTTCACACCTGAGAAGGAGGTCGGCGAAGTTTTGTGGGGGCTTCTTAGCAAGAGAGGAACGGAGGCTGGAATTGAAGACATTGGATTGGAATGCTGCGGTAGCGACGGACTGGTCGAGGGATGCAATGGATCTGGCTTCAGCTGTGAACCTCTTCACGTAGTCCCTCAATTTCTCCCCCTTCTTTTGGTGGAGGTGCAATAGAGAGATGCTGGTCTTGTCAGCCCTTTGGCTGCTTACAAAATGGGTGACGAAGAGCGTCTCGAACTGCTCGAAGGAGAATATTAAGGCCGGAGCGAGGCGAGAGTACCATTCTCGAGCTGGGCCCTTAAGAGTCTCGGGGAAAGTTTTGCAGAGTAGGGCATCGGAAGCTTGGTGGAGGAGCATCAGTGTCTTGAAGCTCTCGATGTGGTCGACGGGGTCGGTCTCCCCGAAGTAACTTTCGAACTGGGGAGGTTTGAAACCGAAAGGCACAGGGGCATCCACTATGGCTCGGGAGAAAGGGGGTCGGCTAGGACGTAGGGTCCTCCCCCTTAGCTCCTCTTCTCGGTTGATCTGACCCAGTTGTCTTTCTACTTCATGAAGGCGGCGGTACATGGCGTCATCCCTCTGACGGTAATCTGCCGAGCCTCGAGACTCGTCTTCGTATGAGGGAGAGCGAGGGCTGCGGCGACGGTAGCTTCGGGAGCGATGAGGACTTGGGGTACGCCGGGGGTTGGTAGGAGCAGGACGAGGAGAGGGAGACTGTTGGCGAGGGCTCCGGACCGGAGGAGGAGATGGAGGCTTGGGTGCGTTGGTGTTGGGACGGTTGTTGAGAGCTTGTAGGATGGTCGCTTGGAACTGCTGGAACTCGGCACGCGTGATGGGTGCCTCATTGTCCCTGGGATGTTGCCGACCTGCAGGGGAGTGTGGCCTTCTTCGGTAGTGCACGGGAGATTCTTTCCGACCCCTTCGATTAGGGGACCTCCTATACTCCTGGCGGTGATGGTACCGCTCATCCGGATGGTGCTGGCGGGAGGTTTCCTCGCGGGCCCGCTTCTCCTCCAGATGGCGGCGAAGGTCATCCTCTCTCTGGTGGTTGATGGCGATGTTATGGCGACCAGAGGCTCGGGGATGATGGGAGGCCATAGAGTCCGTATGGGCATTGTGGATGGAGACGTGTTCTTGGTGAAGGGGCTGTTTCCCTCGGGAGCCCCCCGCACCAGCGTTCTGAGGTCCGATCGGACCCTTGGTGGGTTGCTGATTCTGAAGAGGGGGTTGATTTTGTTGGAGCGGGTCTTCCGTCTGAAGCGAAGGTCGTTCCTGCTGCAGAACGGTTTGGTCAGGGACTGGCTCTTGCTGTTCGGCGGGGTTGGGCCCACGGTGGGACCCCTTAGATTTGGCTCTTCTCGAAGGCATGGCTGGAGAAGATCTATCGAACGGGAAGAGGTGAGGTCCCTATTCGTTGGTTTCCCACAGACGGCGCCAATCTGTTACCGCTAAATCTGGTGTGGGGGTAAACAGACAGAATTTGTGAGTTCGAGGAAAACCTGAATAGCGAAACCAAACCTGACCCGTCGTTGACTGATCGTTGACTCCCACCGTTAACCTGCAAAAAGTGCGAGACACCGGGGGGGATCCCGGCGACGCACCCTCCGACGCTCAAGTCAGTAATCAGAAATGATTAAGAAAGAGCGTAAAGTGGGAAAAATACTCATTACCTCGTAATGGAGATAGATGGGGGGTATTTATAGGCGTCTTAGGGACTGGTTTTAGGAATGTAATCCCCGTGATTAGATAAGGAATATTCCTCGTAATCAGATAAGGCATGTAATCTGATAAGGTATATTCCCTGTAATCAGTTAAGGAATTTAATCCCTAATCCCCAGTGAAAAGATAGATGTGAATCATGGCCGTTGATTCAGATCTAATCAGGGACCTTGATTGTATCTTGCTGGACCGGGCATGCAGCGGGTTGGAACCTGTACCCAGTTGACGTGGATCCGTTCATGAGTTATTGGGCTTTGAATAAAGACCCAGTTCCCATTTCAGACCCGTTTGTAGGCGAAATTACCGTTTTGCCCCTGAGCTTTAAGATTCGTGTCCGATGTGAACGGTCCCGATTTAATCCTATTTTTAGCCATATCAGCAGCCAAGAAAGGTGGGGGGGGGGTCTTCTCAGTGAAATCAACATACAAATGGCTTAATGATGGTGGGGTGCGTACTGTAGATCCCATATGGAAGGTCCGAATCCCTCTCAAAATCGGGACTTTCAACTGGTTAGCTGGCAGAAATGCAATTCTAACAAGGACAATCTGATAAACCGAAAATGGCTAGGGTCAGGTGATTGTGTCATGTGTAATAAGGAGAGCGAGACGGTTGACCACTTGTTCATGCAGTGTAGCTACGCTAGGTTAGTTTGGGGGGACATGCTACGTAGGTTCCGCATCGCAAGGCTGTCACGCCCCGCTTTCCAAAAGAAATACAGAATACGAGTACGTGACAAAACCCAGCGAATGATTTTCATCATTCATAAACTGTAGGATCGACTCAGAACATAACAAGAAATATAACAAAATATATACAACCACGCATGCATGAATAATTTATTAATCAACAGAAAATAATTGAAACAAAATATAAATATCCCAAATAATTTTTAGATTTGGATTAAAAGATGAAACATCGGGACTACAAGCTCGTTACAAGTTTCAAGTAGCAACAAAATTAAATAAACTCAAATACAGATAACTGAAGCAAGCTTTTCCAAGCGAAGCCTAGAAGGTCTGTTTACCAATTCCAGCAAGCAATTCGTCTCCAAAGTCTGTATATATACATATATAAAAAAAATAGAGAAACAAAGACAAACACCCTTAGTGCAAGTTAGGGCCGCAAGTAGTACAAGCAATGGTATGAAAATAAGTGCAAGAAAATATAAAACAAGATTTGGAATCAAGAATGTATAACATGATATGATAGGAATGCAACAAGTAGTGGAGTTCAAGAGACTAGCTAGCAAATAAGATAACTCAAGTAAGATGATTGGGTTACCAGTACTAGTAGTAGGATCAAGTAACAAGTGAGCAGGTAGTTGGTGTCAAATATCAAGTGACAAGTATCAAGTAACGAGTATCAAATAACAAGTATCAAGTAAGGTGTCAAGTGTGTACATGTGACAAGTTATTCTTAAGTTTAATGTTTGATTCTATCTAGGTAGCACTTCATGTGCCCCATGATTTATCACATGGTTGCTACTCATAAACAAATTTCATTTAGGCCTAGTGGTGAATTTTATAGGGTGGTGTACTCAGGCATCAAGTATCAAGCAAGCATGTTCATAAATCGGGTAATCATATAACTAGTCCATGTGTCAAGTAATAATATGATAAGTCATGAATCAAACGATAATATACTAGTTCATGAATCAAGTAATAACAAGTCCATGAACCGAATAATCATATACTAGTTCATGAATAAATAGTAACTAGTTCATGAATCGAATAATAATATAACTAGTTCATGGAGCATGTATCAAGTGGAAAACACGGCCCCCCTTCCGAGTACACTTACCTATATTATCCACTACTATGGTCTTTCCCTTAAACCCCGGCTTATTATTTATTATTATCATCAAACAAGCATGAAAGTGTACGAAACAGGTCAAGTAAACATGATCAAGAACAAGGAATAAGTTTAGGCTAGGTAGGATACATGTTCGAGGGTCGAAACTAATCAAAATATCAAGAACAACGAGAATTCCAAATCTTGACAGCATGACGTTGCTGCACCAAAATTGAGATTCCCGCCACTAAAAGAATGCAAATCTGGATTCGCCAGAAGTTCTAGAATCTAGACTCTCTACCGAATCCAGCGCATATAAACAAGATACATAAAAGTTGTTGCAATTGATGTCAAAACAGTAAGCTATACAGGATTTCTGTTCAGCCAGAATTTGTAAAACTGAGTTTATACATATGAAACAGATTTGAAACTTTATTAATTAATTACGGGAAAATTAGGGAATATTCTCTAGTGTATCTAGTATCAGCATGCAAAATTTCAAGTCATTAACTTATAGGTAGAATAGTTAAATTAATTGTAAAACAAAGTGATGCAGCAGTTTTTATGAATCTACGATTACAGACACAGCAGCAGTAAAACTGTGATACCATAACTCGGAATTCAATTATATCAAAAGGGTAGTAAACTAGACATCTGGGGCTACATTTTATATTTAGGACTCAGGTCCAGATTCTGATGTTATCGGGGTTGAAACAGCAAGCAAAGACAGAAATATCAGCACATGTGAATTTCTTCTATATAAAAGTGGCATGATAAATGACTAGTATGAGTCTAGATTAGTGTGTGATACAAATAGAATATAATGGATATCAAATCAGCAAGTCACATTTATTTTTAAACTCAAAGAAAAGTGGAATCAACACATACATCATACAACATGTGTTTACAAGTCAAGGTGGTTCTTAGTTTCATGTGCTCGAGTAATTAGGAGATAAATTAGATCCAACGAGTTTTGAAACAAATATATCAACGATGGGTTGTGACTCTTATGATTATGGAATTAATAAGGAATAAAATAAGATCAACAAACGATAAACCAAAGGAGAGTCACAACTACGATCTACTTGCAGTATTTTCAAATAAAAACTTGTACTAGAATAGCAAATTGTACAAGAAGATACTTGCCTTGGGGTGTAGACGATGAATCCGACGAAAGAATAACAGGAACGGATCCCAGCACGGATCTTGATGACGATCAAGACCAAGGAAGATCGGACGGCTGGATCCAAGAGCTTGATGATGATGATCGCGATCGACGATCGGACGGCCGAGATCAAGGTGATCAAGATCAGATCAACGGATGGCTGCGATCAAAGGGAGCTTTGATGATCATCACGATCGTGATGATCAAGAAGAGATCGGACAGCCCACATCTAATCAAGCATGATGATGATGATGATGATGATCGACGACCCACATTCACTTGATCAACCAACAGTAACATGAAGGCTTGGCTCTGGTGGCCGGTGGTGGCGCACTGCGGAGGGCGACGCGATGCAGGGAGGGGCGCGCTAATGGGGCTGTCATATGCTGGCGGTCGGTGCAGGAGGCGCGCTGCAGTCTCGGCTGAAGGAGCAGGGGGGCAGGGAACACCGGGGTGACGTGCTGTCGCACTAGCTCTGCAGTCAAGAGAAGGGAGAGGAGAAGTGGTACTGCGGTGGTGCAGTGGGGGAGAGCGACGGCTGCTACTGGCTGTGCTGCTGTCGACTTCGAGC
Source organism: Hemerocallis citrina (assembly GCA_017893485.1). NCBI lineage: Eukaryota > Viridiplantae > Streptophyta > Magnoliopsida > Asparagales > Asphodelaceae > Hemerocallis > Hemerocallis citrina. The sequence goes on along the minus strand of CM030358.1, from coordinate 90,912,069 downwards.
AGAGAAGAAAGAGAGAGGCAGGGGCCAAAGAGGAGAGTCGACTAGTGCAGGGGAAGAGAGGCGGAGGTGCTGGTGCTGCGTCGCTGCATCGCGGAGGTGCGACAGGAGGAGAAGAGGAGACGGGGGGCGAGCAGGAGTGATCGGGAGGTCGGGGATGAGAGGAGAATGGGGGCAGCAGAAGATGGGTTTAGGGATATACAGGGGAGTTATAAGGGGTATATATAAATTGGGTGAAAAATAGGGTTAGGTGCAGAGTAGGTTTAGGGTAGGGTATATAACGGGTTTGGGTTTGTTAGAGCATCCACTATCGTTCGTGCCATATTATAGGTATTTGGCATTTGGCTTTTAGAAAAGAATGGGTTGCGCCACTATCGTGTAAGCTAAAATTTGGGTAGACGGAATATGATATTCCATTTGACAATTAAAAAAAATAATAATAATATTTTTTTTAGCCAGACGGAAGAAGATCTACCATCTGGTCGAGCGAAAAATAAAAATAAAAATAAACAAAAATCCTGGACGGATGAAGATCTTCCGTCTTGGGGTTTTTTTTCTTTTTTAAAAAACCAAAAATGTCCAGTCGGAAGATGTACTTCCGTCTGGGCATATTAATTATTATTATTATTATTATTATTATTATTTATTTATTTATTTATTTTTGTGTGTGTGTGTGTGTGTGTTGTTGTGAAGAAAAGGACAAAAAAGTTTAAAACAAAAAAAAATAAAAATGAAAGGGACGGAAGATATTCTTCCGTCTCTTTCATTTATTTAAAAAAAAATGAGACAGACAGAGGAACATTTCCCGTCTACTTTTTTTAAAATTTTTTTTTAATTCAGCCATTTTGAGAGACGGAAGAACTTCTTTCGTCTTTCGAATTTCGACCATTCAACGCTATAGACGGAAGATCTTCTTTCGTCTATCTGAATTGTTTATTCGAAACAATTCAAAATTTTTAACAGACGGAAGATGATCGTCCGTCTTCTATATTTTGCAAATGCTATTTTGGTCTGCTATATATGGCAGAGTACTGTTCACTTTTCGGTTATAAAGTAGCTTTTTACCCAACGATAGCGGGAGAGTTTTTCTCAAATTTTTCATTTTATAAGTTTTTAGCAGACGATAGTGGATGCTCTTATGGGTTAAAAGTCCAAGAGATATTAGGTTATAGGGTAAACGGGTTTAGGGTAAAATCCAATAGGGGAAAATATGGTATATAATCAAATAAAATAATGGGTTTGGATTTTAAAAACTAATAGAAAAATAAATAACCAATAAAAGGTAGGTTTATATAACAAAATATAATTTGTACAACAATATTGAAATTATTTGAAATAACTATAAATACAATTATCAATAGAACTGGATTTTTAAATAACAATCAAAGGTATTAATAATAATAACAATAATAACAATAATTATAATAATAATAATAAATAAAAATAACAGTAATAATAATAATAATAATACTGAACAATAATAATAACAACAACATTAATAGGGTTTGAATAATATAAAAATCGTTTGAAAATTTAACGGGAGATACAAAATATTTTTGAAATAACATGAATTTAAGAAAACAAAATTTTTTATAAAGAACCCAAACCCAGATAATAGACGGAAAAAAAAAATACACCCAAAATACAGAAAACAAAAAACAGGGGTTACAAGGGCCCTTGCCTGAGACAGTACTAGATGTGTGGGGAACTTGGAAGGAGGGTAATGTTAGTACTAGATACGGGGACATCTGGGGTTCGGGGGTGGCGGCTATTTGCTGGGGAATTTGGGTAGAAGAAATAATATAACCTTCAGACCTACACATGTACAGACACATCATGCATCATCAGCTTATATCCATGATTATAGCTAATATTAAATTCTGGTCTCGAATCGCAGGGGTTGAGCAAGCAAAGAAGGTGAAGGAAGTCTTCGATGATATCGGTACCTCAAACAACGAAGCAGAATCAGAAGAGAGGGGAGGGACAACTATGGAGGAGTAATCGACAAGCGCGGGTGGGGATTCATCAAGCCAGGATTGAGGATCTTCCACAGTTCTTTTTTTTGGGGGGTTCGGTTGTCCAGTCGGCCGAGTCGGGATGTAATCTTTGCATTTCTACGTTTTTGGGTGGGGAGCTCTTTTGTATGGGTTGGGCGTTCTCTTTTTATCGGGGTATGTCTCATGGACCACTGTTGGGTTTCATGAATATCATCTTTCTTATATTGGTTGATGTTTTATTAAAATCTTTTTAATGAAGCGCGGGAGTTTTAATCCCACTGTTTATTGATAATAAAAATAAAAGATAATAATAACAAGAAAACTACCAGTCTAGCCCCAAAAAAAATTAAAGGAGGGAAACTGCCAGAAAAATTAATTAATAAATCATGTTGCTTAGCCAATTTAGTACTCTGTATGAGCTCCTTTCTCAATATCTCTCCCCAAATTAATTAATAAATCATGTTGCTTAGCCAAGGAGATTTTCCTCGCAGTTCAGGTGCAACGAAATTGCTTCTTTCTCAATGTCTCTCCCCCAAGCTGACTAGTCAATTTAGTACATTGTATGAGCTATATAGCTTGAAACAAGTCTGTCTCTATCTTATATGACTTTTGTATGACACTCTTTTTCTTCATAAAAATTCTTAATTTCTTTTTGCTCCTTGCTCACCAAGTAAGCTTTGGTCAATCATCATATTCATAGTGTCTTTGACCCAACTTTTGTGCTTAATTTCCTCAATACATAGTAGTATATAAACCCAACAAGATATGTAAAATAAAAGCATTATATTGACAACAGAGGAACAAAGATTTGGCTTGTAGAAAAGTAAGTATAGCAAAGAATACAGAGCAAAATCAATGGGCATGAACTTTTCCTGCTCCCAATCAGTTGGTAAGGTCGCACCAATGATTCAATCAGATGCAGCAGTTGGGAAGGATAATGCCCCTCGCAGTTCCGAGTCAGAAAAGAAGATAAACGAGAAGAACAGAAAGGAGGAAAAAAGTAAAGGGGACGCAGCATTGGTGGTGCCTCACTTCCCAATCCATTCTCGTCCAGGCCTTCTCTGAGTCAAAAGAGCAGATATATGATAGTCTAATGACGATGATGATGAATTTTGTAGTTTTTGTTTTCAAATACATGTGGACGCAGCATTGTTTTTGTTTTTGTAGTAAAGGGGACGCAGCATTGTTTTTGTTCTAGTTTTTGTAGTAAACAAATCATCCTCTCATCAGCATCCTCCAGACCTTACATATCAAATGGAATAATAAGAATCTTCCAATATTGTGGGACCATTAGCTCGGACCTTTCTCAGATGGAGTACTTCCCAGTCTTCTTTGCTTACTTTGCCCCCACAGCAATAGTGGACTTCCAACCATCAAAAATCACAGTGTCTTTTTTCCCCAGTCTAAAATCCACAAAAGCTATGCTCATCATAAATATTTAAGTATAAACCCCTTTAACTAGCTTAACTTCTCGTCAACCGAAAACAAGAGTGGAAGAATTTAACCCACAACTAAAGGAGAGAATAACCAGAATCAATACATAAAATGGTTTTTGGATCATTTGCAAAGGTTTCACCCAGTATGCATGCATCTTAAGATGACGCGATGGACTAGTCTCCTCTGTTTCTGGATGACAACTAGCTACATTCCGTTGAACAAGATAGTAACTCTTGTTTGCGACCAGCAAAGGTGCGAAGAACTTTCTCTTTCTCTACATGTAGGCTTCATAGCTTGAAACAATCTTCTAGGGCAAACATTATATTCCTCATCAAGGAAGTTGCAACTGTCACACGACACCAATTTTGACTGCTTGCCCACGAAGTAATTCTCAGTCAATCATCCTAGTATAATATATAGGAAGACCATGTGTGCATTTCTCCACAACTCAGCATCAACCTAGTATATAAAGGCCACCCCATATCTCTGGACTTGTACTAGAAGAGAAAAGTTGGTTCTCTACTCCAATCCACCCCAACTGAGCAGACTCATCTCTCAAGAAAAACGTTAAAAAAGAAGGCAAAAAATGGGTTTGAGCCTTTTTTCCTGCTTTACCACAGTCGGAAAGGTTGCACCACAATTAGCGGTGGAGGTTGGTCATGAAGAGAGTGTAGCTATGAAGCTCAAGTCAGAGAAAAAGAAGCAAGGGAAGCAGCATAAAAGTAAAGAGAATGCAGCCGTGGTGGTAGCCAACTTCCCATTTCACTCGCGGCAGGGCCTTCTCTGATTCATGAGCAAGCGAACAGATGCAGATCATGGTTATTTTGTTTTCCCTTTTCAGGTTAAGGGAGTTCTAATTTATACACCTCATTTAAGTCAAATGGTAACAAGAAAATCTTTGTAGGATATGATGAAGTTCATACATACATGTATATACTATTGAGATAGTTGTATTCTAATTTGGTTTGTTATTGAATTAATTATTGTTCTGATACCCGGTAACCCACTTATCATGTTTCATGTCTCATATTATTTCCAAGGCGATAATATGTAACTGGCTAGTACTGAGAATTGTTGAAATACAACAGGATCAGTAGACCTAGGACCAGTTATGAATGAAAATTGATTGCAACCACTCTAGCAGCCAAAGTGATGCGAGTTACTTACCTAGCTGCAAGTAATGCGAGTTACTTACCAAGCCGGGATGGAACTGCTGCTATTATATCAAGTACTGCAGCCAAAGTGGTTTTTTTTTTTTTTTTGGAAATAAAGATGGCTTGAGAGCTGCCATCAGAAATCATATAAAAAGCTCAAAATAGTTACAACAAGGATACATCCAAGTTACAAAAGGACTCAAAATAACTTAAAACAACTCAAAATACACATAGTCGTCCAATACAAATGGGTATACAATCAATGAAGCTCACCCCCTTCACTACAATACTAATAGTCTTTACCGGCATTTTTTTTCACATTCACCGGCGTTTTTAAACGCCGGTGCAAGTGTCGCTGAATCGTGTGTCGTTATATCTTAGGTACATTCCCCGACATTTTTTACGAACGCCGGTATAGATTAAAACTACACCGGCGGTTGAAAAACACCACTGAAATGGTGTCTTCGTTTTGGGTCCCGTTTTCGGCCATCACCTACACCGGCATTTTTAAAACGCCGGTGTAGACCTTTCAGTTTTGCACAAAGCTACCCCGGCGCTTGTAAAAACACCGGGGTAGATATATATTTAAAAAAATTAAATTAAATTAAATTTATATAAAAAAAAAACATCAACACTATTACAATCAAAACCAATTGCAAAACTGAAAGTGACCCAAATAAAGTTCATCATTGCACAGATTCTGAAAATCTTCAATCCCTAAAATATGAATGAAGCATAATAGTATAATATCATCAAATTGTAATCTCATAATGAAACATAATAATGTGATCACATCACATTCATTACCAAAATATCATCAAATTGTAATCTCTATATGTTTATGTACATGTTTTGTTAACGGTTAACAAATATTCAACTTGGTCTTGGCATCTCACATAGAAGACTTACAATATCGGTTGGGCACTGCAAAGTTTTGAATACTTGACTGGCTAGCATCTGATACTCGAAACCAATTGAAGGAGGAAATGTAATATTATTTGTAGCTACATTAATACTATCCAGAGCAGTAGGTTCCCTCGTGCATATGTGCCAAGTTCATGCTTCAATTAGATGTAAAGCGATACATGCTTATGAACTTTGATGCACATAACCATAACCTTGATCATTTTGATGTTTTTCCATAAATGCAGGCTTGTCATTATAATCACTAAGTGATCACTCCTATCTTAAAAGATAGTCAAGATTTTTCGGTCATCTGTTTTGCATCTCAAGCATCTAGATTCTATAAGCATTGCATCAATAAGAGAAGAAGCATTGTGCCTCTAAGCAACACATAAGAAGGTTACTGAAAACTCAATACATACAAGTCAGCAGAGAAAATTAACCCTACATCATCTTAACTGGACTAGAAATACTAAACAAACCTGATATAAAGAACAAACACGCTTCATTTTCAATAACAAAAATCAACGCCTCAAAGTTGACTACAATATTATTGCACTTCCTAGCTTCTTTTGAAGCATGTTCATGTAACTTACAGTCACAATGTCTCCACAGTTAACAAAAATTATGACCATTCACAAATTATGTAACATCGATAGATGAGATTGTCCAAACACTAAACTAGAAAAAGACATAATAACTGAGAAATATAAAAAATTTTTACCTAAATATCAAAACAAATTGCAAAACTAAAAGTGACCCAAATAAAGTTCATCATTGCGATAACTGTAAATTGAAACCACAACTTAAGTTCAAACAGGATTATTTCATCACTAGTCACTCCTCTGTAAATCATAGTATGCAACTTCAGTTACATAATCCATCTCATCATCACTTAAAACCAATGAGAAAGAATAATCTCATTTTCAAACCCAACCAACAAGCATGAGCATTATCTTAGAAACTGATACACATCTAGACATCATGATATAATTGTATATAAAGTTTAGATAAAAAAAAATCCATCACTAGTCACTCCTCAAAAAATCAGAGTGTGCAACTTCAGATACATGATCCATCTCATCTCCAAATTCAGACAAAAAAGCAACTAGTGAAGCTGCACTAACCTGAAGCAAGAGTTTCAAATCATACAATCCAGTAACATACATTTGACGCTAACCTGAAGTAGTTTGCCTTCATTGCAAGAAAGATGAAGCTGGTTTATTAGATGAGGAAAATCATACAATCCAGTAAAACAATCCAATAATATACATTGAGTATGCTCAAAAGTTTGAGATAGAAACGTAACTCATGAGCAAAAGCATTGCTCATGTTCACCATCTATTTCTCTCTATAACCTTCAAATTAATAATAATATTATATGGTTTTATGTGCTTATATTTATGTATGTAATGAATGACTTTTATCTCATTTATATGCATTTGAAAAATTGAATATTATACATGTCATCAATTTCTTTAAGTTTGCAACACATTTTTTTAAATTTTACCATGAAAATAATCTATTTCAAAACTTGTGCTATATTTTGGTTATGAGACAGGTTTGTTGGAAATAAAACTTGTCAGATATCAGCCTACTGATTCTTCTTATGGGGCAGTACCAAAAAAAGATATGAAATAAGGGCACCCTATCATAATTATCCTGTGCATAGTTATCCGGTTATTTCATTCTACTTTGTCTATGGAAACAATACTTTACAGCAAAATCAATACCTATAATAATTCTGTTCGATGAATTGAATGTAATCGTCATCTCTTAATTTGATGCAGCAACTCACCAGCAGTATTATAAAAAATTTCTTCTACTCATCATCAATGCCATTATCTCTTAGTTACAGTTATAGAATTCCAAAAATAGTTCAATCTAAATTGTACAAATGGATGATAGAAAAAGTTGCAAATATGTACTTAAACCTATAAATTCTCATTATTGCTACAAAAATTGAAATTGAAATTAGGGTTAAAAATGATACTTTTTTGTGTTTCTAGGGTTTGGATGGCTCGTTGAATAGGGGAGCGACAAACGGCGGCAGCGAAGGAAGCGAATGGGAGACGGGCATCGCCGGAGTCTCGAAATGAAAGGGTGGGGGCGATTGGCGGCGACGTCGGAACCGAGAGAGAGTGGGATGGGGGGGGGCCGACGGGTGGCAACGATGCGAGTGAGAGAGGGAGAGAGGGTTGGGGAGACTTGCAGCGACGTCGGGAGTGAGAGAGGTTGAGAGAGTGGACGACGGACGACGACGGAGCGCGATGATGAAGACGGAGGGCACAACGATGGCGGCCAAGGCAGAGGCAGGTGAGAGGGGAAAAAATTGGGATTTTTTTTTTTTTTTTGGGATCGAAGGAGGAAATGCTATAGGGTTTGGATTTGGGCGAAATTTATTCCAAACCCTATACCGGCGTTTTAACTAAAAAACGCCGGTGAAAGTTGTACATACCTCGGCGTTGTTATAAAATGCCGGTGTAGATAGCTAAACTTTTCGGATCTCGTTCTAATCCAAGCCTACCCCGGCGCTACTAATAAAACGCCGGGGTAGTTTTTCCGGGGTAGTCCAAAAATGTTGTAGTGCTTGCAATAACGCAAAAGTGATAAATAACCTCCGACTATGCTCTCCGCCAAGCAGTGGAGCCCGGAGCTAAGACAACGACTGGTCAATAATTCCCATAACCTGTTGCACCATCCTCTGTAGGGAACAAAGGTTCCTTACACGCTTTCTTTTTGGCACCTGGAATGAAAATCCAAGAAGCAGTGAGTGAGAAGATTTTGTAAATCAATTGTATGAAGTTACAAGATTGATTTCTAAAACACAAATCATTTCTGTCAAGCCAAATGACCCATACAGAAGCAGCAACTAAAAAATCCCAATCCCTAAGTCTCTTCCGACCCACCACACGATCTCTAAATTGTCCCCATAAATGAGAAACGCGCCGGGGATAACTATCGATGCCGAAACCCAAAAGAAGGAACTCCCAAATTCGTTTACTATATACACAATCAAGAAAGAGATGATTGATGGTTTCAAGCAAGTTTCCACATCTGGGACACGATGTCTTTACGATCAATCTCTTATTAGCAAGATTCTCCCGAGTCAAGATCGCTTCTTTGAGAACCAACCAAAAGAATGCCTGGACCTTGTGTGGAGCGCTCGTATTCCAAATAAATTTGTTCTCAGCGCTTCTCATTCCCCCATCACAGAGGGAAATATACAAAGAATTGACCGAGAAAAGTCCATTGGTAGCTAGACGCCAGCTCCGCAGATCCTGACAGTTCAAATCGATACACGCCCGATCCTCTAAAAATGTGTATAAAGGCAACAACTGATACCGTGGTTATCCTCACTAAAAGGAGACAATCTAATGTGCCAAGAAGACCTGACCCAATAGTCTGCGACCAAGGCATACTTCTTGAGGGCAGCCTCAAATAGCTCGGGAAAAATTGATGCCAATGTGTTGGGGCCTATCCAAACATCAAGCCAAAAATATTGGTGTTTTCTCCATTCCCCACCCTACTAGGCGAGTGGTAATGGAATAACTCACCCACTTTGTCTATCCCTTTCCAAACTGGGGAAATACATCTACGGTGCCGTCCCCCCCAAACTTGAAACGTCTCCTTCTCTGATAGCTCGCCCAACCTTGAGAAGCGGAGCGTCTCGAATGGATTTTCCACCACCATTTACATAATAAGGCACGGTTCATCTCTCTAAGATTGAGGATCCCCAACCCTCCAAACTCTTTTCTTCTGCAAACAATGCTCCATTTTACTAAGGGTGGGCCTCTCCCCTCCTCGGAACTACCCTTCCATAAAAAGTCTTTACGGAGTTTATCAATCTTATTGATAACCCATGTAGGGAATTCATAGATCGATATCCAGTAGATAGGAAGATTTGATAAAACATCATTAATGAGAGTGATTATGCTCCCAAACGAGAGATGTTTCTTCTTCCATCCAGGAAGACGTTTCTCAATTCTCTCAATGAGTACGTTTCAATCACTTCGTTTGAGTTTACCTGGTCGCAAAGGAACTCTCAAATATTTAATAGGAAACTTTCCCACTTTACAATCCAGAACATTTGCCAAAAGCGCTAGAGCGATCTCATCGCATCTACCCAGACCTATGAGATTGCTCTTCTCAAAATTAACCCTCAACCCACACCAAGCCTCATAGAATAGTAAGATGCCCTTGAAAACGAGGACCTCATTAATCTCGTTCCTTCTAAAAAGGAGTGTGTCATCAGCATATTGAAGGATGGGAATGCCACGGATTCCATCCAAACAACCAATACCTCGAAGGAGGTCCTGATTAGAACAATGTTGAATCATTCCTGAGAGGACATCAGCAACCAGAGTGAACAGAAGCGGTGATAAAGGATCCCCCTGTCTGAGGCCTCTTTTGCACATGATAATGTTACTAGGGAAACCGTTGATCAACACAGATGATTTACCATCCCTGATGCACAAGTCAACCCATCCTATCCATCTAGGGCCGAACCGTCTAGTTTGTAGGACCTCTATAACACTATCCCATTCCACAGTGTCATAAGCCTTTTCGAAGTCAAGTTTAAGTAAGAAACCCTCTTCTCTATCTCCACCACTTTGGAAAATGGTCTCGTGTGCTATTGCAATTCTTTCTAAGATGTCTCTCCCATGAATGAATCCACTTTGGGCTTGGTGAATAATAGTGTTAAGCCATGGATTTAGTCTATTGGCCAAAACTTTAGTGATGATTTTGAAGGAGGAATTCAGAAGGCTAATTGGTCTAAAATTACCTACCTCTTTAATATCCTCTGTTTTGGGAATTAAAATATAGACACATAGTTGAGATGCTCGATCTGTACACAATTCTTAAACAACTCCTCAAAGATGCTAACCAAATCTCCTTTGATAATATCCCAAAAGACTGTGTAAAAAAAGACTGGGAACCCGTCTGGACCAGGCGCTTTGTCCTGACCTAAGTCTTTAACAGCACTGTGAATCTCACTCATCTCAAAGGGTTTTTCAAGAGCTTCCAAACCCGAGATATGCGGTCGGGACAAAAAGGCCTCATCAAGAGAGCAAAGGGGATCCCTAGAACGTCCTAAAAGCCGACGGAAGTGATTCTCAATATGGGTGGCGACCGAGTGATGGTCTGTTACCCACCTATCCTCAATATTGAGGCCGAAAATGAAGTTGGATCTTCTCCGACCATTGGCTATCCTATAAAAGTATGTCGTGTTAGCATCCCCCTCTAATAGACATTGGTCACGTGACCTTTGCCTCCAATAATCATCTTCTTTTTGGAAGATGATGTCCAGAGCTTCTCTAGACTTATGAAGGTCGGTAAGTTCCTCCATATCAAGGCATCTCTCCTCCTCAAACAGTTCTAGATCATGAATATGATCAATAATGCGCTCCTTCTCACCTTTGACTCGTCTTCTCTCTTCTGCTGCCCATCGTTTAAGCGAACTTCTAAGTCTACGGATCTTGAAGTTCCAAGTAGACAAAGCATCCCATCGAATTCCCATCCTCCTCTCTACAGGAGCCTCCCAAGAATTAGAAATAATGGATCGGATGTCACGCCCCACTTCCCAAAAATACGGAATACAAGCATGTAACATTGGCCCAGCGAATGATTTTCATCATCCATAAGCTGTTCAGGAATCTTTACAAAATCTCACAAAGTAATCAGAGTCGGAAGCAAGAGAATCAACCATACATGCATAATTGAATCAATATACCAACAGAATTTACTTGAAACAAAATGTGTTAATCGCAAATAAATCAGATTTGAACAAGTCAAAAATCCTGGATCATACTGCCCAAACACAAACAATCCAAGTATCAGATACATTGTTCAAAATGAGCAATAGGAAATAAATGAAGATAGCAAAAGCTCCAGCCAACTAGAACTTTAGATCACATACTCCATCGGGCAGCTGATCACCAAATATGCAATTAATAATTGCAGGAGAAGGAAAGAGAAAACAAGTATCTGTTAATTGTAAGTTACGACCACTTATAATGTAGGATACAAGTACATGGGAAAGATAAATAAATAGCATGGGATAGGAATGATAAGAAAATATAACAACTAGCATGGCAAGATAAACAAATGTAAGTAGTATGTAATAAGTGTCGAGTGAATAAGTATCATGTAATATTCGATACAATAGGAACAATGATGAACAATATGCAATGTCGATGATGTGTTAATCCTTAAGTCTATTATTCATTTTAATCCTAACTAATGCATGTACTACTGTATCTCATGTGTGTCGTACCACAGTTTCGATGCATACAATCAATTTCGTTTAGACTATAGTGGTATATTCTATAGTTCATGTACTAAGTATGATGACGATAACGGTAATAACACTGGACATGTGTAATTTATGACACGATGCCGATAACGGTAAAAAAACTGGACATGTGTAATTTCTTACACGATGCCGATAACGGTAAAAACACTAGCCATCATCCGAGTACAGTCCCCATATCATCAACTACTCTAGTCAATCCCTTAAATCCCGGCTTGTTTACTTTTATTATGGTTATCAAACAGGCATGAATGTGTATGAAATAGTGTCAAACTAACATGATACAATCAGTATTAGGTTTTGGGAAACAAATAAACATGTATAGATGATGTACGGTTACATAAACGAGTAAAACATTGTATATTCATATTCAGGACAGCATGACAGTATAGTACTAAAACAGTGATTTCCGTCAATACAGAAATCCAAATCTGAATCCGTCAAAGAATTTGAAAAATAGACTTCTACAAAAATCCAGCGATTATATATAAGCCATATAGCACTTCACAAAATTATAACCCAGAACCGATTTGAATCCAGAAAACACGTTCAACCAGAAATCAGTAAAGCGTATACAAAGTCAGAAAAACACCATTAAAACTCCTCAAATAAATCCAGAAAAAATCTAGGGTAATCCCCTATATGTCTAGCATCAAAATATAAAGTTTCATAATATTCCAGTAAAATTAGTTCAGTCAACAAAAATCAGAAAACATTAAGAAACGATAGTTTAGCAAATCTGGAATTCCCAACACTGCTGTACGAAAACTGTGATATATCGCAAACCGTGAAACAAAATCCAAATCCGCCAAAAGAAGATGAAAATAGACAAAATAAGCTAACTTTCATATTTCACAAATATTTTTCATACAGTAAAAGGAATTAGGGTGAAAATACAATTCCTTACAGAACGGCTAGCAAAATACAGTAAGTATAGCTTTCATAAATAAGCATGAAACGGCGTATAAAAATCATCAATAAAATCCACCAAAATTCTGGGTAATCCCTAGATAGATATAGAATTATTGTGTAAAGTTTCAGATCAAAATAATATAGTTAGGATCAATATCAAAATAGTTTAATCATCAAAATCATCAAGAAACGAAATCTGGAAATAGAATATATCTCTGTAGTAAAACAGCCATAACTCACTCTTACGAAAACAAAATCGATCAAAGTTAGAGGGATTGGAAAGAAGACAAATTTCTATACAATTCTTGTCAAATACAAAAATTAAGAATTCTGACCTTAATATGGTCTAAAATACAAATCAAACCTGATCAACGACAAATACAGATTTTCCTTTAACAACAAAACCAACATAACTCATATGAAACTCGTTCCAATTACAATCAAACATTGTATAGAGTCTACTAAGTGTCCAAGCATCATGATATAGGGTCTATAACATATTCACAACCATCATATCACATGGATCTCATCAAACACATAATTTCACCTAATTATCTCACATATATGAATAGATCAAGAACGGTCAAACCTAGTTGTTTTCATGTCGATTTTGTATCGTGAGACAACTATGGTCAAATACCACAATAGAGACAAACCCATCGAAAATAATACACACACGAGTTGTTTCTAGAACCTAACTACACTATAAACAGTATTTTTGACTTGTATCATACAAAGGAATTGGTGTACAAGTTGCTTGCCTGAGAGACGACGACGGAACGAAGCAAAGAGCAAGAATAACGAGAATAGATTTCCAGACACGAACACAACGAACGGATCACGAACCAATTATGAATACAAACCAACGAACGGATCACGATGACGATCAAGATCAAGATAATCAAACAACGAACGGGCGGATCGGCACGGATGAGATCAAGATCAAGTTCAACAAGATCGAACGGTCCAGATCAAGGTAATGATGAAGTTGATGATGATCGCGACCGAACAACCAAGATCACCCCGATGGTGACGATCAAGATGATGATGATCAAAGGAGAACGGACGGCCCACATCCAAGGCCATGATCAAGACCAAGGGAACATGATCATCAAGATGATTAAGAAGATCAGACGGCCGAGATTCAACATGATCAAAAACCCACTTGATCAAACAAACCAACAACCCACCAATGGTACACCTACTAGCTCCGACGACGGCGGCGGCCAGGGGACATGGCGGCAGCCAAGAGACGACGCACAGGGCAGCACCGGCGAGGGTGGCACGACACAGCGATGTTGTTGCTGTCACTGAGGCTGCTGACGATCGACACTACGACAAAACAGGACGGCGATAGCAGGCACCGCAGGGAACCAGGGCTGGGGCTGTCGCGGTTGCAGGGCGGAGTAGGGGCGGCCATGGCGGCAGTGACGGGGAGGCACGGGAGACAGAGGGTCTGCTGGCGCGTCGAGGCTGGGGTCGTTGAGGTCACGACGGCGGAGCACGGGGGGGTGCACAGGTTAACTGAGGTCGGGGAGAGATAGAGATGGGGAGAGCGAGAAGGCACAGGAGAGATGAAGAGGCAACTAGGGGGGAGATGAATAGCCGGTGAATGCAGTGGATGGGTTTAAATAGGCAGGGGAAAAATATTAGGGTTAGGGAAAGGGGTGAACGGGTAGGATTGGTATTAACAGGTTTGGGTTGAAATGGTTAATGGGTATAGGGTTGTTAATGGGTAACGGGTGAATATGGGTTATTGGGTTGGGTAGTTGTTATTGGGTTTCGGGTTAAAGTAATGGGTTTAAAAATCCATTAAGAAAATTATAGGGTTTTAGAATAAAATAACAAATAAAATATACAATTTAGGATTTTATAGAAATATCAATAATAATAATAAAAACAATAATAATAATAGCAGTATTAAAAATAACAGTAATAATAATAATACTGACAATAATAAAAAAAAAATGATAAAAATAATAATAGTACTAATAATAACAGTAGTAGTAATAATAATAGAGGTCAAAGTAACCATATCAAAATTATGATTTGTATTACAACGTAAAATTCATAGAAAATAGTCACAATAAAATTATTGATCGAAAAATTAGATTTTAATAGAAGAGTCAAGAATACATCTTGAAAAAAGAATTTGAAAACCGAAAAAAAATAATTTGCGGAAATTTTAAAGTACAGAAAATACATTTTTGGGAAAACAGGGGTTACATCGGAGGTTATCGTTACGAAGCCAAGCTTTTTCGAAACGAAAAGTCCTAGCCTTTCTATGAGGCTCTCTGCCTAAGGAGAGAATTATCGGTACATGATCAGATGTACTCCGAAGGGCAGATCTAGATGAGACAAGAGGAAAGTGTAATTCTCATTCCTCAGTCACAGAAATGCGGTCTAATTTAGCAAGAATGAGTCTATCTTGCATATTAGACCAAGTGAATTTACGATCGGAAAAATGAATTTCCCTCAACTCTAACTGAATGACATCCAGGTTAAAGTTGGATCTCTCAGTCTTACTACTCCCCTGACCTAGGTGTTCGTCAACGTACCGTGTAATATTAAAGTCCCCCCCAATAATCCACGCATCTATCCACCTATTGCGGATAGCATACAGTTCCTCCCAAAATTGGGCCCGATCACCATCCCCATTGGGACCGTAGACCATAGTAAAGATATGACAAAATTCCTCACTCTTAGCTCTAAGTTTGACAGACAGAAAAATTGCCAATCCAGAACTCAAGGCATTGAAAGAGATCTGCATCATAACCTACACGGATGCCCCCTGACTGACCAAAGGAAGGTTTGGAGAACCAATCCCAGTTACTACTAGGGACCAGCCTGTCAAGAATCTCAGAAGATGGATTTTCCATCTTAGTCTCACAAAGTCCTAGCACCGAAGGACGATGATAGGACAATGTTTCCTTGATTTTCCTTCGTTTCTTACTACAATTCAAACCTCTAACATTCCAGAATGCGTATACCATTGTACAACAATTGATCAATCTCTCAAGATCTAAGTCTATTAAAGACCAATGGGTGAATTTGATCATTGTACAACAATTGATCAACCTCTAACATTCCAGAAGGCGTATACCATTGTAGCAACCACACTAAATTGTAGTCGGACCCCCAAGTCATCCATATCTACAACGGGTACGATGATCGCCCTCACGACCTCCTTGAGCTCCGCCGAGGGTGGGCTGCAAGCCTTAATCTCAACGGGAATATTCTGTGAATATAAGGTGGCTCTCTCTACCTGCACACTAGTATTCAGTTCTTGCTCTAGTAGAAGACCGTGAGGCTTCGAAACTTTGATAGCTCCTTTGTTAGGACCTGTACTACTCCCAATAGAACCCCCTTCATCACTGTGAACCGGTCGGCGAGTACAGGCAGTAGAGAGGTGGCCACTTCTTTTACAATAGAAGCATTTGGTAGCTTCTATACAATCTGCCTTCCAGTGGCCCCATTTTCCGCAGTTGAAGCAATTGGGTTCGAGCTCGCCATTCTCTTTACACCTGAAGCCCTTCGGGACCGTCAGGTCGTCTATCTTCTCCACCTTGGGATTGGGACTGGGAATGCGAGTTTGGTTTTCCAACCTTCTTTCTCAACGAAGACATGCTTCCCCCTCACCTTAGGACCTCACAGTGGTAAAGTTTCAGCTAGTGACTGAGGCTTAGGTGGAGGACTATCCACCTCAGACGTCGAGTAGCTTTTAACAACCTCCGAGAATGATAATCTCTCCTGTAATCCACCCACCGCACCCAAGGAAGGCTGGAAGGAGGACTTGTCACTGGAAATGGTGATAGTTCTCCGATCACAGCCCTCTAGATCATCAATGAAGCTCTCAACTCTGGTATGCACCTTGATATGTTGCTCTCTAGGTTCTCTAGGTGTCTTTGGACAACTGCGACGGCCTAGTTGGAGCCTCACAGTGACACCGTAGAGGACCGGGGGTTCTCAGAGGTGGATGAGCTGGCCTCTTCTCCTTCTCAACACGCACATGAGCTCTACAAGGGGATCTCATATCTGAAAAGATAAGGGTGAATGGAGATGAGACTGGGAATGGACGAGGAAGATACTAGTGGTTAAGGAGTTGGAGGTAGAAGAAACTAGAGGCTAGCACTACTAAACAGAACGTCTATAGCGGCGTTTATTTCTGTCTATGGCGGCGCTTATAAACGCCGCCATAGATGGTAGCGGCGTTTTAATTATTGCCGCGAGCAGCGCCGTTGCATCGACCGTCGTTACAGATCATAGGCCTATCGCGGCGCTTTTCTAGACCGCCGTTACAGACCATAGGTCTACAACGGCGCATCTTAAAAGGCGCCGCTATAGGCCTATGATCTGTAACGGTGCTCTAGAAAAGCGCCGTTGTAGGTTGGACGCCTATGCCGGTGCTTCTAAAAACGCCGCTATATGTGTGCAGCTTGTAACGGCGCATTTTTAAACCGCCGTTACAACCCGTAGCCCTATAGTGGCATTTTTAAAAAACGTCGTTACAATTCGTAGATCTATTACGGCGCTTCATAAATGCCGTGATAGACACATGCGCGTATATTTTCTAAATCATTTCGATATGCTATACCGGTGTTCCTAAACGTCGGGATTGGTTCTTTTTTTTTTTTTTATAATTCACCACGATTGGTGGATCCTCCCGGCATATTTATCTCAAAACGGATTGATAGGGGGTTTCGGGTTTTTTCTCACTATTTAAAAAATGTCACAAATTCAAAATATCTGTAGTCATATCAAATTTGAACGTTCAAATCTTAAAAACACTAATAGCAGCATAATAAACAACTATATAATCATGGACCACAATAAACAATAATTATTTGTCTAAAAATGGCCATACGAAAAGTTAGAAATATACTTGTTATACATCAATTTCTTTAACAAAGCATAAATTCAGTTTCAACAAAACATAAAAAGACTAAAGTCCAAATTTAACTCAACAATGGCAAAGTCTACTAAAGCGGCTCGGCATTGCTTTGATTCCCACTGATATTTTGTCCAGATGTATGTGCGTGACTAGAAGTCGATGGAATTCGCTGGCTCTGTATAATTCACAATAGTGTCATTTATTAGATTATTCACTACACTAGGCACCACACAAGTAAAATGCAATAGTTAAAATTCATACTAATATCATAAATTATTGCTGAATACTTACAGTTCCATGTACTGGATTGTTAGAGTTCTGGTTTTGTTGGGAGATTAAAGAAGCAATCTATCTTTCAAGCCGTCAATCTCTTCCTGCATCTTGGCTTGCATCTTGAACACATCCAGATAGGATGTACGACTAGAGGTAGATGCACAAGAACCAAATACCTGTGATTGAAACCATGTCAGTCCAATTTTCACAATGTGAACTGCTTTGAACTGACTTTAGTTAATAGATGAAAATATTCGTGCTAAAAAATAATGACAATAGTTTCAAGCAATTACATAGAATTCAGCCAAAAGGAATATTGGTGAGTAGATACCTAAACTGAGCACCTCACTATCAAGTTCAAATTTTAGTGACCTGTGTGCAAAAAACAACACCAACAAAATAATACTAAAAACATCATGTTCAGATTACTTAATGTCAAGTTGGAGTTTAGCTGTTATTCTTGGACGTAGCTACAAAAGGAAAAACAAAATACTTGATATTTTAGCATGTGAAATGTACATCTTTTTTAATTCTGTTAACCACAAATTGACCCATTTATTCCATGACTATTCATTAGCTAAGAGACTAAAACTGTTGCAACAATTAGCAAAAAAATACACTCCGTCTCTCTGGCTATAGAATAATGTTGAATAGGAAGAACCTACATCAACATACCATACAAGTTTTTTTTATAGAGTAGTTTGTGTGAACCTAATAAGAAATTAACTTCTGATTTCCCAAGGTGTATATATATTTTTTTATCATTCCAAAGGTGTACATATATGATAGAAATATACAACTTTTTCGTTATGAATGAATTAAACCTAAATGATACACAATACCACAGAGAAGAATGTGTTCAATATTATACAAGTGGTTACTAGTAACTACTACCAAATAACTTCTACGGTATCTGAGCATTAGCAACTATTAACAAAATATTACAGTAAGCATTGCCCATTAGCTAATAAACGAAAACCTATCTGTGTGAGTGTGTTGGATTGGGAAGGAGTTGGTTTGGATTACAAGTTGCTAGGTTAAAATTACATGAATTTAGTTCATGTATAAAAGCATTCTGGTCTTATTTTTGTGTTGACTCTCACGAAACACCAATGGTTGATCATTTTAAAATAGTCGAAGCAGTAGCTTTTTACATGACTATTCAAAGCAATTGTCATGTCAGATAATTTATCTTGACATCAAATTCATTTAAATGTAGAACATAATATAGAAAATGTTTTCTTATTTCACAACATAGATGCAATCGTTTGTGAATGGTTGCAAATGATGCAGATGCTGTTACATTCAGGGCTTATGTAGCTACCATCTATGAGATAGCTTAATGGAATTATGAATTATTATTAAAAAATTCATCAACATAAACAAACAGTGTGAACAACAACCAGTTTGATCTTCGAACCTTCATTACTGGTTTATTATAATGTTTAGTATGTTACATTTCTTTAATGTATGGGCAAATGCACACAGAAAAGCTTCTCAAGTATTCCAAATTTCCTATGTACCCTTATATAAACAAAGTAGGTCATAACAAAGTAGGTCAAGTATTCCAAATTTCCTACTTCAGCACAGTAGTTGCATATGCAAATTTAACCTATATAGGTCATAAAACATCTTCTAATTTTATATGATAAGAAACTAGTATACTGATAACTAGTGTGAAGTCTCTTGGCGCCGATGAGGATGGACCTGTAACTGTTGTTTCAGGAACAGTTGTGTCAGGTGGTAGCGAACAAGGGGTTGATATGTTGGTACCAGTTTCACCAGCAAAATCAATTTGTTGTAGTTTGTGTTCGTGTAACTCTGCTGTTCACTCAGCAAGCAATGATGTTTTGACGGTTCTGCTTCTGGCCTTACCTGCTGAAACCTGGTTTGGTATCAAGGATGAGAAGCTATTGGCTGAAATTCAGGCCTTGGTTTCTACTGAGAAACTTCTTGATGTTCTTCAGGATGAGGTAAGTCTTTACCTTTTGTACTGTTTTTAGGCCTTTAACAATACTACATTTTTGGGGGTTAATTTTAGGACTGGCTATCTATTTGGTGGAATCAAGTAGTTCCTGCAATTTCATGTTGAACTAGATAAACACCTGACTACCAGCAAGATGCAAGAAGGCATGAACATGTTATTGGCCAAACATACTGCTCAGATTGTCCAAGTGTCCGGTTACATTTGGCAATGATATAGTTATTTACTGACATCATATGTCTCGATTAAGAAGAAAAAACTGGATTTGTGGATTGGTACCAACTGAACACATCCTGACATACTAGTAAATGTCATTGTCTCCTAGTGACGAATATCTTTACTATTTACTTTATATCAAAAGCTTAGCATAATTCTAAATATGGGAGATCTATTGATATAAACTAATTCTCCTGTATTTAAGTGAATATTTTCCTTGACTTATTGATCTATTAAGGAGGCTATTTGTTGGTGAGAATAACATAAGTTGGGTTATGCTAGGCACTTTCCAGCTCCTAATAGTGAAGGTTTGCAAATATAATGGTCAACTGTATATAAGAACAACCAATAACAAATCTACGACAATGTACAAAGTATGGACTAAAAATCCGATAGTGCATATGCAGTACAGGATGCATTTAGGCGGGAGTCGTAAGTAAGTTGTAACCCTGTTGATCTGGAGGGTCGTAAATATCGAAGCACGCACGAGCATGATTTAGGAGATCATGCAAAGCGCACACATTTCAAAGTATAGTGCAATACAGCAACTGCTCAGAGGTAATTATGGTTACCCTTCTCTGTTAACTACCATCACACTATTAAACATTAACATGTGCTGTAACCAGAGAAAAGTCTTGTACAGATTCATCATTCATAGATGCAAGTGAAAGTTTTAGAAAACAAGATGATACCTACTAATTTGAGCTAGAATTAACAGTGAATCAATTATAAGCTAAGGAATTGGACGATGTTATTTAGAGTAGTAAAGCTCAGTAGGATCTGCACACTTACATTGATGTCAGATATGTTGTTCGGTGTGAAGGCACAAAGAAAGTAGGTCAGGCTAGTAGCTTTGCAGTTCCTCAACTAACAGGCGCTTCCAAAGTTGCTTCAGCTTTAGGAGAAAAGTCCTGTTAATTTCTTTCTGCATCACATGAAGCCACAACTTATGTTATTCTCATTCTTATGCTTACGAAAACATGCCTATTAATGCAATATGTGATAGATGTGGAAAGCGAAAAAATTGGTATCTGTGGCAAAAATTTGGTATCTTTAGAGCATCCACAGTTATTTGTGGCAAAAATGGTAAAAAGTATGATGACACTTGTGGTATCTGTGGAGATGGCGGAGATTTGATCTGCTGTGATGGTTGCCATTCTACTTTCCATCTGAATTGCATGGATACAGAGATTTTGCTGTGTAATACAGTTAACCCACAAAATTCAATCAGTGATACCCTCAAGATTTGAATCAGTGATGCATAAATAGTGTGTTCATAAATAAATTGCTATGATTACTTAATTAATGTATGTATATGTATAGATACAAGAAACATATATCACAAAAGACTCAACAAACTCAAGTACATCATCTGGTTTCCTGACTTTGATTTTTTGGGCTGCAAAAACTGGAGAATTAGTTACCTTAAGTTGAAATGCATTTTCTATAAGGTGCAGATAGATATTAAATATAGGGCAAAAGCCAAAGTACCCCCCCAACGTTTGGCCCGAGTACAAAATGTCCATACAACGTTTGAAAAGGTACAATAAACCCATTCTTCCGTTAACTTAACCATTTCCGTTAAGTTATAATTATTAAATTACTTTTGTACCCTTACCCTTTCATATTAAATCTCTTTCTTTCCTTTCTTCATTCTTTTTTTCTTCCTTAATTTTGGACACATGACAAATGGCTGCGTCATGTATCCCTGCGTTGGTGAAAGCAGTGGATCTTCGTGAGGAGATGAAGGTGACTTTGACTATTTTGATAAAGGTGAAGACTACATGATTCATCAACAAATGTGATAAAGGATTACTAAGAGAGCACATCTGTACAATTGCAAAGCACAACGTGTTCACACGTCGCATATCTACAATTACCCGCTAACAAACTTAATGCAATTTAGTGGCATTACATCATATTTCCAAGCAGTACCTCACACAAAAACTCTTCCATTACAGCATAAGAATCTTCACGAATAAAAGAAAGGCCTCTAGCAATAAAAAATTTAACCAACATCTTTTCTAGTTCTCATATACGGAATAGTATTGGGTTGCTAAAATTGTTGGTATCGGGATCGGTATTTGCCACGTCAACAGTATCCGATCAGATCGATGGATCAGATTTTTGGTATGAGGTGTTTTATTATTTTTTTATTTATTTTTTTTTTGGGGGGGGGGGGGGGGAGGGGGGGACCTTCAGTTGCAAACAGACTTTTGGTGCGAACTGGGGTACACCCCTGATGCTGCTACTTCAGTGCAAATTTCAAAAAAAAAAAAAGAAACATACACTGATGCCGCTATTCCCAATAGCGCATCATTTGCACTAATGCCGCTATTCCTAGTAGTGGCATCAGTGGTTCGCACGCCACGCCAACTCGCACCAAAAGTCCGTTCGCAACCAAAGCCTTTAAATATACACACACACACACATACACAAAAATTATTTTATTTTAAAAAAATAATTCAATTTATTTTTTTAATTAGCTGAGTCAATGGTATTGCCCTGGAATATGATCCCATCGATCCCATGTTCATCTTCGCCGAACCTGGTTTTTTTAGGAGGATCCAATTGCCCCGTCCAAAACCGATCTGATCTGTCCAATCCTTCAAACTATGATAAGTACATAGGATAGCATCAAGACCTTCTCCTACTTGCGCAAGTGTTTTTAGAATAAGCTCCTAATTGTCTCCCTATAGATATCTATGTTTTAACCTACCCCTTCTTTGGTTATAGTCAAGAAGGGCAAATGATGGTAGGATGAGAATGATATTTTTAAAGAAGACGAGGGATACATGAGTCCAAAATTAAGGAAGAAAAAAAGAATGAAGAAAGGAAAGAAAGAGATTTAATATGAAAGGGTAAGGGTACAAAAGTAATTTAATAATTATAACTTAACGGAAATGGTTAAGTTAACGGAAGAATGGGTTTATTGTACTTTTTCAAACGTTGTATGGGCATTTTGTACTCGGGCCAAACGTTGGGGGGGTACTTTGGCTTTTGCCCTTAAATATATTTAAAATGTTTTGTTGTTATTCATATGTTTATTTACCAAATTAAAATTAAATATTAAATTTTGAACATGTAGAAAATAGTTGGTCATGAATCACTACAGTCTTGATTTTCCTTCATTTTCTTATAGTAATCAAAGAATAAAATAATCTCTAATGACAAATAATTTATAGGAAAAGAAATGTCTAGCCTAGGCTTACGACAACCTCAATCCCCAGATCCTTACTCTTGTCTCCTCTAACCGTCGCCTCCATTCATACCATTTCCTCCAAACCCATCATTGTAAGACATTGAGTAAAAGTTTGGTGATGAATATTATCAGGATTATTATTGTGAAAAATGCTCTTGGCAAAAGTGGCTATGTACATAAATAAATGCAAACATAATCAGATTAAAGGGCATCAACAGAAAATATACATATTGTTTTGTGATCACTATATAAAATTACAGGCAAAACTGTTGTTGTCATGCTGCATGCACTTAACAACTCCTCTCTTTTTTCTATACTAATTGCCATAGTTCTAAGCATTCAGATGTATGTTTTTTGCAGATTCTCAATTAATACATTTGTCTAAACATATCACCTTCCTAAGAAACATATCTTATCCAGTGTGTTTAAAAATGTTAGTCTATACTAAATTACCTTGACAAATCAATCGAAATGCGAAAAAAAAAATATTGCAATTTGCAAAACATGAAACTTAAAGAAAAATATAGGAACATGAAACAATAATAAGAAGGGGAAAAAACCTCTTGAATTGCTTGGCAGTGGCAAAAGTTGACAAGACAAAGAGGCTTTGCCATTAAACAACCTAGAAGCCAAAAAAATTTGTCAAAACTTGAACAACCAGTGAACTTCAAATTCTTCTCAAGTTACAAATTCACAATTAAACCGAGTATAGTTTTAGATAAACCTAACAAATGTCAATAAAAGCCTTGCATCCCAAACTAAAGCATCCAAAATACGTTTAGTATCTTTCAATACAATTTTATTCTAAAATTATACTTGTAGATGTAGTCTTCTTCGCATACAAGATCCCCACCGCTCCATTCACAACTAATTAATCAACCAAATTAATTCAAAATTTCAACAACAAAAAAAATCAAATTTTGAAATGAAACGATAATCTTAATTTCTAAGCCTAAAGGTCTTCCCTTTGGAGGTTGTCGATGACATTGTGGGCGAATCCGGGCTGCCATTCCACGATCTTCTTTTGAGTCTATACCAAAATCTATAAAATTTCCAAATGCCCTAAATCATTCACCAAACCTTATCGACTGAGGAGCATGGAAAATTTGAAACAAATCAAATGCCCTAAAATTTTCAAAAGCCCTAAAATATGTAAAATTTCCAGTCTATACCAGCGGAGAGAGGGGCGGCGGCGATGACGGAGGCGACGGCAATGGATGCACGACAACGGAGGGAGGGGCGGCGGCGGCGGCGACGGACTAAGTGGCGGCGGGAAGGGAAGGGCGGCGGCGAATGGAGAATGGCGACTGGCAAGACTACTGCTATGGCGGCGAATGGGGAGAGGGGACGAGCGGTTTGACGGAGGAGAGGGGCGAGCGGTCAGAGAGAGAGAGAGAGAGCGAGAGAAATTTTCGATGGGTTCTAGGGTTAATTACGCTGGAGCTTTTTTTTTTTGGCACATACAGATGAATAGGTAGGGGTTTTTTTGTGGGGAAACGAATAGTGGAGCGGGAGTGGAATGTACCCAGAGCGAAAAAACAGAGAATAGCGTACATATAACGGCGGTTCAATTAAAACCGCCGTGGAATGTATCCCGAGCGAAAAATTAGAGGATAGCGGTACATATAACGGCGGTTAAATTCATAAACGCCGTTATACATATAATATATAACGGCGTGTTATAACAACGCCGTCATAGACATCCGATATTTAAAAAAATATTATAACGATGATCTATCGCGGCGGTTAGGCGTAGGCGCCGGGATAGATATGCCGTTATATCCATTCCGATTAGTAGTGTAGGAGGATGGAGGAAATGGTGATGAGGGCTTGTAAGGAAGAAGGAGCAGGATAGGAGAAAGCGGGGGTTGGTTAAGAGGTGGTTGAGGAGGAGGAGGTGGTGTGATGGGCCAATGTTGTGGTGAGGTTTCTTGAAAAAGGAGAGAGAAGCTCCATGATTTCAAGGCAGCTATGGTATGTTTAATTTTACTGTGAACTCAAAGTGTTGTTCCGTTGTTCTTGTCAATAATAAGGGATTCTCCATATATGCAAACAAATTTTGGTTCCGGAACCAGAGGCATCTGGATGTTGAACAATCAAAAGTGCAAATTTCATCATGTTTTGTTAAAGACAAACATTTAAACAATTTATTACAAAAGTTACCTCATCTTAAAGGGAATGAAGAAAAATAATAAATACAAGCATATTGACTAAATTGAGTCATCCCCTGACAAGGTGAAATTGCAGAAGATGAATATTTTTCCACTACTAACATGACAAATATATAATCATATCAATCAAATCATCTTTGTCAAATTCGTAAATCTTCTCACCAAATATTTCCTCTTCCTGAACCAAATTTCATGCACAATAAATGGCCACAACTAACCCAAAGTACGTTGTAATAGGGTCTGATTTGTAGCTAATCT
Source organism: Hemerocallis citrina (assembly GCA_017893485.1). Classification (NCBI taxonomy): domain Eukaryota; kingdom Viridiplantae; phylum Streptophyta; class Magnoliopsida; order Asparagales; family Asphodelaceae; genus Hemerocallis; species Hemerocallis citrina. Next base: position 90,886,361 of record CM030358.1, on the reverse strand, counting down.
ACCCTCTGAGTTATTTTTCCTAAATTGCAAAAAAAAAATTTGACTTACATTTCCTCTCTTCTTTTCTTTTTATTTTTCTACATATAATTCATCTTTCATATGACTCTTTAGTATCCGATAACAATTAGGGAAGGATGACGAGGTCATCTTTATTATCCAAAAAAACAAAAACAAAAAAAATAGGGAAGGAAAAGATGGTTTTAACTTTAACCTCTTAAGGTTCGAATTTTCAACTGACTACACAAAGGAATGCAATCCTAACCAAGATAATCTAACTAAAAGAAACTAGACAGGTCCATGATTATGTGTCACTTGCAACCGGGACGATGAGACCGTTGGTGCTTTGGCAAAAGTAATTGGGAACATCCATTGCAGGTGTGCACTTTTCAGGTTCAGATGTCATACAACACTGAAGATTTCTGGGGAGAGCGGAAGGAGACCCACGTGCGCTTGAACGACTGTGAACTCTGGGATATAGTTGTTGCGGCGACATACTGGGTTATCTGGAATGCTACGGAGCACTACATCTTCAGACACAAACAAATTCATAGCATGCATATTTTCAATGGTATCAGGTCTAATATCCTGTTTTGGTCCAATAAAGTAGGTACTTCCACAAGAAAATATGATTCATGATAGATTCGATACAAGCGCCAACTCCACCTATGAGTCACCCTGTTTTCTAAAAGTTGCTAGACGGTAGTTGGACGGCCGATGGAGCCATAGCGCTTAGATCTTGTAAGCGAGGCCTAGGCAGCTAGTCACTAGGTGTTTTTTTTTTGTTTTTTTTTTGTTTTTTATTTTATTTTAATTTATTTTATTTTTACCCCCAATTTATTTTTGGGTTTTATTTTGTTGTTCCACAATGCATTATCTTGCTCTTTATTGCTCCCTATTCTTACTCTTGATTTTTCTCCTTACTATTGCAAGATGAACTTTAGATAGTCTAAGAGACACAATTGCATTAAGGTATTGGTGTTGGTTTTGGTAACAGATTTGGGTAGAGTGATTATTTGTTGGGATAATGATCAGAAATTTTAATGTCATCGTGAAAATAAACTATTATACTAGTTTAGTCTGTCTTCTTTGAAATCTGGATTGACTTATCTTTTCAAAATCAAAAGTATCGGTAGATTTGATATCTTGGAGGCAAATAGTGTTGTACTAGTGGTTTTCAATGAACTCCAATTGATAATTTGTAATATTGTGTTGTGTGCTCTCCTTTAAAAAAAATAATTTTGGGAAAAAAATAACAGAAGCTATTTCTTCCTAATCTGATGATTGTCTAAATATGTATTAGCTATATAAGTGTATATATAATTTTGGATATAGAAAGAGTGTTGTCACCCCGTTTCTTTGATAAGTTGATATCAGAACAATAACTCTAAATCCACAAGATGAAAAAAACAACCATACCACACCTACTACTACAAGTAAAACATCCCACCTAAAAACTATTACTACTAACATGAACCAAGCCTCTAACTCCTTCTACACCCAAAAATTATTTTAAAACGGGTCCGGGGTCTGATCAAATGAGGTTAAGCTCTATTTTATGATCTGGGTCGACTTAGGCCGCCCTGATCCCCCTAGGCCACCTAGACCAGCCCAGTAGGCCAAACCAATTTTTTCATACGCCTGGAGCCTTGGCAAGTTGTCTGGGGACCGCCTAGCGCCCTAGACCGTTCTTTAGAATAGTGGTCACACCCACATGAGGACCAGGTTCAGGATCAGGATATGGATGCGAGACAGGAGTGATGGCGACACATACCTATACTACAACTACTATCTCAGGCTCCAGGTTTAGCTTTGGTAAGATTATCTTTTAAGGGCATCTTGCCTAGATGGATAGCCGCTTGTTTTTTAGATATGGCTTGGAGTCTTTTATGTAATTTATAGATGCCTATCTGTAGAGTAATGGGGGTATTTTGGAAAGAATTTGATGCACCCAGAATGTTGGGTAGGTATAAGTATTGTTAGATATTATTATAGTCCCATATTGGTTGTAGAGTTGTTTTGATATTTGTTCTCCTCCTATATATAGGTGGTATTGTATTTTGTTGAACTCAATTCAATATTCAGTATTGTTTATGATTTAAACTAAAATAAAATAAAGTAAAAAAAACTTTTAAGACACACCCAAAAAAACAAATTTAATAATAAAATAAAATAAACTTTTAAGAGACATGGTTGGGAAAATTTTGCCGTACTACCCCACTTTTTGAAAATATTTAGCGCACTGCCCCACTTCCGAAAACAATTAGCGATATGCCCTTATTTAGGACACGTCAGCAAGAAACGTTATTGGGAAAAATGGCATAGGTTATTTCGATGCCGTTCTTCCCAATAACGGCATCTGTTTGAAAAAAAAATGTCATGTCGTTATTTGGAATAACGGCATAGGTTGTTTTGTTTTTCAACAGCTTGTAGTCTCCACTTAGAGAAAAAATTGCAAGTGTGAAAATCTTATAACAGATGTCGTTATTTCAAATAACGGCATTCTCAATACTGATGCCGTTATTTGGAATAACGGCATCAGCTATAATTTTTTTTTATATAAAAAAGTAACTTATTATTCATTATCTCTGACGAATAAGTTAAAAAAAATATATATAATTATAACTGATGCCGTTATTCCAAATAACGGCATCAGTTATAATTTTTTTTTTTTTAAAAACTTTTTATTCACTCTCTGTTTCCAAACAACGGCAAGAGTTCATATTTATATATAACTGATGCCGTTATCTCCAATAACGGCATCAGTCATTCGAATGCCGTTATTCAGGATAACGGCATTATTTATAAGTTTTTTTCACACTTAGAACTTTTTAAAGTTAGAAGATTCACACTTGTAAGAGAAATATGCTGATGTCGTTATTCCAAATAACGGCATGAAAAAAAAATGTAAAATAGATGCCGTTATTGGAAATAACGGCACGTAAATAGCCTATGCCGTTATTTCCAATAACGGTTTATGCTGACGTGTCCTAAACAAGGGCAGACCGCTAATTGTTTTGGGAAGTGGAGCAGAGCGCTAAATATTTTCAAAAAGTGGGGCAGTATGGCAAAATTTTCCATGGTTGCCTAGATCCTCTAAAATATTTTTTTCTAAATCTGTTTGCGTTTCTGTCAAGAACTAGAGAAATAAGTATCTTGCTTTGCAAGGATCATGGCTCGGATAGAACATCTTTCACATGAGCTTGTTCAGGGTATTTAACTCCTCCCGAGTGTTGTAAAAGTTGATTCATTTTCAGTTGTTTCCACCATTTGTCTTCACAAAGTGAATTTGCAAGTAAAAGAGCCATTCTTTTCCTTAAAAGGGTAAGGAAGAAAGAAAAAAAAAAAAACAAACAAACAAATCGGTGCGAGTTAGGAGAGATAGTGCTCACTTGCAATAATCCAAAACAAAAGAAGAAGAAAAAGATCTTAAGAGTTACTCCAGCAAGTGGAAAAGTTTTCATTCGGGATGTACAATAATATTTTTCCTTTTTCTTTATGTTTCTTACCTTTTCACTCAAAAAATGGAAAACTATCACACTTTTGTATGAAACTTCCCCACTTCATTCCTCTCCAAATGAACTCACTTTTCTATTGTTACAAAAACAACATAAGTCACTGTTCCATTTGCCCAAAAGTTTATGACGTCATCATTAAGCTGTACACTGAGTTCTAGCTCAGATGGTAAGGATTTGAGATTGGTAAAGAAATGTCCCAGGTTTGAAACCATACTACATCGTAGCCTCTACTCAGAAAATAAAAATAAAAATAATGAGGTGACACTTTTTCATCTTTGCTCCTAGCTGCTAGAACCCCCTAAGAGAACCAAAATATTGATCGGGAACAAGCGAATAGATAAATCCACCTTCTCGCTTGTATCCTCCACACCAAGAAATCAAGTAGAATAAGTATCCTCCAAGCTTGTGGGACCCCAGCTCGCTTCCTTAGAAATTTCCTAATCATTGCTTGCTTGGCCCCAAAGCAATAGTGGACTTCTTCCAACCACCAGAATTCATTATAACTAATCTTCTCTCCAGTCCAAAAGCCAAACAAAAACTCAGCTCATTGTCTATATAAACCCCCTCACACTAAGCTTAGCTTCTCATCAACCAAAAACAGAAGCGAGAAATAATTTAACCATCAAACTAAGAGAGAGGAACCAGAAGCAATACACAACATGGGTTTTGGATCTTTTTGCATGCCATCCTTCGCAAAGGTTTCACCCAACATGGGAGCATCTTCAGTCTCCAATTCAAAGCCAAACAAAGAGTGTGTAATACAGAAGGAGAAGAAGGTGAATACAGATGAGAAGCAAAGGAATAAACATTACAGAGTGGATGAGGCAGTAAAGGTGACACCTTACTTTCCATTCCATTCTCGACCAGGGCTAAGATGATGATGATGATGATGATGATCAGTCTCCTCTGTTTCTAGATGAACAATAATTCTATTGAGCAAGTTACGATAGAGCTATTTGTATATTTTGATCCACTGATGTATTAGTTTTTCTGAGGGAAAAACTGTTTTTTTTTTTGATTATACTGGGTATCCATCCCCCCTCTGGGGTCCGACTATTCCCAGTCCCGTGAGCTAGGTTTTGAGCAGGCCGTTAAACAGTCCCACTGCCACTGGCCATCACATAATGCTTGCACCCTCCGGGTTTCGAACCTGTGACCTCTGGGAGGAGCATACTCCAGGTCACATCATTCTAACCACTGGGCCATCCTGTGATGGTTGAGGGAAAAACTGTTGTAATAGGTGTACTGTACATTTGGTTTACTTATTGAATAATATATTAATTAGTTTATTTTCTATTAAATAAAGATAGTTTAAGATGTTATTGTCCACTTGTTTTTTTTTTATGTAATTGGTCGAAGAAGTGTTGTATTTACCATATTTCCTAACCCCCGTATGTTTAGAACCTACCAACTGATCGTACCTATAAAAATGAGTATCAGGTCAGCCCCATAAAACATGACACTCACCCAACAGATGCTTTCTAGAGAAACTTTATGTTCCAGGATGCAAGTACTGGTGAAGTGCTTCGCCTCTTGTTTTCATGAAGTAATGATGGTTCCATAACCTCTGATTCCTTTTTGCTGACATTCAAAACTGTTGTGCTATACGTCTAGGAGATGAACCAATAAAAAGTTCGCAAATCATCCCTCCGTCTAAATCTCTTTCATGGATAAACGGGAGAAGAACAATGGAAGAGCAGTAGATCTTCTATAGTTTTTTTCTCCTCCCATATTTTTCCTTCGTTTTCCTGTTCCCTCTTCCTCACTCTTCCATCTTCGTACATCCAACCAAACATACCCAAAAATAATTATGATTATATAACACTGCATCCACCGATTACATGTGCAGTGCAGACATAGAATCGCTAGCTGTAATTAAATTCAGTTATTAGCCAGAGAAGGATGGAGCAACTATTTGTACACCTAGCTGAACTACACCATTGGAATCATGTACAGGACATCACCTCTCCACTTGTAGCCCAAGTAATGCTTGTTCTGTTGCACATTTACTTTAGTTATGTGTTGTTTTTAATGATAACGATGATTTACTTTTTCAATGAAGTATGTTTTGATGTATAATGTTTTTTTTCGTTAAGTGAAAGAAGGTTGAGAATCCCCTCATCCTAACGAATTGATCTGGTCCTATAACGACCGAATCACACCAAGATTCATGTTGGTGCTCATGAAGAGCATGACCTAAATTTAATTTATAGGGATGCTACAAAAATCCTATGAACCTACGTTAGAAGAAATTTTTCTCTTGCAAAGAAATTTCCAATAAGATATAAGAGCATCCACTATCGTTGGCTAAAAACTCAAAAATTAGAAATAGGTTTAGAAAAAAAGGCATGCAGTCGTTCTCTAAAACTCAAACTTTAGAATAGAAAAGTACAATAGGCTGTTAAAGTTAGAAGCCGTTTTAGACGATTGCTGAATATAGGGGACGGATGAAGATCATCCGTCTCAATTCGATTTTTAATAAAAATTGGAAGAACGGATGAAGTTGTTCCGTTTATTCGTTAATTTGATTTTTAATATATAAAATTAATTTATTAAATAGGTAAAGTTTATTATTAAAAAAATTGAAAGTGAGAGACGGATGAAGTTCATCCCTCCCTCACTTTTGCTAAATTGTAGATGGCGCATACATTTTACCCTTTCACCCCTAAAAATTAACCGTTGTGGGAGACAAAAAAATCAAAAGGCTAAAGGTCTTAAAGGTTCCAAGGGCTTAAAGGTCATTTCATAAAGGTTATAAAAAAAAAAAAAAAACCAGCCATCATGCCCGACGGATGAAGAACATCCGTCTGGCAAAGATGACTTGATTTTTTTTTTTTTTTGGTAAACGAAAAAAAAAAAAAATTAATATAGGGACAGACGATGTTGCCCGTCCTATCTCTAAAACGGATGAAGAAGCTCCGTCTACTCAATTTTTAATAAATAAAAAATAAAAAAACATTAGATGGATGAACAAGAACCGTTTCATACTATATTTTTTTTAAAATTAGAAATAACAATAGCAGCAACGTTTCCTAAATGCTAAATTCTCATTGCTAAAATTAGGATGGCTTTAGCCAACTATAGTGGATGCTCTACCAAGTCATTTTTTCTTACCCGCGAAGGTGCGACGAAACTTTCTCTTTCAGTCCACGTAGGCTTTTTAGCTTGAAAAAAAATCTTATCTTCTCATCAAGGAGACTGTTGCTGTCTCTTTCATATAAACAAACAAGTTTTGACTTCCATCTCCCTCCTACTGCTTGCTCACCAAGCCAACATTAGTCACGTGTGCATTTCTCCACAACTCAACATCACGCTAGTATATAAAGCCCACCAATACCAGCACCTGTACCAGAAAGAAATTAATACTACATCAACAGCTAGCTGAGAAAGACTCATCTCAAAAGAAAAGAAACAAATTTATAAAGGCACGAAAATGGGTTTGGGTTTTTTCTCCTGCTTCTCGACAGCCAGTAAAGTTGCACCAACGCAACTAGCAGCACAAGTAAGAGGAGAGAATGTAACTCTGAATCAGAAATCAGAGAAAAAGGAGCTAGAGAAACAACAGAAAACGAAAGACAATGCAGCAATGGTGGTACCTAACTTCCCTTTTCACTCACGACCAGGACTTCTCTGATTCATGAGCAAAGTCCAAAGGATGCAGCTAATGGTTAATTTTGTTTCTATATGTGTTTTCTTTTTCCAGGTTAAGGGAGTAACAATATTCCTTAGGCTAGTTTGTTTCTTTTGTTGTTTTCAACTTGAAGATTGTAACAACAGAATTTTAGATTATTTTATGTAAACATTTGACATAGTTTTTCGTAGGAAATGATGAAGTTCATAAATCTATGTATATACTATTGGAATAGTTGTTTTGTAATTTGGTTTATTTAATGAATTGTCTATTGTTTCTAATACGTGTAACCCATTTATCAGTGTTTGTGTATCAGGTTGATTTTTTCATCACTAGAAAGGTGGATTGCTTGACATGTAAAAATTGTAAAGTTATACTTCGAGAGAGTGTTTAACCTCGCAACAAAAATTAATGATGATGAATGTTAAGATTGGAAAACACATATGTGCGAAAAAGGAAACTAAGAACCCAAGAATTAGATGGTGGAACTTGAAGGAAGAGAAACTATAGATTTTTAGGGATAAAGCCCTTAAAGGAGCATCATGGAATTGGGAAAGTGAGATAAATATGATGTGGAACAAGCCGATCTTAGGAACAAGCTAATTCATAGAAATGTAGAATTCTTGGCATCAGCTTATGCCCTTATCCTCGATATGGATTCCCTTAAAGCAAGTTTGTCCTATAAGTCCAACGATTCGAGAGATCATTCCTCTAGAATGACCTATACTGAGCCCTCTAGGCCTGAGCTCTCCCCTACTCAGTTCCTTAACAAGTCTTACCCAAGTCAGTCTACTTCAAATTTCTATCCACCTAGAACTGACAACGTGGGTAAAAACAGTGAAAGAGACTACTTGATGTAAAACCAACCCTAAAATAGAGAATTTCCAAGAATTTTAATGGGTTAATTTTACCAACATGAAAGTGCGGATCTAAATTAAAAATTTTTAACAGTTAACAGGTTCGATGGGTTTTCAAGAATTGAATAAGTGTAGCAGTCCCAATTAATAATTCAACCTTATAATCAATAAGTAAATCCCTACGTGTTTTAGCAAGTAAAAAGTGCAATACCGATTCGTACTCTAATCTAGCATGTGGTTCACTCAATCTCAGTATTTTGCGGTCGACAGGCAAATTAGATAATATGCTAGATAATAGGTAGTAAAACACAAATATTTAATAAGGGAACGAGTATACCGAATGTGAAGAAACCCAGCGTAGATGTAGGAGCGGACAACAACCAAGATCACAGCAACACAGGGAGCAAAGTCAGCAACTAAGCCAACGCAGTTGGCAGATCAGGTCAGCAACTAAGCCAACGCAGTTGGCAGATCAGGTCGACGTGGCTCGTTGGCGGCAAGCGGGGGCGGCGTCGCCGGCGAGGCGCGACGGTGATGGCAGAGGCGCACGGGGGCGGCGCTGGTGAGGGATTGCGATCGAGGCTGTGGAGATCTGGGGGACGAGGGTTTTGGTTTGTTGGGTGTTGCGGGATGGAGGAAGAAGGCGATGAAAGAGGCTTCAGGGTGAAGGAGTGGGTCGCGGTGTGGTGGTGACGGGAGGGCGTCGAAGGCGAAGGTATGGGATTTGGGGTGGCGACGAGCGGGAAGGGATGGTGGTCGACGGTCGGGAGTTGGGTTCGAAAGGGGGTAGGGTTTTTGTGAAGGGGGGTTTAGAAAGAAGTCGGCAGATGAAGAAGGAAGGAGAAGAAAGAGGGAGCGGCTGTAGATGGTGATTAGGTTTGGATTTTGGGATTGGGTTAATTAGGGTTAGAGATTTGTAATTGGGGATTTTTTTAAGTGGGGATAAATTTTAGAATTAATCACTAATTCTAAAACCAGATTAGGATTTATCACAAACCCTACTTTGGATCTCAATTGTATCACACAAAGAAGAAGGAGGAAGAGCAAAACTCAACACAATTTTTTTTAATCAATAATGGCATGCCTTTCTCATTCATCTCAGGGCCTTTAAATAGGCTCAATTACATCTTGAAACATATCTCCAAAATATTCTCAGAATCTAAAAATTACAAAAAGATTACATATGGCTATAATTGCCAGAAACAAAAATGGAAATAAAAATAAAAATCCTAAACTGAATAAAACAGCTGATGAAGACGACGTCTGCGCTGATAGAAACGCCCAAATCGTCTGGAACCGATGTCCTCATCACTACTCTAAGATTGATTCTCTCACTAAGTACTATAAATGCAAGGGATACGATCATGATGCTGGTAACTGTTCCAGCCCCAGTAGGATCAACATCGTAGATGGTACTGTTGTCATTGCTGATGAGTCTGACAATGAGTTTAATCCCTATGAAGGCACAAAATTTAGTACCCTATGAAGGCCCAAAATTTGGAAGGTGAGATCGTTGACCATCTACTTGTGCAGTGTGCTTTAGCAAAAGAAATTTGGGAATGACCATTGCAGGTGTGCATTTTTCAGGTTTAGATGCCATACAACATTGAAGATTTATGGGGAGAGTGGAGAGAGGCCCACGTGCGTGCGGACGACTGTGAACTCTGGGATATAGTTATTGCGGCGACATGCTGGGTTATCTGGAATGCTATGAAGCACTACATCCTCAGACACAAGAAAACTCATAGCATGCGTATTTTCAATGGTATCAGGTCTAATATCCTGTTTTGGTCCAAGAAAGCAGGTACTTCCACCAGAAAATATGATTCATGATAGATTCGCTACAAGCGCCAACTCAACCTATGAGTCACACCCAGTGTTCTAAAAATCACTAGGCGGTAGTCGGGCGGCCGATGGAGGCCTAGCGCCTAGACCTTGTAAGCGAGTCCTAGGCAGCTAGGCACTTGGCATTTTTTATTTTTTATTTTTTATTTTATTTTATTTTATTTTATTTTATTTTTTTCCCAATTTATCTTTTGATTTTGTTTTGTTGTTCCACCATGCATTATCTTGCTCTTTATTGTTGCCTATTCTTACTCTTGATTTTTCTCCTTACTATTGCAAGATGAGATTTAGATAGTCTAAAAGACACAATTATATCAAGGTGTCGGTTTTGGTAACAAATTTGGGGAGAACAATTATTTGTTGGGATAATGATCAGAAATTTTAATCTCATATTTAAATGTTTCGAGAAAATAAACTATTACACTAGTTTAGTTTCTCTCTTTTGAAATCTGGATTGACTTATCATTTCATAATCAAAAGCATCAGTAGATTGGATATCTTGGAGGCAAATAGTGTTGTACTAGTGGTTTTCAACGAACTCCAATTGATAATTTGTAATGTTGGGTTGTGTGCTCTACTTTTTAAAAAAATAATTTCGGAAAAAAAAAGAGCTATCTTTTCCTACTGATGATTGTCTAAATATGTAGTAGCTATATAAGTGTATATATATTTTTGGAAATAGGAAGAATGTTGTCACCCCGTTTCTTTGAAAAGTTGATATCATAACAATAACACTAAATCCACAAGATGGAGAAAAAAAAACAACCAGACCACACCTACTACTACAAGTAAAACACACCACCTGAGAACTATTACTACTAATATGAACCAAGTCTCTAACTCCTTCTAGACCCGAAAATTATTTTAAAAAGAGTCCAAGTCAGGTCAGATCGGGTTAAGCTCTATTTTTTTATCTGGGTCCACCTAAACCCGCCCAATAGGCCAAACAGATTTTTCAAACTCCTATGGCCATGGCAAATCGTCTGGAGACTGCCTAGCGCCTAAGCGGCCGCCAAGACCGATTTTTAGAATAGTGGTCACACCCACAAGAGGACTAGGTTCAGGATTAGGATATTCAAAACTGTTGTGCTATACGTCTAGGAAGTGTTTGGTAGGTCGTAAATTAGCTGAAAAGCACTATTTTGAAAAGTTTTTTTTTTTTTTTTGAGGGAAAAGGTGGAATAAGGCCACCCTGTTTCATTAATAAGAGTTTAACGAAACAAACCCAGAGTACTGGGCCCAAATACAAACTACAGACAGAAAATAAAACATATATGAAGCAACATGACGCGTACAAACAATAAATCCCTCCAACAACCCTGGAGGGTGGGCGGACAAACCAGCTCGGTCCAGCCAAAGCGTGAGTACGTCAGTTTTGCTTCGTACAGTGCCTCCACGACACATGCACACCTACCCGAAACAAGTCAGGCAGGATTTTATCACCTGCAACTCCCTTCATTCACCTCGCTGGAGGGACCCCATCTTTGGGCCCAAGCTCCACCAACGTGCAAACTACCTAACTCCCAGTATCTTCACACGCACTACCAACCCTCGCAGGTTACCATGAATGGCCCCGAGAGTGTGGACATGGTGGCAAGTGCGCAGAACATCCGGGCACCCGACCAGCAAATCGTGGAGGGACCCCATCTTTGGGCCCAAACTCCAGAAACGTGCAGGACCACCTAACTCCCGGCATCTTCGCACGCACTACCAACCCTCGCAGAACGCCAAAAATGGCCCTGAGAGTGTGGACATGGTGGCAAGCATGCAGAACATCCGGGCACACAACTAGCAAATCGTGGAGGTACCCCATCACGGGTCCTACCCCACAATCGAACAAACCTACTAGCTACACACCCCCAACCACCCTACCACAGCAAAAACAACCACTGGCCCGCCGAATCACCGGCCTCCCCAAGTGGGATCTGGGCTTAGAGTGTGTGTGCGGTGACAAAGTGTGTGTGTGCACAGTGTGGGGCAAAGTGTGTGTGTGTGTGCGGGGGTGGGGGTGGGGAGGGACCTCACCCAAGGGATCGACGGCAGGGCGTCGTCGATCGTACAGCGAGCACCGATCGCAAAGGGGCGGGCGGCGCACCTCGGCGGAGCAGTGGCGATCGTACGCTTCGCATCGTACAGCGCGCACCTCGGCGGAGCACTGGAGCACCGATCACCGATCGCAAAGGGGCGGGCGGCGCACTGGAGCACCGATCGAAACGGACGACGCGAAGGGCTTCTCCGTCGGCGCTTCGCATCGTACAGCGCGCACCTCGGCGCTTCGTCTTCATCGCGCCGCGGGACTCCGTCGTGGCTGCGTCTTCAGCTCTCGTCGAGGAATGGCGAGGGGGAACGTCGGGGTGCGAGGGAGGGGGGGCGGCGCTGATGGCGCCGCCGCCCCCAAGCAGATTAGATCTAGGGTTTTTTTGAGAGTTGGTAGGAGGGGGGCGGCTAGGGTTCAGCTTAGTAAAGTTCTGTCTGGATCTGTGGTTACTATTTTGAAAAGTTAATGAGTGGGTAAGACGGATTTAATATTTTGGAAAGCTTTTCCAAGTTTCCCTTGATGAACCATTAAAAAGTTGACGCTTCATCCCTCGTCTAAATCTCTTTCATGGATAAACAGGAGAAGAACAATGGAAGAGCAGTAGATCCTCAATAGATTTTTTCTCCTCCCATATTTTTCCTTCGTTTTCTTGTTCCCTCTTCCTCACTCTTCCATCTTCGTACATCCAACCAAACATACCCAAAAATAATTATGATTATATAACACTGCATCCACCGATTACATGTGCAGTGCAGACATAGAATCGCTAGCTGTAATTGAATTCAGTTATTAGCCAGAGAAGGATGGAGCAACTATTTGTACACCTAGCTGAACTACACCATTAGAATCATGTACAGGACATCACCTCTCCACTTGTAGCCCAAGTAATGCTTGTTCTGTTGCACATTTACTTTAGTTATGTGTTGTTTTTAATGATAATGATGATTTACTTTTTCAATGAAGTATGTTTTGATGTATAATGTTTTTTTTCGTTAAGTGAAAGAAGGTTGAGAATCCCCTCATCCTAACGAATTGATCTGGTCCTATAACGACCGAATCACACCAAGATTCATGTTGGTGCTCATGAAGAGCGTGACCTAAATTTAATTTATAGGGATGCTACAAAAATCCTATGAAGTTAGAAGAAATTTTTCTCTTGCAAAGAAATTTCCAATAAGATATAAGAGCATCCACTATCGTTGGCTAAAAACTCAAAAATTAGAAATAGGTTTAGAAAAAAGGCATGTAGTCGTTCGCTAAAACTCAAATTTTAGAATAGAAATGTACAGTAGGCTGTTAAAGTTAGAAGCCGTTTTAGACGATTGTTAAATATAGGGGACGGATGAAGATCATCCGTCTCAATTCGATTTTTAATAAAAATGTAAAGAACGGATGAAGTTGTTCCGTTTATTCGTTAATTTGATTTTTAATATATAAAATAAATTTATTAAATAGGTAAAGTTTATTATAAAAAAAATTGAAAGTGAGAGACGGATGAAGTTCATCCGTCCCTCACTTTTGCAAAATTGTAGATGGCGCATACATTTTACCCTTTCACCCCAAAAAATTAACCGTTGTGGGAGACAAAAAAATCAAATGGCTAAAGGTCTTAAAGGTTCCAAGGGCTTAAAGGTCTTAAAGGTCATTTCATAAAGGTTATAAAAAAAAAACACAAAAAAAACAAAAACAAAAAAAAAAAAAAACAAGCCATCATGCCCGACGGATGAAGAACATCCGTCTGGCAAAGATGACTTGATTTTTTTTTTGGTAAACGAAATATAAAAAAAATTTAACATAGGGACAGACGATGTTGTCCGTCCTATCTCTAAAACGGATGAAGAAGCTCTGTCTACTCAATTTTTAATAAAAAAAGAATAAAAAAATATTAGACGGATGAACAAGAACCGTTTCATACTATATTTTTTTAAAAATTAGAAATAACAATAGCAGCGACGTTTCCTAAATGCTAAATTCTCATTGCTAAAATTAGAATGGCTTTAGCCAACTATAGTCGATGCTCTAACAAGTCATGTTTTCTTACCCGCGAAGGTGCAACGAAACTCTCTTTCAGTCCACGTAGGCTTTATAGCTTGAAAAAAAATCTTTCTCATCAAGGAGACTGTTGCTGTCTCTTTCATATAAACAAACAAGTTTTGACTTCCATCTCCCTCCTACTGCTTGCTCACCAAGCCAACCTTAGTCACGTGTGCATTTCCCCACAACTCAACATCAGGCTAGTATATAAAGGCCACCAATACCAGCACCTGTACCAGAAAGAAATTAATACTACATCAACAGCTAAGAAAGACTCATCTCAAAAGAAAAGAAACAAATTTATAAAGGCACGAAAATGGGTTTGGGTTTTTTCTCCTGCTTCTCGACAGCCAGTAAGGTTGCACCAACGCAACTAGCAGCAGAAGTAAGAGGAGAGAATGTAACTCTGAATCAGAAATCAGAGAAAAAGGAGCTAGAGAAACAACACAAAACGAAAGACAATGCAGCAATGGTGGTACCTAACTTCCCTTTTCACTCACGACCGGGACTTCTCTGATTCATGAGCAAAGTCCAAAGGATGCAGCTAATGGTTAATTCTATTTCAATATGCATGTGTTCTCTTTTTCCAGGTTAAGGGAGTAACAATATTCCTAAGGCTAGTTTGTTTCTTTTGTTGTTTGCAACTTGAAGATTGTAACAACAGAATTTTAGATTATTTTATGTAAACATTTGACATAGTTTTTCGTAGGAAATGATGAAGTTCATAAATCTATGTATATACTATTGGAATAGTTGTTTTGTAATTTGGTTGATTTAATGAATTGTCTATTGTTTCTAATACGTGTAACCCATTTATCAGTGTTTGTGTATCAGATTGATTTTTTCATCACTAGAAAGGTGGATCGCTTGATATGTAAAAATTGTGAAGTTATACTGCGAGAGAGTGTTTAACCTCGCAACAAAAATTAATGATGATGAATGTTAAGATTGAAAAACACATATGTGCGAAGAAGGAGACTAAGAACCCAAAAATTAGATGATGGAACTTGATTGAAGATAAACTAGAGATTTTTATAGATAAAGCCCTTGAAGGAGCATCATGGAATTGAAAAAGTGAGATAAATATGATGTGGAACAAGCCGATTTTAGGAACGAGCTAATTCATAGAAATATGGAATCGTTGGCATCAGCTTACGCCCTTGTCCTCGATATGGATTTTCTTAAAGCAAGTTTCTCCTATAAGTCCAACGATTCTCCTATAAGTCCAACGATTCGAAAGATCATTCCTCTAGAATGACCTCTACTGAGCCCTCTAGGCCTCAGCTCTCCCCTACTCTGTACCTTAACAAGTCTTATCCAAGCCAGCCTACTTCAAATTTCTATCCACCTAGAACTAACAACATGGGTAAGAACAGTGAAAGAGACTACTCTAAGATTGATTTCGCCCAAAAAATTTAAAAAAAAAAAAAAATTCCCTGAAATCCCGGACGGTACATGTACCGTCGTAGATTTTAGGGAATTAGTGGGTAGATTAGGTATAGTTAATTAGGTTTAGTTAGTTTTTAATTATGTTTAGTTATTATTATATTATTTAATTAATTTAATTAACATATTTTAATAGTTAATAAGTAATTAATTTTTTAAATTATTTTTTTAAACGAATGCGACGGTACAACATGTACCGTCGCTCGCTTTTTTTATTCAAAAAATTGCGCGACGGTAAATGTTGTACCGTCCCACACAAAAATTTTAAAAAAATGAGAAACATATAGTATACGACTACTGCAGCAACTAACGCTATTTGCTACTACTGTAGCTGCCATATTTTACAAAAAGAGAAACACCATAGTGGATGCTCTAACCGCATCAAATTATTTAGAGAGGAATTTTAAATTTTACTTGCAGTTGAAACTACTTGCAAGTAACCAAACAGTAACATATATATGGGTCCCTATCTGGACCCCACTAAGCATGAGGCCCACCCTTGCAAGTACTAATGTGTATTAGAGATGTGTTAGCACCATTAGCAAAGCTTACGTCGTGAGTTGCGTGCTTTGAAGTGATCACCTTCTTTCCATTTATGAGTACAATGGTGACATTCAACATTTTCTTATACTGTATCCTACTTTAACATTAACATTAACATTGCCAAGAGCTGTATATTCATCTCCTCTACGTTTTTGGGTAGGGAACTCTTTTGTATGGGTTGGACACTTTTTTTATCGGGGTATAAGACTCATGAACCACTGTTGGATTTCATGAATATCATCTTTCTTATATTGGTTGATGTTTTATTAAAATCTTTTTAATAAAGCGCGGGATTTTAATCCCACCATTTATTGATAATAATAATAAAAAGATAATAATAGCAAGAAAACTACCAGTCTAGCCCCAAAAAAAATTAATGGAGGGAAACTGCCAGAAAAATTAATTAATAAATCATGTTGCCTAGCCAATTTAGTACGTTGTATGAGCTCTTTTCTCAATGTCTCTCCCCAAATTAATTAATAAATCATGTTGCTTAGCCAAGGAGATTTTCCTCGCAGTTCAGGTGCAACGAAATTGCTTCTTTCTCAATGTCTCTCCCCAAGCTGACTAGTCAATTTAGTACATTGTATGAGCTATATAGCTTGAAACAAGTCTGTCTCTATCTTATATGACTTTTGTATGACACTCTTTTTCTTCATAAAAATTCTTAATTTCTTTTTGCTCCTTGCTCACCAAGTAAGCTTTGGTCAATCATCATATTCATAGTGTACGTCTTTGACCCTCCCCAATAATTTCCTCAATACATAGTAGTATATAAACCCAACAAGATATGTAAAATAAAAGCATTATATTGACAACAGAGGAACAAAGATTTGGCTTGTAGAAAAGAAAGTATAGCAAAGAATACAGAGCAAAATCAATGGGCATGAACTTTTCCTGCTCCCAATCAGTTGGTAAGGTCGCACCAATGATTCAGTCAGATGCAGCAGTTGGGAAGGATAATGCCCCTCGCAGTTCAGAGTCAGAAAAGAAGGAAAACACGAAGAACAGAAAGGAGGAAAAAAGTGAAGGGGACGCAGCATTGGTGGTGCCTCACTTCCCAATCCATTCTCGTCCAGGCCTTCTCCGAGTCAAAAGAGCAGATATATGATAGTCTAATGACGATGATGATGAATTTTGTAATTTTTGTTTTCAAATACATGTTAGGAAGGTAGTTACATACTTCTCATTTAACAGAAGAGGGATATGTTTCGTTTTCCTCTTTTCTTAATTTTGTATTAGAATGGAATAATTGATTTTTCTATGATTTATTGCTGGCAACTTGGTATGAGAGGAGCTAGTATTAATGAAATGGTGATGCAGCCACTTTTTTCCTAAAACAATAAAAACTTGGTACCTGTTATTTTACCCAAAACAGAACTTTGGTATTTATTGACTTATGTACAATATATATGAGACTGCATTGTATGCACTCCATCATTTAACTAAGTATGCATAAAAGAGAGATACTTTATTTACTCCTAGGAATTAAATTATCCAGGATCACCACAATCTCACTTGTGATCCATTTTCGAAAGATTCAGTATAAAATTTCTAAGTATAATTAATCTTACTACAACTGCTCATTATAGTACTTTTAAAGCTAAATATACGTAATAAATTTGGAAGGAAAAAGAAATGGTCTAAAGAGATATGGTTCCCTAGAGGCTCTAAAATAATTATTTTTCCAGATCTTTTACTGACAAGAAATAGATAAATATGCATGGTAAAACCGCCATTCTTATAAGTATACCTTTCTCATACTTCAAAGTGTGAATGAAGGTGTGAAAAATTTCCATCAGTGGTGGGGGTAAAGAGAGAAAAACAAATCATCCTCTCATCAGCATCATCCAGACCTTACATATCAAATGGAATAATAAGAATCTTCCAATATTGTGGGACCATTAGCTCGGACCTTTCTCAGATGGAGTACTTCCCAATCTTCTTTGCTTACTTTGCCCCCACAGCAATAGTGGACTTCCAACCATCAAAAATCACAGAGTCTACTTTCCCCAGTCTAAAATCCACAAAAGCTATGCTCATCATAAATATTTAAGTATAAACCCCTTTAACTAGCTTAACTTCTCGTCAACCGAAAACAGGAGTGGAAGAATTTAACCCACAACTAAAGGAGAGAATAACCAGAATCAATACATAAAATGGTTTTGGATCATTTGCAAAGGTTTCACCCAGTATGCATGCATTTTATGATTGTTGATGAATAAACTTAATTTGCTATTAAATTAAGGGGCTATTAATTTGGAGTTACCTTTAATAAGTTACGAAAGTTTCACGTTTCTAATGTTTCTACATTTATATTGTATAAGAATATCAAGAGTCTTAGGAGTCTATAAATTGAGTTGTACTCTGTTGTAAGAAGGCAGAAGAGAGAAAAATGCAAAAGATAGTGTGAATAATAAAAGAGTTTTGAATAATAAAATGCAAAAGATAGTTTTGAATAATAATAGAGTTTTGAATAATAAAAGGTTTCACCCAGTATGCATGCATCTTAAGATGACGCGATGGACTAGTCTTCTCTGTTTCTGGATGACAACTACATTCCGTTGAACAAGATATTGTTAAAGAGTTATTTGAATTTTTTTTTTTTTTTTTTTTTTGATTTTTTAATAAAAAATCTACTGCTGTAAGAGTTGTTCACTTGTTTATACATCAATTTATTTGCTGAATTAGTCTAAACTCGGTTTTAAGGCTAATACTCACTTCTTCTACAATTTGTAGAAAAATATGTGGTACCAACTGTGTTTTCTCTCAACATAAGGGTATTTAGTTACTTGTGAGTAGTTCTTAATGACAATGACTTTAACATCCTAAGATGAAGTATCTCCTCTAAGAGCATGACCACAACCGGCCTGAATCTAATTTATTTAGAGACCTATACAAATCCTATAAACCTGAGTTCATAGAATCTGATTTGCTCGACGAAGAAACTTCAACTGAACTGTAGTAACTCTTGTTTGCGACCAGCAAAGGTGCAAAGAACTTTCTCTTTCTCTACATGTAGGCTTCATAGCTTGAAACAATCTTCTAGGGCAAACATTATATTCCTCATCAAGGAAGTTGCAACTGTCACACGACACCAATTTTGACTGCTTGCCCACGAAGTAATTCTTAGTCAATCATCCTAGTATAATATATAGGAAGGCCATGTGTGCATTTCTCCACAACTCAGCATCAACCTAGTATATAAAGGCCACCCCATATCTCTGGACTTGTACTAGAAGAGAAAAGTTGGTTCTCTACTCCAATCCACCCCAACTGAGCAGACTCATCTCTCAAGAAAAACGTTAAAAAAGAAGGCAAAAAATTGGTTTGAGCCTTTTTTCCTGCTTTACGACAGTCGGAAAGGTTGCACCACAATTAGCGGTGGAGGTTGGTCATGAAGAGAGTGTAGCTATGAAGCTCAAGTCAGAGAAAAAGGAGCAAGGGAAGCAGCATAAAAGGAAAGAGAATGCAGCCGTGGTGGTAGCCAACTTCCCATTTCACTGGCGGCCAGGCCTTCTCTGATTCATGAGCAAGCGAACTGATGCAGATCTTGGTTATTTTGTTTTCCCTTTTCAGGTTAAGGGAGTTCTAATTTATACACCTCATTTAAGTCAAATGGTAACACGGAAATCTTTGTAGGATATGATGAAGTTCATACATACAAGTATATACTATTGAGATAGTCGTATTCTAATTTGGTTTGTTATTGAATTAATTATTGTTCTGATACCCGGTAACCCACTTATCATGTTTCATGTCTCATATTATTTCCAAGGCGATAATATGTAACTGGCTAGTACTGAGAATTGTTGAAATACAACAGGATCAGTAGACCTAGGACCAGTTATGAATGAAAATTGATTGCAACCACTCTAGCAGCCAAAGGGATGCGAGTTACTTACCTAGCTGCAAGTAATGCGAGTTACTTACCAAGCCGGGATGGAACTGCTGCTATTATATCAAGTACTGCAGCCAAAGTGGTTTTTTTTTTTTTTTTTTTTTGAAATAAAGATGGCTTGAGAGCTGCCATCAGAAATCATATAAAAAGCTCAAAATAGTTACAACAAGGATACATCCAAGTTACAAAAGGACTCAAAATAACTTAAAACAACACAAAATACACATAGTCGTCGAATACAAATGGGTATACAATCAATGAAGCTCACCCCCTTCACTACAATACTAATAGTCTTTACCGGCATTTTTTTTCACATAAAAACGCCGGTGCAAGTGTCGCTGAATCGTGTGTCGTTATATCTTAGGTACATTCCCGGGCATTTTTTACGAACGCCGGTATAGATTAAAACTACACCGGCGGTTGAAAAACACCACCGAAATGGTGTCTTCGTTTTGGGTCCCGTTTTCGGCCATCACCTACACCGATATTTTTAAAACGCCGGTGTAGACCTTTCAGTTTTGCACAAAGCTACCCCGGCGCTTGTAAAAACACCGGGGTAGATATATATTTAAAAAAAATTAAATTAAATTAAATTTATTATTAAAAAAAAACATCAATACTATTACAATCAAAACCAATTGCAAAACTAAAAGTGACCTAAATAAAGTTCATCATTGCACAGATTCTGAAAATCTTCAATCGCTAAAATATGAATGAAGCATAATAGTATAATATCATCAAATTGTAATCTCATAATGAAACATAATAATGTGATCACATCACATTCATTACCAAAATATCATCAAATTGTAATCTCTATATGTTTATGTACATGTTTTGTTAACGGTTAACAAATATTCAACTTGGTCTTGGCATCTCACATAGAAGACTTACAATATCGGTTGGGCACTGCAAAGTTTTGAATACTTGACTGGCTAGCATCTGATACTCGAAACCAATTGAAGGAGGAAATGTAATATTATTTGTAGCTACATTAATACTATCCAGAGCAATAGGTTCCCTCGTGCATATGTGCCAAGTTCATGCTTCAATTAGATGTAACCAAAGCTACTTGCGATACATGCTTATGAACTTTGATGCACATAACCATAACCTTGATCATTTTGATGTTTTTCCATAAATGCAGGCTTGTCATTATAATCACTAAGTGATCACTCCTAGCTTAAAAGATAGTCAAGATTTTTCGGTCATCTGTTTTGCATCTCAAGCATCTAGATTCTATAAGCATTGCATCAATAAGAGAAGAAGCATTGTGCCTCTAAGCAACATATAAGAAGGTTACTGAAAACTCAATACATACAAGTCAGCAGAGAAAATTAACCCTACATCATCTTAACTTGACTAGAAATACAAAACAAACCTGATATAAAGAACAAACACGCTTCATTTTCAATAACAAAAATCAATGCCTCAAAGTTGACTACAATATTATTGCACTTCCTAGCTTCTTTTGAAGCATGATCATGTAACTTACGGTCACAATGTCTCCACAGTTAACAAAAATTATGACCATTCACAAATTATGTAACATCGATAGATGAGATTGTCCAAACACTAAACTAGAAAAAGACATAATAACTGAGAAATATAAAAAAAATTTACCTAAATATCAAAACAAATTGCAAAACTAAAAGTGACCCAAATAAAGTTCATCATTGCGATAACTGTAAATTGAAACCACAACTTAAGTTCAAACATGATTATTTCATCACTAGTCATTTTAATTATTGATATTGTTATTATTATTGTCATTTCAATTGACGTTGTTATTATTATTTTCGTTACTTTCAGTACCCTTATTATATATAATATATATTTTTATTACCGTTACTTTATTGATGTTATTATTATTAATGCTATTATCATTATTATTATTGACATTATTTTTAATGTTCTCATTATTGTTATTATTTCATTATTTTCATAAATGTGTTGAACTTTATTTGGTCATGAATGTATTATCATTATTATCAGTATTATTGATATTTTTATTGCTTATTTGATTATGACGATTTTGATTACTATTACTATTATTGTTGTTATTATTTTTATTATTATTAATATTTTTATTATGGTCATTGTTACTTGTATCATTGTTGTTATTAATATTTTAATATTATTTTGTTATTATTAATACTATTTTTATTATTATCATTGTTATATTTATTTTTATTATTATTGTTATTATTATTCTATTAATATTGATATTGTTATTATTGATATTGTTGTTGCTATTATTTCTGTTAAAGCTAGTCTTAATCCGTATTATATCTTTTAACTATGAACATTGAAGTTCAAGCCTTATATTGACCTTGCATTATTGCTTGTCTCTATTTGGAGCTCATATTCTCTTTGATTCTGGTGTCTCATCTTTTCTCCCTGCTCGGTTCGTCAATCAGTGCTATGTGGTCTACAACGACATGTCTGCAACTTGGAACGTCGCCATCAAAGTAGCACAGCGGGAGCGCGGTGGGCCCATAACCCAAAGGTCTCAGAATTGTCTTCTTGATTTCCCTTCATTGCACTACTTGTTCTTCCTTCATACATTTGCATTGTCTTCGTTCATTGAATCTCTATTGGACATCATTCTAGATCACCCCATTATTATTTATGATTTTCTCATTCTGGTATTGCCACCCTCTTGACATTTCATTGAATCCCTTGTTTTGTTATTCCCCATAAGAGTTGTTTTGCCCTGTCCTATATACCGCCTAAGCAAATTTCGAGGACGAAATTTTGTTGTAAGGTGGGTAGGATTTGTAACCCCTGTTTCCCTAAATACGTATTTTATGTGTATTTTTTTGTATTTAAAATTTGTTATAAATTATTATTATTATTTTTTTTATTATTTTTATCATTGTCTTGATTATTAAGGAAAATATTATTATTATTATTACTGTTATTTTCATGAACATTTCTATTATGATTATTATTATTATTACTATTTGATTAGTTATTAAAAACCTAGTTCTATGTATTAATCATATTTGTACTCATTCCAAATAAATTCTATATTTTAATACAAATTACATCTTGTTCATAAACCCTATTTTCCCCATTGAATTTTACCCAATATCCATTTGCCCCTATTGGATTTTAATTATATGAATTGGTTTATAACCCATACCCACTCTCTTATTGGGTCATCTACCCATCTAAACTCAAACCCAATACCATATTATAAATACCCTACTAATAACCTAAACCCTAAACCTACCCTACTGTTAATCTCTACAGCCGCCTACACCTCATCCCATACCTCTTCATCTTCTTCGTTTCCAACCCATCCTCACACCACCCCGATCTCCTTAACCCATGCAGCCCCCCCCGGCCTGCCTCCACCAGCCACCGTGTCGCACCAAGCCACCGCTGCCCCTTCCTGCGTCGCGCGATGGCAGCGCCCCCTGGCGACCATCAGCCCCAGCGGCGCAGCAACCACCTCGCACGGCTTGCCCCGCTCCACCATGCCACGCGAGTGCATCGCCGACTTCCCAGCGCCCACAGCATGGCAGTCGACGCCAGTCGCCCGCACACCCCCGCAGCGCCTGCCACCTCCTTTCCTGTGCGCGCACCGCAGCCCTCGCCATCGCTGTCGGCACGCCTCGTCGTCGCCGCCTCACCGCAGCAGCCTCGCCGCCCCGCCGCAGTGCCATCGCCGGGATCCTTCTCTCTCTCGGTTACTGTAAAGGAGGAGAAGGAAGAAGGAAGGCTGTGTTCGAATCTGGGCCGTCGATTGATCAAGATTTGATCTTTGATCGGATCAGATCTTTTCAACCAGATCGGATCTCAGCCGTCCATCCGATCTTGATCCTCAGCTCAGATTTAAGCAGATCCAGCCATCTGATCACATCTCAGCCGTCCGATCATCATCTTGATCATGATCTTCGATCTCGGTCGTTGATTGGTCGACCAACTTGATCTCGGCCTTTAATCGTATCGTTCGTCCTTTGCTTGGTGAGTAAACAATTGATCTATTTTTGTTCTTATTCATCAATTGTCAATCATGATATATTTTGGTTCCCTTCTAATTCTCATATGTTTTATTTCCGATCTCGACCGTTGGATTCGCTGGATCTTCATCTTGATCTTGATCATCATCGAGATCCATGCCCGAGCGTGATTACGGTGATCGTTTGCTCGTCGCCGTGACGCCAGGGTTTCGTCCCCGTTATTCTCAATATACCGGATCTAACGTCGTCCTAAAGGCAAGTCACCTCTATCGAATATTTTTGTATCGTATTCGATAATTATTGTTGAAATTCCGCAAGTGGATCTTATTTAAAAATCGTAAAATATTATTGTATCAATCGTCGAGATGCCACGGATTTACACGAGCGAATCCAAGTGGTAGTCTCGACATCGAGCCATCTTTTTGCCTCCAAAGTATAGAGATGTTCATACACCATATAATTATAGTTATTGATTATAAAATAGGAAATTGTAGACACATTTCATATCATGAAATTAAATGACAAATAGCTATAGTAGATTGTAGAAATTTGTTGATCGTTAATGTGATTGTTATTGCTAATTTGTTGAATTGTAATTATTAAAATGTTAGACATCACCTATATTAATACCATATTCACCTAAGATTGATTCGCTGCGATTAAGATTAATTAAACTGCAATTTACTATTATTAAATTTTATTTGTACCATTTTACTTAAAATGAACATATAGACTATTCAGAAAATTACGCTAATCTGAACCTTAACATGCTGTTTAGACCTAGAACACTTCATTAAAATCAGAAACTCCCTGAAAGTAAATCGTAGCCCTATCTGTCTAGATATCGATAGACACCAAAATTTTCGAATTCGGAGTCATACTGCTCCAGTTATGAACCTTTTACCACAGCTGCGCTGTAATTCCAGATTCACGTACATAACAACTTAGGCTAATGAATTAAGTGAACTATTAATCATATATGGCCTAAATAAATTACAGATTTGTAAATAACATGTTTAGGGTGTTAAAAAGTATTTTTACTGATTTTTATAATATTTATTTACTGCCTTTATAATTAAAATTAGACAACATCTACACCCAGCCAGAAACTAAAACCTATAAAGAACACCGAATTTCACTTAGCTACCGTCGTTGGATTGTAGCTTTTAAATATGCGTTGGAACCGGGCAGGAGTCTAGTTTCTAGACTACCTGGCGGAACCACTTTTTCTGTCCTGTAGCAACGGGAATTCTGATTTTGGTACAGCAACCTACTGCTGTCCAGAATTGGGATTCTATATTTTATAATGTACAGTTGTGTTTATAATGATTATATTTGGTGCATTTAATTGTATATAGTATATTGCATAATCTTAGGGTTGTTTTGCCACCTCCTCTAGCGTCCCTTATTAATTGCATTATCGTATGATAATTGAGTAAAGAAAGTAAAGCAAGCCGGGGTTAAGGGTTGATTAGGGTAGTTGATGACATAGGGACTGTACTCGGAAGAGGGGCCCGTGTTTCCCTAATTATCGGTCTATCGGTCTATCGGTCTATTGGTCATATCGGTCATCGGTTAATTGTAGATTACTGACTCAGTATCTCGATTGATTCGATCATCGGTCATTAATGAATAATGTTCCCGAGTACATGAACTATAGAATCTACCACCTTGGTCTAAACGAAATTGATTGTATTCATGGAACTTGTAGTATGGGATGCAGTAGTACGTGCATTAGCTAGGATAAAAGAATGAATAATAGACCTAAGGCTCTCATCGCATTATCATTGCATATTGTTATCTTAATGAACAGTGTTCTCATTATTATTGTCATTATTGGTATTGTTTATCGTTATTTTGGTAAACCGTATTTAATGCATATTATACTGTTATCTCATTTACACTGTTCAACACCATCGACTGCATCGTTTATTTGAATTCATTGCTATGCCACCATTTCCATTGTTTCACTGTTTCTCCACTTGCATGTCCACGACTTGCTCTAAGGACAAATTATTCTTTCTTTTTAGATGAACAAGTAACAGGTGTATAAGGAGAATTTTCAGAAGGCAATGGTGAGCAGTTCTCTACGATTGGAGCTGGAGCCTATCGAACTATTTGGTAAGTTCTTGTATTTCAGATTTGGTTATTGAATTTCATTATCGTTTATGTGATTATGTTTTTCTGCGTGGTTGTGATTCATTTTTCTTATATTGTTGAGTTAAGACTGGTACAGCTTATGGATGATATGAGTTGATGTACTTATATCATTCGCTGAGCCTCAGTTACGTGCCTGTGTTCCCGTATTCCGGGAAGCGGGGCGTGACATGTAGTGCTTGCAATAACCCAAAAGTGATAAATAACCTCCGACTATGCTCTCCACCAAGCAGTGGAGCCCGGAGCTAAGACAACGACTGGTCAATAGTTCCCATAACCTGTTGCACCATCCTCTGTATGGAACAAATGTTCCTTACATGCTTTCTTTTTGGCACCTGGAATGAAAATCCAAGAAGCAGTGAGTGAGAAGATTTTGTAAATCAATTGTATGAAGTTACAAGATTGATTTCTAAAACACAAATCATTTCTGTCGAGCCAAATGACCCATACAGAAGCAGCAACTAAAAAATCCCAATCCCTAAGTCTCTTCCGACCCACCACACGATCTCTAAATTGTCCCCATAAATGAGAAACTCGTCGGGGATAACTATTGATGCCGAAACCCAAAAGAAGGAACTCCCAAATTCGTTTACTATATACACAATCAAGAAAGAGATGATTGATGGTTTCAAGCAAGTTTCCACATCTGGGACACGATGTCTCTACGATCAATCTCTTATTAGCAAGATTCTCCCGAGTCAAGATCGCTTCTTTGAGAACCAACCACAAGAATGCCTGGACCTTGTGTGGAGCGCTCGTATTCCAAATAAATTTGTCCTCAGCGCTTCTCATTCCCCCATCACAGAGGGAAATATACAAAGAATAGATCGAGAAAAGTCCATTGGTAGCTAGACGCCAGCTTCGCAGATCCTGACAGTTCAAATCGATACACGCCCGATCCTCTAAAAATGTGTATAAAGGGCAACAACTGATATCGTGGTTATCCTCACTAAAGGGAGACAATCTAATGTGCCAAGAAGACCTGACCCAATAGTCTGCGACCAAGGCATACTTCTTGAGGGCAGCCTCAAATAGCTCGGGAAAAATTGATGCCAATGTGTTGGGGCCTATCCAAACATCAAGCCAAAAATATTGGTGTTTTCTCCATTCCCCACCCTACTAGGCGAGTGGTAATGGAATAACTCACCCACTTTGTCTATCCCTTTCCAAACTGGGGAAATACATCTACAGTGCCGTCCCCCCCAAACTTGAAACGTCTCCTTCTCTGATAGCTCGCCCAACCTTGAGAAGCGGAGCGTCTCGAATGGATTTTCTACCACCATTTACATAATAAGGCACGGTTCATCTCTCTAAGATTGAGGATCCCTAACCCTCCAAACTCTTTTCTTCTGCAAACAATGCTCCATTTTACTAAGGGTGGGCCTCTCCCCTCCTCGGAACTACCCTTCCATAAAAAGTCTTTACGGATTTTATCAATCTTATTGATAACCCATGTAGGGAATTCATAGATCGATATCCAGTAGATAGGAAGATTTGATAAAACATCATTAATGAGAGTGATTCTGCCCCCAAAGGAGAGATGTTTCTTCTTCCATCCAGGAAGACGTTTCTCAATTCTCCCAATGAGTACGTTTCAATCACTTCGTTTGAGTTTACCTGGTCGCAAAGGAACTCTCAAATATTTAATAGGAAACTTTCCCACTTTACAATCCAGAACATTTGCCAAAAGTGCTAGAGCGATCTCATCGCATCTACCCAGACCTATGAGATTGCTCTTCTCAAAATTAACCATCAACCCACACCAAGCCTCA
Source organism: Hemerocallis citrina (assembly GCA_017893485.1). Lineage (NCBI taxonomy): Eukaryota > Viridiplantae > Streptophyta > Magnoliopsida > Asparagales > Asphodelaceae > Hemerocallis > Hemerocallis citrina. The sequence goes on along the minus strand of CM030358.1, from coordinate 90,858,651 downwards.
TAGAATAGTAAGATGCCCTTGAAAATGAGGACCTCATTAATCTCGTTCCTTCTAAAAAGGAGTGTGTCATCAGCATATTGAAGGATGGGAATGCTACGAATTCCATCCAAACAACCAATACCTCGAAGGAGGTCCTGATTAGAACAATGTTGAATCATTCCTGAGAGGACATCAGCAACCAGAGTGAACAGAAGCGGTGATAAAGGATCTCCCTATCTGAGGCCTCTTTTGCACATGATAATGTTACTAGGGAAACCGTTGATCAACACAGATGATTTACCATCCCTGATGCACAAGTCAACCCATCCTATCCATCTAGGGCCGAACCCCCTAGTTTGTAGGACCTCTATAACACTATCCCATTCCACAGTGTCATAAGCCTTTTCGAAGTCAAGTTTAAGTAAGAAACCCTCTTCTCTATCTCCACCACTTTGGAAAATGGTCTCGTGTGCTATTGCAATTCTATCTAAGATGTCTCTCCCATGAATGAATCCACTTTGGGCTTGGTGAATAATAGTGTTAAGCCATGGATTCAGTCTATTGGCCAAAACTTTGGTGATGATTTTGAAGGAGGAATTCAGAAGGCTAATTGGTCTAAAATTACCCACCTCTTTAATATCCTCTGTTTTGGGAATTAAAACAATAGACACATTGTTGAGATGCTCGATCTGTACACAATTCTCAAACAACTCCTCAAAGATGCTAACCAAATCTCCTTTGATAATATCCCAAAAGGCTGTGTAAAAAAAGACTGGGAACCCGTCTGGACAAGGCGCTTTGTCCTGACCTAAGTCTTTAACAGCACTGTGAATCTCACTCATCTCAAAGGGTTTTTCAAGAGCTTCCAAACCCGAGATATGCGGTCGGGACAAAAAGGCCTCATCAAGAGAGCAAAGGGGATCCCTAGAACGTCCTAAAAGCCGACGGAAGTGATTCTCAATATGGGTGGCCACCGAGTGATGGTCTGTTACCCACCTATCCTCAATATTGAGGCCGGAAATGAAGTTGGATCTTCTCCGACCATTGGCTATCCTATAAAAGTATGCCGTGTTAGCATCCCCCTCTAATAGACATTGGTCACGTGACCTTTGCCTCCAATAATCATCTTCTTTTTGGAAGATGATGTCCAGAGCTTCTCTAGACTTATGAAGGTCGGTAAGTTCCTCCATATCAAGGCATCTCTCCTCCTCAAACAGTTCTAGATCATGAATATGATCAATAATGCGCTCCTTCTCACCTTTGACTCGTCTTCTCTCTTCTGCTGCCCATCGTTTAAGCGAACTTCTAAGTCTACGGATCTTGAAGTGCCAAGTAGACATAGCATCCCATCGAATTCCCATCCTCCTCTCTACAGGAGCCTCCCAAGAATTAGAAATAATGGATCGGATGTCACACCCCGCTTCCCAAAAATACGAAATACAAGCATGTAACATTGGCCCAGCGAATGATTTTCATCATCCATAAGCTGTTCATGAATCTTTACAAAATCTCACAAAGTAATCAGAGTCGGAAGCAAGAGAATCAACCATACATGCATAATTGAATCAATATACCAACAGAATTTACTTGAAACAAAATGTGTTAATCGCAAATAAATCAGATTTGAACAAGTCAAAAATTCTGGATCATACTGCCCAAACACAAAGAATCCAAGTAACAGATACATTGTTCAAAATGAGCAATAGGAAATAAATGAAGATAGCAAAAGCTGCAGCCAACTAGAACTTTAGATCACATACTCCATCGGGCAGCTGATCACCAAATCTGCAATTAATAATTGCAGGAGAAGGAAAGAGAAAACAAGTACCCGTTAATTGTAAGTTACGACCACTTATAATGTAGGATACAAGTACATGGGAAAGATAAACAAATAGCATGGAATAGGAATGATAAGAAAATATAACAACCAGCATGGCAAGATAAACAAATGTAAGTAGTATGTAATAAGTGTCGAGTGAATAAGTATCATGTAATATTCGATACAATAGGAACAATGATGAACAATATGCAATGTCGATGATGTGTTAATCCTTAAGTCTATTATTCATTTTAATCCTAACTAATGCATGTACTACTGTATCTCATGTGTGTCGTACCACAGTTTCGATGCATACAATCAATTTCGTTTAGACTATAGTGGTATATTCTATAGTTCATGTACTAAGTATGATGACGATAACGGTAATAACACTGGACATGTGTAATTTATGACACGATGCCGATAACGGTAATAACACTGGACATGTGTAATTTATGACACGATGCCGATAACGGTAAAAAAACTGGACATGTGTAATTTCTTACACGATGCCGATAATGGTAAAAACACTGGCTATCATCCGAGTACAGTCCCCATATCTTCAACTACTCTAGTCAATCCATTAAACCCCGGCTTGTTCACTTTTATTATGGTTATCAAACAGGCATGAATGTGTATGAAATAGTGTCAAACTAACATGATACAATCAGTATTAGGTTTCGGAAAATAAATAAACATGTATAGATGATGTACGGTCACATAAACGAGTAAACATATTCAGGACAGTATGACAGTATAGTACTAAAACAGTGATTCCCGTCACTACAGAAATTCAAATCTGAATCCGTCAAAGAATCTGGAAAATAGACTTCTACACAAATCCAGCGATTATATATAAGCCATATAGCACTTCACAAAATTATAACTCAAAACCGATTTGAATCCAGAAAACACGTTCAACCAGAAATCAGTAAAGCGTATACAAAGTCAGAAAAACACCATTAAAATTCCTCAAATAAATCCAGGAAAAATCTAGGGTAATCCCCTATATTACTAGGTTAATCCAGGAAAAATCTAGGGTAATCTAGGAAAAAACTGATGGTATTATATTCTAGGAAATTTACTTAGAATAATCATATTATTCCAATACAAAACGTGAAAACTTGTCGATGTGTTTCCGATGATTAAATTGTCCTAAATATCATTCCAATTTTGATGATATGTCTTTTATGGTTACATGTTTCATTCCAATTTTGATGATTCAATATTAAACCATGATTGAAACGGCAGTCTTTTCATTCCAATATGAAATATAGTATGGTTCTTGTGTAGAAACTATAAAGTTCATGTACTTTACTTATTAAAGATACTTGATTGTGATGCTTGCGTTACATTTTTGCTAAGCTAATTATGAATTGTACTAAGTTCTTTTGTGGAACTAGATACTTTGTGAAATATGTTGGATTCTTAGAGATGTGTCTCTTGATATTCTTGTTTTCAATAAGCTAGCAAAGATGGAGGAGTTGAATCTGTCAACATAGATTTTAAAAATAATGATTTGCTCAAAATGGAGGAGTAAACATAAAGCAGTGTGCAAGGATAGAATTTCAATTTATTTCTTTTGAGAATAAATTAGTCACTTGCTTGGTAAAACTTCTGTTGAGTTTAAGATTCTTGTGTTCATGAGCTTAAAACTCATATTTTGTTCTTGAAGTTTATTTGCTTTGTTTGATTTTGAAACCATGACAGATTATTCCAGTTGGTTTAGTCTTTGTAAACTATTCTGAATTGGATATGGTTTGAAACTATTTAATTATATTGGTTTAGTCTTAATTGAACTATTCAGTTTATAATTTTATTGGTTCTCATGAAACTATACCTTTATGATGCTTTTCTTTATGGACTGCTATCAGCCAGTCAGTTGTATACTGATCTGATGAGATAATCCTGTACTTTATATATTGAGAATATAGGAGGAGATTGTTGGATATATTGGTATATTCTCTCTATATAAATAAAGCACGTGCATATGTGTAACACGTGTAATGAACGTACAATTAATTGGATATTGGAACGCGGGTCTGTGGGCTTATAACCCGATACCCAAACCAGTATTTAGCTATAAATACTGGCTTATGATAGCAGTCTAGGTATTCCAATCTTGATACCTAGGGTGAATATCTCATGCAACTTAGATCTAGAGATAAAATCCTAATTCCCAATTGTTAATTTCTCACAAAACCTAACAGTATTTACCATATTTCCTAACCCCCGTATGTTTAGAACCTACCAACTGATCGTACCTATAAAAATGAGTATCACGTCAGCCCCATAAAACATGACACTCACCCAACAGATGCTTTCTAGAGAAACTAAAATGTTCCAGGATGCAAGTACTGGTGAAGTGCTTCGCCTCTCGTTTTCATGAGGTAATGATGGTTCCATAACCTCTGATTCCTTTTTGCTGACATTCAATGTAGGATAATGGCTCGATTCTGGTTCAGTTTGTTTATATCCATCGTATCTGCAGTAATCGAAAGTTTCAGTACATCAGTCGACTGAGGTATGGAGTCAGTCGACTGTCCAGAGAGAAGTTTCAAAGGCTAAGGATACAGCAGCAGCACTCGACTGAAGATGTATCTCAGTCGACTGTCCAGAACTAAAGACCAGTCGACTGGTAAGAAGACCAGTCGACTGTAGGCGGGTTTGTGAACTAGTAGTTTCCTTATTTCGAAAGGCCCAGTAGTTTCCCTATAAATACACCCGTTAGGGTTTTGTAAACAATAAGACCTCTATTCAGATTTTGCAGCCGTCATCTCTGTAAGGGTTTGTTTCACCCATTGGTGATTATTTGAAGAAGAAACCCCAACCGCCCCGTGGATGTAGGCACTTGTTTTGCCGAACCACATTAAATCTTTGTGTCCTTGTGTTTGTTTGTTTTCTGTTTTTCTTCGCTATTTCTCTCTTTGATTGGTGGTCCATTCGTATTCCGCACAACAAGTGGTATCAGAGCTTTCGGTTCGACCTAGAGGGAGATGGCGAGTGAAGCAGATGCAACCAAAGATGTTGTGGGATCAAGTTCGTCCAGAACAACGATTCACAACGCAAAATTTGAAGTTGAAAATTTTGATGGAACAAACAATTTCGGGATGTGGCAGAGTGAGGTGTTGGATGTTCTGGTTCAACAAGAACAAGATGTTGCTTTGGAGGAAGAAAAACCAAAGAATATGTCCGATGTAGATTGGAAGAAGTTGAATCGAGTTGCGTGTGGGACTATTCGGCTCTTTATCGCGAAGGCTCAGAAGTATGATTTGATGAGGGATACCATTGCTGCGGTGTTGTGGAAGAAACTCGAAGACAAATACATGAGGAAAAGTTTGGAGAATCGGCTGTATTTGAAGAAGAGACTTTTTCGCTTCACCTATACTGAAGGTATGTCTATGAACGCTCATGTTGAATTATTTAATAAATTATTGGCTGATTTGTTAAATTTGGATGAGCAAATTAAAGATGAAGACAAAGCCCTAATTCTGTTGAATTCATTACCCGAATGTTATGATCATTTAGCAACTACTTTAATATATGGAAAAGACACTGTTAAATATGAAGATGTTGCAAATGCTCTGTTGAATAATGAAACTAGGAGAAGGGATAAAATGGTTGATAGAGAAACTTCTGAGGCATTGATTGTAAGGGGCAGAACTGAGACCAGATCTGAGACCAAATCTGGGAATAAAGGAAACAAATCTCATTCCAAATCGAGAAGAGTTTCAAAGGACAGAAAGATACCAGCTAGAGATGAATGTGCTTTCTGTCATGAAAGGGGGCATTGGAAAAAGGATTGTCCTAAGCTACGAAATAAGGAAAATTCGACTGCAAATGTGATTGTTGATAATGTAGATAGTGACGATGATTTTTTTTATGCACTTGCAACTAGTCCCTCACTTTATCAAGAAGTATGGTTTCTTGATACAGCAGCCTCCTATCATATGTCTTGGAAAAAGGAGTGATTTACTTCCTTAGAGTATATGGATGGTGGGGTAGTTTTGATGGAAAATGATGCACCTTGTAAGAAGGTAGGAATCGGAAAGATTGAATTGCTAATGCACGATGGTCTTATTAGGGAGCTTTCAGATGTATGGTATGTTCCAGATTTGGAAAAAAATTTGATTTCACTTGGTGTTTTGGAGGCCAGTGGAATGAAATTTGCTAGTGAAGGTGACATTCTGAAGGTGACTAACGGAGCACTTGTGGTGATGAAAGGGCAAAGGAAAAGGAACTTGTTTTTCTTGCAGGGAAAAACATATTTGGGTCAGGCTGCCAGTGTAACTGAAAAGCCTAAACAGGTTGTTCCCGACTCTACTAGGTTGTGGCATATGCGACTCGGACATGCAGGAGAAAAGGCCTTGCAGGGGCTTGTGAAGCAAGGGTTGCTTAAGGATGCTAAAGGTTGCAAGTTGGAATTTTGTGAACATTGTGTGTTAGGCAAGCAAACTAGGATGAAATTTGGTACAGCTGTACATCAGACAAAGGGTATCCTCGATTATGTGCATACAGATGTTTGGGGCCCTACTCAGACACCTTCTATGAGTGGTAGACACTGGTTTGTTACATTTGTTGATGACTACTCCAGACGAGTTTGGGTATATACCATGAAACACAAAGATGAAGTTTTGACATTGTTCACAAGTTGGAAGAAGAAAGTTGAAAACCAGACTGGAAGGAAGATTAAGGTTCTGAGGTCAGATAATGGAGGGGAATACAAGAACGATCCGTTTCTGAAATTGTGTGAAGATGAAGGGATCCAGAGGCACTTCACAGTTAGGAAGACTCCACAGCAAAATGGGGTTGCAGAAAGGATGAACAGAACCTTACTTGAGAAGGTGAGATGTATGCTAGCACAGTCTGGATTGAAGAAGACATTTTGGGCAGAAGCTGTTATATATGCAAGCCACATTGTCAACCGTTTACCATCGGCAGCACTTGAAGGCAAAACGCCTATTGAGGTATGGAGTGGTAAACCTGCATCTGATTATAGTTTTTTGCATATATTTGGTTGTCCTGCTTATTTTCATGTAACTGAAACTAAACTTGATGCAAGAGCCAAAAAGGCTATATTTGTTGGTTTCAGTACTGGTGTCAAAGGTTACAGGTTGTGGTGTCCAGAACAGAAAAAGTTAGTAATCAGCAGGGATGTTACCTTTGATGAGACCAGCATGATCAGCTCGGGACAGTCGACTGGTACTCATATGCAGTCGACTGGTGATCCTGATGAAGAGAAGCAGAAGATTAGCTCGGGACAGTCGACTGATAGGTGCTCTCAGTCGACTGGTGCGAGAGTTCTCCAACAGGTGGAGTTAGAAAAGCGTTCAGTTGAAAATTCTACTCCTGCCCAAAATGAAGATGATGTGGTTGATACTGAGGATGAGGAAGAAGTTCCTATCCAAGACCCTCCCCAGCAGGAAGAATCAATTGCAGCAAGAAGGCAAAGAAGAGATATCAAACGACCATCTCGCTTTACAGAAACAGTTGCATTTGCTCTTCCCATTGTTGATGATGAAGTTCCCTCCAACTTCAAAGAAGCTACTAGAAGTTCTGAAAATGCAGATTGGAAAGTTGCTATGGATGAAGAGATGAACTCTCTTCATAAGAACAAGACTTGGGATCTAGTGCAATTACCAAAGGGGAAGAAAGCTATCGGTTGCAAGTGGGTGTATACGAAGAAAGAAGGTCCAAAAGGCAGTGTTCGGTTCAAGGCTAGACTAGTTGCAAAGGGGTATGCTCAAAAGGAAGGAATTGACTATAATGAAGTGTTCTCTCCGGTTGTGAAGCATCCTTCTATTCGGATTTTGTTGGCATTGGTAGCACAGTTTGATCTTGAATTGACACAGATGGATGTGAAGACTGCATTCTTACATGGGGACCTAGATGAAGAAATTTATATGTTGCAGCCAGATGGGTTTAAGATTGCTGGGAAGGAAAATTATGTTTGCAGGTTGAAGAAGTCTCTCTATGGGTTGAAGCAATCTCCAAGGCAGTGGTATTTAAGGTTTGATCAGTTTATGAAAGTGCAGGGATATTCCAGAAGTGAGTATGATTGTAACACCTCGAATTTGTAAAATACCGAAAATACTTGTTTTTATATATTTGGAGTGGTGAAAAATTATTTTTGATATATTTTATTTAAATATTGATATCGGTATGGATATTTGTGGTAGATAGGTATTATTGATATATTAGGAGTCATGAGTGGAGATTTTATGTGAATAAATATTGTTTATTTTATTTTATAATTTTGAAGGATTATTGCGAGATAATTGCAATGTATTTTGTATTGTTGGTGCTATTAAAGAAAAGAGTTGGGGTTTACTGGAAATATTTTGGAGGTCTAGGGGTCAATTTGTAAATATCCATTTATAAAAATATTATTATTATTTGGAGGGAGAACACCTTAGTGTAAATTGTCCTCAACCCAAATATTTTCGAAAGTGGACCAGTTATGGACTAATTTTGGTAAATATTTTCGAAAGTGGACCAGTTTGGTAAATATTTTCCACATTGGATCAGTTTGGTAATTATTTTCTTATAAAACCCCCCCTTCCTTCTCTTCTTTCCCTTTTCTTTTCTCCCGACCGTAAGCTTCGACCGAATGGAACCCACCCATTCGGCCGGGTTTCTCCTTCCCCAAATCCACTCCAAATCTCCATTGTTTTCAAATTAAATTGAGGGATTGATTAATTGGAGGGTTCTCTACGCCGTTGCGGAGTCCGTTTTTCGAAAGGGTTTCGAAAAGGTAAACCCTATATTTTATTTTTGTATAAGATTTTGTGTGGTTAATTTATTTTGAGTAGAATGGTTATGGTAGGAAGATTTGGAGGTGTTGGGCATGGTAGAGGTAAGCGATTAGCAAATTATTGGGGGTTTTGCAAGTTGCTAAAAATTAGGATTTTGGGTTTGTAAAAGAGAATCATATATGTAAGAATTAATTCTCGTAGGATAGTGAAAAATATAGTTGTGCCATTAGAATAATTTGGGAGTGGTTCGAGTAATTGTTTAGAGGATAAAAACCCCTGTGGGAATTTGAATATTACGTGCAATGCACGTGTGCATCCCAGACGTTCGATAAAATGCCTGAGTGATATTAGAAATAGTGTTATTATTTTCTGTGGTTGATTTGGATATTGTGAGCCTTATTGCTTTGAAATTTGATGATAGGATGTGATAGCGACTTGGATGCGGGATGGCATGGTGGTGTTTCGAGCCCTCGCGGGATATTCTGTGAGTATGATCTTTTTATTTTATATGCATAATGTGCTATGATTGATTTTAAAATATGGTTTGGTGTGTGATGTGTGAAGTGTATTGAGTATGGAAAAGTTTATAAGTAGAATACGGAGTAAATTATGAGGTGTAAGAAATAAGTATATATATGTATGGGAGTGTGTTGTTGCTTGTAGATAAATATTTATATGCTTCGGGTTGTAATGAGTAGATTTATGTATGTGAATGTATGGGGATGTGTGATATGTGATCTCATGATTGATGTGATGAGGTGGAACGCATGGCGTATATGATATGAGTCCTATGGTGTATGTGTGATATGCGGGTGATAAATTGGAAATTTTATGTGATATTGTAATGTGAAATGAATATGGTGTGTGTGATGGGTGAGTGGGAAATGAACAGTTTATATGATAGCAGTGAGATTAATGGCTTGTGCATGTTTATGAATTTCATGGAATTTATATGCTTTCATGTTATGTTATGACGGTGAAATTAGATTATAAAGGAGTTATATCGTAAATGAGTTATTTGATAAAGGAGCTATACTGTAAAGGAGATATACCGTGATATGTTATAAAGGAGAGATATATGTATGGAGATATTGTATTAAAGGAGTTATTCTATTAACGGAGTTATATTAAATGAGTTGTTATGTTATAAAGGAGTTATTATAAAGGAGTCTTATAAAGGAGTTATATTAAAGGAGTTATTGTATTAAAGGAGTTATTTTATAAAGGAGTTATATTTATTGCCCCAAATTATATTTGGGGAACAGGAGTTATATATATATATATAATGATATTGCCCCAAAAATTATATTTGGGGAACAGGAGTTATATTGTGAAGGAGTATATAATAAAGGAGATATGTATATGTACATAAAGGAGAATTAAATATTGCAGTGCCGCACAATCTCCCAGGGGTTTGGGCTAGACCCCACAGGCCCGGGATACACCCGGGAACAGGAGTTATATATTGCCCCAAATTATATTTGGGGAACAGGAGTTATATATATATATATATATATATATATATATATATATATATATATATATTAATATTACCCCAAATTTTATATTTGGGGATCAGGAGTTATATATTGCCCCAAACTATGTTTGGGGATCAGGAGTTTCCCTCGCTGGTATAGGGCCAGGAGGAAGACGTAGCCTCGGACGTGTAAGACTCTGTGTGAGCATCGATCCGCGTGTTATATTTTACTTTTGACTAGCCTTTTAGCTTTAGTCTTGGTTGGACAAGCGCGCAACCGTACTTTCATTCCAGCCCACAAATGGTAGATGCTTAGGACACCTGGATCTGGGTGATGTGGTGGGTTCGCGGGATTGAAATGTACGGGATGGGAGGCACAGAGATCCCTGTGTTGTACGAGGAGGTCAGTTGTGTGGGCACTGAAAAGGAGTAAATATACAGGTGTATATGTCTATTGAAAGAATGTATATATAAATATATTGATGATATGATATTTTACGGAGATTATTTATATTATGGGAGCTATGAATATACTACGGGGGAGATATATATATATGTGTGTGTGTGGGTATATATTGGCATGTGGCAATACTTATGATGCGATATTGGCAAATGAATGAACATGAGTAGAGGAGAGTGAGAATGTAAAGAAAAGAAATGAATAGTATATAGAGTATGTATGTGAATAAATGTTAGAAATAAAGAAGAGGAGTTATGCAATCATGAATGAAAGGTAAGGTGAGATATAATATGAGAATGAAAAGTTATAGTAAGCGGTATTATGAGTTGTGAATGGAGATTTAAGTAAAATACAGTATGGTAGGAGTGGTTCCACCTTGGGATTGTGTCAAGGAACTACCTGCCCGCTGTTTCTGTGGAAATGGTGGGAACTACCTGCCTTGGCATAATTCGCAGGGTGAGTGGGCATGATAGGGCTATGATTACTGGAAGTGAAGAATTAAATAAGTAAAGATAAATAATGATTGAAGTAAATTAATAACCAAGCTATCGGCTTGAGATGTGATGTGCTATTACCTAGACTATGTGTTTGGGGGTGGTGATTAATACCCGAGCTATCGGCTTTGGGGTGGGATATGTGATTGCCCAAACTAGGTTTGGGGATATGGAGTATAAATTGAGGAGAATGAAAGTGAAATTAATGGAAACTTGAGATATAAGTGAAAATGAAAGTAGGCTAATTATTAATTAGATTGGGTAATAACTAAATGATATAACGGGATGAGACTAAGTGATAAAATACATCTTGATGTGATAACAATGAGTATTTAATAAGTGATACGTTCATGATGTGATGAAATGTGGGTAAATTGCAATGGGTAATGAAGTGTTATATTTGGTTATAAGATAGAAATTAATATGGTATTACGTGGATATATGCATACGTGATGATATGGGTTATAAGATATAAATGAACGTGGTGTTATGAAATATGAAATTGAGAAAGAAAGAGGTATGAATGAAAGTGAGTATTTATGGAAGTAAAGAAACGATGAGGTGGTAGGAATTATGAATTGATAGGTCATTGTGTTGGGGATTTCAAAATGAGAAGCTATTGAATGTGAATCGATGTGTTGCTTGTGATTGGGTATAAAGTGAATGAGTTGTGTATATGTGTGTATATATATATGCAGTATTATAATATGATGCATTTAGCAAAGGGTGTGAAATTAAGGATATATATATATGGGGACGGATGCAGATTTGTCAGGTATTCGATAAAGGCGTATTCTTGACGCTTTAATGTTTGGATTCAGGTTGAATCTTTTACCTTTAAAATTGTAAGTTGAATTTGTTTATTTATATAGTTTGATTTATTTATTAGATCAGTGAATTGTACTCACACCAGTAATGGCTAACCCCTTAGTGTTTGGAGGGTTAGGGGAGTCCGAGGACAACCCTAGATCCCCTACTGTTACAGGTTCTCATCAGTGCAGAGGTGAGGCGTAGTTGCGTAAGGTGGAGTTTTATTTTAAAATTTTTGTGTAAATTAGTGAAGTGAATAGTAGAATTTGTGGTTTAAATTGTATTTTTGATGTATAAGCAGGTAAAAGATGACGATGAGTATAGTGTTGGGTGACGCGGTATGTTTGTGACCCGTACCCACCTTGTTGTGGAGTATTGGGCTTTGTGGTAGGTTTTACAGAGATTTTTCTAAAATTTTACCTCGTTTTTCAAAGAAATTTATGGTTTTTGGTTGATATTTGATAATTCGTTATGAGTTTGGCCCCCAGAGCACTATATATTATTGCCTGTATGTTTCTGCTCATTTTGGCCTGGGGAGCCCGTAAATTTACTGTGTGTATTGTGAGCTACGGAATTTTGAGCAGAATTCCGTAAGCTTTTTGTGTTTCGGGGCAAAATTTACAGGGGAGACTCTGTCAAAATTTTTCCTGAAATATAACTTTCGTGGTTTATGATTAAAGTGATATAGAAATTGAAAGATTTGAGTTTGGGAAAAAAAAAAATAATAATTTTGGGGCGTTACAGTTTGGTATCAGAGCTTAGGTTAACTAGGATAGAGTTTGTGATGGTTTGTATCCTAGTGATCCTGTCATGTGAGTATGGGTTCATTATTGCTAAGTATGGATTTAGCTATTGAGTGAAGTGATCCCTAGTATTTTTATCTGACTTAGGGTCAGTGTTATCCCTTATAACCCATGCGGGTGTTTTGCCTTATGGCATTGCCATGTTTTCCTTAGAGGCCCCAAGCGAGAAATTGAACACCATATTAGAGTTTTGTTATATGGGTTGCGGTATGCCGAGTGTGGCTATTTTCTTGGGGTCTTGTGTATGACATATAGGTGTATATCCTATAGATTGTGAGGTGATGTGTTGTTGTGGTCATTATACTTTGCCGGGAGATGGGTTAGTAGTGAAGGCTATACGTATGGTAGATGTATGGTTGAAGTGTGATGCAAGGAGGGTTCGGGTGAGAAAGCCCGATAAAACTCGGTTTCTGATGGAATGTAATGCCTTGGACGATGAAAGTATGTCCATTGGGTTGGTGGTAATACCCAAGGTGAAGATTAAAGAGGTGGTTGGTAAACTCCTTGATATATGAGATGATGGTTCCCTGATGTTGAGTATTGAATATCGGTAGTTGAATAAGGTGACTATTAAGAATAGGGTGACAGATGTCTGAAGTAGAAGAAGAATATTGGTATTTATTGTGTCCCAAGAGTGGACGGTACTAGAATTACCTGGTCAAGTTGATTTTTCCTTAGTAGCAGAGGGCGGCATGACCCTGTATGTGGGTAGTTTATTAATACAGCTGCTTATTCTATAGCTGATCAGTCGAGTTAGGATTCGAAATTGTTGCTAGTTGTAGAAGGTGCATGACCTCATTCTGGATGAGATCAATGGATAGGTCTATTTTGAGGTGTGTAGTCGACAAAAGAAATATGCAGAATTGCGGCGATCAAGATTTCAAATTGCTAAGTTGTTGAAAGTTCAGTGGTGCATTATAGTAATGACTATAATCAGGAATTGAGAAAGTTGGTGAAGAGAAGTATCTGGAATTGTTTGGACAGTTTTCTTAACCCCTATAGCTCGAGGACGAGCTTCCTTTGAGGTGTGTAGAATGTAACACCTCGAATTTGTAAAATACCGAAAATACTTGTTTTTATATATTTGGAGTGGTGAAAAATTATTTTTGATATATTTTATTTAAATATTGATATCGGTATGGATATTTGTGGTAGATAGGTATTATTGATATATTAGGAGTCATGAGTGGAGATTTTATGTGAATAAATATTGTTTATTTTATTTTATAATTTTGAAGGATTATTGCGAGATAATTGCAATGTATTTTGTATTGTTGGTGCTATTAAAGAAAAGAGTTGGGGTTTACTGGAAATATTTTGGAGGTCTAGGGGTCAATTTGTAAATATCCATTTATAAAAATATTATTATTATTTGGAGGGAGAACACCTTAGTGTAAATTGTCCTCAACCCAAATATTTTCGAAAGTGGACCAGTTATGGACTAATTTTGGTAAATATTTTCGAAAGTGGACCAGTTTGGTAAATATTTTCCACATTGGATCAGTTTGGTAATTATTTTCTTATAAAACCCCCCCTTCCTTCTCTTCTTTCCCTTTTCTTTTCTCCCGACCGTAAGCTTCGACCGAATGGAACCCACCCATTCGGCCGAGTTTCTCCTTCCCCAAATCCACTCCAAATCTCCATTGTTTTCAAATTAAATTGAGGGATTGATTAATTGGAGGGTTCTCTACGTCGTTGCGGAGTCCGTTTTTCGAAAGGGTTTCGAAAAGGTAAACCCTATATTTTATTTTTGTATAAGATTTTGTGTGGTTAATTTATTTTGAGTAGAATGGTTATGGTAGGAAGATTTGGAGGTGTTGGGCATGGTAGAGGTAAGCGATTAGCAAATTATTGGGGGTTTTGCAAGTTGCTAAAAATTAGGATTTTGGGTTTGTAAAAGAGAATCATATATGTAAGAATTAATTCTCGTAGGATAGTGAAAAATATAGTTGTGCCATTAGAATAATTTGGGAGTGGTTCGAGTAATTGTTTAGAGGATAAAAACCCCTGTGGGAATTTGAATATTACGTGCAATGCACGTGTGCATCCCAGACGTTCGATAAAATGCCTGAGTGATATTAGAAATAGTGTTATTATTTTCTGTGGTTGATTTGGATATTGTGAGCCTTATTGCTTTGAAATTTGATGATAGGATGTGATAGCGACTTGGATGCGGGATGGCATGGTGGTGTTTCGAGCCCTCGCGGGATATTCTGTGAGTATGATCTTTTTATTTTATATGCATAATGTGCTATGATTGATTTTAAAATATGGTTTGGTGTGTGATGTGTGAAGTGTATTGAGTATGGAAAAGTTTATAAGTAGAATACGGAGTAAATTATGAGGTGTAAGAAATAAGTATATATATGTATGGGAGTGTGTTGTTGCTTGTAGATAAATATTTATATGCTTCGGGTTGTAATGAGTAGATTTATGTATGTGAATGTATGGGGATGTGTGATGTGTGATCTCATGATTGATGTGATGAGGTGGAACGCATGGCGTATATGATATGAGTCCTATGGTGTATGTGTGATATGCGGGTGATAAATTGGAAATTTTATGTGATATTGTAATGTGAAATGAATATGGTGTGTGTGATGGGTGAGTGGGAAATGAACAGTTTATATGATAGCAGTGAGATTAATGGCTTGTGCATGTTTATGAATTTCATGGAATTTATATGCTTTCATGTTATGTTATGACGGTGAAATTAGATTATAAAGGAGTTATATCGTAAATGAGTTATTTGATAAAGGAGCTATACTGTAAAGGAGATATACCGTGATATGTTATAAAGGAGAGATATATGTATGGAGATATTGTATTAAAGGAGTTATTCTATTAACGGAGTTATATTAAATGAGTTGTTATGTTATAAAGGAGTTATTATAAAGGAGTCTTATAAAGGAGTTATATTAAAGGAGTTATTGTATTAAAGGAGTTATTTTATAAAGGAGTTATATTTATTGCCCCAAATTATATTTGGGGAACAGGAGTTATATATATATATATAATGATATTGCCCCAAAAATTATATTTGGGGAACAGGAGTTATATTGTGAAGGAGTATATAATAAAGGAGATATGTATATGTACATAAAGGAGAATTAAATATTGCAGTGCCGCACAATCTCCCAGGGGTTTGGGCTAGACCCCACAGGCCCGGGATACACCCGGGAACAGGAGTTATATATTGCCCCAAATTATATTTGGGGAACAGGAGTTATATATATATATATATATATATATATATATATATTAATATTACCCCAAATTTTATATTTGGGGATCAGGAGTTATATATTGCCCCAAACTATGTTTGGGGATCAGGAGTTTCCCTCGCTGGTATAGGGCCAGGAGGAAGACGTAGCCTCGGACGTGTAAGACTCTGTGTGAGCATCGATCCGCGTGTTATATTTTACTTTTGACTAGCCTTTTGGCTTTAGTCTTGGTTGGACAAGCGCGCAACCGTACTTTCATTCCAGCCCACAAATGGTAGATGCTTAGGACACCTGGATCTGGGTGATGTGGTGGGTTCGCGGGATTGAAATGTACGGGATGGGAGGCACAGAGATCCCTGTGTTGTACGAGGAGGTCAGTTGTGTGGGCACTGAAAAGGAGTAAATATACAGGTGTATATGTCTATTGAAAGAATGTATATATAAATATATTGATGATATGATATTTTACGGAGATTATTTATATTATGGGAGCTATGAATATACTACGGGGGAGATATATATATATGTGTGTGTGTGGGTATATATTGGCATGTGGCAATACTTATGATGCGATATTGGCAAATGAATGAACATGAGTAGAGGAGAGTGAGAATGTAAAGAAAAGAAATGAATAGTATATAGAGTATGTATGTGAATAAATGTTAGAAATAAAGAAGAGGAGTTATGCAATCATGAATGAAAGGTAAGGTGAGATATAATATGAGAATGAAAAGTTATAGTAAGCGGTATTATGAGTTGTGAATGGAGATTTAAGTAAAATACAGTATGGTAGGAGTGGTTCCACCTTGGGATTGTGTCAAGGAACTACCTGCCCGCTGTTTCTGTGGAAATGGTGGGAACTACCTGCCTTGGCATAATTCGCAGGGTGAGTGGGCATGATAGGGCTATGATTACTGGAAGTGAAGAATTAAATAAGTAAAGATAAATAATGATTGAAGTAAATTAATAACCAAGCTATCGGCTTGAGATGTGATGTGCTATTACCTAGACTATGTGTTTGGGGGTGGTGATTAATACCCGAGCTATCGGCTTTGGGGTGGGATATGTGATTGCCCAAACTAGGTTTGGGGATATGGAGTATAAATTGAGGAGAATGAAAGTGAAATTAATGGAAACTTGAGATATAAGTGAAAATGAAAGTAGGCTAATTATTAATTAGATTGGGTAATAACTAAATGATATAACGGGATGAGACTAAGTGATAAAATACATCTTGATGTGATAACAATGAGTATTTAATAAGTGATACGTTCATGATGTGATGAAATGTGGGTAAATTGCAATGGGTAATGAAGTGTTATATTTGGTTATAAGATAGAAATTAATATGGTATTACGTGGATATATGCATACGTGATGATATGGGTTATAAGATATAAATGAACGTGGTGTTATGAAATATGAAATTGAGAAAGAAAGAGGTATGAATGAAAGTGAGTATTTATGGAAGTAAAGAAACGATGAGGTGGTAGGAATTATGAATTGATAGGTCATTGTGTTGGGGATTTCAAAATGAGAAGCTATTGAATGTGAATCGATGTGTTGCTTGTGATTGGGTATAAAGTGAATGAGTTGTGTATATGTGTGTATATATATATGCAGTATTATAATATGATGCATTTAGCAAAGGGTGTGAAATTAAGGATATATATATATGGGGACGGATGCAGATTTGTCAGGTATTCGATAAAGGCGTATTCTTGACGCTTTAATGTTTGGATTCAGGTTGAATCTTTTACCTTTAAAATTGTAAGTTGAATTTGTTTATTTATATAGTTTGATTTATTTATTAGATCAGTGAATTGTACTCACACCAGTAATGGCTAACCCCTTAGTGTTTGGAGGGTTAGGGGAGTCCGAGGACAACCCTAGATCCCCTACTGTTACAGGTTCTCATCAGTGCAGAGGTGAGGCGTAGTTGCGTAAGGTGGAGTTTTATTTTAAAATTTTTGTATAAATTAGTGAAGTGAATAGTAGAATTTGTGGTTTAAATTGTATTTTTGATGTATAAGCAGGTAAAAGATGACGATGAGTATAGTGTTGGGTGACGCGGTATGTTTGTGACCCGTACCCACCTTGTTGTGGAGTATTGGGCTTTGTGGTAGGTTTTACAGAGATTTTTCTAAAATTTTACCTCGTTTTTCAAAGAAATTTATGGTTTTTGGTTGATATTTGATAATTCGTTATGAGTTTGGCCCCCAGAGCACTATATATTATTGCCTGTATGTTTCTGCTCATTTTGGCCTGGGGAGCCCGTAAATTTACTGTGTGTATTGTGACCTACGGAATTTTGAGCAGAATTCCGTAAGCTTTTTGTGTTTCGGGACAAAATTTACAGGGGAGACTCTGTCAAAATTTTTCCTGAAATATAACTTTCGTGGTTTATGATTAAAGTGATATAGAAATTGAAAGATTTGAGTTTGGGAAAAAAAAAAAAAATTTTTGGGGCGTTACAATGATCATTGTGTCTATTTCAGAAAATTGCAAGATAGCTCTTTCATATATCTGTTATTATATGTGGATGATATGTTGATTACCTCTAAAAATGCTAAGGAGATTCAAAATTTGAAGAATCAGCTGAGTTCTGAATTCGAGATGAAGGATCTTGGTGAAGCCAAGAAGATACTTGGGATGGAGATAGCTAGAGACAGAGCAAAGGGCATAGTGAGTTTGACACAGAAGCAATATCTTTTGAAGGTGCTGAAACGGTTTGGTATAGATGAGAAAACTAAACCAGTCAGTACACCCTTAGCCACTCATTTCAGAATTAGTGCTTCTCAGTCACCAAGTACAGATGAAGAGAGACAGTATATGGCTAATGTACCTTACACTAGTGTGGTTGGCAGTTTGATGTATGCCATGGTTTGTACTCGACCAGACATCTCTCAGGCGGTGAGTATGGTTAGTCGATATATGCATGATCTAGGCAGAGAGCATTGGCAAGCAGCTAAATGGATTTTGAGGTACATAAGTGGCACCACAGATGTGGGTTTGAAGTTTGAGAGGGATGACAATATTAGCAGGTTATTGGTGGGTTATGTTGATTCTGACTATGCAGGTGATCTAGATAAGAGACGGTCTACTACAGGCTATTTGTTTACTATGGCTAGAGCACCTATAAGTTGGAGGTCCAATTTGCAGTCCACTGTAGCGTTGTCTACTACTGAGGCTGAATACATGGCAGTTGCTGAGGCCATGAAGGAAGCTATTTGGATTCATGGACTTTTGAAGAGCTTGGGAATTCATCGGGAGAAGGTGGAGGTACACTGTGACAGTCAGAGTGCTATCCATTTAGCGAAGAACCAAGTTCATCATTCGAGGACCAAACATATTGATGTCCGTTATCATTTTGTGCGTGATTTGATAAAGGATGGTGATATTCTTCTGGTGAAGATTGGGACAGCTGATAATCCTGCTGATATGTTGACCAAAATTGTTGGGGCAGCCAAGTTCAAGCATTGCATGAACCTTGCTAATATTTTGCATGCTTGATGATTTGGAATGGGCGGTTGGAATGGTGCTTCGTTTTGTTTGGTTAGTATGTGATATCATACTAAGGTGGAGTTTGTTTTTGTTACATTTGGTGATGAGCATTTGTTTTGGAGTATTTTTTGGAGATTGCTTGGGCTACTTGGAAGATCTCGCCAAGGTGGAGATTGTAGGATAATGGCTCGATCCTGGTTCAGTTTGTTTATATCCATCGTATCTGCAGCAATCGAAAGTTTCAGTACATCAGTCGACTGAGGTATGGAGTCAGTCGACTGTCCAGAGAGAAGTTTCAACGGCTAAGGATACAGCAGCAGCACTCGACTGAAGATATGTCTCAGTCGACTGTCCAGAACTAAAGACCAGTCGACTGGTAAGAAGACCAGTCGACTGTAGGCGGGTTTGTGAACTAGAAAAGGCCCATTTCGAAAGGCACAGTAGTTTCCCTATAAATACACCCGTTAGGGTTTTGTAAACAATAAGACCTCTATTCGGATTTTGCAGCCGTCATCTCTGTAAGGGTTTGTTTCACCCATTGGTGATTATTTGAAGAAGAAACCACAACCGCCCCGTGGATGTAGGCACTTGTTTTGCCGAACCACATTAAATCTTTGTGTCCTTGTGTTTGTTTGTTTTCTGTTTTTCTTCGCTATTTCTCTCTTTGATTGGTGGTCCATTCGTATTCCGCACAACATTCAACACTGTTGTGCTATACGTCTAGGAAGTGTTTGGTAGGTAGTAAATTAGCGGGAAAGCACTATTTTGAAAAGATAATGATTGGGTAAGACGGATTTAATATTTTCGAAAGCTTTTCCAAGTTTCCCTTGATGAACCATTAAAAAGTTGACGCTTCATCCCTCGTCTAAATCTCTTTCATGGATAAACAGGAGAAGAACAATGGAAGAGCAGTAGATCTTCTATAGATTTTTTCTCCTCCCATATTTTTCCTTCGTTTTCTTGTTCCCTCTTCCTCACTCTTCCATCTTCGTACATCCAACCAAACATACCCAAAAATAATTATGATTATATAACACTGTATCCACCGATTACATGTGCAGTGCATGACATAGAATCGCTAGCTGTAATTGAATTCAGTTATTAGCCAGAGAAGGATGGAGCAACTATTTGTACACCTAGCTGAACTACACCATTAGAATCATGTACAGGATATCACCTCTCCACTTGTAGCCCAAGTAATGCTTGTTCTGTTGCACATTTACTTTAGTTATGTGTTGTTTTTAATGATAATGATGATTTACTTTTTCAATGAAGTATGTTTTGATGTATAATGTTTTTTTTTCGTTAAGTGGAAGAAGGTTGAGAATCCCCTCATCCTAACGAATTGATCTGGTCCTATAACGACCGAATCACACCAAGATTCATGTTGGTGCTCATGAAGAGCATGACCTAAATTTAATTTATAGGGATGCTACAAAAATCCTATGAACCTACCTTAGAAAAAAAATTTCTCTTGCAAAGAAATTTCCAATAAGATATAAGAGCATCCACTATCGTTGGCTAAAAACTCAAAAATTAGAAATAGGTTTAGAAAAAAGGCATGTAGTCGTTCGCTAAAACTCAAATTTTAGAATAGAAATGTACAGTAGGCTGCTAAAGTTAGAAGCCGTTTTAGACGATTGCTAAATATAGGAGACGGATGAAGATCATCCGTCTCAATTCGATTTTTAATAAAAATGTGAAGAACGGATGAAGTTGTTCCGTTTATTCGTTAATTTGATTTTTAATATATAAAATTAATTATAAAATAGGTAAAGTTTATTATAAAAAAAATTGAAAGTGAGAGACGGATGAAGTTCATCCCTCCCTCACTTTTGCTAAATTGTAGATGGCTCATACATTTTACCATTTAACCCCTAAAAATTAACCGTTGTGGGAGACAAAAAAATCAAAAGGCTAAAGGTCTTAAAAGTTCCAAGGGCTTAAAGGTCATTTCATAAAGGTTAAAAAAAAAAAAACAAGCCATCATGCCCGACGGATGAAGAACATCCGTCTGGCAAAGATGACTTGATTTTTTTTTTTTTTTTGTAAACGAAATAAAAAAAAATTTAATATAGGGACAGACGATGTTGCCCGTCCTATCTCTAAAACGGATGAAGAAGCTCCGTCTACTCAATTTTTAATAAAAAAGGAATAAAAAAACATTAGACGGATGAACAAGAACCGTTTCATACTATATTTTTTTAAAAATTAGAAATAACAATAGCAGCGATGTTTCCTAAATGCTAAATTCTCGTTGCTAAAATTAGAATGGCTCTAGGCAAGTATAGTGGATGCTCTACCAAGTCATGTTTTCTTACCCGCGAAGGTGCGACGAAACTTTCCCTTTCAGTCCACGTAGGCTTTTTAGCTTGAAAAAAAATCTTATCTTCTCATCAAGGAGACTGTTGTTGTCTCTTTCATATAAACAAACAAGTTTTGACTTCCATCTCCCTCCTACTGCTTGCTCACCAAGCCAACCTTAGTCACGTGTGCATTTCTCCACAACTCAACATCACGCTAGTATATAAAGGCCACCAATACCAGCACCTGTACCAGAAAGAAATTAATACTACATCAACAGCTGAGAAAGACTCATCTCAAAAGAAAAGAAACAAATTTATGAAGGCACGAAAATGGGTTTGGGTTTTTTCTCCTGCTTCTCGACAGCCAGTAAGGTTGCACCAACGCAACTAGCAGCAGAAGTAAGAGGAGAGAATGTAACTCTGAATCAGAAATCAGAGAAAAAGGAGCTAGAGAAACAACACAAAACGAAAGACAATGCAGCAATGGTGGTACCTAACTTCCCTTTTCACTCACGACCGGGACTTCTCTGATTCATGAGCAAAGTCCAAAGGATGCAGCTAATGGTTAATTCTATTTCAATATGCATGTGTTCTCTTTTTCCAGGTTAAGGGAGTAACAATATTCCTAAGGCTAGTTTGTTTCTTTTGTTGTTTGCAACTTGAAGATTGTAACAACAGAATTTTAGATTATTTTATGTAAACATTTGACATAGTTTTTCGTAGGAAATGATGAAGTTCATAAATCTATGTATATACTATTGGAATAGTTGTTTTGTAATTTGGTTGATTTAATGAATTGTCTATTGTTTCTAATACGTGTAACCCATTTATCAGTGTTTGTGTATCAGATTGATTTTTTCATCACTAGAAAGGTGGATCGCTTGATATGTAAAAATTGTGAAGTTATACTGCGAGAGAGTGTTTAACCTCGCAACAAAAATTAATGATGATGAATGTTAAGATTGAAAAACACATATGTGCGAAGAAGGAGACTAAGAACCCAAAAATTAGATGATGGAACTTGATTGAAGATAAACTAGAGATTTTTATAGATAAAGCCCTTGAAGGAGCATCATGGAATTGAAAAAGTGAGATAAATATGATGTGGAACAAGCCGATTTTAGGAACGAGCTAATTCATAGAAATATGGAATCGTTGGCATCAGCTTACGCCCTTGTCCTCGATATGGATTCCCTTAAAGCAAGTTTCTCCTATAAGTCCAACGATTCGAGAGATCATTCCTCTAGAATGACCTCTACCGAGCCCTCTAGGCCTAAGCTCTCCCCTACTCTGTACCTTAACAAGTCTTATCCAAGCCAGCCTACTTCAAATTTCTATCCACCTAGAACTAACAATATGGGTAAGAACAGTGAAAGAGACTACTCTAAGATTGATTTTGCCCAAAAAATTAAAAAAATAAAATAAAATTCCCTGAAATCCCAGACGGTACATGTACCATCGTAGATTTTAGGAATTAGTGGGTAGATTAGGTATAGTTAATTAGGTTTAGTTAGTTTTTAATTAGATTTAGTTATTATTATATTATTTAATTAATTTAATTAACATATTTTAATAGTTAATAAGTAATTAATTTTTTAAATTATTTTTTTAAACGAATGCGACGGTACAACATGTACCGTCGCTCGCTTTTTTTATTTAAAAAATTACGCGACGGTAAATGTTGTACCGTCCCACACAAAAATTTTTAAAAAATGAGAAACATATAGTATACGACTACTGCAGCAACTAACGCTATTTGCTACTACTGTAGCTGCCATATTTTACAAAATGAGAAACACCATTGTGGATGCTCTAACTGCATCAAATTATTTAGAGAGGAATTTCAAATTTTACTTGCAGTTGAAACTACTTCGCAAGTAACCAAACAGTAACATATATATAGGTCCCTATCTGGACCCCACTAAGCATGAGACCCACCCTTGCAAGTACTAATGTGTATTAGAGATGTGTTAGCACCATTAGCAAAGCTTACGTCGTGAGTTGCGTGCTTTGAAGTGATCACCTTCTTTCCATTTATGAGTTCAATGGTGACATTCAACATTTTCTTATACTTATCCTACTTTAACATTAACATTAACATTGCCAAGAGCTGTATATTCATCTCCTCTACGTTTTTGGGTAGGGAGCTCTTTTGTATGGGTTGGACACTCTTTTTATTGGGGTATCATACTCATGAACCACGGTTGAATTTCATGAATATCATCTTTCTTATATTGGTTGATGTTTTATTAAAATCTTTTTAATAAAGCGCGGGGTTTTAATCCCACCATTTATTGATAATAATAATAAAAAGATAATAATAGCAAGAAAACTACCAGTCTAGCCCCCAAAAAAATTAATGGAGGGAAACTGCCAGAAAATTTAATTAATAAATCATGTTGCCTAGCCAATTTAGTACGTTGTATGAGCTCTTTTCTCAATGTCTCTCCCCAAATTAATTAATAAATCATGTTGCTTAGCCAAGGAGATTTTCCTCGCAGTTCAGGTGCAACGAAATTGCTTCTTTCTCAATGTCTCTCCCCAAGCTGACTAGTCAATTTAGTACATTGTATGAGCTATATAGCTTGAAACAAGTCTGTCTCTATCTTATATGACTTTTGTATGACACTCTTTTTCTTCATAAAAATTCTTAATTTCTTTTTGCTCCTTGCTCACCAAGTAAGCTTTGGTCAATCATCATATTCATAGTGTACGTCTTTGACCCTCCCCAATAATTTCCTCAATACATAGTAGTATATAAACCCAACAAGATATGTAAAATAAAAGCATTATATTGACAACAGAGGAACAAAGATTTGGCTTGTAGAAAAGAAAGTATAGCAAAGAATACAGAGCAAAATCAATGGGCATGAACTTTTCCTGCTCCCAATCAGTTGGTAAGGTCGCACCAATGATTCAGTCAGATGCAGCAGTTGGGAAGGATAATGCCCCTCGCAGTTCAGAGTCAGAAAAGAAGGAAAACACGAAGAACAGAAAGGAGGAAAAAAGTGAAGGGGACGCAGCATTGGTGGTGCCTCACTTCCCAATCCATTCTCGTCCAGGCCTTCTCCGAGTCAAAAGAGCAGATATATGATAGTCTAATGACGATGATGATGAATTTTGTAATTTTTGTTTTCAAATACATGTTAGGAAGGTAGTTACATACTTCTCATTTAACAGAAGAGGGATATGTTTCGTTTTCCTCTTTTCTTAATTTTGTATTAGAATGGAATAATTGATTTTTCTATGATTTATTGCTGGCAACTTGGTATGAGAGGAGTATTAATGAAATGGTGATGCAGCCACTTTTTTCCTAAAACAATAAAAACTTGGTACCTGTTATTTTACCCAAAACAAAACTTTGGTATTTATTGACTTATGTACAATATATATGAGACTGCATTGTAAGCACTCCATCATTTAACTAAGTATGCATAAAAGAGAGATACTTTATTTACTCCTAGGAATTAAATTATCCAGGATCACCACAATCTCACTTGTGATCCATTTTCGAACGATTTAGTATAAAATTTCTAGGTATAATTAATCTTACTACAACTGCTCATTATAGTACTTTTAAAGCTAAATATACGTGATAAATTTGGAAGGAAAAAAAATGGTCTAAAGAGATATGGTTCCCTAGACGCTCTAAGATAATTATTTTTCCAGATCTTTTACTGACAAGAAATAGATAAATATGTATGTTGCTTTATAAGGATTGCCCTTGCCTAGAAACTAAGGTGGATGGTAGAACCGCCATTCTTATACGTATACCTTTCTTATACTTCAAAGTGTGAATGAAGGTGTGAAAAATTTCCATCTATGGTGGGGGTAAAGAGAGAAAAACAAATCATCCTCTCATCAGCATCCTCCAGACCTTACATATCAAATGGAATAATAAGAATCTTCCAATATTGTGGGACCATTAGCTCGGACCTTTCTCAGATGGAGTACTTCCCAATCTTCTTTGCTTACTTTGCCCCCACAGCAATAGTGGACTTCCAACCATCAAAAATCACTTTGTCTTCTTTCCCCAGTCTAAAATCCACAAAAGCTATGCTCATCATAAATATTTAAGTATAAACCTCTTTAACATACATGTATATACTATTGAGATAGTTGTATTCTAATTTGGTTTGTTATTGAATTAATTATTGTTCTGATACCCGGTAACCCACTTATCATGTTTCATGTCTCATATTATTTCCAAGGCGATAATATGTAACTGGCTAGTACTGAGAATTGTTGAAATACAACAGGATCAGTAGACCTAGGACCAGTTATGAATGAAAATTGATTGCAACCACTCTAGCAGCCAAAGTAATGCGAGTTACTTACCTAGCTGCAAGTAGACCTAGCTGCAAGTAATGCAAGTTACTTACCAAGCCGGGATGGAACTGCTGCTATTATATCAAGTAGAACTACCTGCAGCCAAAGTGGTTTTTTTTTTTTTTTTTTTTGAAATAAAGATGGCTTGAGAGCTGCCATCAGAAATCATATAAAAAGCTGAAAATAGTTACAACAAGGATACATCCAAGTTACAAAAGGACTCAAAATAACTTAAAACAACTCAAAATACACATAGTCCGTCCAATACAAATGGGTATACAATCAATGAAGCTCACCCCCTTCACTACAATACTAATAGTCTTTACCGGCATTTTTTTTCACATTCACCGGCGTTTTTAAACGCCAGTGCAAGTGTCGCTTAATCGTGTGTCTCTGTATCTTAGGTACATTTCCCGGCGTTTTTTACGAACGCCGGTATAGATTAAAACTACACCGGCAGTTGAAAAACGCCACCGAAAGGGTGTCTTTGTTTTGGGTACCGTTTTCGGCCATCACCTACACCGGCGTTTTTAAAACGCCGGTGTAGACCTTTCAATTTTGCACAATGCTACCCCAGCACTTGTAAAAACACCGGGGTAGATATATATTTAAAAAAAAAAAAAACATCAACACTATTACAATCAAAACCAATTGCAAAACTAAAAGTGACCCAAATAAAGTTCATCATTGAACAGATTCTGAAAATCTTCAATCCCTAAAATATGAATGAAGCATAATAGTATAATATCATCAAATTGTAATCTCATAATGAAACATAATAATGTGATCTCATCACATTCATTACCAAAATATCATCAAATTGTAATCTCTATATGTTTATGTACATGTTTTGTTAACGGTTAACAAATATTCAACTTGGTCTTGGCATCTCACATAGAAGACTTACAATATCGGTTGGGCACGGCAATGTTTTGAATACTTGACTGGCTAGCATCTGATACTCGAAACCAATTGAAGGAGGAAATGTAATATTATTTGTAGCTACATTAATACTATCCAGAGCAGTAGGTTCCCTCGTGCATATGTGCCAAGTTCATGCTTCAATTAGATGTAACCAAAGCTACTTGCGATACATGCTTATGAACTCTGATGCACATAACCATAACCTTGATCATTTTGATGTTTTTCCATAAATGCAGGCTTGTAATTATAATCACTAAGTGATCACTCCTAGCTTAAAAGATAGTCAAGATTTTTCGGTCAACTATTTTGCATCTCAAGCATCTAGATTCTATAAGCATTGCATCAATAAGAGAAGAAGCATTGTGCCTCTAAGCAACACATAAGAAGGTTACTGAAAACTCAATACATACAATTCAGTAAAGAAAATTAACCCTACATCATCTTAACTGGACTAGAAATACAAAACAAACCTGTTATAAAGAACAAACACGCTTCATTTTCAATAACAAAAATTAATGCCTCAAAGTTGACTACAATATTATTGCACTTCCTAGCTTCTTTTGAAGCATGTTCATGTAACTTACAGTCACAATGTCTCCACAGTTAACAAAAATTATGACCATTCACAAATTATGTAACATCGATAGATGAGATTGTCCAAACACTAAACTAGAAAAAGACATAATAACTGAGAAATATAAGAAAATTTTACCTAAATATCAAAACAAATTGCAAAACTAAAAGTGACCCAAATAAAGTTCATCATTGCGATAACTGTCAATTGAAACCACAACTTAAGTTCAAACAGGATTATTTCATCACTAGTCACTCCTCTGTAAATCATAGTATGCAACTTCAGTTACATAATCCATCACATCATCACTTAAAACCAATGAGAAAGAATAATCTCATTTTCAAACCCAACCAACAAGCATGAACATTATCTTAGAAACTGATACACAACTAGACATCATGATATAATTGTATATAAAGTTTAGATTAAAAAAAATCCATCACTAGTCACTCCTCAAAAAATCAGAGTGTGCAACTTCAGATACATGATCCATCTCATCTCCAAATTCAGACAAAAAAGCAACTAGTAAAGCTGCACTAACCTGAAGCAAGAGTTTCAAATCATACAATCCAGTAACATACATTTGACGCTAACCTGAAGTAGTTTGCCTTCATTGCAAGAAAGATGAAGCTGGTTTATTAGATTAGGAAAATCATACAATCCAATAAAACAATCCAATAATATACATTGAGTATGCCCAAAAGTTTGAGATAGAAACGTAACTCATGAACAAGTGCATTGCTCATGTTCACCGTCTATTTCTCTCTATAACCTTCAAATTAATAATAATATTATATGGTTTTATGTGCTTATATTTATGTATGTAATGAATGACTTTTATCTCAT
Source organism: Hemerocallis citrina (assembly GCA_017893485.1). Lineage (NCBI taxonomy): Eukaryota > Viridiplantae > Streptophyta > Magnoliopsida > Asparagales > Asphodelaceae > Hemerocallis > Hemerocallis citrina. The sequence continues at coordinate 90,830,348 of CM030358.1, read as the reverse complement.
TTATATGCATTTGAAAAATTGAATATTATACATGTCATCAATTTCTTTAAGTTTGCAACACATTTTTTTTAAATTTTACCATGAAAATGATCTATTTCAAAACTTGTGCTATATTTTGGTTATGAGACAGGTTTGTTGGAAATAAAACTTGTCAGATATCAGCCTACTGATTCTTCTTATGGGGCAGTACCAAAAAAAGATATGAAATAAGGGTACCCTATCATAATTATCCTGTGCATAGTTATCCTGTTATTTCATTCTACTTTGTCTATGGAAACAATACTTTACAGCAAAATCAATACCTATAATAATTCTGTTCGATGAATTGAATGTAATCGTCATCTCTTAATTTGATGCAGCAACTCACTAGCAGTATTATAAAAAATTTCTTCTACTCATCATCAATGCCATTAGCTCTTAGTTACAGTTATAGAATTCCAAAAATAGTTCAATCTAAATTGTACAATTGGATGATAGAAAAAGTTGCAAATATGTACTTAAACCTATAAATTCTCATCATTGCTACAAAAATTGAAATTAAAATTAGGGTTAAAAATGATACTTTTTTGTGTTTCTAGGGTTTGGATGGCTCGTTGAATAGGGGAGCGACAAACGGCGGCGGCGAAGGAAGCGAATGGGAGACGGGCATCGCCGAAGTCTCGAAATGAGAGGGTGAGGGCGATTGGCGGCGACATCGGAACCGAGAGAGAGTGGGAGAGGGGGGGGCGACGGGGGGCGACGATGCGAGTGAGAGAGGGAGAGAGGGTTGGGGAGACTTGCAGTGACTTCGGGAGTGAGAGAGGTTGAGAGAGTGGACGACGGACGACGACGGAGCGCAAGGACGAAGACGGAGGGCAAAGCGATGGCGGCCAAGGCAGAAGCGGGAGAGCGCGGGAGAGAGGAAAAAAAATTGGGATTTTTTTTTTGGGGATCGAAGGAGGAAATGCTATAGGGTTTGGATTTGGGGGAAACTTATTCTAAACCCTATACCGGCGTTTTAACTAAAAAACGCTGGTGAAAGTTGTACATACCTCGGCGTTGTTATAAAATGCTGGTGTAGATAGCTAAACTTTTCGGATCTCGTTCTAATCCAAACCTACCCCGACGCTACTAATAAAACGCCGGGGTAGTCCAAAAATGTTGTAGTGCTTGCAATAACCCAAAAGTGATAAATAACCTCCGACTATGCTCTCCGCCAAGCAGTGGAGCCCGGAGCTAAGACAACGACTGGTCAATAGTTCCCATAACCTGTTGCACCATCCTCTGTAGGGAACAAAGGTTCCTTACGCGCTTTCTTTCTAGCACCTGGAATGAAAATCCAAGAAGCAGTGAGTGAGAAGATTTTGTGAATCAATTGTATGAAGTTACAAGATTGATTTCTAAAACACAAATCATTTCTGTCGAGTCAAATGACCCATACAGAAGCAGCAACTAAAAAATCCCAATCCCTAAGTCTCTCCCGACCCACCACACGATCTCCAAATTGTCCCCATAAATCAGAAACGCGTCGGGGATAACTATCGATGCCGAAACCCAAAAGAAGGAACTCCCAAATTCGTTTACTATATACACAGTCAAGAAAGAGATGATTGATGGTTTCAAGAAAATTTCCACATCTGGGACACGATGTCTCTACGATCAATCTCTTATTAGCAAGATTCTCCCGAGTCAAGATCGCTTCTTTGAGAACCAACCACAAGAATGCCTGGACCTTGTGTGGAGTGCTCGTATTCCAAATAACTTTGTTCTCAGCGCTTCTCATTCCCCCATCACAGAGGGAAATATACAAAGAATTGACCGAGAAAAGTCCATTGGTAGCTAGACGCCACCTTTGCAGATCCTGACAGTTCAAATCGATACACGCACTATCCTCTAAAAATGTGTATAAAGGGCAACAACTGATATCGTGGTTATCCACACTAAAGGGAGACAATCTAATGTGCCAAGAAGACCTGACCCAATAGTCCGCGACCAAGGCATACTTCTTGAGGGCAGCCTCAAATAGCTCGGGAAAAATTGATGCCAATGTGTTGGGGCCTATCCAAACATCAAGCCAAAAATATTGGTGTTTTCTCCATTCCCCACCCTACTAGGCGAGTGGTAATGGAATAACTCACCCACTTTGTCTATCCCTTTCCAAACTGGGGAAATACATCTACGGTGTTGTCCCCCCCAAACTTGAAACGTCTCCTTCTCTGATAGCTCGCCCAACCTTGAGAAGTGGAGCATCTCGAATGGATTTTCCACCACCATTTAAATAATAAGGCACGGTTCATCTCTCTAAGATTGAGGATCCCCAACCCTCCAAACTCTTTTCTTCTGCAAACAATGCTCCATTTTACTAAGGGTGGGCCTCTCCCCTCCTCGGAACTACCCTTCCATAAAAAGTCTCTACGGATTTTTTCAATCTTATTGATAACCCATGTAGGGAATTCATAGATCGATATCCAGTAGATAGGAAGATTTGATAAAACATCATTAATGAGAGTGATTCTGCCCCCAAACGAGAGATGTTTCTTCTTCCATCCAGGAAGACGTTTCTCAATTCTCTCAATGAGTACGTTTCAATCACTTCGTTTGAGTTTACCTGGTCGCAAAGGAACTCTCAAATATTTAATAGGAAACTTTCCCACTTTACAATCCAGAACATTTCCCAAAAGCGCTAGAGAGATCTCATCGCATCTACCCAGACCTATGAGATTGCTCTTCTCAAAATTAACCCTCAACCCACACCAAGCCTCATAGAATAGTAAGATGCCCTTGAAAATGAGGACCTCATTAATCACGTTCCTTCTAAAAAGGAGTGTGTCACCAGCATATTGAAGGATGGGAATGCCACGGATTCCATCCAAATAACCAAGACCTCGAAGGAGGTCCTGATTAGAATAATGTTGAATCATTCCTGAGAGGACATCAGCAACCAGAGTGAACAGAAGCGGTGATAAAGGATCTCCCTATCTGAGGCCTCTTTTGCACATGATAATGTTACTAGGGAAACCATTGATCAACACAGATGATTTACCATCCCTGATGCACAAGTCAACCCATCCTATCCATCTAGGGCCGAACCCTCTAGTTTGTAGGACCTCTATAACACTATCCCATTCCACAGTGTCATAAGCCTTTTCGAAGTCAAGTTTAAGTAAGAAACCCTCTTCTCTATCTCCACCACTTTGGAAAATGGTCTCGTGTGCTATTGCAATTCTATCTAAGATGTCTCTCCCATGAATGAATCCACTTTGGGCTTGGTGAATAATAGTGTTAAGCCATGGATTCAGTCTATTGACCAAAACATTAGTGATGATTTTGAAGGAGGAATTCAGAAGGCTAATTGGTCTAAAATTACCCACCTCTTTAATATCCTCTGTTTTGGGAATTAAAACAATAGACACATAGTTGAGATGCTCGATCTGTACACAATTCTCAAACAACTCCTCAAAGATGCTAACCAAATCTCCTTTGATAATATCCCAAAAGGCTGTGTAAAAAAAGATTGGGAACCCGTCTGGACCAGGCACTTTGTCCTGACCTAAGTCTTTAATAGCACTATGAATCTCACTCATCTCAAAGGGTTTTTCAAGAGCTTCCAAACCCGAGATATGCGGTCGGGACAAAAAGGCCTCATCAAGAGAGCAAAGGGGATCCCTAAAACATCCTAAAAGCCGACGGAAGTGATTCTCAATATGGGTGGCCACCGAGTGATGGTCCGTTACCCACCTATCCTCAATATTGAGGCCAGAAATGAAGTTGTATCTTCTCCGACCATTGGCTATCTTATAAAAGTATGACGTGTTAGCATCCCCCTTTAATAGACATTGGTCACATGACCTTTGCCTCCAATAATCATCTTCTTTTTGGAAGATGATTTCCAGAGCTTCTCTCAACTTATGAAGGTCGGTAAGTTCCTCCCTATCACGGCATCTCTCCTCCTCAAACAGTTCTAGATCATGAATATGATCAATAATGCGCTCCTTCTCACCTTTGACTCGTCTTCTCTCATCTACTGCCCATCGTTTAAGCGAACTTCTAAGTCTACGGATCTTGAAGTTCCAAGTAGACACAGCATCCCATCGAATTCCCATCCTCCTCTCTACAGGAGCCTCCCAAGAATTAGAAATAATGGATCGGATGTCATGCCCCGCTTCCTAAAAATATGGAATACGAGCATGTAACATTGGCCCAGCGAATGATTTTCATCATCCATAAACTATTCAGGAATCTTTACAAAATTTCACAAAGTAATCAGAGTCGGAAGCAAGAGAATCAACCATACATTCATAATTGAATCAATATACCAACAGAATTTACTTGAAACAAATTGTGTTAATCGCAAATAAATCAGATCTGAACAAGTCAAAAATCCTGGATCATACTGCCCAAACACAAAGAATGCAAATAACAGATACATTGTTCAAAATGAGCAACAGAAAATAAATGAAGATAGCAAAAGCTCCAGCTAACTAGAACTTTAGATCACATACTCCATCGGGCAGCTGATTACCAAATCTGCAATTAATAATTGCAGGAGAAGAAAAGAGAAAACAAGTACTCGTTAATTGTAAGTTACAACCACTTATAATGTAGGATACAAGTACATGGGAAAGATAAACAAATAGCATGGGATAGGAATGATAAGAAAATATAACAACTAGCATGGCTAGATAAACAAATGTAAGTAGTATGTAATAAGTGTCGAGTGAATAAGTATCATGTAATATTCGATACAATAGGAACAATGATGAACAATATGCAATATCGATGATGTGTTAATCCTTAAGTCTATTATTCATTTTAATCCTAACTAATGCATGTACTAATGTATCCCATGTGTGTCGTACCACAGTTTCGATGCATACAATCAATTCCGTTTAGACTATAGTGCTAAATTCTATAGTTCATGTACTAAGTATGATGACGATAACGGTAATAACACTGGACATGTGTAATTTATGACACGATGCCGATAACGGTAAAAATACTGGACATGTGTAATTTCTTACACGATGCCGATAACGGTAAAAACACTGGCCATCATTCGAGTACAGTCCCCATATCATCAACTACTCTAGTCAATCCCTTAAACCCCAACTTGTTTACTTTTATTATGGTTATCAAACAGGCATGAATGTGTATAAAATAGTGTCAAACTAATATGATACAATCAGTATTATGTTTTGGGAAACAAATAAATATGTATAGATGATATACGGTCACATAAACGAGTAAAACAGTGTATATTCATATTCAGGACAGCATGACAGTATAGTACTAAAACAGTGATTCCCGTCACTACAGAAATTCAAATCTGAATCCGTCAAAGAATCTGGAAAATAGACTTCCACACAAATCCAGCGATTATATATAAGCCATATAGTACTTCACAAAATCATAACTCAAAACCAATTTGAATCCAGAAAACACGTTCAACCAGAAATCAGTAAAGCGTATTCAAAGTCAGAAAAACACCATTAAAACTCCTCAAATAAATCCAGGAAAAATCTAGGGTAATCCCCTATATGTCTAGCATCAAAATATAAAGTTTCATAATATTCCAGTAAAATTAGTTCAGTCAACAAAAATCAGAAAACATCAAGAAACGATAGTTTGGCAAATCTGGAATTCCCAACACTGCTGTACGAAAACTGTGATATATCGTAAACCGTGAAACGAAATCCAAATCCGCCAAAGGAAGATGAAAATAGACAAAATAAGCTAACTTTCATATTTCACAAATATTTTTCATACAGTAAAAGAAATTAGGGTGAAAATACAATTCCTTACAGAACGGCTAGCAAAATACAGCAAGTATAGCTTTCATAAATAAGTATGAAACGGCATATAAAACTCATCAATAAAATCCACCAAAATTCTGGGTAATCCCTAGATAGATATAGAATTATTGTGCAAAGTTTCAAATCGAAATAATATATTTAGGACTAGTATCAAAATAGTTTAATCATCAAAATCATCAAGAAACGAAATCTGAAAATAGAATATACCTCTGTAGTAAAATAGCCATAACTCACTCTTACGAAAACGAAATCGATCAAAGTCAGAGGGATTGGAAAGAAGACAGATTTCTATACAATTCTTGTCAAATACAAAAATTAAGAATTCTGACCTTAATATGGTCTAAAATACAAATCAAACCTGATCAACGACATACAGATTTTCCTTTAACAACAAAACCAACATAACTCATATGAAACTCGTTCCAATCACAATCAAACATTGTATAGAGTCTACTAAGTGTCCAAACATCATGATATAGGGTACATAACATATTTACAACCATCATATCACATGGATCTCATCAAACACATAATTTCACCTAATTATCTCACATATATGAATAGATCAAGAACGGTCAAACCTAGCTGTTTTCATGTCGATTTTGTATCGTGAGGCAACTATGGTCAAATAGCACAATAGAGACAAACCCATCAAAAATAACACACACACGAGTTGTTTCTAGAACCCAACTACACTATAAACGGTATTTTTGACTTGTATCATACAAAGGAATTGGAGTACAAGTTGCTTTCCTGAGAGACGACGACGGAACGAAGCAAAGAGCATGAATAACGGGAACAGATTTCCAGACACGAACACAACGAACGGATCACGAACCAATTTTGAACACAAACCAACGAACGGATCACGATGACGATCAAGATCAACATGATCAAACAACGATCAGGCGGATCGGCACGGATGAGATCAAGATCAACAAGATTAAACGGTCCAGATCAAGGTGATGATGAAGTTGATGATGACTACGACCGAACAGCCAAGATCACCCCGATGGTGACGATCAAGATGATGATGATCAAAGGAGAACGGACGGCCTACATCCAAGGCCATGATCAAGACCAAGAGAACATGATCATCAAGATGATTAAGAAGATCAGACGATCGAGATTCAACATGATCAAAAACCCACTTGATCAAACAAACCAACAACCCACCAATGGTACACCCACTAGCTCCAACGGCGACGGCGGTCAGGGGACACGGTGGCAGCCAAGAGACGGCACACAGGGCAGCACCGGCGAGGGCGGCGCAACACAACGATGTTGCTGCTGTCGCTGAGGCTGCTGACGATCGGCGCAACGGCAAAACAGGACGACGATAGCAGGCACCGTAGGGAACCAGGGCTGGGGCTGTCGCGGTTGTAGGGCGGAGTAGGGGGCGACCATGGCGGTAGCGACGGGGAGGCACGGGAGACAGAGGGTCTGCTGGCACGTCGAGGTGGGGTCGTTGAGGTCACAACGGCAGAGCACTGGGGGGTGCACAGGTTAACTGAGGTCGGGGAGAGATAGAGATGGGGAGAGGGAGAAGGCACAGGAAAGATGAAGAGGCGGCTAGGGGGGAGATGAATAGCCGGTGAATGCAGTGGATGGGTTTAAATAGGGAGGGGGAAAATATTAGGGTTAGGGGAAAGGATGAACGAGTAGGATTGGTATTAACAGGTTTGGGTTGAAATGGTTAATGGGTATAGGGGTGTTAATGGGTCACGGGTGAATATGGGTTATTGGGTAGGGTAGTTGTTATTGGGTTTCCGATTAAAGTAATGGGTTTAAAAATACATTAAGAAAATTATAGGGTTTTAGAATAAAATAACAAATAAAATATACAATTTAGGATTTTATAGAAATATCAATAATAATAATAAAAACAATAACCATAACAATAATAATAATAGCAGTATTAAAAATAACAGTAATAATAATAATACTGACAATAATAAGAAAAATGATAAAAATAATAATAGTACTAATAATAACAGTAGTAGTAATAATAATAGAGATCAAAGTAACCATATCAAATTAAGATTTGTATTACAATGTAAAATTCATAGAAAATAGTCACAATAAAATTATTGATTGAAAAATTAGATTTTAATAGAAGAGTCAAGAATACATCTTGACAAAAGAATTTGAAAACCGAAAAAAAATAATTTGCGGAAATTTTAAAGTACAAAAAATACATTTTTTGGAAAAACAGGGATTACATCGGAGGTTATCGTTACGAAGCCAGGCTTTTTCGAAACGAAAAGTCCTAGCCCTTCTATGAGGCTCTCCGCCTGAGGAGAGAATTATCGGTACATGATCAGATGTACTCCGAAGGGCAGATCTAGATGAGGCAAGAGGAAAGTGTAATTCTCATTCCTCAGTCACAGAAATGCGGTCTAATTTAGTAAGAATGAGTCTATCTTGCATATTAGACCAAGTGAATTTACGATTGGAAAAATGAATTTCCCTCAACTCTAACTGATTGCCATCCAGGTTAAAGTTGGATCTCTCAGTCTGAGTACTCCCCTGACCTAGGTGTTCGTCAACATACTGTGTAATATTAAAGTCCCCCCCAATAATCCACGCGTCTATCCACCTATTGCGGATAGCATACAGTTCCTCCCAAAATTGGGCCCGATCACCAGCCCCATTGGGACCATAGACCATAGTAAAGATATGAAAAAATTCCTCACTCTTAGATCTAAGTTTGACAGACACAGAAAAATTGCCAATCCAGAACTCAAGGCATTGAAAGAGATCTGCATCATAACCTACACTGATGCCCCCTGACTGACCAGAGGAAGGCTTGGAGAACAAATGTGTAATACCCTGATTTTTCAATTAATGAAAAATTATTTATTTTGCACGTAGTGTGCACGTGCAATATTTTGTTTGGATTATTTTATCATGATGTGTATATTTAAATATATTTTCTCAAATTATTTTAGTACAAAAAGCCTTTCTTTAAAGCCTTATTTTAATTTAATGAAAAGCCCTTTTCTTAAAAAGCCCAAATGTATTTTATTTTATTTATTTTAATAAACTATTTTGGCCCAAAAATAAAGCCCATGAATAAATCTATTTTTAATTAAACTTGTCATGTAGAAGACTAATTTATCATTATTTTATTTTTGTACAAATTAAAATGTACAAATTTGGCCTAGTTGCATGCACGTGCACTACACGTACACGTGCAATGCACACTCTCTATTGGTGGCCGAGATTCATTCTTTTTGGAGGGATTTTTGATTTTGGGTATGGTGATCATGGGGGTAGTTTCATGGAAGTGGGTAGTTCTTCTAACTCCTACTTTGATCTAGGCCCTTCATTCTACAACCAACCACTCAATCTTGGCCCTCCATCTCACTCATTTCCTAGTATAAATACCCCCCCCCCCCCCCTCTCATGGCTAATTTTCATATGCAAAGTATATTTCCAAGTTGTAGTATTGTAATAGTGTGAGTTATAAAAGATAAGAGAGTTGTGTGGGTTTTTGGTTGCTTGGAGTGGCCGGCATCACAAAGGAGGAGAAGCATTCGGTTTGGGCTAAAGGAAGCATTCAGCTTTGGCTAGGAGGCTTGGAGTTTGTGCACTCTTTTGGCTAGGAGGTGGTGCTTTCATCTACAAGGACTTGGTTGCTTTGTTTGTGTTTTCTCTCCATTTAAGGTGGGTAAACATTTCATATTTCTAATATAGATCCATGCTAAGTTTCAACCATCAAAGATGCATGAAAAATATTAATAAGAGCCCACTTGAATTGAGTAGTTAGTATGTGAATTGATTGAAATGTGGTGATTAATTTATATGGCTCTAGTGTTAAAATTAAATTGTGTGTAGATTGCTCCATGTTTATTAGTATGAAGTTATGATGGTGATTAAATTTATTTAAGAATGTTGTTAGTATGATTTGAAACATAATGTATGAATAAGAATGCATGTTAATTGTGAAATTGAAACATGGAATTTATTAAGAAAGAGTACATCTTATTTTGAAGAAAAATGAAATACTTGTATGTTTGAGATGTGATTTGTACAATCGATAAGTGAGTATACTTCATTATGACATAGGTTGATTAATGAAAGTACTACTCATAAAATTAGTAGTTGAATTGTGATGAATGGACCTTTATGTTGATATAGATGTGGACTATTATAAACATATGTATCGGTTGAATTAAGAACTAATATCAGTAAATTATCACCATGAAATCATTGAAGAAAAAGACTAGTAGATCAATTATTTGGCAATGTCGAAAATACAATATATTGTAGTTTAATAAATAACTCTTGGATTTGTGTGTGAAAAATATATTTCATTAGTATCAAAAAATTATTTTTCCTTACTGGTATGAACTTTATATGAATGGGGATTAATCTGGAAGTTTTTAGGAATTTTTACCAAAGCAATAAGAAACTATGGTTATTTGAATATCGAGTTGTTTTTAAAGCAGTACGAATATAATACATATGGATTTTTATTTGGGTTTGTGACAACCCGAGCCAGTGGCTCAAGCGGTCTTGGACTGCGGTTTGCTTCTCTGGTTTGCACAGTTCGAATCCCAGTATCAACACTTCTTTTGTTTAAATTCTCTAAAAACCAGTAAACAGCGAACCAAGAGTATATATAACCCCCAGTAGCTTTTATACTGTGTTCGGCGACCGGCCTAGCGGTCTGGGCTCTGTGCTGCGTCGGTGCTGTGCCTGGTTCGATTCTTGGGATCGGCATATATGGAAAAATATTTTTTTGGGGAGTTTTTGAAGTCCAAAAATTATGAAATAAATATGGTAATTCTCATAAAAATACAAGGAATTTTATAAGAGTGATTTGGGTATTATTTGAATGAAATACAATAGGGTTTGTGGACAAAAGGCATAATTAGAGCTTTGGTTATAAGATACATACTTATGGAATTTATAACTTATAAAGATTAAGTGAAATAGGCTATTATAAAGAAATTGGCAAAAGTACTTTGTTGTGTGACATGATATGATTTATTCTCACTTGTGAATATTGTGCAAAATATGAAGTATGAATGATTATTAGTGATATTATGAAGTGCATGAGTTCATGTATGATTATGGAACTTAGAAACCATGTTGATGAAAGAAAAAGAAATTGTTGGCTATAAATATGAACTTTATGAGTTAAAAGTATTCATTATGGACTTGTGAACAAAGTGTAATCATGAATTGAAAGAGAATATACATATGAGTATGAAAACTCGACATGGAAATTGTTATGAGTTGAAGATTGTGAAATGAAATTTGAAATAGAGTAGCTAAGTCTCCCCGGCATTGAGAAAATGAATTGAGATGAAATTAGACCAAGGTTGGTCGTGATGAAACAAATGAATAAGTCCGGTTGATGGAGAGGCTAACTCTAGAGATTATTTTGTTCATGATTTTTAAATAAAACTAAGGACTAGTACATAGTAAAGAGGTGATGAAAGTAGAAGAAAAACACGGGTATGGGGGCCAACGGATTTGCGGCGAGAGGGTATTCACAGGTCCTTCATGATGCGTCGTGATAAGGCGTGGATACGGCTCCCGAGTACCGTCCCGGTGGCGACGCTCGTGGGATGTTCGAGTGGCTATGGGTGGTGCCATTGTTCCATGGCGGAGGCTGAATTGTCCATAGGTTGCCTGCTCGATGCGTCGTGTCAGTGCGTGGGATTCCCCTCCAGGCTGCCTTGGACATGGGCTCATAGATCGTAGGACATCTAGGACACTACCGTAGTTACAGTAGTAGACTAAGACATAACGGGGGATTGAACCCTATCAAGATGAAGAACGAATAAGGGCTTGCCCTCGGACCTATGTAGTATGGGATGCATAGAATCCGAACAAGTGCGCATTAGTGTCATGTAACATAATTAACTGCATTAAGGACTAAGTGCACAACCACAACACGACATCAATAGGGTAGCCCCTTTAGTTTGAATTGTGACAAGTTTGTGTTTGCTGAATATGAAAGGTTAAGTTATACTATTTCCGGCATAGAGAGGATGGCCGTGTATAATGTTCGTCGGTTGAATAAACTGACGTACCCACAGTCTGATATGCAGGTAAATGTTATGCTAAAGATTAAAGAGGATGCTTAAAGATTATATCATGCTGTTGTACTTTTATTCGATTATTGCAAATTTTACTTCCGCTGTGCAAAAGAAAGATGTAATTATGATGTAAACTCTGATGTATGATGAAAAGTTTTAATTTCCCTGTAAAAGTGTACTAAAGAAAGTGAAAAGATCCTGTAGAACATCTCGAATTCAGTGTATTTGGGATTCGAGGCGTTACAGATTGGTATCAGAGCCACGCTTTCTACACTTTCACACTTGTACAAATTTATAGGGAACGACACCCTAGAAGTGGACATTAGAGTGTGTGTTTGAGTCTAGAGATTTAAATGTAAGTGACTTACATTTGTGTTGCTCTAAGATTTATGCTTCTTCCTATCTATTTCTAAGATGGCTGATCACTTCGACCCTGCTGGAGGCGACGACTGGCATATCATTGAGGAAGAGTACCATCCTGGACAGGCTGATTCCGAGGACGAGTACTACCCTGGGCAAGCTGATTCTGACGGTGAAGAATGGCCTGAATCCCGAGAGATCACCCCACCTCCGGATTCATCTGATGATTCTTCTTCTGACGAAGAAGAAGTACCAGTTCCAAGTGGTCTTGTGACTTCTCTTCAGAGGCAAGTGGAAACCCTGAAGGAGAGAGTTGGATTGTTGGAGGCTCAGCTGGAGAAGTGGAAGGCCGACTATTCTGTTCTTAGCCATCGGATTTGGGAACTTGAGAAGAAAAAGAACCTAACTGATGTGCTGAAGGATGAGGTTGACGAACTGCGGGAAGAACTTCGAGCAGCGAGGAGGACCCGTAGGAGTTAGAGTGTTGTAGCTTCTATTTCTTTCCGTTCTGATGTCAAAAATGTTTTTTAAATTCGAATGTATAAACTTTTGGAATTCAATGAAATGGAAATATTGACTTGAAAGTTCATGTCTTATACTTCGAATTTAATGGACCTTTTACATCAGAATATGGAATGAAAGCTGTCGTATTGTTTGATACTGGATCCTCTCATACATTTGTGTCTCCAAAGTTTGCTAAAGTGTTGGGAGTTGAACCGAAGATTTTCCCAGGCAAGATCTTAGCAGTAGCTACTCCGTCAGGGGAAACTTTAACCACTGATCGGTATTACGCTGATTGCGAGATTGTGATTGGGGATAGAATCTTTGGCATTGATCTGATCGAGCTGACTATCTTGGGAGTCGATGTTATCATTGGCATTGATTGGATGTCGGTGTACAGTGCAAGCATCGAGTGTAAGACCAAGACAGTGACAGTGAAGGCTCCAGGTGGACCTGAAGTCACGTTCCAAGGGAAGCAGAAGTGTTCTAAGCTGGTGGCAACTATCCGCAAGGAAGAGACTCCTGTGGAAGTGCAAGGGATTCCTGTGGTTCGGGACTATCCGACTGTGTTCTTGGAAGATTTTCCTGGGTTACCTCCGCATCGTGATGTAGAGTTCAGCATCACTGTTCAACCGGGAAGTGCACCCATTTCTAAGGCACCTTATAGGATGGCTCCAGTGGAACAGGATGAGGTGAAACGGCAGATTGAGGAACTGTTGGGAAAAGGCTTTATTCAACCTAGTGCGTCACCTTGGGGAGCACCAGTGCTTTTGGTAAAGAAGAAGGATGGATCGATGAGGATGTGTATCGATTACCGGGAGCTGAATAAGGTCACTGTTCAGAATAAGTATCTGATTCCTCGAATTGATGACTTGTTCGATTGTCTACAAGGAGCAGCTGTATTCTCCAAAATAGATCTTCGATCAGGTTACCACCAGGTTCGAGTGAAAGCTGAAGATGTGCATAAAACTGCATTTAGAACTCGGCATGGGCATTACGAATTCTTAGTTATGCCATTCGGAGTGACGAATGCACCCGCAATCTTCATGGACTTGATGAACAGAGTTCTGAGGCCGTTTATTGATTCTTTCGTCGTGGTGTTTATCGACGATATCCTCGTGTACTCCAAGTCTGAGGAGGAGCACACTGAGAATCTGGCAGCAGTTTTGCAGAAGTTGGAAGAGCAGCAGTTGTATGCCAAGTTATCCAAGTGTGATTTCTGGAAATCTGAAGTGGCATTCCTAGGTCACATCCTTTCTAAGGAGGGAGTGGCAACTGACCCTCAGAAGATAGAGGCAGTGAGAGATTGGGCTAGGCCTACTACAGTGAAGGAAGTCAGGAGTTTCCTTGGGATGACTGGGTATTATCGGAGATTCATTCAAGGTTATGCTCAGATAGCTGTACCGCTTACTGGACTGACCAAGAAGAATGTGAGCTTCAAGTGGACTGAGCAATGTGAGGCGAGTTTTCAGGAGTTGAAAGATAGACTGACTACTGCACCTATCTTGGCTTTGCCTAGAGCTGGTGTTGAGTATGATGTTTATAGCGATGCTTCACATCGGGGGCTTGGTTGTGTCTTAATGCAAGAGGGAAGAGTAATCGCTTATGGGTCTAGGTAACTACGACCGCATGAGAAAAATTACCTGACTCATGATCTGGAGTTGGCTGCGATTATCTTTGCTCTGAAGCAATGGAGGCACCACGTGTACGGTGAGAAGTTGAATATGTACACGGACCACAAGAGCTTGAAGTATATATATCAGCAGAGGGATCTCAATCTGAGGCAGCGGAGATGGTTGGAAGTGCTTGAGGACATGCGACCTGAGATCAAGTATCATCCTGGAAAGGCTAATGTTGTTGCTGATGCACTTAGTCGCAAGAGCAGTTTGGCCAGTTTGATTACAACTCAGAGGCACCTGATTGAGGAGTTGGATCGAGCAGGTATTGAGGTTGTCTTGCAAGGATTGGGAGCATCTTTGGCTCAGTTGAGGCTTCATCCTACTCTGAATGCAAGGATCATTGCAAGTCAGGAAGTTGATGCTGATATTTTGGAGATGAAGGAGCAGGTCAGTGCTGGCAGGTTGCCCGGTTTTCAGACCAGGGATGGAGTGCTGTGGTTCGGAGATAGACTGTGCGTTCCAAATCAGGCGGACCTGAAAGAGAGTATTCTTCAGGAGGCGCATGCTACTCTTTTGTCGGTACATCCTGGGAGTACTAAGATGTACAAGGACATCAAGCAGCATTTCTGGTGGTCAGGTTTGAAGCGGGATGTGGCTGAATTTGTCGCGAAGTGTGAGGTTTGTCAGCAAGTCAAGGCCGAAAATCAGAGACCCGGAGGTCTATTACAGCCGTTACCTATTCCGAAATGGAAGTGGGATAACATCAGTATGGATTTCATTATGGGATTGCCTAAGAGTTCTAAAGGCAATGATGCGATTTGGGTCATAGTCGATCGACTTACCAAATCCGCTCACTTTTTGGCGATGAAACTCACTGCTTCGATGGACAAGTTAGCTGAGATGTATGTTGGTGAGATTGTCCGACTTCATGGCGTTCCTTCAACTATTGTGTCTGATCGAGATGCGCGGTTTACTTCGCATTTCTGGAGGAGTCTTCAGACAGCTTTGGGTACCAAGACAGATTTCAGCACTGCTTTTCATCCGCAAACCGATGGGCAGACCGAGAGAGTCAACCGTATTCTTGAGGATATGCTACGGTGTTGTATACTAGACTTTGGAGGCAGTTGGGAAAGGCATTTACCCTTGGTGGAGTTTGCCTACAACAACAGTTTTCAGGCTAGCATCGGGATGGCGCCGTACGAAGCTTTGTATGGCAGGAAGTGCAGGACTCCTGTTTGTTGGTATGAAGTAAGGGAGCGTCAGTTGTTTGGTCCTGAGCTTGTGCAGCTAACTTCTGAGAAGATTGATCTGATCAGAAAAAGGTTGGTGGAAGCTCAGAGCAGGCAGAAAAGCTATGCAGACAACCGGAGAAGGGACCTTGAGTTTAAGGTTGGTGACTTCGTCTGTCTGAAGGTATCGCCCAGCAAAGGTGTGGTTCGTTTTGGCAAAGGCGGGAAGTTAGCCCCGAGGTTTATAGGCCCGTATAAGATATTGAAAAGGATCGGGAAAACTGCTTACCGGCTTGAATTACCGGAAGAGTTGTCTCAGGTGCACAATGTCATTCATGTGTCTATGCTGAGAGGTTATATTCCAGACCCGAGTCATCATTTGCCTGAAGTGCCGGAAGGTTTGCAGTTAGACCTGAATTACATCGAGTCTCCTGTTGAGATTGTTGATCGTCGAGAGAAAGTCTTGAGGAATAAGACGATACCGATGGTCAAGGTAGTCTGGAGAAACCACTTGGTTGAAGAGGCTACTTGGGAATCTGAGGAGAGGATGTTGAAGGACTATCCTGAGCTTTTTGCTTGATTGTATTTTTGTATCTTCTGTTCTTGTTGTGTGTGTTGTATTTTGTTTTTCTCGCTCTTGATTGTAGTTCCGGGGACGGAACTATTCTAAGGAGGGAGTGCTGTAATACCCTGATTTTTCAATTAATGAAAAATTATTTATTTTGCACGTAGTGTGCACGTGCAATATTTTGTTTGGATTATTTTATCATGATGTGTATATTTAAATATATTTTCTCAAATTATTTCAGTACAAAAAGGCTTTCTTTAAAGCCTTATTTTAATTTAATGAAAAGCCCTTTTCTTAAAAAGCCCAAATGTATTTTATTTTATTTATTTTAATAAACTATTTTGGCCCAAAAATAAAGCCCATGAATAAATCTATTTTTAATTAAACTTGTCATGTAGAAGACTAATTTATCATTATTTTATTTTTGTACAAATTAAAATGTACAAATTTGGCCTAGTTGCATGCACGTGCACTACACGTACACGTGCAATGCACACTCTCTATTGGTGGCCGGGATTCATTCTTTTTGGAGGGATTTTTGATTTTGGGTATGGTGATCATGGGGGTAGTTTCATGGAAGTGGGTAGTTCTTCTAACTCCTACTTTGATCTAGGCCCTTCATTCTACAACCAACCACTCAATCTTGGCCCTCCATCTCACTCATTTCCTAGTATAAATACCCCCCCCCCCCCCCCTCTCATGGCTAATTTTCATATGCAAAGTATATTTCCAAGTTGTAGTATTGTAATAGTGTGAGTTATAAAAGATAAGAGAGTTGTGTGGGTTTTTGGTTGCTTGGAGTGGCCGGCATCACAAAGGAGGAGAAGCATTCGGTTTGGGCTAAAGGAAGCATTCAGCTTTGGCTAGGAGGCTTGGAGTTTGTGCACTCTTTTGGCTAGGAGGTGGTGCTTTCATCTACAAGGACTTGGTTGCTTTGTTTGTGTTTTCTCTCCATTTAAGGTGGGTAAACATTT
The DNA here is from genome assembly GCA_017893485.1 of Hemerocallis citrina. Classification (NCBI taxonomy): domain Eukaryota; kingdom Viridiplantae; phylum Streptophyta; class Magnoliopsida; order Asparagales; family Asphodelaceae; genus Hemerocallis; species Hemerocallis citrina. The sequence goes on along the minus strand of CM030358.1, from coordinate 90,813,249 downwards.
CATATTTCTAATATAGATCCATGCTAAGTTTCAACCATCAAAGATGCATGAAAAATATTAATAGGAGCCCACTTGAATTGAGTAGTTAGTATGTGAATTGATTGAAATGTGGTGATTAATTTATATGGCTCTAGTGTTAAAATTAAATTGTGTGTAGATTGCTCCATGTTTATTAGTATGAAGTTATGATGGTGATTAAATTTATTTAAGAATGTTGTTAGTATGATTTGAAACATAATGTATGAATAAGAATGCATGTTAATTGTGAAATTGAAACATGGAATTTATTAAGAAAGAGTACATCTTATTTTGAAGAAAAATGAAATACTTGTATGTTTGAGATGTGATTTGTACAATCGATAAGTGAGTATACTTCATTATGACATAGGTTGATTAATGAAAGTACTACTCATAAAATTAGTAGTTGAATTGTGATGAATGGACCTTTATGTTGATATAGATGTGGACTATTATAAACATATGTATCGGTTGAATTAAGAACTAATATCAGTAAATTATCACCATGAAATCATTGAAGAAAAAGACTAGTAGATCAATTATTTGGCAATGTCGAAAATACAATATATTGTAGTTTAATAAATAACTCTTGGATTTGTGTGTGAAAAATACATTTCATTAGTATCAAAAAATTATTTTTCCTTACTGGTATGAACTTTATATGAATGGGGATTAATCTGGAAGTTTTTAGGAATTTTTACCAAAGCAATAAGAAACTATGGTTATTTGAATATCGAGTTGTTTTTAAAGCAGTACGAATATAATACATATGGATTTTTATTTGGGTTTGTGACAACCCGAGCCAGTGGCTCAGGCGGTCTTGGACTGCGGTTTGCTTCTCTGGTTTGCACAGTTCGAATCCCAGTATCAACACTTCTTTTGTTTAAATTCTCTAAAAACCAGTAAACAGCGAACCAAGAGTATATATAACCCCCAGTAGCTTTTATACTGTGTTCGGCGACCGGCCTAGCGGTCTGGGCACTGTGCTGCGTCGGTGCTGTGCCTGGTTCGATTCTTGGGATCGGCATATATGGAAAAATATTTTTTTGGGGAGTTTTTGAAGTCCAAAAATTATGAAATAAATATGGTAATTCTCATAAAAATACAAGGAATTTTATAAGAGTGATTTGGGTATTATTTGAATGAAATACAATAGGGTTTGTGGACAAAAGGCATAATTAGAGCTTTGGTTATAAGATACATACTTATGGAATTTATAACTTATAAAGATTAAGTGAAATAGGCTATTATAAAGAAATTGGCAAAAGTACTTTGTTGTGTGACATGATATGATTTATTCTCACTTGTGAATATTGTGCAAAATATGAAGTATGAATGTTTATTAGTGATATTATGAAGTGCATGAGTTCATGTATGATTATGGAACTTAGAAACCATGTTGATGAAAGAAAAAGAAATTGTTGGCTATAAATATGAACTTTATGAGTTAAAAGTATTCATTATGGACTTGTGAACAAAGTGTAATCATGAATTGAAAGAGAATATACATATGAGTATGAAAACTCGACATGGAAATTGTTATGAGTTGAAGATTGTGAAATGAAATTTGAAATAGAGTAGCTAAGTCTCCCCGGCATTGAGAAAATGAATTGAGATGAAATTAGACCAAGGTTGGTCGTGATGAAACAAATGAATAAGTCCGGTTGATGGAGAGGCTAACTCTAGAGATTATTTTGTTCATGATTTTTAAATAAAACTAAGGACTAGTACATAGTGAAGAGGTGATGAAAGTAGAAGAAAAACACGGGTATGGGGGCCAACGGATTTGCGGCGAGAGGGTATTCACAGGTCCTTCACGATGCGTCGTGATAAGGCGTGGATACGGCTCCCGAGTACCGTCCCGGTGGCGACGCTCGTGGGATGTTCGAGTGGCTATGGGTGGTGCCATTGTTCCATAGCGGAGGCTGAATTGTCCATAGGTTGCCTGCTCGATGCGTCGTGTCAGTGCGTGGGATTCCCCTCCAGGCTGCCTGGACATGGGCTCATAGATCGTAGGACATCTAGGACACTACCGTAGTTACAGTAGTAGACTAAGACATAACGGGGGATTGAACCCTATCAAGATGAAGAACGAATAAGGGCTTGCCCTCGGACCTAAGTAGTATGGGATGCATAGAATCCGAACAAGTGCGCATTAGTGTCATGTAACATAATTAACTGCATTAAGGACTAAGTGCACAACCACAACACGACATCAATAGGGTAGCCCCTTTAGTTTGAATTGTGACAAGTTTGTGTTTGCTAAATATGAAAGGTTAAGTTATACTATTTCCGGCATAGAGAGGATGGCCGTGTATAATGTTCGTCGGTTGAATAAACTGACGTACCCACAGTCTGATATGCAGGTAAATGTTATGCTAAAGATTAAAGAGGATGCTTAAAGATTATATCATGCTGTTGTACTTTTATTCGATTATTGCAAATTTTACTTCCGCTGTGCAAAAGAAAGATGTAATTATGATGTAAACTCTGATGTATGATGAAAAGTTTTAATTTCCCTGTAAAAGTGTACTAAAGAAAGTGAAAAGATCCTGTAGAACATCTCGAATTCAGTGTATTTGGGATTCGGGGCGTTACACAATGCCAGTTACTATTAGGGACTAGCCTGTCAAGAATCTCAGAAGATGGATTTTCCATCTTAGTCTCACAAAGTCCTAGCATCGAAGGACGATGATAGGACAACGTTTCCTTGACTTTCCTTCGTTTCTTACTACAATTCAAACCTCTAACATTCCAGAAGGCGTATACCATTGTACAACAATTGATCAATCTCTCAAGATCTAAGTCTCTCAAAGACCAATGGGGCTCTTAACCCAATCTCTAATTCTCTTAACGCACTCTAATTGAGAAGAACCCTCACAACTAATATCGACTCGACAAACCTTGGCTAAATTAATTAACAAGGAATCAGGAACAAAATCTATAATAGCAGAATTATAAATAGATTCACCTGCCAAGACTGAAACGAGAACTTTCATTTTGACTGCTAACACAATCAAATCATCTTTAGAGATAGGGCGATCCCCGTGCCTTTTCCTTTGCCTAGAACTGCGCCTGAGATCCTCGAAAGCCGTATCCTTCCCTTTTCTTTTACCAGTGATGACTTATCTAACAATGGGAGAATCTTCTGCTCTTTCCTCACTCTCAATATCCCAAATATGGGCTGCAGTAATCAGGGGAGAGTCCTCTTCAATGTTTTTCAACGCATCAATGAGATCATCGTCATTGAGGGAATCACAATTAACTGTAACTCCCTCAGTGAGTTGACATGATTCCATCTGGTCTCTCTCTTTGTCGGCCTCCAAAGTCCTTTTTCTAGCCCCACCTGGCATAAAATCTCCAAGATTCGCCTTACTGACTAAAGTGGGCTCTTTAGAGAACTCCTCAATGGATAACAATTTTTCAAGTTGCCCAAAATGCCCAGCAGACGACATCTCCTGCTCCCTCTCTATCAATTTGTCTTCACAAATGATGAATGACACTTGAACTGGCATAGAGGGCCCATGACAATAGGCTCTTAGTAAACTAGTCCAAGAATCCAATTGATCTCTGGATAATGAGATCACATCACCTCTCCAGAATTGTACAAAAGCATGCTGCATAGAAGACTTTAGTGATTCGGAAATCGATGCAACAGACCCATCAACGGAACCCCTCTCCCTGACGCCACCCAATACTCTGTCCTTGTGCTGTGCTACCTCGTAGGTAGCAGCTGTCCTCTGTGGCTCCGCACCCACATCCCGATGCGCCACAGCAACATGGCATGAAAAGCTCCCCTCCAAAGCTACAGTACCCGAGAACAAAGTACTCTTATTTGCCAACTGGACACGACCATCACCTCTGTCTTGAATAATGGCCAACAACTTAAGCTTGGGGGTCCAGATCCACCGTAGGATTCACTCCATCCAACGGACGAGCTTCATCTTCTACCTTGGAAAACTTCTTACTCTATGCTCTTCAATGCCAGAGTTTTTCGCCTCCGAAAAACCATACGGCACGATTCTCTTCACCTCGACAGCGATATGAACTTTACAAGTCTTTCCTTGGTAGATGGTGAATACCTCAGTATGGATAGTCTCCCCTGCCAAATAACTAACCCGAATTCGAGCCAGGTCGAATTTGTTGAGAAATTTGGTCGCTTGATCAATCTCTTCAACCCATCCAAACGACTGCACAAGTCCCTGGAACCCAACCTTATGCCAACATTCGACAGGAAAGTTGGAAATTAGAATCCATCTCGACCCAAGTTTATCCCTCTTAAATTTGCCGTGGTCGAGACTCTACCTTGAGAATGCAACGGAAAAGCCCTCACCGGAGAATGCTTTCTTACTGAGCACCATTTGTACCCTTGCTTCTGTCAAACATGGAATGATAAACACCTCTTTATTGAACCGTTTAATAGTCCAATCTAATGTTTTGGGCCACCTCGATAAGAACTCTCTCTTGATAGTACCTTCATTATGGTGTCCAAACGTTACTGTAGCAACCACACTAAATTGTAGTCGGACCCCCAAGTCGTCCATATCTACAACGGGTACGATGATCGCCCTCACGACCTCCTTGAGCTCCGCCGAGGGTGGGCTGCAAGCCTCAATCTCAACGGGAATATTCTGTGAATATAAGGTGGCTCTCTCTACCTGCACACTAGTATTCAGTTCTTGCTCTAGTAGAAGACCGTGAGGCTTCGAAGCTTTAATAGCTCCTTTGTTAGGACCTGTACCACTCCCAATAGAACCCTCTTCATCACTGTGAACCGGTCGACGAGTACAGGTAGTAGAGAGGTGGCCACTTCTTTTACAATAGAAGCATTTGGTAGCTTCTATACAATCTGCCTTCCAGTGGCCCCATTTTCCGCAGTTGAAGCAATTGGGTTCGAGCTCACCATTCTCTTTACGCCTGAAGCCCTTCGGGACCGTCAGACCGTCTATCTTCTCCACCTTGGGATTGGGACTGGGAATGCGAGTTTGGTTTTCCAACCTTCTTTCTCAACGAAAACATGCTTCCCCCTCACCTTAGGACCTCACAGTGGTAAAGTTTCAGCTAGTGACTGAGGCTTAGGTGGAGGACTATCCACCTCAGACGTCGAGTAGCTTTTAACAACCACCGAGAATGATAATCTCTCCTGTAATCCACCCACCGCACCCAAGGAAGGCTGGCCGGAGGACTTGTCACTGGAAATGGTGATAGTTCTCCGATCACAGCCCTCTAGATCATCAATGAAGCTCTCAACTCTGGTATGCACCTTGATATGTTGCTCTTTAGGTTCTCTAGGTGTCTTTGGACAACTGCGACGGCCCACTTGGAGCCTCACAGTGACACCGTAGAGGACCGGGGGTTCTCAGAGGTGGATGAGCTGGCCTCTTCTCCTTCTGAACACGCACATGGGCTCTACGAGGGGATCTCATATCCGAAAAGATAAGGGTGAATGGAGATGAAACTAGGAATGGACGAGGAAGATACTAGTGGTTAAGGAGTTGGAGGTAGTAGAAACTAGAGGCTAGGAGGATGGAGGAAATGGTGATGAGGGCTTGTGAGGAAGAAGGAGCAGGATAGGAGAAAGCGAGGGTTGGTTAAGAGGTGGTTGAGGAGGAGGAGGTGGTGGGATGGGCCAAGGTTGTGGTGAGGTTTCTTGAAAAAGGAGAGAGAAGCTCCATGATTTCAAGGCAACTCCGGTATGTTTAATTTTACTGTGAACTCAAAGTGTTGTTCCGTTGTTCTTGTCAATAATAAGGGATTCTCCATATTTGCAAACAAATTTTGGTTCCGGAACCAGAGGCATCTGGATGTTGAACAATCAAAAGTGGAAATTTCATCATGTTTTGTTAAAGACAAACATTTAAACAATTTACTACAAAAGTTACCTCATCTTAAACGGAATGAAGAAAAATAATAAATACAAGCATATTGACTAAATTGAGTCATCCCCTGACAAGGTGAAATTGCAGAAGATGAATATTTTTCCACTACTAACATGACAAATATATAATCATATCAATCGAATCATCTTTGTCAAATTCGTAAATCTTCTCACCAAATATTTCCTCTTCCTGAACCAAATTTCATGCACAATAAATGCCCACAACTAACCCAAAGCACGTTGTAATAGGGTATGATTTGTAGCTAATCTACTACAACCGTCGATGGATTCACCGGCGCTTTTTTATAGATTCACCGGCGCTTATAAGCGCCGTTGAATACCCTACCGGCGTGTCGAACAGCACCGCACGAACCGCCGGCGTTGCGCGTGCCGGGCATTCACGGCCAGGTATCCCGACGCTTTAGAAACCGCCGGTGAAAGCCGTATAATGGGTGGCGCTTGTAAAAGAGCTGGTCGACATTTGTTTTTATTTTTTTTTAAAAACGAATTTTAGTCTACCCCGGCGTTTCGGAAAACGCCGGGGTAGGTGTAACTTTTTTTTTTTTAATTTAATTAAAAAATTAAAAAAAATTAATACAATTGATAACTTAAATAAGTTTAGTGCAGCACTTGATAACTTAACCCATTCTCTTGAAATATGATTTGTAGAAGATCTCATAAATACATAAAATAAAAGGAATAAGGGTCAAATGGCATATGATTTAGTTAATCATCAATGACGAAGACTACTCCATCCTTCTCAAGGAAATCATGCGTTGTGTGATCCACCACCTGCATTTGAACCACATAGTGTCAAGATTAGCAAAATGAAAAATGCATATCATCTACTTCCAACAAACATGTAAACAAATACCTCTAAGAAATTCCACTGCTTCATCAAGTACCAGGTTCAGCAGCTGGTCGTATCCCTTCAAAGTGACCGTAACTGCCAATAGACATTACAAATTGTCAGATAACCAGAGCTAACTTTGATATTTCAGTCTAAAATGCTGAGGTTGCCAAATAATAGAATCTTCTGAAGGGAAGTATACATATTTAGCTAAAAATATGTTTCAAGACCTTGCTCTGTATAATGATGGCTTCATAGGTAGCACTAAATAAACCCAAGAGCGAATGCAAATCACCAATGCAATCGTACATAAACTTAATATCAATAAGTAGCTAAAAAGTGTGTACTCTTTTATCTTAGCAATATAACTCCAAAGGAGTGTGAAGCCGTGATAATGCATCTGAAAGCCGTCCTCTTCGACATAAATTTATAAGCATTGCGTTACACATGCCCTTCACTTTCTTAAGTACACATTGGATGTTCATTAAGTTCAGCATTCTTAGTAATGAAGCCAATTTACTGTGTAACTAGAATTGGTAAATACATGTCCATTATAGAAGCAAAAACCTAGTTATAAAAGTTTCCACTTCACTGAAAAGTTTCTATGATGTGTACGCTCATACAATGCGTAAGCAAACTTACCATAACAGTCTAAGTCTATGAAGGGGCAGAGGGAGGCAGTAATTTAAAATTGAACTTATCTTCGACGGACATTCTACGGTCATATGCTGGCTATAAGATTTTAAGGGCAACCCAATTATATTGTCTGGAGCATTTTATTTGCAACACAAATTGTAGTAGTTGGGCTATACAAAAAATCTTTGGTTGTTGTTGCTATTGTAACTAGAAGTCTAGAACCAAATTGGTCCCAATTAAATTTCAAGCTCTAGAAACTTGGAAGTGAGTAGGGCTCATATCAACTCCATCTTTCGTCCTACTAACACTTATCGGCCATGTAACATGGACACTTCTATCATGGAACCATATCTAAAACCTTGACCAAGGATCATAAACTAAATAATTCTTATTTTTACCAGGTATCTTGTTTGATTGTTCCAATGGACAATGTAGTATTATTACATTTTTTTTATGGGCTATCCTCTGTTACTTTGTCTATATATCTCAAAATTAAATTGTTGGGCATCATTTGAATAAAATTTATGCACAATTGTGATATGTAAAATTTTGTTATATGATATTATGGCATGCTTTCCAGCATATCGGTGTAACCATCACCTCTCCTCAATAACATCTACTAATTACACAAACCAAACACAAGAAATCCATTTCTTGCAATTAATACTACATCAAGCCCATAACTTACTACATGCTCCAACTGCAGTATGTACAACTACAAGAAAACATGCGCGCACAAAAAATTGTCAACAGTGGGTTACACTTTGAATTGATAATGAAACACAACTAGATTCATGGAGCACGCAACTTGGTATGAAGATCAAACCACAACTTTTAATCAGGACATCAAAGAAGTCGGGAAACTTTACAAGATTTGGTGTTAGGGGTTCAAACAAGTTGTCGGAGTCAAATAAGGTTTTAATAATTTGGGGCTACTAGGCGAATATAGATAAGCCTCTTAATTGGATGGACAGTTATAATTTAGTGAGTGGCACACAGTACATGTCCAAATTAACCCATTCTCTTGAAGTTATTAGTATATAGACTATCTTAATACGATATAATAACAATAAATAAGATGCTCTGATATACAAGAAGGATAATGATACTTACATTGGTGTTGCTTAGTTCTAGGTTGTAGAAATCCATGGTTTTGTCCTAAACAAGGGTCCAGCATGCCATGTCCCTGTATTAAGCTTCAGAAACTTTGCACCTTCTATTCGGAATATGCGCACATCATCCGAATGAGGAGGGATATAATCATGCCCACATCGTGACTTTGTTACGTTCTTGCCATTGTCAATGTTTATTTCGCTCCCATCTACAATGGACGGCTTCGCAACACCTACAAACCATTCACTGCCACCAATAGAACCAAGACACTGAGTTACACAACTAGTATATCCTTGATCAATAGATAGTGTATATTTCAGTGACAAGGCCACAACACTTCATTTTAAATTTGTCTCCTTATCACTAATCTTTTAGATTCTCATTGCCTACTCCATAGTCAATCCAAATTCCCCATTTTGCACTCTTCACTACTTCACAGAATTCCTAAAACATTTAGTGTCCTCTTACTCATTACTACCTATTTGTTCCCTTCAAAATCATCTATTCTTATCCCTTATAAACATCAAAGGAACACTACTCTTTTTACTTGTCACAATTCATTATTCTATCTTAGAGTTTGCTCGGAAATTTGATTGGTTTTTCATGGGATAGAAGTGGTACTCAAGTGATTAACGAGAGTCCTCGAGAACCAGATCTATATGGGTCCAGCTACCACGTGCATCTCATGGTTTTAGAGCAAACCATAAATCTTCATGCATCATGGGTTGTCTTTGATAAGTAAATAACTCACCAAACAAAAGAAGAAAATCAATATTATTCGATATTATCTATTCAGAAAAAGTGTAGATTATGCAAATTAGTTTCAAATCTTAACAATTAACTTTCTCTTCTACTTGTCTAAATTAAGGGGTACAATTTCAAACTATTATTTACACTTGATTATTAACAAAGAAAACAAACCCTAATTAGAATTTAAAAAAAACACATAAATCAGAAATAATCAAGTAATTAAGAAATTTATTAACAACTTACAGAGATAACGGGTCCGTTATTGATGGATTTGAAATCCACGGACTCGATCAATTCCTCGCTGGTCGTTACAGATCTCACCACCGTCGTCGTCGGTGCCGCCCTCCGTTGACACGTCAGATATCGGAACTTCTTCTTCGACAAGCGTGACAAGGGGGAGGAGAAAGAGGGAAAGAGAGGGGGGGTGCCCAATCCCCCTAACGCCTCTACCAATGCCTCTGCCGCAGCCTTCCTCGCCGCCCAATCCTCACTCCCCAAGAACTCCATCAAACACGGAACCAACACCCCCACCAAACCCTCCGTACCCGCACCCCTGGCACCCGCCACACTCCCCAGCAGCGTCACCATCGCCGCCTTCGCCTTAAACGCATTACTCCTCACCAACTTCACCGACTTCGGTAACATCTTTTGTAGCTGATAAATTAAATCCAGATCCAACTCCTCCGCAACCGCAGCAGCATCGATCGCCGCGGCAAGTGCAAGCACGGACGTCATCTGGAAATGCTGATCTTGCTCGTGCAAAAGAGTGTCGGCGAGGGGTTTGAGGAGAGTGGAAGAGAGGGAGTGGGGATTGGATGCGGCGAGGGAGCGGACGGCGTCGACGAGGGCGGAGCGAACGGAGGAGTCGGGGTCGCGGACGCGGCGGAGGGCAGAGGAGAGTATGCGGGGTAGGAGGGGGAGGAAGGAGGAAGGGGGGTGGGAGTAGGAGAGCAGAGAGAGAGAGAGAGAGAGAGAAATAACAAGTAAAGGGGAATGGGGAAATCGAAGGCGGCGGGGGTAAAAAAAATCCCCTAGAATGGCCGGCGTTTGTTTAATAAACGCCGGCCTATAGTATAATAGCCCGGCGCTTTTAATAAGCGCCGGTGTATGTTAACGTTTTAGGGTTTCCTACGAATAAACACATTCATACCCCGGCGTTTCTCACAAACGCCAGGGTATAAATACCGCTAAATCCAGTTTATGTTGTAGTGCTACCCTCTGAGTTATTTTTCCTAAATTGCAAATTGCAAAAAAAAAATTTGACTTACATTTCCTCTCTTCTTTTCTTTTTATTTTTCTACATATAATTCATCTTTCATATGACTCTTTAGTATTCGATAACAATTAGGGAAGGATGACGAGGTCATCTTTATTATCCAAAAAAACAAAAACAAAAAAAATAGGAAAGGAAAAGATGGTTTTAACTTTAACCTCTTAAGATTCGAATTTTCAACTGACTACACAAAGGAATGCAATCCTAACCAAGATAATCTAACTAAAAGAAACTAGACAGGTCCATGATTATGTGTCACTTGCAACCGGGACGGTGAGACCGTTGGTGCTTTGGCAAAAGTAATTTGGGAACATCCATTGCAGGTGTGCAATTTTCAGGTTCAGATGTCATACAACATTGAAGATTTCTGGGGAGAGCGGAGGGAGACCCACGTGCGCGCGAACGACTGTGAACTCTGGGATATAGTTATTGCGGCGACATGCTGGGTTATCTGGAATGCTACGAAACACTACATCTTCAGACACAAACAAATTCATCGCATGCATATTTTCAATGGTATCAGGTCTAATATCCTGTTTTGGTCCAATAATGTAGGTACTTCCACAAGAAAATATGATTCATGATAGATTCGGTACAAGCGCCAACTCCACCTATGAGTCACCCAGTTTTCTAAAAGTTGCTAGACGGTAGTTGGACGACCGATGGAGACATAGCGCTTAGACCTTGTAAGTGAGGCCTAGGCAGCTAGTCACTAGGTGTTTTTTTTTGTTTTTCTTTTTGTTTTTTATTTTATTTTAATTTATTTTATTTTTACCCCCAATTTATTTTTGGGTTTTATTTTGTTGTTCCACCATGCATTATCTTGCTCTTTATTGCTCCCTGTTCTTACTCTTGATTTTTCTCCTTACTATTGCAAAGATGAATTTTAGATAGTCTAAGAGACACAATTGCATTAAGGTATTGGTGTTGGTTTTGGTAACAGATTTGGGTAGAGTGATTATTTGTTGGGATAATGATCAGAAATTTTAATGTCATCGTGAAAATAAACTATTATACTAGTTTAGTCTGTCTTCTTTGAAATCTGGATTGACTTATCTTTTCAAAATCAAAAGTATCGGTAGATTTGATATCTTGGAGGCAAATAGTGTTGTACTAGTGGTTTTCAATGAACTCCAATTGATAATTTGTAATATTGTGTTGTGTGCTCTCCTTTAAAAAAAATAATTTTGGGAAAAAAATAACAGAAGCTATTTCTTCCTAATCTGATGATTGTCTAAATATGTATTAGCTATATAAGTGTATATATAATTTTGGATATAGGAAGAGTGTTGTCACCCCGTTTCTTTGATAAGTTGATATCAGAACAATAACGCTAAATCCACAAGATAAAAAAACAACCATATCACACCTACTACTACAAGTAAAACATCCCACCTAAAAACTATTACTACTAACATGAACCAAGCCTCTAACTCCTTCTACACCCAAAAATTATTTTAAAACGGGTCTGGGGGTCTGATCAAATGAGGTTAAGCTCTATTTTATGATCTGGGTCGACTTAGGCCGCCCTGATCCCCCTAGGCCACCTAGACCCGCCCAGTAGGCCAAACCAATTTTTTCAAACGCCCAGAGCCTTGGCAAGTTGCCTGGGGACCGCCTAGCGCCCTAGACCGTTCTTTAGAATAGTGGTCACACCCACATGAGGACCAGGTTCAGGATCAGGATATGGATGCGAGACAGGAGTGATGGCGACACGTACCTATACTACAACTACTATCTCAGGCTCCAGGTTTAGCTTTGGTAAGGTTATCTTTTAAGGGCATCTTGCCTAGATGGATAGCCGCTTGTTTTTTAGATATGGCTTGGAGTTTTTTATGTAATTTATAGATGCCTATCTGTAGAGTAATGGGGGTATTTTGGAAAGAATTTGATGCACCCAGAATGTTGGGTAGGTATAAGTATTGTTAGATATTATTATAGTCCCTTATTGGTTGTAGAGTTGTTTTGATGTTTGTTCTCCTCCTATATATAGGTGGTATTGTATTTTGTTGAACTCAATTCAATATTCAGTATTGTTTATGATTTAAACTAAAATAAAATAAAGTAAAAAAAACTTTTAAGACACACCCAAAAAAACAAATTTAATAATAAAATAAAATAAACTTTTTAGAGACATGGTTGGGAAAATTTTGCCGTACTACCCCACTTTTTGAAAATATTTAGCGCACTGCCCCACTTCCGTAAACAATTAGCGATATGCCCTTATTTAGGACACGTCAGCAAGAAACGTTATTGGGAAAAACGGCATAGGTTATTTCGATGCTGTTCTTCCCAATAACGGCATCTGTTTGAAAAAAAAATGTCATGTCGTTATTTGGAATAACGGCATAGGTTGTTTTGTTTTTCGACAGCTTGTAGTCTCCACTTAGAGAAAAAATTGCAAGTGTGAAAATCTTATAACCGATGCCGTTATTTCAAATAACGGCATTCTCAATACTGATGCCGTTATTTGGAATAACGGCATCAGTTATAAATTTTTTTTTATAAAAAAAGTAACTTATTATTCATCCTCTCTGACGAAGAAGTTAAAAAAAAATAAAAAATAAAAAATAAAAAAAAATAACTGATGCCGTTATTCCAAATAATGGCATCAGTTATATTTTTTTTTTTAAAAACTTTTTATTCATTCTCTCTGTTTCCAAACAACGACAAGAGTTCATATTTATATATAACTGATGTCATTATCTCCAATAACGGCATCAGTCATTCGAATGCCGTTATTTAGGATAACGACATTATTTATAAGTTTTTTTCACACTTAGAACTTTTTAAAGTTAGAAGATTCACACTTGTAAGAGAAATATGCAGATGTCGTTATTCCAAATAACGGCATGAAAAAAAATGTAAAATAGATGCCGTTATTGGAAATAACGGCACATAAATAACCTATGCCGTTATTTCCAATAACGGTTTATGCTGACGTGTCCTAAACAAGGGCAGATCGCTAATTGTTTTGGGAAGTGGGGCAGAGCGCTAAATATTTTCAAAAAGTGGGGCAGTATGGCAAAATTGTCCATGGTTGCCTAGATCCTCTAAAATATTTTTTCTAAATCTGTTTGCGTTTCTGTCAAGAACCAGAGAAATAAGTATCTTGCTTTGCAAGGATCATGGCTCAGATAGAACATCTTTCACATGAGCTTGTTCAGGGTATTTAACACCTTCCGAGTGTTGTGAAAGTTGATTCATTTTCAGTTGTTTCCACCATTTGTCTTCACAAAGTGAATTTGCAAGTAAAAGAGCCATTCTTTTCCTTAAAAGGGTAAGGAAGAGAAAAAAAAAAAAAACAAATCGGTGCGAGTTAGGAGAGATAGTGCTCACTTGCAATAATCCAAAACAAAAGAAGAAGAAAAAGATCTTAAGAGTTACTCCAGCAAGTGGAAAAGTTTTCATTCGGGATGTACAATAATATTTTTCCTTTTTCTTTATTTTTCTTACCTTTTCACTCAAAAAATGGAAAACTATCACACTTTTGTATGAAACTTCCCCACTTCATTCCTCTCCAAATGAACTCACTTTTCTATTGTTACAAAAACAACATAAGTCACTCTTCCATTTGCCCAAAAATTTATGACGTCATCATTGAGTTGTACACTGAGTTCTAGCTCAGATGGTAAGAATTTGAGATTGGTAAAGAAATGTCTCAGGTTTGAAACCAGACAACATCGTAGCCTTTACTCAGAAAATAAAAATAAAAATAATGAGGTGACACTCTTTCATCTTTGCTCCTGGCTGATAAAACCCTCTTAAGAGAACCAAAATATTGATGGGGAACAAGCGAATAGATAAATCCACCTTCTCGCTTGTATCCTCCACACCTAGAAATCAAGTAGAACAAGTATCCTCCAAGGTTGTGGGACCTCAGCTCGCTTCCTTTGAAATTTCCAAATCATTGCTTGCTAGGCCCTAAAGCAATAACGGACTTCTTCCAACCACCAAAAATCATTATAACTAATCTTCTCTCCAGCCCAAAAGCCAAACAACAACTAAGCTCATTGTCTATATAAACCCCCTCAAACTAAGCTTAGCTTCTCATCAACCAAAAACAGAAGCGAGAAATTAAAAATTTAACCAACAAACCGAGAGAGGAACCAAAAGCAATACACAACATGGGTTTTGGATCTTTTTGCATGCCATCCTTCGCAAAGGTTTCATCCAACATGGGAGCATCTTCAGTCTCCAATTCAAAGCCAAACAAAGTGTGCGTAATACAGAAGGAGAAGAAGGTGAACACAGATGAGAAGCAAAGGAATAAACATTACAGAGTGGATGAGGCAGTAAAGGTGACACCTTACTTTCCATTCCATTCTCGACCAGGGCTAAGATGATGATGATGATGATGATCGGTCTCCTCTGTTTCTAGATGAACAATAATTCTATTGAGCAAGTTTTGATAGAGCTATTTGTATATTTTGATCCACTGATGTATTAGTTTTTCTGAGGGAAAAACTGTTGTAATAGGTGTACTGTACATTTGGTTTACTTATTGAATAATATATTAATTAGTTTATTCTCTATTAAATAAAGATAGTTTAAGATGTTATTGTCCACTTGTTTTTTTTTTTTATGTAATTGGTCGAAGAAGTGTTGTATTTACCATATTTCCTAACCCCCGTATGTTTAGAACCTACTAACTGATTGTACCTAGAAAAATGAGTATCAGGTCAGCCCCATAAAACATGACACTCACCCAACAGATGCTTTCTAGAGAAACTAATGTTCCAGGATGCAAGTACTGGTGAAGTGCTTCGCCTCTTGTTTTCATGAAGTAATGATGGTTCCATAACCTCTGATTCCTTTTTGCTGACATTCAAAACTGTTGTGCTATACGTCTAGGAAGTGTTTGGTAGGTCGTAAATTAGCGGAAAAGCACTATTTTGAAAAGTTAATGAGTGGGTAAGACGGATTTAATATTTTGGAAAGCTTTTCCAAGAACAATGGAAGAGCAGTAGATCCTCTATAGATTTTTTCTCCTCCCATATTTTTCCTTCGTTTTCTTGTTCCCTCTTCCTCACTCTTCCATCTTCGTACATCCAACCAAACATACCCTAAAATAATTATGATTATATAACACTGTATCCACCGATTACATGTGCAGTGCAGACATGGAATCGATAGCTGTAATTGATTTCAGTTATTAGCTAGAGAAGGATAGAGCAACTATTTGTACACCTAGCTGAACTACACCGTTAGAATCATTTACAGGACATCACCTCTCCACTTGTAGCCCAAGTAATGCTTGTTCTGTTGCACATTTACTTTAGTTATGTGTTGTTTTTAATGATAATGATGATTTACTTTTTCAATGAAGTATGTTTTGATGTATAATGTTTTTTTTTCGTTAAGTGGAAGAAGGTTGAGAATCCCCTCATCCTAACGAATTGATCTGGTCCTATAACGACCGAATCACACCAAGATTCATGTTGGTGCTCATGAAGAGCATGACCTAAATTTATTTTATAGGGATGCTACAAAAATCCTATGAACCTACGCTAGAAGAAATTTTTCCTCATGCAAAGAAATTTCCAATAAGATATAAGAGCATCCACTATCGTTGGCTAAAAACTCAAAAATTAGAAATAGGTTTAGAAAAAAGGCATGCAGTCATTCGCTAAAACTCAAATTTTAGAATAGAAATGTACAGTAGGTTGTTAAAGTTAGAAGTCGTTTTAGACGATTGCAAAATATAGGGGACGGATGAAGATCATCCGTCTCAATTTGATTTTTAATAAAAATGTGAAGAACGGATGAAGTTGTTCCGTTTATTCGTTTAATTTGATTTTTAATATATAAAATTAATTTATTAAATAGGTAAAGTTTATTATAAAAAAATTGAAAGTGAGAGACGGGTGAAGTTTCATCCTCCCTCCACTTTTGCCTAAATTGTAGATGGCGCATACATTTTACCCTTTCCACCCCTAAAAAATTAACATTCATAAAGGTTATAAAAAAAAAAAAGCATCATGCCCGACGGATGAAGAACATCTGTCTAAGCAAAGATGACTTGATTTTTTTTTTTTTTTTTTTTGTAACGAAAGAAAAAAATTTTAATATAGGGACAGACGATGTTGCCCGTCCTATCTCTAAAACGGATGAAGTTCTCTTTTTCCAGGTTAAGGGAGTAACAATATTCCTTAGGCTAGTTTGTTTCTTTTTTTGTTTTCAACTTGAAGATTGTAACAACAGAATTTTAGATTATTTTATGTAAACATTTGACATAGTTTTTCGTAGGAAATGATGAAGTTCATAAATCTATGTATATACTATTGGAATAGTTGTTTTGTAATTTGGTTTATTTAATGAATTGTCTATTGTTTCTAATACGTGTAACCCATTTATCAGTGTTTGTGTATCAGATTGATTTTTTCATCACTAAAAAGGTGGATCGCTTGATATGTAAAAATTGTGAAATTATACTGCGAGAGAGTGTTTAACCTCGCAACAAAAATTAATGATGATGAATGTTAAGATTGAAAAACACATATGTGCGAAGAAGGAGACTAAGAACCCAAAAATTAGATGATGGAACTTGATTGAAGAGAAACTAGAGATTTTTAGAGATAAAGCCCTTAAAGGAGCAACATGGAATTGGGAAAGTGAGATAAATATGATGTGGAACAAGCCGAATTTAGGAACGAGCTAATTCATAGAAATGTGGAATCCTTGGCATCAGCTTATGTCCTTGTCCTCGATATGGATTCCCTTAAAGCAAGTTTTTCCTATAAGTCCAACGATTCGAGAGATCATTCCTCTACGATGACCTCTACTGAGCCCTCTAGGCCTAAGCTCTTCCCTACTCTGTACCTTAACAAGTCTTATCCAAGCCAGCCTACTTCAAATTTCTATCCACCTAGAACTAACAACATGGGTAAGAACAGTGAAAGAGACTACTCTAAGATTGATTCTCTCACTAAGTACTATAAATGCAAGGGATACGACCATGATGCTAGCAACTGTTCCAGCCCCAGTAGGATCAACATCGTAGATGGTACCGTTGTCATTGCTGATGAGTCTGACAATGAGTTTAATCCCTATGAAGGCCCAAAATTTAACCCTATAAATTCTTTTGTGGAATATAGATGAACCTACCCTACTGCATAATGGCGAGATTCCCACATCTTTCCCTTTACCTGATACTAATTACTCACTGACAGACAAATTGAAAAATATTTTAGATGATCAGATAATTACTATTAGAGATTATGGCATTCATAGATATTTGGTAAGATGGAGGAACAAGCCGAAGTCGAAAGACACTTGAATTGATAGCGAAAACCTCCAGTACTTGGATCAAGATCTTTTGAGCACTATGACATGATCACTGATTTTGACTCGACTGGATCGAGCTCTCGCCCATCCGGAGAGAATGATGAGGACATCGATTCTGTTTTGTTTTATTTTGAGATTTAACAATATGTATGTTACGTCCCGCTTTCCAAAATACGGGAATACGAGTCCGTGACGAAGGCCCAGCAAATGATATTAACATCATCCATAAGTTGTACCAGTCTTAACTCAACAATATGATAAATGAATAATCACAACCGCGCAGATAAATATAATCACATAAACAACAACTGAAATTAAACATGCAATAGTTCAACATAATAACCAATAATTGGAAAAACAAACAACAGTTACGGATCAACAAGCTCAAAATACAAAGTTCAACAAATGAATGACAATGCGATAAAAAGAATAACATGGAGGAAGATAATTTATTGGGAAGCAAGCTTCTGCTCTAATCCTAGAGGAGCTGCTCACCAATGCCTCCTGGAAATTCTCCTTGTTCATGTAGCGCCCCAAATTTCTAATATGAGAGCTCAGAAAATAAGTGGCGAAATCCCAGCAATCCACTTCAATAGAACAATAAACACCAACAACACCACTAAATTTTTTTTCTTCTTTATTACAACAATTATTACAATTACAGCGGAAGTCTAAACATCTCAACACAAATTAACATTTTATTTACAACTCAATAATGATCTCAAATATCCTTTACAGTTTTACACCAATCACTAAATAATCCAATTATCTCAAATTGCCCACTCAAGCATCCAACCTCCAATCTAGGCAATAACCTGCAACATGTGAGGCTAGAGTTGAACCCTAACCCCCAAACTAAAGGGGTCAGCCATAAAAATGGTGTGAGTGGCAACTAATCAAACAAATAACATAAATGAATCTGAAGCATAATGTCCAACAAATAATAATCAAGCACTAATGTATGAAGTAACGACCAAACGAATAAAGGGTGATATCAAATCCAGAAGCCAAGTGTATAAAAACAGGAAATCCGAATGCATAAAAGTGATTCAAGAAAACATCATGACTACATGCTGACAACGATGACTACTAAGAGATGAAGATAAACTATGATAATTTGCCTATGCTTGATCATTCCGGAGATTGATCCCACATCACAGGTATTTACCCTGGATAATTCAGGAGACCATCCCACATCTAAACATAGACTCGTCATCACAATAATACCCCAAAAGCGTCGCCTCGACTCCGATCATTCCGTAGGTCAATCCCACATCACAAGATAATTACTTGGATAATTCCGGAGAAGTACCTCACATCTCAGGTTAACTACCTGGATAATTCCGGAGATAAATCACACATCACAAGTTAATTACTTGGATAATTCAGGAGATTAAATCCTACATCAAAAGTCATACTGAGGTGCATAACTCATGTTCTCATTCGTCATGACACTACTAATGCCTGTCCTTATTAGTTTGAGTTACTGAACAAATCTCCTAGAGTAGTGTACCCTACCGGACTAAAAATCTGAATACTGAAAATGTGCCTCAGTGGGCCTCAACAAATAACTGAACAAATATCTCAACACCGGTATACTAGGGTCACATACTTCTAGAGACTCAAAAACAAATATCTGAACAAATTCCACTTAACAAGTGGCTCAACAAAATATCTCAAAATCATGTTCTTAACTGAACATCTCAAAAACAAATACTTAACTGAACATCTTAAAATCAAACACTAAACAAAATATCTCACAATCAAATACAAAGATCCTTCAGGAACAGTCGACTGCATATCAGATCAGTCGACTGTCCAGAGGACATAATCCAACATTTCTCAAAAAATAAACTAAGGCATAATCAGTCGACTTACCAAGGGGTCAGTCGACTGCCCCGAGACAAAGACAAATAATTCTCATCAAAAATATTCTAAGTATTTGAGTCGACTGAAGGGTCATAGGTCGACTGTCCCGAAAGGACTGAACAAAATCACAAACAGAGGATCAGTCGACTGACCTCAGTCTAGGTCGACTGTCCCGAACAAAACTCAAAGACTGAAAATACACAGTAGGCTCGTACCAGTCGACTGCTTCGCAGTCCAGTCGACTGTCGGCTACAGATTTACAAAAAGTATAGGTCTGAACACAAATCAAACGAGAGTATTCTAAGGATTCATCGATCATAAAATTAATTTATATCCAGACAAATAAACAATTCTCAATAATCTCCATCATGGTTACATTACTCAATCAATCAATTTCTCCAATCCCATATTCTCATGATCTCAATTCTTAATTCTCCCATTAGGGTTTTTCTCAACAAAATGTCTTCCATAACTTAATCCAAATCTGATTTACAACCATAAGGTCCAGGTGTTTACTATCTAATCACAACAAAATCAATTCTTAATATGTCTCCCAACAATACGATCTCATAGATCAACATTTCCTCAACAAATCTTAATATCTTCTCATACATGGTTCAAATATCAACAAGAGTTCTCATCCTCCATAACAAATAAAAGATCCATACCATACATTCAATGGGACTAACAAAATAATGGCATAATGATCACAAACAAGCATAACAAGATCTTACGTCATTCATCAATCAAGACAAACAAAACAAGCAAAGCAAAGCAAAACAACAAAACAAACCACTCACCTTTGTTTTGATGAAAAGATCCACAAAAGCTCCTCCTTGCTAGATCCAAGAATCCTCCTTCTTGCTCCTCAAAATAATCTCAAAATTCTGTGAGTTCTCAATGACGGCTGGGAAAAAGGATTTCCCTTATATATGCCGGATAGAATATTACGGTTTTATTCCCACTTTTGCAAAATACTCCTTTCCAAAAGTATATCTCACATATATAACCCTATTCTTGAAATTTAAATCAAATATCATTTAAGTTAGGATCTAATAGAAAATATATTTCCAAACTTCAACAAATACTGATCGGAATGTCCAGCAAATGCATTTTTGCGCTTTAAACCCCCAAAACGTCAAATTTTGCAAATAAGTCCTTCTTTTCTCAAAAATTGCAAATAGTACTAATTAATTTCAGAAAAATCTGGAAAAATACTAAATAATTCTCAAATAATAAATAATGATTTTTCATAAAGAAAACTTAATTTTTCAAACTTCTGAAAAGTCATTTGCACGTGTTTTGCACGTGTACAAAAGATAACTTTCTTAGAAAATATTTATTTAAATCCTCAAAAATTATTTAAATTCATTTTCAAATAATTAAAATAATATTTGAAAATACGGGGTTCTACAGTTCACCTGTAGCTGATCAACTATAGTAAAAAAGAAAATATCCTTATAGCAAGTATGGACAACAAGTAGTGAAAAGCAAACAGTAAGGGAACATGGTACATCAAGGAGTATGAAATAAGATCAAAGTCCAAAAGTAATAATAATGTCAGTAAACTGTCACGCTCCGCTTCCCAAAAATACGGAATGCAAGCACGTGACACTGCTCAGCGAATGAGTTGCGTCATCCATAGGCTGTTATCGATCCAACTCAATAATATAAACAAGAAGTAAAATAACCATGCATGCAATGAAAGAATAATCATATAAATAACAACAGTGGAAATTAAGTATAAAAATAACCAACATCAAAATAACCCAACATCTGTAATTTAACAAACAACATTCGGGTCAAAGCCCACAATACAAAGAAAACAACATTTGTTCAATTTATTTAAGTTCTCAAATAAAGCAACGTTTATTTAAGCGGCGTAGCAAAACATCTCCTTCACCATTGTTGCTCCCCTAGTCCGTCAGGTAAATCTCCTTGATTACCTATAAGCTATTCATCTAAAAAGAGGAAAAATGTCCTTAGAGCAAATTGCGGACAACAAGTAGAGAAACAGAGAACAGCGACAATAACGGTATAACGATGAATTCAATGAACGATGAAATCAATAGTGTTGAACAGTGACAAAGCGATAATAGTACAATGTGCAGTAACGATGATTTATAACGATAATGATAAATAATAACAATAATGGTAACAATAACGATAACACTGTTCAATAAAGATGACAATATGCAATGACAATGTGGTGAAAGTCTTAAGTCTATTATTCATTTTTAATCCTAACTAATGCACGTACTACTGCATCCCATTCTATAGGCGCCATGCATACAATCAATTTCATTTAGACTAAGGTGGTAGATTCTATAGTTTATGTGGGTATGATGATGATAACGGTAATAACACTGGACATGTGTAATTTCTTACACGATGCCGATAACGATAAAAACATTGGATATGTGTAATTTCTTACACGATGCCAATAACGATAATAATCATGGCCATCATCCGAATACAATCACTATATTGTTAATTACCCTACCCACCTTGATTAACATTCTTTATTCAATTAACACACAATAATGCGATTAATAAGGGACACTAAAAAAATTGGTAACACAACCCTAAGATCATGCAATGTACTCTATACAATTAAATACACCAAATATAACATTATAGATTCAATTGTATATATTTAAACATAGAAACCCAATTCTAGACAGCAGTAGGTTGCTGCACCAAAATCAGAATTCTCATTGCTACAGGATAGAAAATGTGGATCCGTCAGAAGTTCTTGAAACTAGACTCCTGTCCGGTTCCAACATATATTTAAAGTCTACATTCCAACGACGGTAGCTAGGTGAAATTCAGTGTTCTTTACAGATTTTAGTTTCTGGCTAGTTATCGGTGTTGACTAATTTCAGTTGTAAGGACAGTAAATATTCATTGTAAAAATCAGAAAAAATAATTTTTATCACCCTAAGCATGTTATCTACCAATCTGGAATTTATCATGGCAATATTTGATCATTAATTCACTTAATTAATCAGTCTAACATGGTATGTACATGAATCTGAAATTACAGCGCAGCAGTAGTAAAAGGGTTATAACTAATGCAATATAAGTCGGAATTCGAAAATTCTGGATGTTATTGACAGCTAGACACTTAGATCTACGTTTCATATTCAAAAGGTGACTGATTTTAATGACATTATCTAGGTTGAAGCAGCACGACAATGTTCAGGTTGGCAATAAAATTTCAGGGTTTCAAAATATTTTTCATGCACAAAATAATTAGAACGTTTTGAATGGTGAGTTAAGGGTTAACAATCATAAATCACAACAAGTTACATCTATGTGAACATGGTATTAAGATATATAATGTCCATAACTCTACTTACAATCAACAAATTTATCATTATCAATCACATGAACAATCAACCCTAATATACAATCTACAATAGTTGTGTATAATATCATGAGATGAAACGCAACAATGATTCCTTATTCTTATATTCAATAACTAACTACATGAGTGCATGTAAGATCTCTATACATTAGAGACAAAAAGACGGCACGAAGTCAAGACTACCACTTAAATTTGCTCGTGTAAATTCGTGGTATCCCAACAATAGATAACAATAACAATATACGATATTCAATATGGATCTACTTGCGGAATTCAATAAATGATCTCGAATATGATACAATACAATTCGAGTAAGATGACTTGCCATTAGATAACGTTAGCTCCGATATAATAAGAATAACAGGATTAGGATCCCGGACGACAACCACGATCACACGGGAATACGTGCGAGTCACGCGCAAAGCCCAAAACAGCAATCAACAGCAGGCTCGAATCCCAAAGCAAAACACACACAGTAAAATCGGATCTCCTCTCACACAATAGCAAACACAGAGCCTAACCAATCCCTTCTCAACCCAGAACAGCAAACAGCAACACTACCCACTCCAATCTCTTCTTCTCCAACGCGTCTGAGAGAGGGAGAGAGAGTGACGGCAACTGCGGCGGTAGGGGGCAGCGGTAGCGATGAGGGCGACGATGACACGCAGCAGTGCTGTGGTCAAGGAGCGATGACAGCAGTGGAGACTGGCGGCACTCTAGCGGCTCTGTTTCGCTCCGCAAACAGAGGAGGCGAGAGCAGCGGTGAAACTTGAGCGCTCGACTATGACAACGAGGGCAAGGGACCTTCGGTGGTTGCGGTGGAGAAAGGAGGTCGAAGACGGCAGGATAAGCGATGGCGACAATGGGTGCGAACGGAGTAGACGACAGAACCGACAGTGGAAGGCGAAGACGGGGATGACGATGATGGCGTCCCGGTAAGGCCGCGACTGGGAGAGGGCGACGGCGAGCGAGGGTGCTCGCGAGGACAAAAGTCCAGTGGAAGGAGGAAGATGATGGTAAGCGGAAAATTGGGGGTTCAATAGTGGGGAAGGTTGCACAAGAGAGAGGGGGTTTCGGTGGTAGAGGTGAACAGTAGGGATTCTTTTTGGGGTTAGAGCATCCACAGTCGTTTTCTATAAATGCCAATTTGCCATTTTTTAGCAAACGAATGGCTGCAACGGTTTCTCATTTTGCCATTTTATAGCAAAGTTTATATTCTTGTTTCTCAAATATGAGAAACGAAAATGAGAATTCTCAAATTATAAAGGATGGGGAATGATTCCCCGGACGGGGAATGATTCCCCGTCTCTCAAATTTTAATATATTTTATTATCAACAGACGGGGTATCTTATACCGTCTGGTAAATTTTATTTATTTTTTTTTTAAAAAAAGGGTCAGACGGGATATCATATCCCGTCGTTCACCTTTATTTTATTTTTTTATTTTTTTTTAAATGAACGGCCATGATTGGCCGATTAGAAAAAAAATCCAAATGGTGGGACGGGGAATGATTCCTCGTCCATGGAATGATTCCCCGTCCATGAAATCCGAATGAAAAAGTGGGTAGGTTTAGGTAGTTAATTAGGTTTAGGTAGTTGTTTAATTAGGTTTAGTTATTATTATATTATTTAATTTATTTAATTAATATAATTTAATAGTTAATAAGTAATTAACTTTTTAAATTTAATTTTAAAAGTTGAGACGGTATATGATATACCGTCCCACTCAATTTTTGGCGAACAATATCGCAAACGACCACTGCAGCGATCGATCCTATTTGCTATTACTGTTGCAGTCATTTTTTGCCAAATGAGAAACACCACTGTGGATGCTCTTAGGGTTAAACAGTGCGGCTAGGTATTAGGGTGTTAGGTTAGGGTTTGATTAAAATAGTAATGGGGAGAGATTATGAGGCTGAACAATAAGGATTCAATCTTCAATTTTTGTGGGGTTACAGAATGCGGGGAGTGATTAGGAGAGATCTTTGGAATTTGACTGTTAGTGAGCTAAGGAGTAGCTTTGGGTTAGTGGATTTGGGTATAAGATCCAATATGAGGTGGATATTAGGCTTTGAGTACAATATGGATCAAATAGGAGGACAATTCACAACCCAATAAGACATAAGGCAAATTTATAAAATTAAATCTGAATTAAGAATACAAGGAGTAGATTTAAATAATCAAACTGAGATCAGGAATAAATTATGAATAACATTAGAATTAATATTACTTAATACAATAATGAGACAAAAGAAATGAAATAGAATTTACAATGGAAATTACAATGGGAATCAATAATAAAAGGGAAAAAATGAAAACGGGAGTTATATAAACAATGGTCAGGTATACAAGTGTCAACTTAGGTTTATTAGTATTCTATTTTTCTATCTAGTGCACGTACTACTGGGTCCCATACCACATGTTCGGTGCACACAAACAGTGTATGTTTTAGACATAGTGGTGGGATCTACAGAGCGTATACTCGGTGCAATGAGATAACATGATAACAAGATAACAAGTTCACGAGTATTTCTTCACCTTCCATGTCAATAGTATGAGTACATAAGAAGGGTCCTACTACATTTTCTGAGATTATCCACTACTAAGTCAACCTTTATTAACCTCGGCTTGTTTAAAATTTTATTATTTCATTCATGGTAATGCAATTGTATATATAAGTGTGTCAAGGCGATGATAGAGGTGCAACAAAATGATACAATGCATGATAAACTGCAAATAATTGTAAATCTGAAAAGAGCAAACACAGCAGTACTAACACAGTAGTAATTCACAAAATACAACTCGGAATTCGATTCTACCAATAGGAAAAGTAAACTAGACAGTCGGGGCTACAATTTATATTCAGCAAGTTTTTATTAATTCTAACTGTAACTAGCTCAAATATCCTAATCTTTACAGGTTAACTATTCTAGCACAAATTATAGTCAAAGTTTAATGGGTGAAAACTAGGTGTAAAATCAATATAAAAATCTAAAAAAATTAGGAATGGATCCTAAGTATGTCTCCTAAGTTTCGGGAGAGTTTCATGTCATTATACTACTGTTATCATGGTGTTTCAACTGTAAGTTGTGTCGGTATTTCATTAATTTGCAGTCTGGAAAGTACAGACCAGCAGTGACTAAAACTGTGATATCTCTCAGCTCACAGATCAGAATCAAGATCCATCAATTGGTCTGGAAACTAGATTCATTAGGCTACAATTCTCTTTTATATTGTTTTGATTGATTCCTATTGTAACAGGGTCGAAACCTCAGTACAAGACAGAATAGGCAGAAAGACATAACAAAGATCATCATATATAATTGTCAAAGTGAATAATCAACATGTTCTTATTGTCATGCAATGCATTATCATTAATGTACAGCAAGTTGAGGTGAAATTCTACTGTATATAAGGCAAGATTATAATGTCATGATTCGATTCTTGAGATCTCAATCAATTAACATGTATCCATATCATTGTGTATTTCTCCTATGCAAGTTCTAGTCAATTGTTCATGTCGTGTGTGCATGCAAGTTTAGGTTTAATTCAATGGATATTGGCACGATTCAAGGATACTTCGGGTTAGCTCGTGTAAACCCTAGATATCCCCAATGGAAAGTATACAAAGCAAAGTTAAGATAATCGAAGTGGAACTACTTGCGGAGAAGATCAATAATCTTGAACTAGAAAAATAAATCGAGTTCAAGTGGACTTGCCTTTTGTGGACGATTAGATTCGTCCGAATATGCGAGAATAACGGGATCGGAATCGCGGGCGACGCTCTAAAATACGTGCGAGACACGTACAAAATACCAAGACAGCACACAACAGCAACAGCAACTCATGTACACCGGATCAAGAGCAAAATACCACACAGCAAACCCAGGTCCAAGGGGACAAAATACCAGACACCAAAATGGGCCAATGGGGACTCGTCTTCCACCTTTCGACAGAGAGAGAGAGAGAAAGAGAATGGCGGGACTCCGGCAATGCTTGGAACGGCGCGACACCACGGTGGCGACGACTGCGAAGACGTCGACGTTGCGGTTGGGAAGTGACGGCAACGGCGAGAGCGACGGCGACGCGAGCTCTGCTTTCTCGCTCAAAAAAAGGGGATGGCGATGACGAGGGCTCGGGGCTAACAGCGACGACTGTGATGCTAGGAAGGGACTCCGGTGGGTGAGGTAAGTGCACGGAGAGGATCACGACGGAAAAGGCAAGGACGAGACGGCGAGGAATGGGTTCAGCAAAGTGGGTTGATGGTTCGGTTGGGTTGGGGTTCTGCGACAATGGGGGAGGTTGAAGGTGACGAGGACGGAAAAAAGTTTGCGAGGCGGGGGAGAAGGCGATGACGAGAGGGAGACGATGATGAGGGGATGAATGGTGATGACGGTGGGGGTCGGAGATGGCAACGGAGATGGCAAAGGGGTGATAGGTTTCGGTCTGGGGTAAAACAGAAAGGGAGATGAGGAACGGAATGGGGTAGTGGGATTGGCTGTTGTGATTTTTGGGAGAGTGAGAGAAGATTATTTAATAATAGAATAATAGGAGTGAGATGTGGGCAGTTAGGAGATACAGAGGATTGTGGGGGAGGAGATCTGGGTTAGTTGTTAGGGAGTATATGCATGGGTTTGTGGGTTTGGGTAGACTAGGATTTGATTTTAGGATCCAATAAGGAGATGGGTTTGGGAAGACAATCGTATGAGGTTACAAATGGATTGGGCTAATGAAAGATAACAATAATAATACTAGAGATAAATTGCAATAAAGGCCCACGGCAAGACCAACACCCAAAATACCATAAAACAGAAAAGCGAACACCAAAGAAATACAAGAAAAATCCGTACAATCGGAAACAGGGGTAACAATGTAGTAGTTTTGCAATTTGCACCCTTTATTTTCTGCATTAAAATATTTTAGAGATTTGTATTGAAATTTATTTTGAGCCTATATATAGGCCTTGAGAATAATTAGAAAGTATGCTATTCTTTATTTAAAAAAATTATAGTGTTAAGTTATTGATCTTCATTTATCTTTTGTGTGAGACATTGAGATAAAATTATTAGAGTTTGTGAGAAATCCTAAAAAAATATTAGGGTTTGTGAGAAGTCTAATTACAAACAAAATCTCCAATTAATCAAAACCCTAATCCCCTCACCCCCTCACCCGCCCACTCTCTCCTTCTTCTTCCTCTTTCCTTGTTCCCGATCAAAACCCTAGCCCCTCTTCCATCGCCCCAACGTCGACTACCTCACCCTCACACCCCAAACCCATCCTCTACTCCATCTCTACAGCCCAACACCCCGACGGCCATCTTTCCCTCGCCCCAAATCCTCTCTGCTGCACGACTGCAACCCCGAAACCCTATTCTCCAAACCTGCTTCAAATCTGAACCCTCTCCACCTCGTGTTGCCGATCTCCTAAACCGATGACACCCTCACCAGTGCAGCCACCATCAAAGGCCATCTTAACAGTAAGTCCACATCGCCACCACATAGCAACCCGAAGCTCCATCAACGCCGACCGCTGCCTCTTCACCCGATTCCCCTCACAAGCGACCACGACTCGTTCATCGAACTCCGGTAACTTCTTTCATTTCTCCATTATTTGTGTTACTACCTATCGTTTCTATAATATTATTTGAATTATTTGTCGTCCACAAATATTGAGAGTGTATTTCTATTGGCCAATTAGAGTACAAATCTTTATTGAATATGTTACTTGCTAAGAACGCGTAAGCATAATTGTTGATTGTTATAATTGAATCTTTAATTGGGCTTCTTAAACTATTTCATATCTTAAAAATTTATCAAACCAATTAATAATTTTAATTTTTGACTTAATTTGCATTACATGTTGGTAAACTTAATCTTTTAAAATTCTTGAAATTCTCTACTTAGGGTTAAGTTTGCATCACGTACTCTTCAAGCTTGATGTTGCAAGAATTTCTAGCAACAAGGGGAAAAAAAAAGGCGAGAAGTAATTTTAATTTTATGAAGTAAAAGTGGTATCTAAGTGATCTTCCAGGTTCAATTCCATACATTTCATTTCCAGATGGTATTTAAGATACTATTTCCAAGATTTCTTGACAATGAAACATGAAATAGCTTACATACTAGGTTAGTACTCTAGTGTCGCATACAAACTTGGACTGTGAACATTTTAACTTACAAAGGGAATTTATCACAATTTCTCTACATGACAACGGCCAGTTTTGGTTCCATATTGTACCCAACCGTGGAGAAGGCTTGCTTCTCTTCCGTAATGATTCTAAGAAAAATCTCCCTCCTATAATGGCAAAAGAATTTTCGATTTGAAATGAAACATTGGCTTTTTAAAGGCTGATTATGCAAGAACACAAAATCATCAAGGTTTCAGGCTAATTGTGATTCATGGAGCAAGGCTGGTTAATCCATGAATAGTGTAACCTAAGCTTGATATTAATAATTTTTCCCATTCAAAGATCATTGGAGCTTTCTTCCCTCATTGTGCGCGCTTACTGGGAGTTCTCTGCCTGTTACTCTTATGTAGTGTTTCCTCCTCCCTCCCTATTTTCCCAAAACAATAATCATACTTACACAACATTCTCTGATTCTTTCTTATTATTGAACTAAAAA
Source organism: Hemerocallis citrina (assembly GCA_017893485.1). Lineage (NCBI taxonomy): Eukaryota > Viridiplantae > Streptophyta > Magnoliopsida > Asparagales > Asphodelaceae > Hemerocallis > Hemerocallis citrina. Next base: position 90,783,585 of record CM030358.1, on the reverse strand, counting down.
ACAAAATAATTTCAAACTTAATTTGGGTAAGAATGTAATTTTTCAAAAAACCAAAGAATATCTCTACTATTATAATGGGAGAAGGCCTGGTATTTGTCATCAATGTTTTTTTTTTTTTTTTTGTCATTTGTTCATTTTGAAGCCAAATGACTCACTTTGGTAAATATTTTCGAAAGTGGACCAGCTTGGTAAATATTTTCGGGAGTGGATCGGTTTGGAAATTATTTTCTTTTTATCCTTTTCATTATCCTTTTTTTTTTAAATCCTTTACAGTCGTTTTTTTTTTGGTCTTTTTCCTTCTTTCTCCACATGCATCGTACGTGCATTTTTTTTTAATCCTTTTCATTCGGTTTTTTTTTTGGGGTCTTTTTCTTTCTCCCTCCACGTGCATCGCACGTGCATGATACTAGTATGAGTAATGCTAGAGCCCCTACCAATTTCACTACATTTCTCTGGCACACTCCAATAGGTAGAGGATTATAGAGTAGGTGGGAGAACTCTTCAATAGGAATATACCACCTAAGGTAGTGAAGAAAATGGTAGTGAAATTGGTAGTGGCTAAAGCATTACTCAAAACGAAAATTTCAAACTTCAGGTAAGAAACAAAATCTCCAAATAATGATAATAAAAACAAGAAAACTACCTGTCACACCCCCCAAAAAAATTGAATTTTTTGCCGTACTAGGCAACTTTTTGATAGTATTTGCGTTTTTAGGCCAGGTCCCAATCTATTAGCGTTCGTGGGCTAGCCACTGCCACGTCAGCAGCGGCCGCTATTGGGAATAGCGGCCTCTTCATATCCACCAAATTTGTACTCCCACACTTGGTAGAGTACGGGGGGATTGGACTGAGTATGTGTGAAGAAGGTCGCTAATGCCACTAGTGACATCCTCCAACTGAGGTCGCTATTCCCAATAGCGACCACAGTGGCAGGCTATTATGAGTCACATTCACATAAGCTGATTTGGCAAACAGCATAATCGCTAATGTCAATCGCGACCTATCATACCTGTGGTCGCGATTGGTAATCGCGACCTTAGTATAAACATCACAGAGGATAAGCTGATTTGGCAAATAGCATAATCGCTAATGTCACTCGCGACCTATCATAACTGTGGTCGCAATTGGTAATCGCAACCTTAGTATAAACATCACAGAGGATAAGCTGATTTGGCAAACAGCATAATCGCTAATGTCAATCGCGACCTATCATACCTGTGGTCGCGATTGGTAATCGCGACCTTAGTATAAACATCCAAGACTCATAGTTAGAAGCATTCGGGGGCCCATCTGAGGTCGTGATTGCCACTAGCGACCTCAGTTAGAAGAGGTCGCTAGTGCCAATAGCGACCTCTTCATTTCCTGATCCCCTTCGTACATAGCCAAGTGTGAGGGCACAAAATTGGTATCTATGAAGAGGCTGCTATTCCCAATAGCGGCCGCTGCTGACGTGGCAGAGGCTAGCCCACGAACACTAATAGTTTGGGACCTGACCTAAAAACGCAAATACTATCAAAAAGTGACCTAGTACGGCAAAAAATTCAAAAAAATTAGAGGCGGAAAACTGCCTGAAAAGTTAATTAATAAATCATGTTTCTTAACCACGGAAATTTTCCTCGCAGTTTAGGTGCAACGAAATTGCTTCTTTCTCAATTGTCTCTCCACAAGCTGACTAGTCAATTTAGTACATCGTATGAGCTCTATAGCTTGAAACAAGTTTGTCACTATCTAATATGACTTTTGTATGACACTCTTTCCCATCATAAACATTCTTAATTTATTTTTGCTCCTTGCTCACCAAGTAAGCCTTGGTCAATCATCATATTCATAGTGTACGTCTTTGACCCTCCCCAATATTGAGAATTTTGCCGTACTACCCCACTTTTTGAAAATATTTAGCGCTCTGCCCTACTTTCCAAAACAATTAGCGATATGCCCTTGTTTAGGACACGTCAGCAAGAAACGTTATTGGAAAAAACGGCATAGGTTATTTTCATGCCGTTCTTCCCAATAACGGCATATGTTTGAAAAAAAAATTGCATGTGGTTATTTAGAATAACGGCATAGGTTGTTTTGTTTTTCGAGAGCTTGTAGTCTCCACTTAGAGGAAAAATTGCAAGTATGAAAAACCTTATAACAGATGTCGTTATTTCAAATAACGGCATTCTCAATACTGATGCCGTTATTTGAAATAACGGCATCAATTATAAATTTTTTTAATAAAAAAGTAACTTATTATTCATCCTCTCTGATGAATAAGTAAAAAAAAAAAAAAAATTAAAACTGATGCCGTTATTCCGAATAACGGCATCAGTTATAATTTTTTTTTTCTTTCACTTTTTATTAACTCTTTCTGTTTCCAAACAACGGCAAGAGTACATATTGATATATAACTGATGTCGTTATCTCCAATAACGGCATCAGTCATTCGAATGCCGTTATTCAGGATAACGGCATTGTTTATAAGTTTTTTTCACACTTAGAACTTTTTAAACTTAGAAGAATCACACTTGTAAGACAAATATACTGATGCCGTTATTCCAAATAACGGCATGCAAAATTTTTTTCAAACAGATGCCGTTATTGGGAAGAACGGCATCGAAATAACCTATGCCGTTTTTCCCAATAACGTTTTTTGCGGACGTGGCCTAAACAAGGGTATATCGCTAATTGTTTTGAGAAGTAGGGCATACCGCTAAATATTTTCAAAAAGTGGGGCAGTGCGGCAAAATTTTCAATAATTTCCTCCATATATAAACCCAACAAGATATGTAAAATAAAAGCATTATATTGACAACAGAGGAACAAATATTTGGCTTGTAGAAAAGAAAGTATAGCAAAGAATACAGAGCAAAATCAATGGGCATGAACTTTTCCTGCTCCCAGTCAGTTGGTAAGGTCGCACCAATGATTCAATCAGATGCAGCAGTTGGGAAGGATAATGCCCCTCACAGTTCAGAGTCAGAAAAGAAGATAAACGAGAAGAACAGAAAGGAGGAAAAAAGTAAAGGGGGCGCAGCATTGGTGGTGCCTCACTTCCCAATCCATTCTCGTCCAGGCCTTCTCTGAGTCAAAAGAACAGATATATGATAGTCTGATGACGATGATGATGAATTTTGTAGTTTTTGTTTTCAAATACATGTTAGGAAGGTAGTTACATACTTCTGATTTAACAGAAGAGGGATATGTTTCGTTTTCTTCTTTTCTTAATTTTGTATTGGAATGGAATAATTGATTTTTCTAGGATTTATTGCTGGCAACTTGGTATCTGTTGTTCTCGTCGGCAGTCGGGCAGGCGGCAGTTTGTTCGGATTGGATTGAAGCTGTTGTCGGTGGGCTGCTGGTGGCATCGACGGGGTGGTGTGGAGGACGAGATTGACGGCAACGTCGAGAAGGGGGAAGGTGGTGTTAGGAATGCGTCTTGAATACTCGTGATTCAGATTAGAAGAAGGTAAGATGAAGCACGGAGGTCGAAGAGTTGAAGAGAACAGTAGAAAACAGAGCGGCAATAGTGCAGGCATAGTTGCGGTCGACTGTCCCAAGTTGCAGTCGACCGCATCCCCGACCGCACACCCGACCGCAGTTGCACTGGGTTTGGCCGAGAGGTGGACGGTCAGCCGGTCTTGTTGGACGGTCGACCGACCATGGCGCTATGTTCGTTTTGGGCCTCAATTTGTTAGGTCATTTCAGCCCAATCTTCAACTCCAAGTTAGATCGTACGGCTCCTTTTCAGTTACTTCTTTTCCAAGTTATAACGGACGACTGAAAATCAATATTAGACTTGGGTTTCTCTCTATTCTTCTATATATATTGTAAATTCCTTCAATATGATAGAAGAGTACTTCATAGATTATTTTCTCCATTGCAAAGAGAGGTTCGAGAGAAATATAGTTCTTGGTGAGTGAGTTTAATTCCTTGTATTAAGTGAATCAGTAACTCCTTGTAATCTCTTCTAATTGAATATCAGATCTCCCTATTTTTCTCTCCAGATTAAGCAAAAGTTGATCGGAATAAGTCATCATTGTGTTTGTGTTAGATTGGAGGATCTACTTGCTTGCTCAATTGATTAGTTTCATCATCTTCGACTTCCTCATTGCTCTATTTAGTTCCACTGCGACAACGGCATTAGTTGACACCCCAATCCCAACAACTGGTATCAGAACTTCAGGTTGCTGAGTCCCTTGGTTAAAATGACAGGCTACAATATTTTGAAGATCAAACGGTTCAATGGAAAGATCAACTTCGATCTCTGGAAGACTGACATGTATGATGTCCTTGTTCAAAAATGTTTGCAGTTAGCTGTTAAGAAGAAAGAAAAGCCAACTGATATGAAGGATGACGGTTGGGAAGATATTCGTGAAAGAGCCAAAAGTCTGATCCGACTATTATTGGCGGACGAGGTCAAGTGCAGATTTCTTGAAGAAACTGATGCGGCAAGTTTGTGAAAAAACTCATAGTTGAATACTCATAGTTGAAGTTATTCCGTTTACCTATGAAGGAAGATACCGATCTCCAAAACCACTTTACAGAGTTCAATAAGGAATTATCTGAACTTAAGGCAATCAATGCAGATGTGTGTGAAGAAGATAAAGCTTTCAATCTGATATATTCACTGGCCAATTCGTACGAGCCTTTGATCACTATCATGCTACATGGTAGATCTGCCAATGACGGTATTTCAGTAGATGGGATAATCAAAGCATTGAAGAAAAATCAACTTAGGAAGGAGACTCAGAAATCACCGTCTATTCCCCCGCAGGTTGTCTAGTAGTAGATGGTCCTTTAGGGGGAAGACAAAGTGCTTTGCAAAAAGATTCGATCCATTGCCGATATTGCAAGAGGTCAGGGCATATCAAAAAAGACTATTGAAAATTGGAGAATCAGGAGAGCACAAAGAATGGAAATTTAGCTGCTAATGTAGTTAGTGCCTTTGATTCAAGTGATTCGGGTCTTCTTGTTTCAAATTCTGTAAAAGTGGATTTTAGTTGGTTTCTTGACTCAGGGAGTTCTTCTCATATTTGCTCCGAGAGGAAGTTGTTTTCTACTTTGTCTACTACAGGGCATTGTGTGACAACGGGAATTGGGGAGATTTATGAAGTAGTGGATGAGGGGACAGTTTAGTTGAAGATGTCAGGTCTAAACATGTTCACTATAAGGGATATTTGCATATTTCTCTACTTAGACAGAATCTAATATCCTTGCAAACTCTTGATGCACGGGGTTGTAGGTACACAGCTCAAGGTGGAGTTCTGTCTGTTTTTCATGGTCGTCATAAGGTAATTAGAGGTATGAGAGTAGTTGGGCCAAGCCAAAACAATCTTTATAAGCTTTGGGAAATCTGAAATACTTGCGCAAGTGTTGCTCATTTTTCCGTTATCCCAGCAAGCTCAGCTAGTTTGCCGCAACTAGATTCATCGAGATGAAACCACGACGTTCGAATATCGTAGAGAGGTGGAAAATGCCTAAGGGTAGGTGGAGTTCGTGCAGAGTTTGACAACTTCGTGAGTACATCTACGGAGGTGTACCCTTGAAGGGATATACTGAATTTGGTGAGATTGGGTAGAGATCAGTTCAACTAAAAAAAGAAGTTATTGTTCAAAATCTTTTTGCAATTGGAGTTCATTAAAGTTTGAAGATGAATAACACATCATGTGATAGCACTCGTATGCAATCCAAGGTGGAGTTTGTTAGGAATGTGTTTTGAATACTCGTGGTTCAGATTGGAAGAAGGTAAGATGAAGCACGGAGGTCGAAGCGTCAAAGAGAGTAGTAGAAAAAAACAGAGCAGCAATAGTGCAAGCATAGTTGTGATTGACTGTCCCAAGTTGCAGTCGACCGCACCACCGACCGCACACCCGACCGCATTTGCACGGAGTTTGGCAGAGAGGTGGACGGTCGACCGGTCTTGTTGGACGGTCGACCGACCGCGGCGCTGTGTTCATTTTAGGCCTCGAATTGTTAGGTCATTTCAACCCAATCTTCAACTCCAAGTTAGATCGTATGCCTCCTATTCAGTTACTTCTTTTCTAGGTTATATCGGACGACTCAGAATCAAGATTAGACTTAGGTTTCTTTTTATTCTTCAACATATATTGTAAACTCTTCCAATGTGAAAGTAGAATACTTCATAGATTATTTTCTCCATTGCAAAGAGAGGCTCGAGAGAGAGATAGTTCTTGGTGAGTGAGTTTAATTCCTTGAATTGAGTGAATCAGTAAATCTTTGTAATCTCTTCTAGTTAAATATCAGATCTCCCTATATTTTCCCCCGGATTAAGCAAAAGCTAACCGGGATAAGTTATCGTTGGGTTTGTGTTAGATTGGTGGATCTACTTCCTTGCTCAATTGATTAGTCTCATCTACTTCGACTTCCACATTGCTCTATTTAGTTCCGCTGCGACAATGGGCATTGGTTGACGCCCCAATCCCAACAGGTGGCCGGGTTAGATGCCGGTGTGGAGTAGAGGAGCAGGATTTGAGTTTCAAATTATTAATCTCGATTAAGGGTTTTGAAATTCAAATTTGAATTTAGAGTGTGGAGAGGGGGGGGGGATTTCTAGAATTTTGAATTTCAACAAAGAGTTTTGAAATTCAAATTCTAGTTGAGGAGTGTGAAGAGATTTTTCTGATTAAATTTGAATTTCAAATTAGATTTTGTTTGGAATACAAATTACAATTGTGGAATGATGAGTGCAAACTTGCAACACATCTAATTGGTGGAGCATTCGTCTATAAGTTTAGCTAGGGGAGAGACTAGTTAATGTTATAGGTTTACCTTGTAACTATTTTATGTTGTTCTGTTGAGGAACTGATAGATGTAATTATTTGTAATACTTGTTTCATTAAATGTTACTAATGAAACAATGATGTTGTCACCTTTTTTCTTTTTTTTGATAACGATGATAGAATCGTTCGATTCCAGCTCAATATATATAATAAAAACAATTAGTTACAAATAGAGTATATTTTACAAGCAGTAAAACCTCAACCAACCAAAGGATAAAAAAAGATACAGTACAGTCACTAGCAATGGAGAAGGTTGCCGGGAGACAAAACTCCTTCGAACTCGAAAACTCTGAACAACACAACGGACAATGGATAAGAGTACCCCACCACAGATCGAGACCTTAGCTCACCAAGCAAACGATAAACGACTGACGATCGAGGCCAGAGACCCACACCTGGACGTTGGACCATCGGGGAACTGCACAGTCCAAGACACGCAACAATGAGGAGGCGAGCATCGAAACTAACCAATGGGAGAGGAAGACAGCCACTAAACAGAGGATGGGTCTAAAACCAGAGAGACATGCAACAAACACAGCAAGGGTATACACTAGGAAAGACAAAGAACGTTGACTGCAGACTGGACAAATGCCAGGACCCCAAGGGGAGAGGGATACACTGTGCTCTGGTGAACGATCACACATGAAAGCTCGCAACACAACATCCTCACTCCTAAAAAACCAAGTCCAAGGGATACAATAACAGTCGTGGAGTCGAAGGAAGGCGATTCACCAACAACAAAGACCCGGACAAACAAGTAGCCAGACAAATTGCAGGAAAGCAAAATCGATAATCACCAGCCAAAAGCAGGCTCCGCCGAATGAAGCTGATCAGCCGGTCACACCCAGAAGGTGCTCAAGCAATCAGTCTCTCAGAAGAGAGGGCCCACACCACAAACAAAACCAAAAACACCACAGAAAAAAAAACACTGATTTAAACATCTCCCTCAGAGGGAACCAAGAGCAAAAGGAACCAAAAAACCAGCAAGTAGAGCATAAACCAGAAGAAGCTTAACGCAAACACACAGAACATAGGCAAGTGTCGATCAGAGTCCCAACAAAAGCAAGAGTCATCAAGTTAGGGGGCTAAGGAGCCTAACAAAAAAATAATTACAGCAAAATAAAGCATCAGCCGATGCTCAAAAAAGGACGTCGGGACTCCCAATCCTAGCCTCCACCACCGAAAAGAGAACAAGAGAACCCCAGAGTCAGAATAGATAAAAGAAGGTAAAGACCTCTCAAGCCTGCAAAGAGAAGGAAAAAGAATCACATATAAGAAAGATAACCGCTAAGTAGAATAAGTAAGTTAAGAACGAAAGAAATGGTAGGCCTCCTCAAGACGACCCAAATGTAAGGGCGCCATTTTAACAGGTGTTAAAGTGGAAAACCACAATATTTTGAAAAATAATAATTCCTCAATCATCACTGCTATCGAAGATGTGGAGAGCAAGAAGATACGTTTATTTCTTTCCGACCAAATCACCCAGATTATGGCCATAATGGATAGGAACCAAGAAGTGCGGAACTCTTTCCTAAGTGCGTCTTCCAGCAGGTTGAGAAATCTACAGGGGGAGAGGCCGCTAGCCACGCTATACTCGTAATAGTCCACAACGGTTGGATAAAGTTGCACCAAAGGAAAAGATGCTCAGCATCCTCGTGTTCGGTCGAGCAGAACGAGCATAATTGCCCTAAAGCAAGGTTCCTGTTATTAAGACGGTCGACAGTTAGAAGTTTGTCGTTAAGAGCTAACCAGGTGAGGATTTTGGATTTCAGAGGGGCGCAGCTACTCCATAAAGATTTAGCCAGAGTGGAATGGACTCCACCAAAGTTCAGGAAATTGTAGGACTTAACCGAGTAGATCCCCGAGCTAGTCCAACGCCAAGGAAATTTATCAGTGGGATGCCAAGAATACTGATTGAGATTAAAAAATAGCTCGTTGAGTTCCACTACGAGGACCGAAGGAAGGGTACAGAGAAAGGGGATAGACCAGAACTTTTGGTGACCAATGATGATTACATAATCCGCCACAGTCGCAGAAGGGTTGGAAGCCAATTGAAAAAGCGACTAATTTAATATTACCAAACCAGAGATCGACCCAAAACTTGGTCTTAGTCCCAGTAGCACAATCATGGGATATCCCACATCGAAATGGAGCGGCCGCTTTCCACACCCCTTTCGAGAAGGGGTAAGCCTTGCAGGATAATGAGGGGGGAAAGTCGAGGATTCTTTTCCAAGAGAAGCAGTTAACAGCAATGAGTGTAGCCCAAGGTATATGATCATGAGCTAAGATTTTCCATAACCATTTACCCAGCAGAGCTAAGTTTTGCTGCCTGAGGTTAATAACCCCTAAACCACCTGCAATCTTCGAGGTGCAAACCACCTTCCAATTACAAAAATGGGATCTGACCTTATAAATACCCGACCCAGATCAAAAGAAATTCCTTCTGATCTTGTCACCTTTTTTCTTCAAAAAAAAAAAAACAAAAACAAAAAACTTGGTATCTGTTATTTTACCCAAAACAGAACTTTGGTATTTATTGACTTATGTACAATATATATGACTCTGCACTGTAAGCACTCCATCATTTAACTAAGTATGCATAAAAGAGAGATACTTTATTTACTCCTAGGAATTAAATTATCCAGGATCACCACAATCTCACTTGTGATCCATTTTCGAAAGATTCAGTATAAAATTTCGAGGTATAATAAATCTTACTACAACTTCTCATTATTTTAGAGGACGCTCTAAAATAATTAATTTTCCAGATCTTTTACTGGCAAGAAATAGATAAATATATATGTTGCTTTGTAAGGATTGCCCTTGCCTAGAAACAAAGGTGGATAAATATGTAAGTATACCTTTCTTATACTTCAAAAGTGTGAATGAAAAGGTTATACGCATACCTTGCCTAGAAAGGTTCGAGCTAAGGGTCCCACAAGCTTGGAAGATTCTTATTCCATTTGATATCTAAGGTCTGGAGGATGCTGATGAGAGAAAATATATGGAATAAGAATCTTCCAAGCTTGTAGGACCCTTAGCTCGAACCTTTCTCAGACTGAGTACTTCCCAGTCTTCTTTGCTTTGTAACTAGTCTTTTTTCCCAGTCTAAAATGCACAAAAGCTATGCTCATCATAAATATTAAGTATAAACCCCTTCAACTAGCTTAACTTCTCGTCAACCGAAAAAAGGAGTGGAAGAATTTAACCCACAACTTAAGGAGAGAATAACCAGAATCAATACATAAAATGGTTTTTAGATCTTTGCAAAGGTTTCACCCATTATGCAGGCATCTTAAGATGACGAGGAGAATACGATGTACTAGTCTCCTCTGTTTCTGGACGACAACTACATTCCGTTGAACAAGATACTGTTAAAGAGTTATTTGAATTTTTTTTTTAATCTACTGCTGTGAGAGTTGTTCACCTGTTTCTACATCGATTTATTTACTGAATTAGTCTAAACTCAGTTTTAAGAATACTCACTTCTTCTGCAATTTGTAGAAAAATATGTGGTACCAACTGTGTTTTTTTTTTTTTTAAGATAAAGGTGACCTCGTCACCGTTTTATTAATAAAACATTAATGATACAGTAATACATGATACACTACTTAGACCAAAACAACTCGGTCAAAGTACAAAAACATCATAATCGACAATTACTACTACAACAAAACGTAGAGATATACAACTAGACTCAACCCTACATCATTGAAAATAGGGCTGCCACCCAGCAGCCGCAATCCACTCGAAAGAGCTACTCCTTCTCCTCCAAGCATAGTCTCTTCTTCGTCCCTGCTTGACTTGCCCATGAATGAATGAAGGCAAAGATTTTATGCATCATAGTTGGAAATCTACTGTTAGTTTGACGAAAACACAACTCGTTTCGATCTAGCCATAGACTCCACATAGTAACTGCAAGTCTGCAACTGTAATATCTCAAGCTATTCTATTAACTTTCCAAACAACTTTCTCACTCCACTCTCCCCATATATCTCGTGTAGAACTAGGAGTATCCCAAATCCCAAATCCTAGGCATACTACCCCCCATGCTAGCCTCGACTTAGTGCACAAAAATAAGATATGATTGGTGTCTTCGTCCTGTACTAAACATCTAGAACACTTCACATCAACCGGAATACTGCGTTTGTGTAAGTTTATCTTGGACAAAATTGCTTCGTTAGCAACCAACCATAGAAAAGTGTTCACTTTTGTTGTAGCATATGTTTTCCACAATCTGTTTGCCTCCCAGCTCCTAGTCCCTCCGTCATTTAGCCACTTGTACCAACTGTGTTTTCTCTCAACATAAGAGTATTTAGTTACTTGTGAGTAGTTCACTACAACAAAAGAGTTCTACCCCGGCGTTTTAGTAGACACGCCGTGGTAGAAACCAGATAACCTAAAAGAAGAAAAAATCCAACTCTACCCCGGCGTTTCTCAAAAATGCCGGCATAGGTAGGTATACCCCAGTGTTTTTGCGTGGAAACAACGGGGTAGGTCTCGGATAAGACCTATCCCCAGCGTTCTCTCTCTCTCTCTCTCTCTCTCTCTCTCTCTCTCTCTCTCTCTCTATATATATATATATATATATATATCATTTTCTTTCCCCCAATTTTTTTTAATCTTTCAATCTCCCTCCTCACAACCCAACCTAGCTCCCTTCCCCCGCCCCCTCCCCCGACATCGCCCCTTCCCCCATCGCTGCCCATCGCCGCCCCCTCCCCCACCGTCGCCCCTTCCCCCGGCACTGCCCCCTACCCCACCGTCGCCCCTTCCCCCATTATTGCCCCATCGCCGTCCCCTCCCCCGCCGTCGCCCCTTCCCCTATCGCTGCCCCCTCCCCGCCGTCGCCTCTTCCTGTACACAAACCCTAGGTTTGTTCTTGAATTAAGAACAAAAAAATTATTATCTCTTCTCACTCTCTCTCTACACAAACCCTAGGTCTGGGATTGTTGTTGTATGATTGTTCTTAATTCCATCGATTTTATATATATCTGTTCTTGATGTGGGAACGGCGGCGAGCGGAGGAGCTTGAATTAATGAGGCAGATCTCAATGTAAGCGATCTGTTCTTGATTATGTGGTACTTTTATTTTCTAAATGTTATTTTAGAGCTTCCGTCCATGTTTACTTGGCAAGTTTATGTCTATATTGTTGGAACCTTTGTGAAGGTTTAATGATTCAGACTCGGAACACTGATTTGCATTTCTATGTTTCTTTGGAATTGATTATTTGCCCAAGTATCAACATTCCATTAGTGATTGCTTTTGATGATGCTCTTAGTTTATCTTATGTGGTGAAGCCTTGGACCCTCGAGTTTAATATAATTTTGTTAAAGTGAGAAAAATGAGTGTCTCATACCATATGATCTGCTTGGTTCTATGATTGTTGATATTCAAGGAGGTTATAGTTATCATATTATTAGTTTTTTATTCATTTATGGTCCTTTACAATGATTAAAGGAGGATTATGTAACCTTTGACATGTATTGTTGTGTGTGAGGTACATTTTCATGGGTAGTTCATGTAAACACGCAATTAACTCTCTTATCTTAGAATGCTCGAATTGTTTGAATGCTTGAAGCTATCTGAAGTAATGCATGGAGAGAGTAAATGGGTTTGCTTGTCAGGTTTTTAGGGTCAAGTAGTTGGAATAATGTTTTTGCACTTGGTTCTTCAAAAGCTGTTGCCTTGCTTTCAATGTTTTGTATAGACTAATTTTCCTTCCTATTGAAAGTAAGGATAAGTCACATGAGGATTTTTGGTTAATAATTGGTGAGCTTGGAATGAATCTTTAACCAAAAGCTAGTTTGTGAGATTTGGTTTGCTCATTTGTTGAGTTGGATCTGTTGATTAATTTATTAGTGCTTTATGTTTACTTAAGTTTGTAACATGATCAAAATTAATAGACTTGGTTTTATAAAACTTGTTCATACAAATGCACAAGAGAAAATATTTATGTTGCAACTCGGGTTAGTAGATAATAATGAGAAGAGGAATGGAATGCTAGCATATGAGAAAATATTTATGTTGCAACTGGGGTTAGTAGATAATATTTATGTTGCAACTGAGCCTTTGATTTCTATGTCAGTGATGTCTCTCCATGAGCCAAAAGTTTGGATACTATTATACATGCACTTTAGGCAGTGATGAACAAAAAAATTGTCACTTTGATGCTTGCAGTTGGGATTTTTGGTTTTTCGAACAAGGGATAAGAACATATGCTACTTTGTCACTTTGTTGCTTGCAGTTGGGATTTTTAGTTTTTTGAACAAGGGATAAAAACATATGCTACTTTTTCACTTTGATGCTTGCAGTTGGGCCTAAAGAATTTTTTGAACAGGGGATACAGTTCACTGATTAACTTAGCATTCATGTCTCCTTCCTGCATATGCAATTCATTTGTCATTCTGATGCTTGCAAGTGTTATTTGAGGTTTTCGGCACAAGGGATAGCTCAAGTTTTTGTCTGAGCATGCATGAATGTCTGGTACGAACAGATGGTCTTTACTTTAAATACTGATGTTTGTTGTTGTGTTATTCGAGGTTTTGAATACAAAATAAATTCAAGGATAACTGATGCTTGCAATACTGATGCTTACCATGGGAAGTGATGATAAATGAGCAATTTGTTTGATCAGTGAGTCATTCATAATCTGATATTATCACATGATTATGATATGATCATGATCTTATCTGATCTGGAACGCATCAGTATTTAAGCGAGCTTGCAATAGCTTAGTTATCCTTCAATATCTATTGTATTGAAAACCACGAATACGAAATAACAAGCATCAGTATTTAAAGTAAGGGACCATGTGTTCTTACTAGACATTCATCCATGCTCAGACAAAAAACTTGAGCTATTCCATGTGCCGAAAACCTCAAATAACACTTGCAAGCATTAGAATGACAAATAAATTGCATATGCAGGAAGGAGACATGAATGCTAAGTTAATCAGTGAACTATATCCCCTGTTCAAAAACTTCTTTAGGCCCAACTGCAAGCATCACTGATTAAATTTTTTTCTTAAAAATATACCTACCCCGGCATTTTTACAAACGCCGGGGTATGTGTTGTAAGGACACAACCCAAATGAAAATACGCCTATGGTGACATTTTTAAAACGCCGGTGTAGGTTCCCATCAATACCGGCATTATAGACCTCACTCTACTGCGACGCCCGCTTCCCGGCATTTATACCGGCGTTTTCAAAAATGCCCGGGAAATTCAAAAAAAACGCAGGAGAAGACGATATGTGTTGTAGTGGTTATAAGTGCACGGTAAATAATTTAAATTTTCCTATAATCTTTTTGACTCAATTACGAAAATAATCTTAACTTCTTGGTGTAAAATGAATGATTGTAGTATATGTGAAATATAAAAAATAAGGAAACTAATGACTTGCTGGTAGAGCATCCACAGTCGTTTCTTATATTTGCCAATTTGCCATTTTATAGCAAATGGCAGGCTGCAATGGTTTTCTATTTTGCCATTTTTTGGCAAATTTGTTATATTCGTTTCTCAAAAATAAGAAACAAAATAGCGATTCTCAAATTATAAAGAACGGTACAACATATACCGTTCCTCATATTTTAATATTTTTTATTCACTTAGGACGCTATAACATATTATTTCGGCCATCTGTGTATTTGAGGAATCTTGTTTACCGTCCACAAGTTCTTGCAAGTTCCAAAGCTATATGCATTAAAAAATATGAGATAAATTAAATGATAAACTAATTGGTACGTCACTAGAAAATATTAAACAGCAGAAAAAAAAAATGGAAGAGATTTTAAGCCTCTTAATTATAGCACTCTTAACAGAGGAAACTCCTCAAAACCGTTCATATCATGCACAAGGTCTTTTGCGATCCATCAACACATTGTCTACACTCTACATAGTGTTTCATAGAAGAAAATCTTTCTGGAGAATAATTGACTCGCTTCTTTGTCTAGTATAAATGAATAGATAGAGAGGGGATGAACCAACAGACAATAAACTGGAGAATCTGAAGACTTGCTATTTGTTTCTCCTTTCCTTTTTTGTAAAATATTCGAATGGAGTTTATCTTACAAATGCAAATCTCTTATAAGTTATTTTTAATGTTGACTGTAGGTTGTCACATTAACTGTTTTACAAGGTAAAGTAGATCCATTGATCTCTTTTAGAAGAAAAGAAACATACCGGTTTTAATTGGTTTTTGTGTTTTCTTAAAATTCTATTGCACTCATATCGGAAGTCTTTAATTTCAAGCAAATTTTTATCGGTTCAGTTATGAAAAACTATTTTTTGCTTAAAAGATCTAAAAGTTCAGCAGTCTTAGTTTAGTCCCACATGTAGATTTAGATTACTCTTTGTACTGTCGTATATATAGAAACCGGTGTATTCAGTTATATGAATCCAATAAAGTATTCTTTTCAGTCTCTACACTATCAATCAACATGGTATCATAGCTGATTATATGAATTCAATAAAGCATTTTTTTCAGTCTCTACGCTATCAATCAACATGATTTAGAGGTGAAAAAAATCTACACACAAATTTTACACATAAAATTAGGGTTTCTCTCTCTCTCTCTATATATATAAAGAAAAGTCTTCTTTCTTCTTCTTCTTCTTCTTCCTCCAAACCCAACATTCCTCACCTCCTCCAAATCCAAAACCTTAACCCTATATCTCTCCTCTTTCTCCCGCTGCCAACCCTCTCCTATATAAGAACCAGTGTATTCAATTATATAAATTCAATAAAGTATTTTTTCAGTCTCTATATTATCGATCAACATTCAACATAGACAAGAATTAACAACCTATCAATAATATAGATCACGAAAAGAAAAAAAAGGGTGTTACTCAGCAAATATGTTTTATCTATATAATAAAACACAAAGAAAAGCTATCAAGTGGCTCTCCTTTAATAGTAAGAAAATCAATGGTCCAGATCTAAGCTCCTAAAAGACATTTTTTTCCCCCAAATGTTTTTCCCCAAAAGTCAAATTCAAATCCCCAAAACAACTCCTTTATTTATTTAATTATTTCTCTCTCTCTCTCATTCTCTCTCTATTTACTCAGAAATTTAGATTTTCAGATTTCAGGTTTGTAATTTTTTAGATTTTTTATATTTTTTTATTGCTCATGTTACATTGAAAATAGCAAACATCTCCTCAATAGTTAAATTTCATCATTTTACACACTCAAAGTTCTAAAAAGTTTGATTTTATACTCTCATTTATAATTATTTTTCAACATATACTAATGAAAACATGAATTTTTATTTACAACTAATTATTGTCATTCAAACTTGAGTTACATAATTGTTGTTTTACTGTTTACAACGTTTTTCATATGTTGTATTGTTCCAAAGACGTGCCGCAGCCCACGGGCAAATCTAGTATTTTTAAAATAAGAAGTGGTCGTATAGTTTGTTAATTCCATGGAATAGTTTCATTATTCTTTGACGGTTGTCTACAAGAGATCCAAACATTCTCATCCATTAAGTGACCATATGCCCTGTAGCCTACTACCTCTTCTTTAACGCACTTGGAATTTATGTTCCATACCCCCTCATTAAACTCGCAAGTATTCTGTCAACTGTTCCAATGCTATCAAATACCTCTAAGGGGACGTTTGTTACAAGAATTTTTTTTTGGTTCCCTGGGATTTATGATTCCTGTGATTTATGATTCCTATAAATCATAAAACATGTTTGGTAGGTCTTAAACATCTCAGGAAATGTTAGTTAGAAACTTAATTTTCTATGTTTGGTTGAGCTACATATTTTCTAGGAATCTTAATCTTATTGTCCAAAATACCGCTCTTATCCTCGAATAACAAAACAAACTAGAGAGTTGAACATGCTAGGATTTCAGCCACTTCCATAATTACTGATTTATTATTTCTAGCTTCTTAAACTGATTCATTGATTTCGGCTATTGGTTGTTGTTCATGCAAAATTTGATTTTCTGGAGATATTACTTATGTACTGCAGTTTTGAATTTGGTATGCAAACTGGAGTTGGTTATTTTCTAATATTTGTCTAATATGCTACAGGTGAGAATTAGTAGTTTGACATCCTAATGGAAACTGATATGTTTAGCGTGAAGTTTGCGTTCCGGTCATTTCTTGCATTATTAACTTTGATCTCTATGTGGTGATGATTCGTTCCTGCATGATCAACTTTGGAGCTGTATGTGGAGGATGATGGCCAGACAGCCAAAACAACTAAGGTGTGGTATTTGCCTCAACGAAAGGAACTGCTCCCAAAAGACAACTCACACAACAGAGGAGGACAGAACGAAATAGTTCGTACATACATAAAAATTTCAACCTGAAACGAACGTCCAGGTAAATATCCCTATTTTTGAGAAAATATATACCTATTAACTTCTCTTATACATGATATATATATCATCGAGTTGGCGAAAAGAGACCTTCATTTCAGTTGCAAATACATCATCAGCATCATCATCAATCGAAGAAGATCACAAATCTAGACACAAATTAGAGCCAAAAGTCTCTTAATATCTACTCAAGAATCCATCATCAGCGTAGAGTCTCTACTCCAGACTGACCCTGCTGCAGAAGACTGTTAACTACCCTGCAATTCCTCCTGATCTCCCCTGGTCGACCTGACTACATCTTCACCATCCCTTGAACAAATGCTGAAATGAATGCATCCTCACCGACGCTGTACCTCCACACCAACTCCCGTGTCCTCGCATCCCCTGAAAACAACGTCTGGTCTGAGTTAAAAAAACCCCATCCTTTCCCCCGGTCCTTGAAGTACTGGTTATCAAAAACAACTGCAGTTGCATCCAAACAACTGGTGACCGTTGACTCTTAGCACGCCAAAAGAACACGAACTTGATTAGGGTTTCTGCGACAAGTGGATCGACGACGCGAGAGAGGATCGACGAGACTGAGGGGATCGACGGCACGGGCGCGAGAGAGGATCAACGGCGCAACTGAGGGGATCGACGGCGACGGGTCGCTCGGGTTTGGATCTGGGACTAGGTGCTTGGGGTAGGGGATGGGTTTTGGGGGGAAGAAAGAGGGGAAGAGATAGGAAGATAGATGGGGGAGGGGGTTTTTTTGGGGCATAATTGTATTTTCAAAAAGTAATATTTTCTCCTGAATCTAAGAATCCCACCATTTCCATGGGAAAAAAATTTGGGAATTGTGGTAAAAAAAATTTATATGAATCTTAGTTTTCTGGGAATCTGAATTTAAAAATTAACGTGCCAAACATGAAAAACTAGATTCCTAAGTTAAGATTTTCAGAAAATAAAAAATAATCCTCTTACCAAACGCTCCCTAAGAGAAACTGGAAATCACTTATTATCTAGCACACTCCAACCAAATTTATAATTGCTATGGACCAGCAACTAAAGTTCACAGACTTTTTTAGGAGACTGACTGAGGGAATTAGACTAAAAATTACTTTAATTCATTAGATATTGGCAAATGCTCCATTGAAAACGGGTCTAGTTTTCACGGATTGCAAAACAGCGATCTGAGCCGCTGGATCGCGCTTGATCGTGATCAACGGCTCACATCTGAGCTGCCCATCACCCGTTCTCACTAAGTGGCAGAGGGTTATTTTGGGAATTTCGTCCCCAATAACTCTTCGCCTCACATATTCTAAAAAAATAAATATAACCTAGGCCGTTGTTAGGAACAACGGCCTAGGTTATAAAAAAGTGAATCATAGACCGTTGTTGGGAACAATGGCCTAGATTTTAAAAATTGAGAGCAAGACCGTTGTTCCAAAACAACGGCCTATGATTCAATTTTTTATAACCTAGGCCGTTGTTCCCAACAACGGCCTAGGTTATATCAATTTTTCAGAGCGAATCAGGCGAAGAGTTATTTGGAACGAAATTCCCAAAATAACCCACTGCCACTTAAGTGATATTGGGTGATGGGCGGAGGCGATCTGAGCCGCAGATCACAAACAAGAATGATCCAATGGCTCAGAACGTTGTTTTCCAACCCATGAAAACAAACACATTTTCAATGGAGCATTTGCCTTAGATATTATATAGATGAGAGAGATTAGTTTAGTCCCATATTGAATAATGTATTGGTTTAGTCTTTTCTTCTCTCCTAATATAGGAGACACACTCAATTTATTCTTTCAAGAATCAATAATAAATCCAATAATTCTATCGTGGTATCAGAGCCAGTATTTCTATAAAGCCTCTCCTCGTTATCGTGGTGGATTGATTCTCGTCTTCATCGGAATCACTCCACCTCCCAACATCTCTCTCATCGATCAAGATCCAAAACTCGAGTCGTCATCAACTATCTCTACCGAAACCCTAGCCGTCAACAAACAACAAGATCCAAAAACCGTAGCCGTCATCTACAACAACAACTTCGGCAACAACCGATCAACAGCTCCATCTCCAACAACATCAACACCATCAACTCCAATTCCGGCAACCTCTCAACCCAACTCCAGCTGCCTTCAACAACAACAAGATTGGCAACCAAACCCCCATCGTCGTCCTCCTTCACCGCTGCACACAACGCGCAACTGCTCGACAGCAGCCCCTGACCGCCTGCATCTAACCTCATCGACTGCACCTCGACCGCTGCTCCTCCCTCGTTAACAGCCACTACCTCCATTGCCAAGCCTCCACAGCTGCCGCCGACACCCCTTCTCAATCCACAATCCTAATTCCAACCACCCCAACCACAACTTCACCGTCCTCATCGCCAACGCCGACGACTCTTCTCTCCTCTTCGCCTGCAAGTCCATTTCCAGAAGCTCCGAACTCTGATCGACGTCGATGACGTCAGGCGTCAGGTCAACAACCTACATCGCTGCCTCCTCTCCCCTGCTGCTAGTCGCCACCCCCACCTCCCTTAACCACCCGCTACCCTAGCCGCACCTCTTCGTTCCCCATCGACCAAAACCCTAACCCATAACATTGTTATTTCTCTCTTCAACCCGACCCGAACCCGCAACCCAAACCCAAAACCCTACATGCTTTTTTTTCAGTTTTCCCAAAAAAAATCCAAATTTTTTGTCCCGCCCCGCTTCCCAAAAGGATTACGGAATACGGTACGTGACTAAGCCCAACGGATAGTTTTCACTATCCATAAGCTGTACGAATCTGCTTAACTCATCACAACAATAAATATAACAATATACTCCAACCAGGCATGCGAAAACAGTTATAACTCAACAGTATTTATTGCAACAATAATAAATATCCCAACAAATACGAGATCTGAAACAAAACAATAATCCTGAGACTCTAAGCCCAAATACAAGTCTCAAAACAGTTCATGAATATAAAATAGTTCATCAAAAATTTTAGCAAATTTTTCAATGCACAGCTCAAAACTTTTGCTAACCAACTCCAGTAGGCAATTGATCAACAAAACCTGCTCATATAGCAATTACAAGAAAAATAGGAAAACATGAAAATATAATGCCCGTTAGATGCAAGTTCCGGGCCGCAAGCCATACAAGTAGAAAAAATGGAAAGGAAAAAACTAAACTAAACAGGAAATACTAACATGGAGAAGAAAGCACAGATAACAGTCTAAAGATGGCAGTAAACAGCGGAATAACAGTAAGAGTAAAACAGTAACAGTAAATGGTCAACAGTAACAGTAATAGTAACAGTAACAGTAACATGATGGATCAACAGTTGTTCTTATGTCAAATGTTCATTACTATCTAGCTAGCACTTCATGCGTACCAAATTTTACCACATAGTTGCTACATCAAATAGTTTTGTTTTAAGATTTTGTAGTTGAACTTCTATAAGACAGTATATTCAGAAAATAGTAACAGTAACATCAATATCAAACAGTGTCAGGAATCATGCCCTCATGCATCCAGAGATAAACAGTAGGTACCACAGTAAACGGTGGGGAAAACGAGTTCCCTTCTAAATATGCATTTTTATATTGTCCTCTACTAGATCTTTTTTATTAAGAACCCCGACTTGATTATTAATCATTATTATTAAATAGGTGTGAACAAATACAAACAGGCTAAAAACATGACATGAACAAAGGACAAGTCTAAGATGAATATGAAACACAAACGGGTGACATAAGCAACTCATAACAGTCAAAACAACGAAACTTTAAGTTCTTGACAGCAAGACACTACTGTACCAAATCTGATATTCCCGTTGCTACAGAATGAAAAATATAGATCCGTCAGAAAATCCAGAAACTAGACTCTCTAAAAATTTCAACACATATATATAAGTCATACATCAGCCACAGAAATAGGGTTGAAAATAATGTTTAATACAAAAGTTATGTTCAGCCAGAAAATGCAAAATCTTGTTTCTAAGCATAAAAAGGGTTTAAAATCATCATAATTAAATCTGAGAAAAATCTGGAAGATTCCCTAACATATCTAGTCTCAAAATATAAAATATCATGAATTTATATGAAAGATAGTATAGTCAATAAAACTGGAAAAACATAGTAATGCAACAAAATCTCAATTCCGAAAGTTCACACAGCAGTACCAAAACAGAGATAATTCATAAAATATAATTCGAAATCCAGATCCGTCAAAAGGATGATAAAATAAACAAATCAGGCTACAGTTCATATTTACAAAGTTTTCATCAAAAACGAATAGAATCAGGTTGAAAACATAATTCTTTACTGAACAACATGCAGTTTGGAAATATATCGATGTGTTTCACAAGTATGAAATGAGATATAAAAGTCATTAATTAATTTCACAAAAATTAGGGATCGAACCCAATCATGTCTAAACATGCTCAGCAAAATATAGAGTTCAAATTCTATTTTTAGTATCAGGTTTAAAATAATATTTCATACAGAATACATATAGTTCAGAATCTGGAATATACGATATGACTGCAGTAAAACGGCGATAACTCATGCATCAAAACTCAGAATTCAGATCCGTTTAAAGTTTTGGAAACTATAAAACGAAGGCTACAAATCTTGTTCACAAACTTATTTATTTTAATGATGTTAACGGGGTTGAAAATACTGTACAAAAATAGGGCAGTAACAAAACAAAAGTTCTTTTATGCATTTTATCAACTAGTTTAATTGCAAACGATCCAAACTAAGATGGCATACAAAGCACGACATATAGCTACTCAAATCAACATGGCATGTGAACAAACAACCTATAATGAGAGATTACATCTAACAAAACATCCACATACAGTTACTACAACACATGATATGTCTCAAACAACATACAATCAAGATGTCATCTAATCTATATATTGTTTTCATGCAACGGGTGTCAACTACTGTAACTACTCAGATCAAGAGATGAGTTCAACGGTTCAACAAACAAGATAGGATCATCATGAGAGTACACCATTTTCATACTAGACTACTTACAGTAATTAACTTGTATGACAAAAAGAAAACATACAAGCTACTTGCCTGATATGAAGACGACGAAAACGATGCAATAGAATAACGAGAACGGATCCCGGACAGCGAACAAGAACACACGAACGAGAGCAAGATCCAACCGACGATAAAACGGCGGAGCACGTGCTTTCACACGCACACACAAAGAGACAGCAGCAAACAACAGCAACAGCGGCGGCAGCAACACCTGGATGACGACGATGCGGCGGCTAGCGACGACAGCGACGGCGGCTAGGGGCGACAGCGACACTGTCGACCACAGAGAAGTCGACGGCAGGGAGAAGCGGAGCAGTGCTACACTGTTCGAACAGGGACATGGGCTGCGGCTGGGGTGTGAGCACAGGAGAGAGAAGAGGAGAGGGATGATGCGGTGGTTGGTCGGGGGTCAGCCGGCGTTGGAAGTAGATGACGACAACAGGGAAGGGAAAGGTCAGGAGATGGTCGGGAGGTAGGAGAGAGAAGGTGACGGCTAGAGGGAGAGAGAGAGATAGTATTAGGATTTGGTAATTAGGTTTATGGTGCAATTAGGGGGATTATATAGGGTCAAACTGGGTTTGGGTGAACTCGGTAGTATCCAAAAGGAATGAAGGAATCCAATAAGAGACAATTAGGCCATGAAATAGGTTTTAAACAATAAACAAGCTCAAGAACAAATTTGTAGATCAAACAATGAGAATAATAAGGACGAATCAATGCAAAATGAACCACAAGAAAGAGAAGAACAACACACAATACAAAAGGAATGAAAATAAATACAAACAAAAATGCAATAAATAAAATAATCAAGAATTTTTATTTAATAAAATCAAAAATACAATAATGAGAAATAGAGGTTACAATTTTTTTTTAATATTATTATTTCTTGCAGGTCCTTATGCTTCTACAGTGTTTGTCAACAAACTCACAATGAGTTTGAGAGGGGGGGATATCAACATCATTACAGTTCTCAGTTCAGGGACAATTCTTAAGTCAAGGGTGTCATTTCCTTCCACAACATACGATAATTCTCAAGTCAGGAGTGAGATGGCCAACATGCACCAATAGTGCGTCTTCCCTGCGTAATCTACTTGAGCATCGTTCCTACATCACTGTTTGTCGTCTATGTCACATTAACTGAGTCAATATTCCAAACTCAAGTTGTTTGAACTAACTTGAGTTTGAAAGGGGGAGTTCGATATTATATAGATGAGAGAGATTAGTTTAGCCACAATTGAATAATGTATTGGTTTAGCCTTATATAGATGAGAGAGATTAGTTTAGCCTCATATTCCAAACTCAAGTCTTTCCTTCTTCTATATATAAGAGGCATATTATACTCAGTTTATTCATTCAAGAATCAATAATAAATCCAATAATTCTTTCAGCAACTGTACATGCTATAACCCTCATTGTTATCTGAATAATCTAAACTCAACTTTCAATAAACACTAAAGCAATGGAATCTACATCTATATGATAACTATTTCAATGTACACTCCTTTTCTGTAAAAAAATAAGAGGCTGAAATAACTTTAAAAAATCTAGAAAAAAGTGCCTTGTAGTTTTGGTTTCACCTTGATGCCAGAAATTGCAAGGAATCGGGCACATAAGTCATATCTGAGATAAGAAAATCCTGAAATGGACTTTTTACCAGCAACAAAGGAATTGCAACAAGCATGTTGCCGACGTATCCCAAACCTAAAAAAAAAAGATAAATTGAGTATATATGTCAAGAAACAAAGAATCCTATGCAAGTAATAAAACTAGTATTTTTCACGTGCGATGCACGTTTTGATAAAGAGTTAGAGTTAAACGTGCGATACACGTAAGTCACCAGTAATTAGCACGTGCGATGAATGCATTAATATTAAAAAAAATTGGAGCCGAACAGATGATATATGTATTTTTTTAAAATTTAGAAGGAAGCACTTTGATGTGTACGTGTGATGCACACGCTGGAAATTAGATTTGGAGTTGCACGTGCGTTGCACATGTTTGTTTGGTAATAAAATCGGTGTTTCTTTTGTAACAAAAAAATATTAAAATTTGTTTATTTGTGATAAACTCTTCCATTAAATAGTAAGTAAATATATTATATTATAGATAGATGGATAGTAATTTACACATGTGATGCATGTTTAATATAAAAAAAGTTTAAAGTAAAAAATCTGACATAGTCAGGAGTCGAACCTAAGATCTCCTTCATATTAATTATGCACGTGCGATGCACGTGTTGGTAGATTGACAAATGACACTAAGGCCTTCTCCGATTATAATATTAGAGATTAGAGATTAGAGACAAGACAAACGGGGATGTCTAGTGGAAATTCTTCAAGGGAAATGATTCGTGGTAGCAGTTTTCAATAGAAACAGAACTGCTATGTAGTATTCAGTTCTATAGCCTAAACTATAACTATAATGATGTAAACTTAACCCTAGATAGAGAATCTCAAGAATAATAAAAGATTAAGTTTACCAACATTTAGTACCGATTAAGTTAGAAATTAAAACTAGTGATTGATATGATGGATTTTCAAAAAATGGAATAAGTCTAACAATCCCAATTAAATGTCAAGCCTAAAATTCAATGATTATACTTAAGTGTTCTTAGCACGTAAAATATTCAATAGTGATTCATACGATATTAGGCAAGTAGAAGCACACACTCAATATTTGTGGACGACAGCAAATTCAGATAATATTCTAGAAATGATAGACAGTAATACAAATAATGGATGAATGGAAAGAAGTAACTGGGATTCAATAAAAGTGTTGCCGCATGTTCTGCAATCACACAGGGATCTGATCTGTCGTTACTATGCATGCTCGGGTGGAAGGAGGAGGGGATCGATGTCGGTGGCTGCTTGCAGAGGAGGTTGCGCCGGTGGCCTGCGGTGGTGCCGGTGACAGCGGTGGCAACTGGAGATGACGACGGTGGGGGTTTCGGGTGACGACGGTGGAGGTTCGGGTCGACGACGAAAGGGGAAGGAGGTTGACGACGCGCGGGGGGGAAGGGGGGGTTCGACGGGGGTTGGGTTTGGGTTGATGACGACATCGGTGAAGGGAGGTGACGACGGTAGGAGTTACGAGAAGGTGGGCAAGAGGCAGGGGGTTTGTGGGGCTTTGGGAAGATGGGAAAGAGGCAGGGGACTGTGGAGGCTTCGGGAAGAAGGGGAGGAGGAAGGGGTGTTTAATTTAGGGTTTCTCACAGTAGTTTATCAATGTCTCATATATAAGAAAGGAATGAAGAGCAAAACTCAAACACACAAAATTTTAAATCAATCAAAGCATAATTTCTCATTAGTCTAAAAGTGTATATATAAGCTTAAAACAATTTTCAAAATGCAGAAAATAAATGATGCAAAAAGCAAAACTACTATATATCCAAAAGTGCTGAAATAAAAATAACTAGGCTAATAAAATAGTCATCCTAAATTATGTCTGCGCTAATAGAAGCGCCTAAAATGTTTCGAACCGATGTCCTCATCATATAGTCTCTTACGAGGGAAAGTAACATGGAAAAATATGGGGAAAAAACTGTTCTGATGGTTGAGAAAGTTAGTGCCTTGCTCGAAGTCAGCTTGTGAGAAAGCTAGTGCTTTGCTCGAGATCAATGGCGAGCGTCGAGCATCCAAGTTTGTGGGAAAGCTAGTGCCTTGCTCGAGGTCAATGCCGAGCATCGAGCACCACCAGCTTGTGAGAAAGCTAGTGCCTTGCTCGAGGTCAATGGCGAGCGTCGAGCACCCCCCAGTTTGTGAGAATACACAGAAATTTGAACAAAAAGAGAAAAGAAATAAGATTACACTTCATTCTTTCTACCATTTTATGTTTACACAAAAGAGGTGGCACGTACTAGCGGTTACAAAAGATCGGTTACACAAAGATATCAAGTCCGGTTACAGAAGAATTCTAGTTCTCCCCCTCGAGGAACTTGATGAGGTGCTCTGTGTTCCAGGGCCTCTTCACTACCCTGCCCCCAGGTCTTCGAGTCGGTATGTGCCGGGGCATACCACTTTGGAGATCTTATATGGGCCCTCCCTATTGGGGGCCAGCTTTCTCTTCTTGTTGGGGTCGGATATAGCTAGTTTCCTGAGCACGAGGTCGACTTGCTTGATGTTTGTGGGACGGACCTTTTTGTTGTAGAATCTCTCGATCCGTTATTGGTATAAGCTTCTTCTGACAGAGGATTTTTCTCTGAGCTCGTCGATCAGATCCAAAATTGCTCTGAGGTTGGTTGAATTTGTCTCGTTGAAGCCCATGATCCTGGGCGAGGTGAGCCCAATTTCCAAGGGGATGACCGCCTCGATTCCGTAGGTTAGGTTGAATGGTGATTCGCCCATGGGGATCCTCTGGGTTGTTTGGTGCGACCAAAGAACGCTCGATAGCTTGTCGATCCACAGTCCCATGGGAGAATTATCTAACCGCTTCTTGAGCCCGTCAAGGATTTGACGATTGACGTTTTTGCCTAGCCGTTTAACTGGGAATGAGATATCGATGAGAACCGCTGCTGGATACTGATGTCTTTGCAGAATTGCCGAAAGTTCTTGCCTGCGAATTGGGTTCCGTTATCGGTGACGAGCACTTGTGGAATCCCGAAACCGACAGATGATGTGCTTCCAGAAAAATTATTGAGTTTGATGCTCCGTGATCGTGGCCAGGGATTCCGCATCGATCCACTTAGTGAAGTAGTCGATAGCTACCACCAAGAACCGTCTTTGGCCTATGGCTTTAGGGAAGGGGCTGACCAAGTCCATCCTCCACATGGCAAAGGGGGTCGGGCTGGCCAGCGATTTGAGGTTGGCTTGCGGAAGTCGTTTCACCGAGGAGAATCTCTGGCAATGGTCACACCTTTTGACGAGGTCCTAGACGTCTTGTAACATGGTCGACTAGTAATAGCTGTGGTTTAGGGCTTTTCTAGCGAGCGACCTGCTCCCCATGTGGCAACCTCTGATGCCCTCGTGTAGTTCCTTCAGCGCGTATTTGGCCTCGTCGGGGGCCAAACAGCGGAGATAAGGTCTTCAGTCCACCCTTGTGTACGAGCATTTGAAGAGTGTCCCGTCGATCATAGTGAATCTCTCCGACCGAATTCTGGTTCTTCTTGCCTCAGCCCGATCCTGAGGAAGTTCTCTCTCTGTCAGAAACTTTAGGATGAGAGCCATCCAAGTGTCTGATTGAACCTCAACAGCGAGGCAAAGGACCTCGGAGGTGTCGATGTTAGGCTTTAGGGGAACTTCGATTAAGACGGTGCGGTCAAGACCTTCGAAGGACGATGAGGCGAGCTTGGACAAAGAATCAGCTTGAGCGTTCTGCTCTCTCAGGATCGGTTCTACCAAGGCCACGTCGAAGGCAGTTAAAAGTTGTTAAACTAGTGCCAAGTATTGGACCATCCGAGTGTCACGAGCCTCATACTCCCCGGTGATCTAGTTGACCACGAGATGGGAGTCGCTGAAGGCTCTGATTTGCCTTGCCCCCGCCTTATGTGCCAATGTGAGCCCTGCAATCATCGCCTCGTATTCTGCCTCATTGTTGGAGGCGGGGAAGTTTAGGCGCAGAGAAAACTGGAGAACGTAGTCGTCGGGGCCTCTGAGTGAGAAGCCCACGCCACTTCAAACCACGCAGGATGAGCCGTCGACATAGACCTCCCAAACTGGCTCCCCTTCCTGAAGTTCAAAAGGCTCAGAAATGGTACACTCTGTGATGAATTCGGCGAGGGTCTGCCCTTTAATAGCCGTCCTGGATTGGTAGCTGATGTCGTACTGGCTCAGCTCGATCGACCACTTGATTAAGCGTCCAGAATTCTTCGGCTTGTGCAGGACTGCCTTGAGGGGCTGGTCCGTGCGAACCTGGATCGAGTGGGCTTGAAAGTATGTGCGGAGCTTTCGTGCGGCCATGACTAGAGCGTAGGCGATCTTTTCCATCTTTGCGTAACGGGTCTCGGCCGAGAGTAGGACTTTGCTGACATAGTAGAGAGGCTTCTGCACCCCCTCCTCCTCTAGGACCAACACAGTGCTGAGCGTGCATTCCAAGGTCGAAAGGTTGAGGAAGAGGGGTTCGTTCGGCTCGGGCTTGCTTCGAAGTGGAGGGTTGACGAGGCAAGTCTTCAGTTGGTCAATGCCTGCTGCTGAGA
Source organism: Hemerocallis citrina (assembly GCA_017893485.1). Lineage (NCBI taxonomy): Eukaryota > Viridiplantae > Streptophyta > Magnoliopsida > Asparagales > Asphodelaceae > Hemerocallis > Hemerocallis citrina. Next base: position 90,755,292 of record CM030358.1, on the reverse strand, counting down.
GTCCCCCCATTCGAAGCCGTTCGCCCCTCATTGGGCCTTGAAAAAGGGGAGCGACTTCTCCCCAGACTTGAAGCGACCGATGGCCACCAACCGTCCCGTAAACCGTTGAACTTCCTTCACATTTCTTGGAAGGGCCATATCGATTATGGCCTGAATCTTCTCAGGGTTTGCCTCTATGCCGCGCTGGCTTACCACGAACACGAGAAATTTACCCGAGGAGATGTCGAAGGCGCACTTAGCGGGATTAAGCCTCATGTTATGGAATCGGAGGACACCAAAAGCTTCCTCGAGGTTGGCCACATGATCCTGCCCTCGGCGGCTCTTGACGAGCATGTCGTCAACGTATACCTCCATGTTCTGATCAATCTGTTCTTTGAAGACCCGATTGATGAGCCTCTGATAGGTGGCACCTGCGTTCTTTAGCCCGAAGGGCATGACCCGATAGTAGTAGAGACCCTGGTCGGTTACAAAGGCTATCTTGGCGATGTCCGGAGGGAACATGCTGATCTGGTTATAGCCAGAAAAAGCATCCATGAAGGTTAGTAGTTCGTGACCCGATGTCACGTCGATCAGAGCATCGATGCTTGGGAAGGAAAACGGATCTTGGGGGCACGCCTTATTGAGGTCCGTGAATCTATACAGATCCTCCACTTTTTGCTTGCCTTCCTGACCATCACGATGTTAGCAAGCCACTCGGGATAGCTAACCTTTTGTACGAACCAGGCGGACAGAAGTTTGTCCACATCCTCTTTCACTGCTTGTTGCCTCCCAGGAGCGAACTTACGTTGCTTCTGCTGGATCAGCTTGGAGCCTGGGTGGATGCTCAGTTTGTGCATGATGAGGTTCAGAAATCTTGGGCAGGTCAGACAGCATCCAGGCGAAGAGGTCGATATTTCGGCGAATAACTCGATGAGGGTCAGCCTGAGGTCTGGAGATAGAGATCGGCTCACGCGCAACCATTTAGATTTGTTTTCCGCCTCGAATGAGACCTCTTCCAATTCGTCCACAGGCTCCGACTCGGACTGGTTTCTTTCGAACAGTAGTTCCACTGCATCAAAAGGGAATACCCCGCCACCTACCGCTGTCATATAGCACGAGCGTGCAGACTCCTGGTTTCCCCGAAAGACACCGACTCCGAGGTCGGTGAAGAATTTCAGATTCAGGTGGTAGGCAGAAGGGACGGCCTGAAATGAGCAGAAGCCGGGTCGACCCAGAATGGCATTATACGCAGCCTTAATATTGACTACCATGAAGTCCATTGATTATGTTCGCATAATTGGGGTCGTCCCGGCGGTCCCATCAAGTGTGATGATCCCCTCAATTTGGGTGGGGACGCTGGATAACCCGTGAAGGGTGAACCCGGCCGGCTTATACTTCTCGCGGTGGAGCTTGAGGTTTTCGAAAACTCACAACAATAATTTATAGAAAAAAAAAGTTAAATTAAAAGAAAAATGACGATAATAATTACTCAAAGTTTGAATTGAGCAGCAACTCCCCATCCCCATCGATTATGCCTCTATCACCGTCATTTGCCCATCGAGATTACCGCCATCAACCATTGTTTTTACTTTGACAGTCTTGTCGAACGGACTTTACCTCCCTCCGACATCGATTTTGCCTTCCTCCACCATTGAGTTCTATGCATTCTCCGTGCATTTGCTGTTAGATCTCTTTTATGACTAACATTAATCCTCCATCTTTAATTACTTTACAACAATGTCATTTGGTGCTACTTAAAAGATTGGGAGGAGAGGATCTAATAGATTAGAGTATTAGAGTAGAAGCATGAGTAATTATAAATTAATTTAAATTAATCTAGTAGTTAAACTTAGTTATAGACAATTAAGAGTTTATATCCTAAAAAATCCAAGGAACAATGTGTGAAGGGTATTGTTGGAGGGTCTCATGTTATTTCCAATATTTGCTAGACTAAAATTAGTTATGTTGTTACAAGGTGCATTCGCCCAACGCTCCAAAGCTGCTGGAGGTGTATGTTTTATTTCCAGCATTTAGTTCCTTGTAATTATGCCCACTACTCAAATATGTTTTGTTAATCCCTTATTAATAAAATATGATAGCTTTATTCCAATTCTTTCTTATAATAATAATGATAAACCAATGCATGAAGGGTTACATTGGCCAGTCAGCATCAACTATAAAATTAATCAAATCTCAATGAGACAAATACGAAACTGATAAGTAAATGATTGATTCTTGAAAGAAAAAAAGTGTATATTTGTAATACTTACTTTTGGACTCCTTTCAGTATTTATCTAGGAGAGCCCAAAATCACTGTAAAGCTATGAAGTATGAACAACTTCATTTGGAAATCGTTTCGTGATGGGCATACAAATCAAACACGATATTCTTAATCCAGTGTAGTATTCAAAAATTTCATCGCATGGTCCTTTTTTGTCTCCATGCCTCTTAGTTGAGACATTTACTTGGTCAAGCTAGTAAAACTGTTTTCCAATAGCGCGAGGTACTCTTAGGCTTAGCGTTATGCAAAATTGTTTTTGCTACTTTAGTAAACTCAAACAATTTTTTTTTAGGTTTCTTCCACACAGGTCCCTAACAAATATTGAAATTCAAACGCAACTCTTGACAAATTGTTTTTGCGATAATAATTTAATTACAAAACAAAACTCTTCACAAATTACAACCAACGTGACAGGGCCAAAGAAAATTGTACAACCAACATCACAAGAATGACCCACACCTATATATACATGCATATATGTAAAAAAGAAGAACAGAGAAAGAATAAGAAAAAAAGGAAAACAAACATGATGTTCATTCTTGATGCACGAGGCCATATCATTGTTCTAACAGATCAACAAACCCCTCCACAAGTCTCCTCCCACATTCTCAACAGTTCAAGAACCTCCCACATTCCCAACAGTTAAAAGAAAACTCAAGAGCTCATCCACCCTTCCTCACTCCGTCTCATCGCAAAACCCATATGTGGCAATCATCCCTTCAAACCCACCAAAACCAACCTCTCCACCCTCATCAATCAACACCACCAACCCCCAAAGACGGTACTCATCTACCACCACCCCTCAGCTATCATCTATCATCTGTCAACCTTCCTTGCAGCAACCATCGTCCCTCATCCACGAGTATGTCAGCGACTCCCTCCAATAATTGATCAATTATATCTAGAAATCAAACAATGACAGCACAAGACTGCCCATAACAACTCCCCTCAACATTTAAGGACTATATCAACAGCAGATTCCCATGTCATGATTGCTTCCGTTCCCTTGCCAATTACCTTCAAATCAGAATCACATTGACTATGTGTCCCCATACTCCTCCAACACTCCAAAACTCCAATCTAAATCAAGATCCGCAGGGATCACAAGAGCAATCCAAATCAAACGCACGCAACAACTAGAATAAAAAGAAAATAAAAAGAAGAATGATTAGAACCAATCGTAAAGATTTTCAAATTTCCAATCATCAACGGACGTGGTGAGTAAAGATTAAAAAAAAAGAATGAATCATTTTAGAGCCAATCGCAATGATCTTCAAATCTCCAATTGTCAACAACCGGATCGAGTCAATATAAAAAAAAATATTGACCAATTCAGAGCCAATCGTAGGGATCTTCAAATCCAATGCCTCCCAACATTTCCATTTTTGGAAAAAGATTTCGGCAATGCTCGCAACTGGATGTTTGAGCATCTAATGGTTCTCATCGTTGCAACCGGTGGCTTCCCAGCCCTCTTAATGTAGCTTCTCATGGAGAATGTGTACGTTCACCCTACATTCATAGTTTTGGCAGGAATCGAATTAGAATTATGTATATGGATTATCTGTCTGCAATGCCAATCGTTTGATCATAATGACAAGAAACAAATTTATGTTGCATAGGAAATCTATCTTATTATAATGGTGGCATCGTTTGGTTCGTATTGTTATTTCAAACACCAAAAGAAACAAGAGGAAAAAAGTCCGGCGACTGGGGTCATGTGACTTAAGAGGAATTCGGAGGCTGCAGTGTGTAAAACTCTAGAAGAAACCACCAATAATGTACGAGAGATCAATAACTGTGTATGATAGAAAAGTAGAATTTTAAGATATTTGGAATCTATAAAATTTGAAAATAAGCATTGAATAATTCACATTCAAATTGAAGGCCAGTTTATATAGGGTTTGCTAGAGTTTGACTAAGAATTTCATAATGCAGGGACTATAAGAGATCCAGAAGGCAGATTAATCTATTGGTGCTTGCTTCCAGAGTTAGACATCATGAAAACTCTCAATCAAACTCTAGTAAACACTACATAAACTAGCATTCACATTGAATAGGAACTATACAATACTTGTTTTCAAATTTCAAATTTTTTATACTCCAAACAACATCTCACACTTTCACTTTCCTATCGGACACAGCTATTGATCAACATCATTGATCCACATACACTATTGGTGGTTGCTTCCAGAGTTGCACATACAACAGTCCTCAAATTCCTATTAGGTCACATGACCCCAGTTCTCTAACTTTTTTTCCTATAGTTTCTTTTGACGGTTGAAATAACAATACGAACCAAAAACGACAACCATTATGAGAAGATAGATTTCCCATGCAACATAAATTTGCCCTTTGTCACAATGATCAAACGATCAACATAGCAGACAGACAAATCATATACCTAAGCTTAGTTGGATACCGGCCAAAACTATGAATGTTGGGTGAACATAAACATTCAACATGAAAATTTGTGTTAAGAAGGCGGAGAAGCCACCGGTTGCCACAATGAGATAAATGAGAACCTTTAGAAACTTAAACCTACAGTTACGAGCTTTACCAAAATCTTTATCAAAAGATAGAGATGTTGAAGACATTGGATATTGAACATCCCTACAAATGGATTAGACTTGGGTAGTTCTTTTTTTTATCCTTGCTCGGCCCGGCTATTCACAATTAGATATTTGAAAATCCTTGTGATTGGCTCTAAATTTATTCATTCATCTTTTTATCTTGGCCCAACACATTCATTGACTTTTGAAAATTTAAAGATCACTGCGATTGGTTCTGAACATTCTTCTTTTTACCCTGGCTGTTGTCTATGATTGTTTTGGATTGCTCGATGATCTCTGCGAATTTTAATTCAGCTGGTTCATATTGAAATTTTGAAAAGCATTGGAAGAGTATGAGAACACATAATCATTGTGGTTCTGGTTTAAAGCTAGATAACGAGGGAATGAATGCAATCACGACATGAGATTTTGCTATTAATAAAGATCCTAAAATGTTGAGAGAAGCTGTAATGGACAGTCTTGTGCTGCCATTACTTGATTTCCAAATGTAATTGGTCAACTGTTGGAGAGTCGTTAACATACTCGTGGATGAGAAACAATGGTTGCCGATTTCAAGACAATCAACATATTCCATATTTGCGTTCTTCTGGAATATTGATGCAAGAGGAAGAGGCAGGATGAAGAGGTTAATGTTTTCTGTCAAGCACCTGATCCTTTTATTTCAGCCTCCCCTTTCCTCGCTTTCCTTACAAAATGCATTTTTCACCTTCTAGCTCCCGAATAAGATCAAACATGTGGTTTTCATAACGGATGTCGTGCATTGTTTGCAGTCTAACATACACAGTGTTGCCCAGTTTGTTGATAGCAGTGTTTTTTTCTTCTTGAGTGCAACATTTGGTGGCTAAGTGGTTGCATCTTGGATGGAGTTTAGCATATGGGCTGTGGTCATGCTTTTCAGCGTACGCATGAGTAGTTTGTTCGTGCCCTTTGTTTATTCCTGCAATATGCAACGCCAAACAATATATAATAGTACTCTTGAATGGTAGTAGGGTAAAAAATAACTAGTAGTTAACACGTGCGATGCACGTTTTAATCAATACATAGTTTTTAAACTAATATAATATAGCACGTGTTAATAAATACATATTTTTTAAAGTAATATAAAAAGTATAATGAGAGAGTTTGAGTTATACATGTAATTCACGTAAATTGGTAGATTTAAATAAAGTATATAATGAGAGAGATTGAGTTGCACGTGCAATACACGTAAAGTGGTATATTTACAAATAAAGTTGTATATTTACAAACGACACTAAGGGCTTCTCCCATTATAATATTAGAGATATGCCCAATTGGGTATAGAAAAGGCTAAGGCAAAAACCAAGGGCCTTTGATTAGTCTCAAAAACCGTGGCCCCTACATGATCCTTCGATTGCCTTCTTTCTGGGTTTTCTATGCCCAACTAGGCAACCGATTAATTTTTATAAATGAGAGGGATTTATACCAAATCCAGTCCAAAAATGAACACAAAACTTCTATTTATAAGCAATCGCTAAATCAGACCTAACATTCTGGTATATTTAACACAAAGGTGAACGGCCTGAGCACTAATAAAGTGACCAAAACCAAAATGGCCGTAACTAATTTATAGATAATAGAAAGCAAGACCTAGCAAATAAGTATACCCCTACCTCCACTAAAAAAGTAACTTCTGTTATCTTCTCTATATCCTAACCAACCATAAAAATGACACAGAAGGAAGAAACACTAGGTATCATATTCAATTGGTTTTTAAAAAATAAAGAACTTTCCCAAACAACAAAGTTTCTCTAGGCTTGCAAATGACCCCAAAGAGAATGATTGTCCACTTGTACTAAAAAAAGGATAAAAATGAAGCAGACGGGAGAAACACTAGGTATCATTTTAAGAATAAGAACAACGGTAGTGATAGGACATAAAAAGTAAAACAAATGCTCCGCTCCCTGGGAGTAAATAGTACCTGCATCACTGCATGCAGTATGACAAGCATGCACCTATTAGACATGTAACCATATTGCATGACTCTAGTGATATAACTAGTAGAAAATGCCACTTTGGTAATTTTATAGAAGTAACTACAGAAAGCTCACGGTATCTAAAGAGCATGCAATTATCAAGTAGTCAATCATATAGCACAATTATGGATATAACCTAAGCAATGTGAGCATTTCCATTATTAAATTGGGTATGTACACACATCAACACTTTTTGGACACTTACTCCAATATAGTCCTCAATTTTATTTTTAAAAAATTGTACACTTCTTGAACATATTTTATATAATTTTTTTATTACTCTTACATACTAAGATATGTGTTGGGCAGTAAACAATGACTTGTTAAAACATAAAACTATACTAAACTACAACTAATTTGAAAACTAGTTAATGATGACCTCCATTGATTACTGTTCCAAAAGTTTCAAAATTAAGAGGCTAAGAGTTAGAATAGCACTTGTAAATAATCTAATGAACATGACACACAGGATATACTGTCAGTACTAAACAAACAAGAATAACTACTAATTAATCAGCAAATAAATAACCTAAGAGATAATAGTTAAATGTGATCATTTTGGATTTAACTGGTTAAATTACTGGAGTTGGTTGAACTCAACCAATTTGGGTACAACCAGCATTAAAAAGTGAGACATATTAAGCTGTCGAAACAAAGTACTAACAAACAACTAATGCTCTACAGTGTGACTAAATATTTATTTTTACAATATAGCTAGTTGATAACAGGCCTTCCGCTATTGGAATCAGTTGTTATAAACAGCTTACCATATCTATATTGAAACTCAGGAGTGCTCTGCAAGAATTCTAACCCCGGATGGCTCGCCAAAAGTTCTCGTAAAACAGGCTTGAAGTCCTCCTGTATCCCACATACATCGGTCCAGATTAGAAACAAAATAAGAAAGACATATTAACTAAGCAAAACTGTTCCAAGAATAGCAATTAAAAAAGCATAACCTAATAGAATTTAATCAGAAGCTCACTATGTCCTCAATTAAATGAGAACAGGTCACTTTATTTTATTTTATTTTTCTACCAAACATAGAACTGACCTGTGTGTGGTACTGGCAATCTGATCGCTTCAAAATTGTGCATATTTGGGTAGCTATATCCATGGTCATGACTCATCATGTTGCTATTAACCCAATAATTAACGAATGCATCCCTAAATACATACAAAGAAAGGGTTAGCTACTTAGTAATACAACTACTGATATATAAAAAAACTATCAAGCATAAGTGCATAACCTTAACAATAAAACAAGATAATGCTCATGTCATTCTCAGCCATTTATCAGTGGACTGCTCTCGAACTTTACTTTTAAGGCCTGAGCAAGTGTTTTAAACCAGGTGACCCTAAATTATGTACAAGTGTAAACATGAGTTGTGTGAGAGACAGCACAGACCACACCATAAGCTGAAGACACGAGATGGTAGATAAATTTGGTACACCAAATGCTATGAGCCACAAGATGGATCATCCATTTGGATAATGCACCATCAACCCATGCATACACTGCTCAACAAATATTGTTAAAATGCTTTTCACTCATCCATCATGTGGTCGCATTCTAAATGATGACCTGAAATGTTATCCACATAAACGAATAACTATAATGAAGAACAATGAGGATAGTGAAGTGGAAAATCCACTAGGCAGATATGCATTGTTTCCTTCAAAGTAAAGTTCAAAAATAAACTTATTAGACAAGCATGCACCTATTAGACATGTAACCATATTGCATGACTCTAGTGATATAAGAAGTAGAGAATGCCACTTTAGTAATTGTATAAAAGTAACGACAGAAAGCTCACAGTATGAGCATGCAATTATCAGGTAGTCAATCATATAGCACAATTATGGATATAACCTAAGCAATGTGAGCATTTCCATTATTAAATTGGGTATGAACACACATCAACACTTTTTGGACACATTGCAGACACTTTTTGGACACTTACTTCAATATAGTCCTCAATTTTATTTAAAAATATTTGTACACTTCTTCAACATAATTTATATAATTTTTTATTACTCTTACATACTAAGATATGCGTTGGGCAGTAAACAATGAATTGTCAAAACATAAAACAATACTAAACTACAACTAATTTGAAAACTAGATAATGATGACCTCCATTGATTATTGTTCCAAAAGTTTCAAAATTAAGAGGCTTAAGAGTTAGAATAGCACTTGTAAATAATCTAATGAACATGACACACAGGATATACTGTAGGTACTAAAAAACAAAAATAACTACTAATTAATCAGCAAATAAATTACCTAAGAGATATAAGTCAAATTTTAAGAGATAAAAGTTAAACGCGATCAGTCAGGATCTACCTGGTTAAATTACTGGAGTTGGTTGAACCCAACTAATTTGGGTACAACCAGCATAAAAAAAGTGAGACATGTTCAGCTGTCGAAACAAAGTTGAAACAAACAACTAATGCTCTACACAATGTGACTATATATTGATTTTTACAATATAGCTAGTTGATAACAGGACTTCCGCTATTGGAATCAGTGGTTATAAAACAGCTTACCATATCTTTCTTTAAAATCGGTAGTGCTCTGCAAGAATTCCAACCCCGGATGGCTCGCCAAAAGTTCCCATAAAACAGGCTTGAAGTCCTCCTGTATCCCACATACATCGGTCCAGATTAGAAACAGAATAAGAAAGACATATTAACTAAGCAAAATTGTTCCCAGAATAGCAATTAAAAAACATAACCTAATAGAATTTAATCAGAAGCTCACTATGTCCTGAATTAATGAGAAATTGAGAACAGGTTACTTTATTTTATTTTATTTTTCTACCAAACATAGAACTGACTTGTGTGTGGAACTTGCGATCTGATCACTTCAAAATTGTGAATATTGGGGTAGCTATATCCATGGTCATCATGTTGCATCCCTAAAAACATAAAAAGAAAGGGTTAGCTACTTAGTAATACAACTTCTGATATATAGAAAAACTATCAAGCATAAGTGCATAACCTTAACAATAAAACAAGATAATAAAACAAGATAATGCTCATGTCATTTTCAGCCATTTATCAGTGGACTGCTCTCGAACTTTACTTCTAAGGCTTGAGCTAGTGTTCTAAACCAAGTGACCCTAAATTATATACATGCGTAAACATGAGTTGTGTGAAAGAGAGTCAGCACAGACCACACCATAAGCTGAAGACACGACATGGTGGATAAATTTTGTACACCAAATGCTATGAGCCACAAGATGGATCATCCATTTGGATAATGCACTGTCAACCCATGCACATACCCATGCATATACTGCTCAACAAATATTAATTGTTAAAATGCTTTTCACTCATCATTCAAGTGGTCGCATTCTAAATTATTTGTAAATGACAAGAAATGTTATCCACAAAAACGAATAAAGATAATGAAGAACAATGAGGATAGTGAAGTGGAAAATCCACTAGGCAGATATGCATTGTTTCCTTCAAAGTAAAGTTCAAAAATAAACTTAAACACTATCTTATCCCGACAATTTTCCTTGGGATTTTAAAATATATGTGTTCAATTCACAGTGAGTGAGTTTTAATCTGCCAAAAAGATAAATATGAGATTATGTTCACAAATCTCAAAGTAGCACCAATTGCCTAAAGAGTTCATATGTATATTTACTTTGGAAATTAAATCAAATGTTTATATGGAGACTATGGAGTGGTCCAGTTGTTCACTATCATTCAACTCACATAATATAGTTAACTGTTGACCATTAGTCTATATTTAGCATCGATCATATAATCACTTAATAATTGGCAACTTACAGATATCCACTAATTTCCCAATACAGCTTAAGATGATTAACACATGCATTCAGTGTGTAGGTTAGCTTAACAGACAATGAAATGAGGCAGGGTTTGCACAACCCTTCTAGAGTAATAATAGGAAAGATAGGTTGAAAAGGAAGTTTATAGTTTATAATTAGCGAAATAACCTGTTATTAAATTTCAAATTCAGCACAATCAGATGAATGATTTTAAATATAAATCTTAACACTTTCTTTCATCCCTTAGATTGCTTTGGGAATTTCTAAAAATATGTGATAACACATCACCCTAATGCATTTAATACACCAAAAAGTCAAAATATGAGATTAAGTTCACAAATGTCACAGTAGCACCAATGACCTAAAGAGTGTTTATCTGAACATTCAATGAAAAGATTATATGGAGTTGTTCACCATTACTCAACTCAGATAATATAGAGAAGTGCTTACCATACACAATGAAATGAAGCCGGCATCGCACAACCCTTCTTGACTTATAGTATAAAAGATAGTTGACAACAAAGCTTATAGGCAGATTATTAGGATGTTTGAAAGTTGGAGAACCCCCCATCCCCCAAGCATTCTATATGTTGAATTAAATTGCACTCAGGCCCCACTAACACAGTTATGCTTCAATGAACTGGCATACTTGGACTCATCAAAACATATAGACCCAGACCCACGCCAAATAACTCGGATGTTTTCACCCGCTAAATTCAATATTAGGATCAGAATGTCCAGATCATAGGAGATGGACGAATAAATTAGTAATGGGTACATTTGTTTTCACATTTACTCAAACTACTAATCTTTCTGCAACAGTTGGAAATAAAACAATGACTATAAGACAAGAAACCTAACAGAGACTAAATTCAAAGTGAAATATATCAAGCGACATCATAGACACTTTCAACTACTATTGCATATCATCAGCTTATACTTTACAATTCATCAAAGGAAACAAATATACCTTGTTACAATTCCTGTGCAGTCGAGATCAATTTTTCTGAAAAGGGATCCAACAAAAGATGACGGTAGCTTGCATATATCCTTTGTGACAGACTTAAAGTCTGAAATTTTAAAAAAAACATATAGCTGGATTCAGTATCCTATTAACATTCTGATATTATGGACATGACAAATTGACAATTATAACCTTCAACTTTCAACTAAGATACTAATAAAAATGACAGGTTTTAACAATAACCTTGAACTTGAATCCCGTCCATGAGGCCAAAGAAGATCTGTTCTATTCTCGATAAGCATTGCTCTTTCAGATCACTCGGTGGTGGGCACCCATTCTGGAAATAGAACTGCAAGAACACCAAGCAACTTGTCAAAACCAAATTTGACTACGAAAGTAACCGTCCATTTAACCTTCACAAATCGACATCTTCGAATAAATATATAGTTACCTGAGGTATAAATTCTTTCACATGCTCACTGACTAATTTCAGGGGTGATCCTAAAGATGAAGGACCGGCCCCTCCACTACGCTGTTTCATGAACCGCGGAGACCCAGAACAGGTTCTTGGCGAGAGCGGAGGTGCAATTCCAGCAGGAAACATGGAAGACAATGAATTGCTTGTAGCTACTCAATCTTTCCCCATTTCTTTGAAGGGAACCCAGGTCTGCTTCCATAGAAAACCTATTAAGATTGGGATTAGATTTACCTGACATTGCACACGATGGAATCTCCCCCATTAACTCCCGATTTGGCTTTGATGCAGCAACTAAACCCCCTTCCTGTTGAGCTAAATGCTGAAGCTGAGCAAGAATCACAAGATTTTGCGAAGCCAAATCTTTCACTTGATTTTCCACTCCCCCGATTCGATCAGCCAGGCATTGTGCTTGAAGATGATCATCGCTTTCAGGAATTGCACCTAATACCCCCATAGCACCTTCCCCCGCAATTTCTTGATGAGCCTCCTCGTCGTCCCCGAAATGGGTCGGATGATCGGACTGCTCTGATACCAACTGGTGCATCTCAGACTGCACCGCAGCCATGGCCGAAGCCTTAGGCAGTTTCTTGACCATTAAGAACACAAGAGTTGGAGATAGGAAGAAGGTGAGGAAAGCTAGGGTTTGGGAAGAACCCCTGAGCTAAAACAGAAACAAGAAGACAAGAAGACAGAGGGAGATTTCACAAACTCAGATTCGTTGTGTAACATCAAGAAACCCTAGATCCTCTAACCACTTCAAAAGCCCAAAAGGAGATTTCACAAATTCTCCTTCAACGCAATCGAAGAGATCTCCTGAAGCTGCAACAGTTCAGGATCGAACAAACCAAATCAAGAAACCCTAGATCCTCTCATACAACGAAATCAAGAAACCCTAGATCCTCTAACCACTACAAAAGCCCAAAAGGGACAACTTTCCCAAATCAAAATCGCGTCTTTTCTCACTATCTTTCAAAAATCGCTGCCAAGAAACCCTATTTCTGGTTCCGCCACTAGAGTTGATGGTGAGTTCAGGAAGAGGACGAAGAAAGATTAGATTTTGGCGGGGCAGATGAATAGCATCAGGATTGGGAGTTGAGATGAAGTGAAGAATTAGGAATTTGAGAAATTGGGATTGAGGAACAAGGAAGGGGAAAAATTAAAAGAGGCTTTTCGAAAGGTGAGAGAGATGAGAGACGTACACGTGTATGGATCGGAGGGGTTGATGTGTAATCCTGGCTGTCCGTTTTTACTGCTCGGTGTGTTTCGATTGTTGTGGCCGAAGATTAGCATTTAGCACACAGAGGAAGATCATGTACAGTGTATCTCAGATGAATGTTTCAAATAATTCCCAACTCAGAATTGACATCAAACGTATAAAAGGAAATAAAAAAATTTAGTTAGTGGTAAAAGAAATCAGAAAATGGTTAATAGCAGAACAGAAACAACAACAATGAGAAAGCTTGAAAATTTTGCCGTACTAGACTACTTTTTGATAGTATTTGCGTTTTTGGGCCAAGTCCCAAACTATTAGCGTTGCTGGGCTAGCCTATGCCACATCAGCAACGGCCGCTATTGGGAATAGCGGCCTCTTCATAGATTGGAATTTTGTGCCCCCCACACTTGGCTGTGCAAGAAGGTGATTTGGCTGATTGGTTACCTCTTCTAACTGAGGTCGCTAGTGGCATTCGCGACCTCAGGTGGGTCCCCCGAAGGCTTCTAACTTACGAATACCCACTGTTTTCCTATTTACTTTTATTAGACTATCTTCCCCAAATAACTGGCGATTTCTTACTCAAAACCCTAACTCCCTTATTTCTTACTCAAAACCCTAACTCCCTCATTTCTCCAAAGAAAACCCTAACTCCCTTAATTCTCACCCAAATCCCCATTATTCCAAGTTATAATTCTCTCCACCCCACCTCTCTCCTCACACTTCGTCTTCATCCAAATCACTCTCCCCACGACGGTTTTTTGTAATCCCCAATTCATATCCAACCCCCAAAGACTATTCGAGGTATACCTAGTATAGTATTTTGATGTTTTATTGTTGGTGTTGGTTACATTTTTTTGTGCTCACTTTTTGTGTTCACTTTGACCATGCTATTATGAATATAACACACGCACACACTAACACACGCACAAACACACAGACACACACACGCGCACACAGACGCCAAGACCCATATTTATATGAAATGGCTAAATGCCTTGCTTCATATTTGTTTAGTTTGGTCTTAAATATTTTTGTACACGATTGTATATTGAATCCAAATTTGTGTACTAATGTATAGGTATGGACTATAAAATTCCAATTTGGTTGTATTATGGGGGGGAAATAGTTGAAGACCGAAATGTAGGATTTTGCTATAAAGGTGTACAACCGGTGATAGTTTGGGCCAATCGGGATATAAAAATGCAAGAATTGGTAGACAAGGTATACGAAGTTACAAAATGGGATAAGAGTGAATGGAGTGTTGATATTAAAGCTAAGTATGCGGCTGGAAGAGGCAAAGGAGGCCCTATTTTTATGTCAGTACCTATAGTTGATGATGACTCATTAGTTGCAATGATAGCTAGGTCGCTTGATCCATATAGTGGTTGGTCGGCAATGGAATTATATATAGAGCAAGCCAAGATTCACACACGTAGTGCAGATGTCGGTCATGTTTTAACTCCAATAGCCGAAGTACAGACCTCTCAAATGAATCTTAGTGATCCGGTACAATTGACTATCAGTTTATCTCCTCCACATGATGAAATGTTGTTAACTCAAAGTACATATAGTCGTGCAGAAGATGAAATCCCAATTCCTTCCAATTTTATACGCAATCTCGTTGAAAATGAGAATATTGTTGAAACCTTCGAGCATGCTTTGGTTAACAATGACCTCATAGAAGATGAAGAACATGAAGAAGAGGTTGAAGATGTAGTGGACGGTGAAGATGAAGAAGAAGAAGAAGTGGACCTCCATGAAGCGAATCCTCACGTTAATGTAGCTAACGTAGTTAATGATTTGCAACCAAATGTGGAACATGCAGTCCCGACGACCCAATTTGTTTCATCAACTGTTCATGATATTGGACATGTTGAATTGGGTAATATTGCTAGAGTGTACCACTTTGGGGAAGAGTCATCCACATCATCTGACCAACGTGACTTGTATATTGGCAAGAAATTCATAAGCAAAGATGACGTGATAAATGCAGTGAAAATTTTCAACATCAAGGAACATCGAGAGTATGTTACGGTCAGATCAAACAAAACCATATTTGATGTTAAATGTAAAATGGCACCAAGGGTTAGAACAATATCGGAACAAAGAACAAACCCCGATGTGGTGCATCCAGGCTGTCCTTGGAGATTTCGTGCAATGATTCCAACTAGACAGACTCACTTTGTTGTGACGAAATTAGGAGGTTCTCACACCTGCATTAATCCAACATTGACACAGGATCACAGGAAAGTTGACTCCAAATTAGTTTCAAACTTAATTTTGCATGTTGTGAAGGCACAAATAACTATAACTCCAAAGACGATCATTGAGATGGTGTTGAAAGACGTCAATTATAAGATTTCTTACAACAAGGCATGGTGGGGGAAACAAAGAGCGATTGAGAGGCTCTATGGTGGGTTCGCCGAAGCATATACGAAGTTGCCTCTTCTACTGTCGGCACTGCAAGCTTCAAATCCGGGTACATATGTACAATGGGATAAAGTTCCGTCCGGGCCAGGGGAGGAGACATTTAAGAGAGTTTTCTGGAGTTTTGCAGCTTCGATAGAAGGATTCAAGTCATGCAGACCGGTAATAAGTATTGATGGTACACATTTGTACGGTAAATATAAGGGATGTTTACTGATAGCGGTGGCCCCTGATGCTAGTGATCGACTATTTCCATTCGCCTTCGCCATAGTCGATGCAGAAAGTATCGAAAGTTGGACTTGGTTCATGAGTTGTATTCGATACTACGTCACGGACCGTCAAGGGCTATGTGTAATTTCCGATCGTCATGCCGGTATTCTCTCGTGCATGGAGTTGCAAAACGGAGCTTGGAATGAGCCACATGCTTATCACCGTTACTGCATGCGTCATTTTGCTACGAATTTTTTTCTCTAAATTTGGTAACAAAGAGTTGAGGAACAAGATGAAGGTTGTTTCGTGTCAAAAACAACCCAAAAAGCTCCAAAAAGGAATGGCGGAGATCGAGTCGGTGAAGGTCGAGGCGTGCAATTGGCTAAAGGAGAAACCAATAGAGAAATGGGCATTAGCCGCAGATGGAGGTCGTAGGTACGGCATCATGACCACAAATAGTAGTGAATGTTTTAATTCTGTGTTGAAGGGGGTACGGAGCTTGCCCGTTACATCTATTGTTGAGATGATATTCTATCGTCTGAATAGTTACTTCACTGAACGTCGTCAGGCCGCACAGAAAATGATAATTGATGGGAAAGAGTGGTCTCCACATGTTGAAGCTCTGCTTGATAAATGCCGAGAGAGAGCTAACTCACACGAAGCTATAATGTTCCATCATAGCCCCGGTGTATTTCAAGTTAAAACAGGTATTAGATTTGAAAGAAATCGACAAAAGGGTGGGAACCTGCATACGGTCGACTTAGGCGCCCGTACATGTACCTGTCATAAATTCCAGCTTTACCACTTGCCTTGTTCTCATTTCTTAGCCGCTTGTGCATCCAGGGCTTTGGATTACCGGCCTTTTGTTGACCCTTTCTATTCTACCGATTGCTTATTTCGCACTTGGCAACCAACTTTCAATCCAATCCAAGATGAAGCTTACTGGCCTGCGCAATTGGGACCAACACTGAAAGCAGATGACACACTCAGAAGATGCCGGAAAGGTAGACCTAGATCTACGCGGATTCGGAACGACATGGATGTTACAGACGGAGTCGCTACAAGGATAACCTATTCAGAATGCAATCAACCAGGACATAATAAGCGCCGATGTACGAAGAGGAAAATCTCTGGTGGGACTCGTACGTTGCAGGTATTATCGAATATATGGTGTGGCATTTTATCATATTAACCAACATGTATTGTTGTTTGAATTGTTAATTAATTGTACATTTAAATTATTCATATTTGGTTGCAATGCAGGAGGAAATATTGAATACAACCAGTAGACGCGGAAGAGGAGGGGCTGCACGGGGTCGTAATGCGCAAAGCCCGAGGAGCACTACAGATAGTTGAATTTTGATGCACAGTTTTTGGGAATCGAATTTTGATGCACATTTTTTGGTAGTCGAATGTTGATGTATAGATTTTGGTAGATATATGATTTTCTCCAATTATGTATATTTTGAAGTATCTCCAATCATATAAATTATAATCCGCTGACCTTGTTATATAGAATGCTTGTAATATATAGTTTTCAATGGTTTTGTGTAACCCAATGGTATGTTTCATTGCCTAAGATTCATATTTGGTTGTGGTATGTGTACATTTTTAATTTAAATGTTTATGTGGTGTTGAAATGTTGGGTAGACTCTCATTGTTGTAAGTTCGTTGATTGTTCAAGTGATTGTTCAAAATTTGTATTCAAGAAGTGATGAACCACTGTGGGCTGTAGGCTAATTATGTTTATACTGTGGTCGCTAATGTCAATCGCGACCACAGCTAATATGGGTCGCGAATGGCATCAGCGATTGTGCTGTATCTCTCGACCTCTTCTCTGTAAATATGACTCAATATGGGTCTCTACTGTGGCCGCGAGTGCCATTAGCGGCCACAGTTAACAGTGGTCGCTAGTGGCACTCGCGGCCACAGTAGTGACCCAAATTGAGTCATATTTACAGAGAAGAGGTCGAGAACTACCTCTTCTCTGTGAATATGACTCAATTTGGGTCTCTACTGTGGCCGCTACTGGCACTCGCGGCCACAGTAGAGACCCAAATTGAGTCATATTCACAGAGAAGAGGTCGAGAGCTACCTCTTCTCTGTGAAGAAGACTCAATTTGGGTCTCCACTGTGGCCGCGAGTGCCACTAGCGACCACAGTTAACTGTGGCACTCGCGGCCACAGTAGTGACCCAAATTGAGTCATATTTACAGAGAAAAGGTCGAGAGCTACCTCTTCTCTGTAAATATGACTCAATTTGGGTCTCTACTGTGGCCGCGAGTGCCATTAGCAGCCACAGTTAATTGTGGTCGCTGGTGGCACTCGCGGCCACAGTAGTGACCCAAATTGAGTCATATTTACAGAGAAGAGGTCGAGAGCTACCTCTTCTCTGTGAAGAAGACTCAATTTGGATCTCTACTGTGGCCGCGAGTGCCACTAGCGACCACAATTAACTGTGGCCGCTAATGGCACTCGCGGCCATAGTGGAGACCCAAATTGAGTCTTCTTCCTAATGGTTACAGCATAATCGCTGATGCCACTCGCGACCTATATTAGTTGTGGTCGCGATTGGCATTAGCGACCACAGTGTGGTGACTTAATTAGCCTACAAATCACATGACTTGATCACTTCCTCAATACAAATCTGGTATTGCTACTACAATTGCTCTACATTTCAACCACACATTTAACATAATCATCTCGATACCCCAAACTTTTAAACATACACTTCCCTCACAACAGTGGGAGTGTACCCAATATTTCAACACCACAAAAACCATAAACATTCAAACAAACAAATTAAACATACCAAACTTAAACATACCAAACCATTACAGATATAACAAACCACAACAGTACACTAATCTAGACTAACAATACAATAATAACAGAAGCACAAACTTGAAAAGAGGAAATACAATAATATAAGACTACAAGGCTACGACGGGGTAAAGTAGTTGGGCTTGGTTCTCTTACGCACGGGCACCCGTCTACGAGTCACTTGTGTAACCTGGGAAATTAGCATCTCGTCTGGGATTTCTTCCTCAATTTCATGTGATGCTTGTCCTTGCTCAGTAGGCGGCCGCTCAGGTTCTGGTTCACGGATAACTAGTGCATGTTGCACCATTCGTTGTGGTTCATCCGTTTGCTCATCACTATGTTCTTCTTCTCCTTCTTCGACACGTCTTTCGAGACGTTTGCTCGATCGTGTTGCCATCTTCTTCTTCTTTCTTTGCTTGCGAGTCGATGTGCTGTGAATGGGGGAGCTTAGCATTGCGTCAAATCTCGCTACCTCACCAACTTCCTCAATAGCCGTACGACACGGTGCGAGAATCTCGCGTGCAAGATCCTTTGCGGCTTGAGCGACATTGCTACCAAGCACTTGTGTGCATTTCCGTGCTACCACCCAAACTTGGTCAATCTGCAAAAAGAAATACAAAAAAGTTTAATAAGCTACTATGAACTATTAAATTAAACAAGTACTAATAAGCAAACTTGACAAACAACCAAAATTATGGGAAACAAGAAAAAGATAAACGATCTATCATACAATTTTTCGACTTGAAGAGGCCTTCGGTTGGTACATGGCTTGCAAAGAGGAATGGGCAGGTGCGGGTTCGGCCTCGGCACTTGGTATAGGCAATTGGACACCGGTGGGCATTGAAGTACGGGGCGCCACATACAAACGGGTGATCCGTTGATACCAAGATAGGTACGCAGCTTGGAGTGATCCGTCGTATGGTGGAATACCCGTTATAACATTAGCACGCCTCTGCTCATTCCAAGAGTTCACATGAACTTGATGGTGTGAAGCCCAATCATGGTCGGGAACACGACCAACCCCTTTCACTTTGTGCAGGAGAGTGTCGTATGACCGCGGTGGGGGGATGTCTTGTTGTAGTCCAAATTGACGAAGCACGCGGTCGAGGAAGTACATCTCCACAATACTGAAATTGATGAGCGGTGATTTAGTCAACCAAAGATTGCTATGTGCGGTGCAGATGGGAGGCAACCTTTCCAATCGGTTGTTGGAGTATGGTTCCCAAACAACAAACTCCTCTCTCAACATATCCAGCTCATCTCTATAATACGTTACCACCCCACGTGGGTTATCTCTCCACGTATGCCCACCGGACCAATATACTGCGATGGGAGGCAGCATGTCGGCATTCGTTGCGTCCCTCATCCACCCACTTGATTGCCGGGTGATGCGAGGTCTGCCTAGGTGTAAATGTTCCCAACACCAGATCTGGAGCAGCAGCATTGGACCAGTCATCTCTTTCGCCATCAATGCCCCGCTACAAAGACTTCTGTACAAGGATGCTAGCGCTGCACTACCCCAGCTGTATTGCCGAACTCTCGTCAAATCACCAATAAGCGGCAAATACATTATAGGTACCACGTCACCCGTGGAGTTAGGAAAGAGAACACCTCCGAATACTGTCATCAGGTAAGCCCTAGTGTAGCATTCAATATCATATTCACTGGAATCATTGGTTAGGAAATCTTTAAAAGTTCTCTTCAACCAACTTAGTCGCATTGAGACCCCATCAAATGTGCTGTCATCCGGCACCTGACCAAGGAAGTCCTCCACTAGTTGTTCCTTGTTGAAAGCCATTGTTCCCGTCACCGCGAATCCATCAACTGGTAGTCCAGATATAACCGCGATATCCTGGAGTGTGACGGTCATCTCCCCAACGCCAAGATGAAACGTATGTGTTTCCGGCCTCCATCGCTCGAGTAAGGCTGTGAGTAGTTGTCTGTCGAGCTTGGTTTTTTCTATTAGACCTAAACCGTAGAAGCCGGCCTGAACAAGGAGTTGGTGTGTCAGTGGATGCATAGGTAA
Source organism: Hemerocallis citrina (assembly GCA_017893485.1). Classification (NCBI taxonomy): domain Eukaryota; kingdom Viridiplantae; phylum Streptophyta; class Magnoliopsida; order Asparagales; family Asphodelaceae; genus Hemerocallis; species Hemerocallis citrina. The sequence goes on along the minus strand of CM030358.1, from coordinate 90,734,524 downwards.
TGTCTCGTGCATGCGGAAACTACACTCTCGGGATGTACCGTCCCACACCCGTTGGGACCTATGTGTCCGCTGCAACGTCAACAACGTCGGGTCGTGAGGGCCTGGTCCCACAGGTGTAGCACAAGAAGAACTAGCTTCACCGGTCGGTGCAGACGTAGACGGGACATCGCCTTGGCCACCCTGAGGATAAAATAAACGGTGTTTAGTGAACACTTCATATGTTGGCATATAGTATTTAAACATTACAAAATAATAGTTCATACCTCAGACCTAGCACTCCTTGATCCAGCTCCCATCGTCCTCACCATATTTGATTCGATCACCTATCAAAGTATAAGCAAACAAGTAAGTTTGATAGGTACTTACTTAACACAAAATTTGTAAATTTGTTTGTGATGGTTCTATACTGTGTGTTCTTGATTACAGACTCAATTTTGTACTTTGTAAGATCATATAGAGCACATATGTCAATGCTGTTAAGTTGTACCAAGCTCTGAACCAAGTTCAATATTTTGACAAACAATATACAATATAGCACAAGCTGAAGTTGTGCATTTATAAAGTATGCAATATGTTCTGTTCCACATCCTAATAGGCCACATTTTAGAATTGAGGGATTGATATTATTCATCCAAAAAAACAGAAGAATTGAGGGACTAAAATGATTTCATGCATGCTATTCATGTGTCCAACGTTCATAACCAAGTCGACAGAGAAATTTAATTTCATAAAGAAATTGATACCAGAACAAATGGTGACTACAACGCCTACACACACCAGAACAAATTTAATCTAAGGAAACAAATACGTGACTAAGATAGGGGACCAACATATGTTCATTAACAAAGAAGTATCCTAGCAGTTATTCAAAACTCAACTCGACATGGTAAGCCTACAGAAAATTTCAATTTCCCTTGGCGAAGTTCTTAGTAAAATAAGAAGTAAATCGTCAAATAAGAGACATATATAATTTTAGTTATGCTGATAACTTCATAATCGTAACTAAAACCAAAGGCAAGTCTATAGATCATGGTAGACACAATTCAGTTATATTCAATTATAGAACACATTTTAACAGTTGTTTTCATTCACAACAGCCAATGTGTTCTATGTGCTCTATATTCCTAAAAAGATATCCAATTCCTCAAAAATATCTCAAAAAACAAACAACCTATTTGGGTCACATTATTAACAACAAGTGCAAAGAAATTGTAATCAAGACCAACAATCAACCAACACAATACTATACTAGGCATACCTCGTTAGGATTTGGAGTTTGGAGTTGATATGGAGATTTCCAAATTCTTTACGAATGGCGGAGATTTGGCGAAAAGAAGATCTGTGAGGAGGGGGGTCGGGTGGGGAAGAAGGATACTTGGATTAATTGAATTTGGGGAGAGAAACTAGGGTTTAGGGTTTAGGGTTTTGGGGAGTAGGGTTCGGCCGCTATTGGGGAAGAAGGGGAGAAGAAGAGATAGTCTAATAAAAGTAAATAGGGAAACAGTGGGTATTCGTAAGTTAGAAGCCTTCGGGGGGACCCACCTGAGGTCGCGAATGCCACTAGCGACCTCAGTTAGAAGAGGTCGCTAGTGACACTAGCGACCACTTCAGTAACCAATCAGCCAAATCACCTTCTTGCACAGCCAAGTGTGGGGGGCACAAAATTCCAATCTATGAAGAGGCCGCTATTCCCAATAGCGGCCGTTGCTGACGTGGCATAGGCTAGCCCAGCAACGCTAATAGTTTGGGACTTGGCCCAAAAATACAAATACTATCAAAAAGTAGCCTAGTACGGCAAAATTTTCAGAAAGCTTTTATGTTAGTTTTAGTAGTACCAGTCATCAATAATTAACATTTCATACTATATGACATGTCATAAGAAACTATTAGAGTTACCATAGTTTCTATACATGAGACATGGTCATCCCTTCTTACATCATGCATCATGCATCATGCATCATGTTGTTTCCTTGATTCTTTCATCTTTATCCACTAAGAGCATCTGTAGTCGTTTATGCTAAAATTATCCATATATGGATAAATAGAAATAGGAATTTCGATTACGCTGCACTCGTCGAGAGCTATTTTTTAGCAATCAATACTATAATATTAAGCGATGGCACATGAAGTGCCGTCGGAGTGGACGTCGCTGTCATTCGAGAGAGAAAAAAAAAAAAATCACAACCCCTAGGGACGGACGACACATCATGTGTCGTCCAAGCCCATGTGGGGTGGCAGCCAATAGAAAACAATTCATTAATTATAAAAATCAATTCATTAATTACAAAAACAATTCATTGATTACAAAAAACTTTTAAAAAATTACGAAAACATTTCGAAAAGTGCAAAAAAAAAAATGCAAAAAAAATTAGAAAATACAAAAACCTCCGGACGGCACTTCAAGTGCCGTCCGAGGATTTCGGATGGCGAATTCGTTTTTTTCAAACGGACGGCACTTCAAGTGCCGTCCGACGATTATAATATTAATTTTTTCTGTGGGACGGCGCTTCGAACACCATCCCTCACTTATCGATAAATGCTATATCGATTCTCATTTATAGCAATCTACTGTAGCGATTTATCGATAATATCAATATATAGCAAACGACTGCAGCTGCTTTTTAAACCAAATATCGATATTATCGATATATAGCAAACGAGTACAGATGCTCTAAACAAACTCCTACATCATTACCCATCAACAACAGCAAGAGCGATGACGATGACAACAACAACAACAACAACAACCATTCATATATTTACTCTATTTATGTTGATATAATGAATGTCTAACAATATAAAAAAAAAATTATTGCAACCGAAATTGAAATTGAACTAGGGCTAATTGAGGGAAATTAGAGACTTGATTCAACAATCAATTCCATTATTGCCACAGAAATTGAAATTGAAATTGAAATTAGGGTTAAAAATGATACCTTTTTGTGAGCGGCCGAAGGAGAGAGATAGCCACTTTTTGAAACTACTTGCGATTTTAGGCCAGTTTCCAAACTATTAGCGTTCGTGAGCTAGCCAGCGCCACATTAACAGCGGCTGCTATTGGGAATAACGGCCTCTTCATATACGATGCCACTAATGGGAATAACGACCCCTATTGTAAATATTATGGAATTTTTAAAACTCTGTCACTATTCCTATTGATTTTCGTTAAAAGAAACAATTAACTGAGGTCGCTATTGGGAATAACGACCAGTATTACTACGGTCGCTATTCCCAATAGCGACCGCTAGTGGGATCCGACCTCTAATAAGCCCGCTATTCCCACTGTCTCTCTCCCTCTTTCTCTACACATCGATTGCCCCTCTTCACATCGATTGCCCCTTTCTTCGTTCCCAAAACCCTAATCCCCAATAACCCTAATCCCCCATTCCTCCCCCAAATCATCATCCACTTCCGTAGACCCCCAAAGATTCCTCAAAAGGACTCATCTCTCTTCATCTTTCCACCAACTACCGACCACCATCAACATTTGGAAATTTGGGATTTTGCATTTCCGAAACCCTAGATAGGTATGCACAATATTTACAACTTTTTGTTTGATTCTTATTGTAGGTTACATTTAGTTGACTTGTTGTTGAAATAATGGGTTAAGATTGTATATGATTCGTGCTTGAGAGTTGAATGTTGTTAAACCCCATAGACTATCAAATGCGAGACTTATTATGTATGCTTGTTACTTGTTATGACTGTTATATTGTTCACAATAGATAGTTAGTAAAGAAAGCATCTTCTTTGTGGTGGTTATAGGCAAGAAGGAATGTTTGCAATATACGTGTGATGCTATTGGGTGTAATTGGGTGATTGTGATTTGATCATGGTTCTTCGATTTAGTTGTTGTATAATGTGAATCATCATCAACATTACGGTTATGATTGTGATTTTATTCGTTCATATTGGGAATGTTAGAAGTATATATTGTTATTGGAGAATTTTTAAATATTTACGATTATGTTTTGCAGCTGTAATCAACGGATAAATGGTTTGGACAAAGAATGTTGTAGCGGGTGCTAGACCCCAAGTAAGTAGTACTTTTATGTTTGGTTTAGATAATATACTTGTTTCGATGCAGTGTTCAATAAACATTACTGTATTTTTGTAGGGTTCCGGCGAAGGATCGAGTAATATTGGCTGTGGACATGGACGTCCATCGCGGGGTGTCCAATGCGGGGGAGCTTCTTCGTTTGCTAATGGTGCACACGCCCCATATTCTCACATTGCACCTGGTGGCCCGGTCCTCATGATCCTTCTTTGTTGACTATGCAGCAGACACATAGATCACAGCAGGTATGGGATGGTACAGCTAGGGAGTGCAGTTTTCGTACGCATAAGACCTTGCCAATGCATCCAATGACACACGAGCTGTTAGTGGAGGCCGGTTTCTACGGACTTGGTTTGATAGGGAAGATGAAACTAGTTCGCTATTTACTTACAGCGGTACTCGAGCGTTGGAGGTCAGAGACCCATTCCTTCCATTTCCCCGTTGGAGAGATGACCGTGATGCTTCAGGATATCGCTGTTATCTCTGGACTTCCAATTGATGGTTTCACCGTCACAGGTACAATGGCGTTTAATAAGGAGATGCTTGTGATAGATTGTCTTGGTGTCGAGGCAGATGAGACTACATTCGATGGTGTGTCTATCCGGTTAAGTTGGCTTAAGAATACATTCAGGAATTTCTTAAACAACGAATCGCCGGAGTATCATGTAGAGTGCTACACCCGAGCTTACTTGTTGACTGTATTTCGTGGCGTTCTTTTCCCCAACTTGACAGGAGATGTCGTGCCTCTCATGTACTTACCACTGATTGGTGACTTGACTAGAGTTAGTCAATACAGCTGAGGCAGTGCTACATTAGCCTCTTTGTACAGGAGTTTGTGCAATGGAGCGTTGAATGCGAAGGAGATGGCTGGTCCAATGTTAATCCTACAAATTTGGTGTTGGGAACACTTGCATATTGGACGTCCCCATATAAGTCGGCAGTCACAGGGGTAGATGATAGATGTAGCGAATGCTGCAATGTTGGCTCTCATCGGTGTGCAGGGAGTCACACATGGAGAGATAATCAGCGTAGGGTGGTTACTTACTACAGGGACTAGCTAGATAAGTTGAAAGAGGAGTACGTCATATGGGCACCGTACACACCGAATCGATTGGCGAGACTACCACTAAATTGTATCGCACACATGCAGTTATGGTTGATGAGAGTGAGAGCCCTACTCGTGAACTGAGATGTACTATCCGGATCGAGTGCTTCGTCAATTTGGTCTTCAGCAAACCATTCCCGCCCCACAGACGTATGCCGTTCTATTACACAAGGTCAAAGGGGTTGGACGTGTGCCCGATCATAATTGGGCTACCCATCACCAAACTCATGTGAACGCGTGGAATGAGCAGAGATATGAAACTATTATTACCGGTATTTCCCCTTATGATGTTCACTCCACACTATATACATGTCGTGGTATCAGCAGATAACACATTTATATGTAGCTCCTCGTACTTCCATCCCAGCAAGTGCCCTCCTACCAGTTCCGAGTGATCAGGTTGAACTCGATCCTGCCTATTCCTCTACGCTACCCACATATCAACCAATGGCGACATCCACCCGCAAAATCGTATGTTAATATTTCAATTGTTATTTTCAAATTTTGATTATATTTTAAACATCTATATTAATACATTTGTGATGTATATTATATGAAGTGTGTTTGTGATATATGCAATGGACCAAGTATGAGTCATTGCCCAGAAATGTGCACAAGTTTTGAAAAGCAATATGGCTCAAGCGGCTAAGGATCTCACATGCGAGATTCTTGCACCATGTCGTTTGCAAATAAAGGAAGTGGGTGAGGTGGCAAGATTTGATGCATTGATGACATCCCCGACCTACGGAACATCTAGGCGAAAGAAGGTCGTAAAGCATCCTACACGACAATGACAACTAGTTGAGCCGCCAGTGGAAGAGCAAGCTGATGAAGAGCATGAAGAAGATCCAGGCAATGAAGATGTAAATGCACAACAAGAAGAGCAATTTCAACCACAAGTAGGAGGACAACATAGTAATGAAATTGAAGAAATCCCTGATGGTATGCTCATTTCACAAGTTATCCAAGTTGCACAAGCTGGCCCGAGACAGAAAGCTATTCGGAAAAGAAGGAAGCCGACCTTGTACACTCCATCGTAGTCGTCCCATTTTAGGTGTACCAATTTTTGTGTTTTTCTTTAGTCGTAGTTTCATCGTAGAAATTAGTCGCCTCTTTTTTTAATCAGTGCACGCAATGGAAAATATAGTTTTTGATGCATGGCTTTGTTGCAAACATGCTTGGTTGTGAAATTAGCCTCGTGCATGTTTCGCATCGTGCATGTTTCTTTTGTATTAATGTAGGCTTTGGTTATTTTTGTGGTTGCAAACATTCTTGTGTATTTTTTTAGCCTCGTGCATGTTTCTCGTGTTTTTTTAGGCCTGTGATGGATTTGAGGTTGCAAATATTCTTGTGTATTTTTTTAGGCTATTGTCTGTTGTTATTTTATGGTCCTACTTCATTTGATATATAAACTTCAGTGTTAATGTCGATATTGGCTTGTTATATGGTGTTCTTGATGAATGTTTGTTTGTGTGTTAATGTGGTAAAGAAACTTTGTTGTGAATGTATACAAGAAAATCTGTTTCTCTGAAGAGATCGTTAGTGGCATCAGCGACCTAAGTTGACATAGGCCATTGGTCGGAATAGCAATCTAACTGATGACTAAAACTGGTACACTGTGGATATTTGTAATCAAAACCGACTATAGCTGAGGTCGGTATTCCCAAAGGCGACCTTAGTTATAGTCGAAATTGGCTTACTCTCTGGAATTTCAACTCAAAATAGACTATAACTAGTGTCGCTAATCCCAAAAGCGACCTCAGTTATAGTCGATATTGGCTTCCTCGATGGAATTTCAACCCAAAATAGACTATAACTGAGGTCGCTATAGGTCCCTAATCCCAAAAGCGACCTCAGTTATAGTCGAAATTAGCTTGCTCTCTGGAATTTCAACCCAAAATCGACAACTGAGGTCGCTAATCACAAAAGCAACCTCCGTTATAGTCGATATTTACTTCCTCTCTGGAATTTCAACCAAAAATTGACTATATTTGAGGTTACTAATCCCAAAAGCGACCTTAGTTATAGTCGAAATTGGTTTGCTTTCTAAAATTTCAACTCAAAATCGACTATAACTAAGGTTGTTAATCCAAAAGCGACCTCAGTTATAGTCGATATTTACTTCCTCTCTGGAATTTCAACCCAAAAACGACTATAGCTGAGGTCATTAAACCCAAAAGCGACCTCAGTTATAGTTAATATTGGCTTCCTCTCTAAACGATTCCGTGCTCCCCTTTCCCTTCCACGTCTACTTGTCGCATTCAATCTCTCATCCTGCATGTATCATAATTCCAAAAATTAAACCGATGATTAATTAACAATTCAAAACACTTGCATTAAATTTAAGCTAAAAAAACAAATTACAATCATTTATACCACCTGTGACGTGCTAGTGCTACCGGATGTTTGTCTCTTCGGACATCGACATTTATTATGTCCTTTTCCACTGCATTCGGAACAAGTTATCTTTGCGGCTGCTCCATCTCTGACATCCATGTCATTCTGAATGCGCGCAGATCTAGGTCAACCCTTCCAACATCTTCTAAGTTTGTCATCATCTTTGAGCGTTGGTCCCCATTGAGTAGGCCAGTATGCTTGGTCTTGAATTGGATTGAAAGTTGGCATCCAAGTGCGTAATAAGAATTCCGTACAATGAAATGGATCAACATAAGGACGGTAATCTAAAGCCCTGGATGCACAAGTTGCCAATGCATGAGAACATGGTAGATGGTAAAGCTGGAATTTATAGCAGGTACAAGTCCGGGCTCCCAAGTCGACAGTATACAGGTTTCCACCCCTTTGCTGATTCTTTTCAACCCTTATACTAGTTCTAACTTGAAATACACCTGGGCTATTGTGAAACATTATAGCCTCGTGCATGTTAGCTCTCTCTCATCGTTTATCGGGAAGAGCTTGAACACGTGGAGGCCATATATTCCCATCATTGATCAATTTTTGTGCCGCTTGACGACGTTCGGTAAAGTAGCTATTAAACGGTAAAATATCATCTCCACAATAGCGGTAACGGGAAAGGAACGAACCCCCTTCAACACAGAATTAAATACTTCTCTACTATTTGTAGTCATGATGCCGTACCGACGTCCTCCATCTGCCGTAAGTGCCCATTTTTCAATAGGTTTCTCCTTGAGCCAATTAGCACACTCCACTTTTACTGACTCAATCTCTGTCATTCCTTTTCCTAGTTTTTTTGGCTGATTTTGACATGAAACTACCTTCATCTTGTTCCTCAACTCCTTGCTACCAAATTTGAAAAAAAAGTTGGTAGCAAAATGGCGCATACAATAATGGTGATAGGCATGTGGCTCATTCCAAGATCCGTTTTCCAAATCCATGTAAGACAGAATACCGGCGTGACGATCAGAGATAATGCATAGCCCTTGATTGTCTGTTACATAGTATCGAACACAACTCATGAACCAAGTCTAACTTTCTATACTTTCTACATCAACTACAGCAAAGGCAAATGGAAATAACCGATCACTAGCGTCGGGGGTAACCGCTATCAGTAAACATCCCTTATATTTATCATACAAATGTGTTCCATCAATGCTTATTACCGGTCTGCAAGACTTAAATCCTTCGATCGAAGCTGCAAAAGTCCAGAAAACTCTCTTGAGTGTCTCCTCACCCGGCCCGGCCGGAACATTTTCCCATTTGACATATGTGCCGGGATTTGAATCTTGCAGTGCAGATAAGAGATAAGGCAACTTCGTATATGCTTCCGCAAACCCACCGTAGAGCCTCTCAATAGCTCTTTGTTTCCCTCACCAAGCCTTGTTGTAAGAAATCTTGTAATTGACTTGTAACAACACTATATCAATGATCTTCTTTGGTGTTATTCCTAGTTGTGCCCTCACAACATTCAAAATCAAATTTGAAACTAATTTGGAGTCAACTTTCTTGTGGTCTTGTGTCAATGTTGAATTGATGCAGGTATGAGACCCTTCCAATTTCGCCACAACAAATTTTGTAAATCCAGTTGGAATTATTGCACGAAATCTTCACGTACAACCTGGCTCTACCACATCGGGGTTTGCTAATTGCTCTGCTATTGTTCTAATCCTTTGTGCCATTTTACATTTAACGGCAAATATGGTTTTGTTCGACCTAACCGTGACAAACTCTCGATGTTTCTTGATGGAGAACATTTTCACGGCATGTATCACTGCATCTTTGCTTGTGAACTTCTAGCCAATGTGCAAGTCACGTGGGTCAGATGAGGTAGAAGACTCTTCACCAAAGTGGTATACTCTAGCAATGTAGCTAAGTCCACCGGTCCAACATCATGAACAGTTGAAGAAGCCAATTGATTCATGGGGACGGCTCGTTCGACATTTCGTTCCAAATCATGAACATCATTAACGACATTAACATTAACATTCACATCATTGACGTGCACATTTTCTTCATCTTCATCGTCACCGTCCTCTAAATCTTCTACCTCTTCTTCATATTCTTCATCTTCTATCAAGTCATTGTTAACCGAAGCATGCTCGAATGTTTCAATAATATTTTCATTTTCCAGAAGATTGCATATCAAAATGGAAGGATTTGGGATTTCATCTTGTGCAGAACTAGACGTACTTGGATTTGTGAATATGTCATCATGTGGAGGAGACAAGCTTACATGCAACTGTATCAGATCATTGGGAATCATCTGAGAGGTCGGTACTTTGGGTATTGGAGTTGACACGCGACCAACCTGTGGACTATGTATGTGAATCTTGGTTTGCTCTATATATAATTCCATTGCACACCAACTACTGTACGGATCAATTGATCTTGCTATCATAGAAACAAGTGATTCATCATCAACTATAGGCACCGCCATAAAATATGAGCCCCCTCTGCCTTTTCCAGCTGCATACCTAGCTTTAATTTGAACACTCCATTCACCTTTATCCCATTTGGTTACTTCGTATACCTTTTCAACTAACTCTTGCATTTTTATATTACGATTTGCCCAAACTATCTCCGGTTCAACACCTTTATAGCAAAAATCTACTTTTGGGTCTCGAACTATTTCTCCCTCGTAATACAGCCAGATAGGAATTTATAGTCCATACCTATACATTAGTATAAAATTTTGCATTCAATATACAATCATGAACAAAAAATTCAATACATATTAACAAAGATTAACCATGGCATTTAACCATTTTATATTATATTATTTAATGGATCCATGTTTGAAATGAATATTTAAACTGTGGCGTGAAAAACTTCCCTGAATGTGTGCTAATCCTCAAAATTCACAATATTATTACAAGAGAAAGTAGATGAAATATAAATCAATACTCACGATCTCATTTCAAGTATCACATCCCATACTACATTTTAATTTTTTTTATACGACCCCTAAATCACACTAATCTATCTATATAATATATTTAATGGATCCATGTCTAAAATAACTGGTATATGTGTGGGGTTCATGCAAATCCAACGCAAACTAAGCTATATGCAAAATTTATAAAACTCCCTCTTCACCTCTTCCACACAAGCACAATATATGATACAGAAGGTATATTTTATGACACGCTTTTTGCCAACAGTGCAAAAGCAAGCTCCTAAATAAAACGGACCATAAAAGAATGTATAACTGTCTGCATATATAATAATTGAAATTTGTGTACATTTTTTTGACAAAAGTAGAGTTATATCCATGAAGCCGTAGGCACGTGGTCACGGGTAGCATTGGTATAATTACCCGAAACCCGAACCCAACCCGGGCCCGACCCGGACCCGGCATTGGACCGGAACTGACCCGACCTATCCTGGTCCGGGTCCGAGTCCTAAAATGGGACCCATTGTACTTTCGGGTCCGTATCCGGGTCCTCTCAAAAGAGATCCGACCCGGACCCGGACCCGTTAAAAAAAATCAAAAAATCAAAAAATCAACATCAAATTCAATATTCTATCCTCATCCCTCTCCTCTTTCATCCTCAATTCTAAATTTTCCTTTTCCAAACTCAAAACTCATGCATATTTCTTCTCTTCTCTATTCTAAATACTTCACTCGCCGCTTCCACTCGCCGCTCATACTACCACTCCTACCCGAACGGGTAAGAATATTTTAATAGGACCCAGACCCGGAACCGGACTCGGTCCTCACGGGTCAGGGTCCAGGTCCAATTTTTGGACCCGTAGGGGACTGGGTCCGGGTTCGGGTAATGAAGGACCCGACCCGATACCGATGCTAGTCACGGGACTACGTAGAGTACATTTAATTGTAGTAGACATGATCACATCCCATTAACAAGAGAGTTGACAACATGCCAAACTAACACCATTCACCTCCCATTAACCAGAAATAACTGAATGTACATCTATCACAATATTTAAGTTCCAGTATAACAACTACAATACGAGTTTCGACAACATTCATGAATAATTCAATCAATAAACATTCATAAATAAATCAATCAATAAACATTCATCAATCAATCACAATTGCAAGATACTACGCGTACCTCTTTAGGATTTCCAAATTGGGGATTGTCGAAATATGTAGTAAGGAGATAGGTCGGGTAGAGAAGAAGTGTGAGGAGAGAGATAGGGGGGAGATGAATGTAACTCGAATTAATGGATTTTTTGGGTGAGAAATTAGCGGTTAGGGTTTTGGGAGATAGAGAAGAAGAAAAACGAAATAAGAGAGAGAGAGAGACAGTGGGGACCCACCGAGTCTTAAAAGCGATTGAGCCCACTAGCGGCCGCTATTGGGAATAGCGACCTCGGTTATACGAGGACACTATTGCCAATAGCGACCTCAGTTACAGAAAGTCGCTTGCCAATTTTACAAAACCCTCTCTAAAATCTGCTAAGTGTGGGAGAATGAGTCAATGTGTTGGTCGCTATTCCCATTAGCAGCATTGTATATGAAGAGGCCGCTATTCCCAATAGCGACCATTGCTGATGTGGCGCTGGCTAGCCCACGAACGCTAATAGTTTGGGAACCAGCCTAAAATCGCAAATAGTTTCAAAAAGTGGCCTAGTACGGCAAAAAATTCTTAGCATTTAGCACACAGACGAGCATGATATACCGTAACAAATATACACTGTTTTGTATTTCAGTCGCTATTTGTTTGTACGGCATTTTATTGGGGGTAAATTTCAGGTAACTCTACTAAGTTTTTGTAGTTTAGCACATAACCAAACCCAGTTTTTTATTTTTGACAAATAACCCTACTAAACTTTGTTTTCCGTTAGCAGCCTCTAACACCGTTAACTTTAGCATGGAATGACTAAAATATACCTAGTTTCGTAATTATTTAACAAAACTACCCCTCTTCTTCTCTCTTCTGCCCTCTTCTTCCAGTAAAACTAAAACTCGAATCTAATATTATTCTTCTTCCTCATTCTCTTCCTCCAAATTCCAATATCCCAAACCCTAAATCCAAAAAAACTCCCCTAAAATGGTCTCTCTCATCATCCTCGAAATCAAAATAGCCCTCCTGTTGTCAGTGATCCAAATCAGCAAACCGTAATGGTAAGATCACCATTCTTCTGATTTGTTCCATTCAGATTTCTAGGTTTAAGGGTTAGGGTTTGTTTCATAATTATGATCTTCATGATTGATTGATTCATTAATTCATTGAATTTAGGCGCTACCGAATAAGAAAACTGTCGATTACCCCTGCTTCAAACTCGTCATCGTCGGCGATGGCGAAATTGGTAATTATCTCTCTTTTTTGGGGAAAAATGATTTATTTGTTATGAATAATTGAGGGAAAATTTTGATTTTTGATTTTTGATTTTCGATCTGGAGCATTCGTCCGATCCTTTGTAGATTTGGGATAAATGTCAGATCTTCAGGGTTTTGGTCGTAATTACTTGCAATCATATACTATCTTTCTATCATTTTTTATATATTAGGCTTGTAGATATAAATAACAGCTTTGAAAATGATCTAACTTCATATCTGTATAGATTGATAAGCTTTTTGTTAATATGAAGAGTTGACTTACCATTGCTGATGAGGGTCACATATGTAATTATGTTCATTTGTAGCATGTTGAAACATTGTTAGCTGCATCATTCATCTACAATAAATTAATTATCTTATTTCTTTATAGAAGTAACTACTCTGGTATACGTAGGTTTGTTAATTGGTTGAATCTGAACTAGCTGATACAACAATGTTAATTTGGATCAGGGTGATGTCAGAACCTGTTCTTTTGTTTCGGGTTCGAATAGTTTAACTTAACCTTTTCTTCTATTTTGTGTTCATGCTAGTACGATTGAATCTATTTGTTAGGGTATCATTTCAAATTTTTTAGATTATGAATTATATATTATGTTAATGTTGATGTTATCTTGCTTTTGGTCTGATCACTCACTCGTGATCTCTTCAATCGACCATTTAGAAAGAAATGGTATATCCCATTGACAACCTACCTCCAAACCTACAAGATCGGTCACGTCAAGGGTTAATGGTTAGCACTCGGAGTCGAGGTTAACAAGCAGGTATAGTCCATTGTAAACCCTAAAGTTTTGATTTTTGATAGCAAAAAAAAGGTTCATTTTGGTGTCGTTGGTAGATTGAGTTGTTCATTTTTTATGACAAATGCAGTTTTAGAGTTTTCAGTAGATTGATCGAATTTGTGTTTTGTGTGAAGTTCATTTGGTGATTGAATATGTGGAATCTGTGGGATTTTCAGGTGTTTTGTTATATAAGTTGGATTTTTTTAAGAAAAAGATTTTATAGGATTTGTTGTGAAAATCTTGTGGCAGAGTTATTAACTTTGGTGTGCATATAAATGAATTTTGCTTTGGCAGGGTATATTATATTGAATTGAATCGAGGGGAGGCTAAGACTTTTGGGCAAATGGGAGAGATGATATTTTTGATAATCTTATTGATAAAGATGAGTTTTTGATAATTTTTCAATATTAGTATGATTGATCCTAGTTTGCATGGTATTGTGGCTTTAGGTTTTGTGCTATGCACTTTTATATAGGCAGTAGCTAGCAATCAAGGCAATAACTATATCCTTGAGACTTTGATGAACTACTAATCATGGTTTTTTCGCAATGATCTGAAGATGATCACATGTAAATTTTAAAAAGGGTTCTTCTATAATGCAACCCCAAAGCTTTGCTAATTCTACGATGCTATCAATGATCTGCGAGTGACATCTAAAATCTGCATGAAGAGGGTAAAGGTTATATTTGGTTTTTACTATAAAGTGAGAACATGTTAAATGAAGGTGAGTGAATGCCAAAAGAGAGGAGGAACTGGAGGGAACTGGGAGGAAGCATTGATGGATAGGAATATAGGATAGAATAGAGTAGATTTAAAAGAGGAAGAAATTGCTAAAATGCGTACTTTAGACATTAACTTAAGAATGGGAATATTATGGGAGTATTCCTCATAGTTGACGTTGTTAGGTGTGTTTGGGGAATAACACCCAAGTTTTAGGTACCAATTTGGAATGTTGTTAGGGGTAATTTGTAGTGACATCTTGATCTTGATGCTGTGAAGATGAATATGTTGTTATGTTGCATGCTAGGGTGTCAAGTTTGGAAAAAATTGTGCTTGAAGCTTTTGTTGGAGGTAGATGTACGGTAACTAGGTTAGTGACTTGTAGAAATAATATCGATCGAGATATTAGATATTGAATGGAAAAGATTGTTATTAGTTAGTCAAGTTTGGAAAAGATTGTGCTTGAAGCTAATCAAAATGCAATTGAGATTTAGGGTTTGGGCTAAAGGCACTCAAAACAAAAAATGAACAACGTTTTTCAATTTAGGGTTTGTGATATTGGAATTTGGAGGAGGAGGATGAAGAAGAAAATCAGATTATAGTTTATAGATAATGACATGCCTTACATATGATGACATGCCTTACGTTATGTTGGATACTCCCTCATATGTTATGTTTATAGATGATGACATACCTTATGTTTCTTTATTGTTGGCTAATGATTAGAAATGTTTATAATATCTTGATTGATATTTAAATGCCTTTGTCACACGTAGAATGAGTGTAGCGGAGATGAGGATACTAAGATGGATGTGTGGTAAAACAAGGAAGAATAGAAATAGAAACGAGCATATATGAGACATGCTAAAGGTAGCTCCAATCCAAGATAAGTTAAGAGATAATCGCCTCAGGTGGTTTGGACATCTCACATGTAGACCTAGTAGTGGCCCCATTAGAAAGAGTGATTTGATAAGTATTGAGGGTAGAGTTAGGGGTAGAGGAAGACATAAACTAACTTGGGTGAAACAGTGAAAAAAGATATGATAGCTTGTGACCTTACAGAAGATATTGCGCTAAACCAAGCAGAATGGAAAACTAGGATTCATGTAACCGACCCCAACTAGTTGGGAAAAATGCTTTGTTGTTGTTGCTGTTGTTCTGTTTATTTAGATGACTTTGAAAGAAGTTTATTTATAATAATACAGATGCCTAAAGATTGAGAGTTCACTCTAGTATTGTTGTAACAACTCAGGAAAAAAAATTTTATTTTTGCATGTGCACTGCACGTAATTTTTTTAATGTAATTTTAGTCTTTAAAGTTTCCAAAAACTAAGCACGTTTTTATTCCCATTTTATTTGTTACAAATTTATTATTTATTTATTTATTAAAAACCCATAGGCCTAAATTCCATTTTAAAGCCCATTAAGTAAATTAATTAAAAAGAGAGGCTCATGACTTTATTTTACACTTTAAATGTACACATTTTCATCCTACACACTTGTCATGTAACAAACACACACAAATGGACTAATAACAAATGAGAAGTGTGTGCACGTAGAGTGCATGTGCACGTGTGTGCACACCAAGAGTTTAACCGGCCAAGGAGAGGAAGAGTTTGGAGTTTGTGGTGTGAGTGGGTATTTATTTTGGATAGTGGGTGTCTCTTCATTCACCCATTTAGCCCTATAAATGCCTCCTATTGTATGAGTATTTTCACAATAATCAAAAGAAATGAAAAGAGAAAAGAAAGAGAGGAGTGTTCGGTTTCTTTGAAGAGGAGATGAAGGCTCAGCATTGCTAAGAGGAGAAGGCTAGTTTTCGGTTGGAGCTAGGAGCAACTTTCTAGGAGTTTCTTTCCACTTTTTCTTCAGATAAGGTGGGTGTCTCTTCTTGCTTTCTAAAATAAAAATAGAATGCATGTGTAGGGAAGTTGATGTATGACATTGATATTTTTGTATGAGTCTTAGTTGATTTTGTGATGCCATGTAATGTTGTTATTTAGAAAGTTTAGTAGAAGTGAAATATGAAAATCTATGCATGATGGTAGAGAGTTTTATCATAAAATTTATAGGTTGTTAAAATTGAAATTTAATTAAAGATTGTTGGTATGTTGTTAGGCACAAATGATACCATGATTAGATTATGTAAATTTTGTATATGTACACATAAATTTGTTAATTTGTGCATAAAAAATGGTGTAAATATTAGGGGATGATCATAAAATCAATTGTGAGATGAGAATCTCTAAGAAGAATATAAAATAATTCATGTTACTTGCTTTTAATACTAAATAAAAATGTATGTTTATGATTGTTCTCAAAATTTTACTATTTACAATATTTGAGTAAAATTTCTTTCTAATATGAATAAAACTGATAAGAAATTATTTCTGAAGATTTAGGAATGTTTTTTAAGAAATAATAAACTAAAAGGAAAAAAATTGAAATCGAAAATAGTTGAAAATATTCAAAAAGGGAATTTTCAGAGAGTCGAGTTATATATATTTAAACTAAATAATAATCAGATAAGCATTTGGACATGGTGGCTAGCACAGGCGTCCTTGCGCCTGGTGTCGCCGCGTGTCGCGCCTGGAGGGTCCTATGGTCGCGGGTTCGAACTGGGGTTGGGTTCTGTTTTTATTTTGATTATTTTTTTATTCAAGAAGGGTGTTTGAGTCTAAAAACAACTCAGAGTCCTTTTAATCACCAAGTGAGACTTGGCTCATTGGTTTGGCTTGCGGCTGACTACCTGAGGTCGTTGGTTCGAGCCCGAGTAGCCCTCTTTTGGGATTTTATTTTTGTGTAAGACCGGTAGGAGGGTAAGCTAGCTCTAGGTGGTATTATTTATTCATGTTTAAACTTAAGGATAGGTACTAAGTGGAGATGTAATAAAACCTGGGCAAACATAAGTGGGCGCCTGTATATAGTCTGACCGTGGACTCCCGGACTATAGACCAAGTTTGGCGGTGGACTCCGGGACTGTGGTTGCTTGCGATGGAGACGGAGTTGTTTGGTGTTTCAGCTTCAGTCGTCTATTGTTGATCAGGTTAAAGAGGCTCAGGCTGGTGATGAGCAGTTGCAGGGTTTCAGAGCAAAAGTTGAGTCTGGTTCCCGAAAAAATATGGTTATTCATACTGATAGATCACTTCGTTTTGGGTCCAGGTTGTGTGTCCCGAAGGGTGAAGTTCGTCAGAGGTTGCTTGAAGAAGCCCACCAGTCATCATATTCTATTCATCCTGGAGGTACTAAGATGTATTGGAACTTGAAGCTTCATTTCTGGTGGCAGTGTATGAAGAGGGCTCTGGCTCGGTTTGTGTCTCAGTGTTTGATCTGCCAGGAGGTTAAGGTAGAGCATTAGTGGACCGCTGGACTTCTTCAACCGCTTCCCATTTCGGAGTGGAAGTGGGAACATATCACTATGGATTTTGTGACCACTTTGCCAAGGAGTCCTAAGGGTTATAATGCCATTTGGGTGATTGTCGACCAACTAACGAAGAGTGCTCACTTCATTCCCTTCCGAGTCAGATAGTCTACTGAGAGCCTAGCTGAGAAGTACATGCAGGAGATCATCAGACTTCATGGGGTTCTGTCAGTATTGTATCCGACAGGGATACGAGATTCAGATCTTAGTTTTGGGAGAGTCTTCAGAGTAGTTTAGAGAGTAAATTGAGGTACAATACAGCTTTTCATCCCTAGACTGATGGACAGTCAAAGAGGACCATCCAAACTCTAGAGGACATGTTGAGGTCTTGTATGCTGTAGTTTGGTGGATCACGGAAGGACCATTTGCATCTCGTAGAGTTCTCGTACAATAACAGCTTTCAGGCCAGTCTTAAAGTTGCACCGTTCGAGGAACTTTATGGGCAGAAGTGCAGATCACCTGTGTGCTAGGATGACATTGGTGAGAGGAATTTGTTGGGTCCGGAGTTGATCACCAGGACAGTTGATGCGGTGACTCAGATCAGGAAGCATCTTCAGGCAGCTCAGGATAGACAGAGGCGATGGGCTGATGTCCATCGGAGAGCTTTGGAGTTTGAGGTTGGTGAACATGTTTTCCTAAAGGTATCTCCTTGGGGAGGTGTCATTCGATTTGGTGGTGGGGGCAAGCTTAGCCCTAGGTTTATTGGACCGTTCAACACTGTGGAACGAGTAGGCAAGGTGGCCTATCATCTTGCATTGCCGCCAGCTTTATCAAGAATGCACGATGTTTTCCATGTCTCACAACTTAGGAGATACATCTGCGATGAGAGCCACGAGATCAACTATTCTGAGTTGACCATGCAACCGGGTTTGACTTGTGAGATTCCGCCAGTATCTATTTTGGATCGGCGGGAGAAAGTGCTTAAGAAAAAGGTCATCAAGCTGGTTCGTGTTTCTTGGAATCCTCACTCGCTGGGTGAGTCGACTTGGGAGTTGGATGAGAAGATTCAGCAGAAGTTTCCTCATTTATTTGAGAAGCTTTTTGTTTTGTTCTTTCTTTTCTTTTCGGGGTTACCCTATGTACTTCTTGTTTGAATTTCGAGAACGAAATTTTTCTTGTTAGGTGGGTAGGATTTGTAACACCTATTTTTCATTTTTTTTGTATTTTTGAGTGTATTTTTCTTTTTGTGTATTTATTCACATTGTATATCTTTTTAGACCGTGTATTGGATCTTCATTTTCTATATATCCATTTATTTGATTTGTCGTCTTCTTACTTGAGTTTCTTGATTCTATTGTCTCCTATTATTTCGTCTCCGATTCTTCGAGCTATTATTTTGAGCCCTATTTTATTGTTCATTTCCAATTTTATTTTGTTTATTTTGTTCCCACCTCATTAGTTTGGATCTATTTATACCCAAATCCTATTCAAAATCCCTATTGAATCTTGGAAACCTATAAGCTAACTAAAACCCATACCCAATATTCCCTCAACCCGTTACCTATCAACTTCAAACCCTAATATAATCACCCTATATATATATCCCCACTTCTGTTAACCCTATCAGCCGCAAACCTTACCTCCTTACTCCGGATCCAGACCTTACACCTTCTGACCTCCGGCCTCCGCAACGACCACCCTGTGCTCCTCTCCCGAACCCATCCCGATCTCTCTACCCTGCTCTCCCTTATCTCCCGTGTACCCTCGTCCCTGCGTCGTGCCGCCCTAGCATCCGACGCCAGCCCTCGCCTCTCTTCCCCTCCTCCCGACGCTGCAGTAGCGCAGCCAGCAACCCCGACCGCAGCGCCAGCACCAGACTCCGACAGCTCTGTGCCTGTCTTCCCTTCGACGACAGACGGTAACGACAACAGCATCAGCGCTGCCGCCGTGCCACCCTTGCCGTCCCTGTTTACGCCGTCGTCGTCTCGCCGCTTGCCGTCACCGATTCTCTCGACACGTGCACAACCCTCCGCTGCCCTTTCTTGTGTGCGTATGTTGGATCTCGTTATGATCGTGTGTTCGGTTTTGGTTCGTGGTTCGTTGTTTTTTGAGTTCGTGCCCGGGAATCAGTTCCCGTTATTCTCGTTCTTGCTTCTTCATTTTCGTCGACATTTATAAGGCAAGTAACTTGTATAATTTCTGTTTGCATATACAAGTACTAAATACCACCTGTAGTGTAATTGTGTTCTAGCTCATTCTTGTACAAAACCCTTGTTATATCTAGTCTCTATGTGTTGACCCGCCCGCAGTTATCTCATTTCACTCACGACATGAAATAACTTAGAGATAATCACTTCTTGATGTATACATGCATGTTCATATGATGTTGTATGCTTGCTTGTGTTAGTCATAGTATAACTTGTTGTAGACTTGCTAAATACCATATACCATATTGCTTGGACACCTAGTATACCCTATTTCACACTTTGTCATGATTTGGATGTGTTTCATCTGATCTAGTTGATTTTACGCATGAAGAATAAATTTTGTCCTTGTTCTTACCCTGTTTTTGTTCAGTATTTTCGACCCTATTAAGGTCAGTATATGGAAATTATTTAAGAATATGAATTATAGTGAATTCTGTCTACTTTCCAGAATTTCTGGCAGGTCTCAGTTTCGATTTGTGAGTTGAAAGTTATTGCAATTTTACTACAGATGTGTAGAAAATTCGACCTGATTCTATTTGCTTTTTACAAAAACTCTGTGAATATGAATTGTAACCTATTGTATCTATTTTATCACCCTTTTGACGGATATGGATTTCGATTTATATTTTGGAAGATACTAGATTTGCCCGTGGCCACATGCCTACGGCATGTCTTCACAACGATACAACATATGAAAAGTCTTGTAAATAGTAAATCAACAATTATGTAGGTGAAGTTTGAATAGTATGAAAATAATTAGTTGTAAATAAAAGTCCATGTTTCCATTGGTATATGGTGAAAAATAATTATAAATTGGGGTATAAAAGTCCATATTTCCGTGTATATATATATATATATATATATATATATATATATATATATATATATATATATATATATATATATATATTTGAGAGAGAGAGAGAGAGAGAGAGAGAGAGAGAGAAATAATTAAATAAATAAATGAGTTGTTTTGGGGGGGAATTTGAATTTGAGTTTTGGGGGGGGGGGGGGGGGGGGGAGGGGGACTTTTAGGGCGAAAATGTGTTTTGTGAGGTTAGATCTGGGCCTTTGATTTTAGGGGGATTGAAGGGGAGCCACTTGATAGCTTTCTTTGTGTTTTATTATATAGATGCTGTTTTAGTACTGCTGTGTTTATGATTTCTGTATCTTGTTGTCTTCTGATTTTATTTGACTAAACTATCTATGTTGAAAAATTATGAAAATTTATTTACTGATACTAGACATACTAGGTAATACCCCAGATTTTTCTTGGATTTAATCAGTAAGTTTTTATGTCGTTTTCCTGTTTATGAATACAAACTTTTGATTTCTGGCTGAACATGTTTTATGGATACAGTTCTGTTTTGAGTCCTGCTTTTGTGAAATACCATGACTTATATATATTTGCTGGATTCGGCCAAGAGGCTATTTTCCAGATTTTCTGACGGATCCAGATCTGCATGTTTGTGGCAACGGGAATCCCAGATTTGGTGCAGTACTGTCTTGCTGTCCTGAACTAGAATTTTCGTTGCCCTACCCTGTTATGTGTTGTCTATCACCTGTGCATGTTTATCTCCCGACCTGAACCTGTTACTTGTTCATGTCATGTTATTCTTGCTCTGTTTTGTGCACATATATGTCTGTTTAATAATAATAACAAGTTATCAAGCCGGGGTTAAGGGAAAGACCTTAGTAGTGGACAATATAGGTATGCGTACTCAGAAGGGGGCCCGTGTTTCCCATTTTTTTATGTTTGATTCATGTTGATACATGAACCTGTTGCACTTTATGTTTGATTCATGAATCTGTGGATTCGTGAACCTGTTGTACTTTATGCTTTGATGCATGGACCTGTTGGTTCGTGTACTTGTTACCTGTTCATTCATGAACATATTGATGCATGAATCGGTTGATTCGTGTACCTGTCGGATTCATGAACCTGTTCTTGCTACCTGCTACATGAAGCCTGAGTACACGGCCCTATAGAAATCCACCACTAGATCTAAACATAACTTGTTTGAATGTAGCAACCATGTGGTAAAAGTTTGGGACGAATGAAGTACTACCTAGATAGAAATATATACAATACTTGACATGACATAATACCTGTTACAAGCTGACCTGGTACATAATTACCTGTACGTGCTACATGACACCCGTTACATGTTTATCTGCTTGCATGATACATGATATCTGTTATATGTTACCCGTACCCTGTTAGCACATTGTGTTACTTGATTCTGTTCATGATTCATGCTAGTTGTTCTATTTTGTCGCCATGTCTATTCCATGCTATATTTGTTTCCGCTGTTACTCTATATTTGTTTATCTTTTCCTATACTTGTGCCTGCACTACAAGCGGCCCGTAACTTGCATTGACAGGCATTTTTGTTTCTCTTTCTTTTTCCTGCAATTTATTAAATTGTAGATTATGGTGATCAGCTACCTGATGGAGTAGGTGATCTGAAAGTCTAGTTCCTGGAGTTCTTGCTATTATTATTATTATTATTATTTCTTGTTGCTTATTTTGAATAATTGTATTGCTACTTGGATTATTTGTATTGGGTAGTATGACCCGGAATTATTGACTTGTTCCAAATCTGGTTTATTTGAGATTATTAAATTTTGCTTCAAGTCTTAGTGATATTAAATTATTCATGCATGTGTGGTTGTGTCACGCCCCGCTTCCCAAAATATGGGAATACGAGTCTGTGACGAAGGCCCAGCGAATGATTTTAACATCATCCATAAGCTGTACTAGTCTTAACTCAACAACATGAAAGAATAATCGCAACCACACAGGAAAATATAATCACAAAAACAATAACTGAGATAAAACATGCAGTAGTCCAACATAATAACCAACAACTGGAAATAAACAACAAATACGAGTCAACAAAGCCCGGGATACAAAGTTCAACAAAAGTAGCAATGCGATAAAAAGATAGATAAAAGAAACAATTTATTTCTGTCACGCCCCGCTTCCCGGAATACAGGAACACAGGCACGTAACTGAGGCCCAGCGAATGATATAAGTACGCCAACTCATATCATCCATAAGTTGTACCAGTCTTTGCTCAACAATATAAGAAAAATGAATCACAACCACGCAGGGAACATAATCACATAAACGAGAATAAAATTCAATAACCAGATCTGGAAAAATATGAACTTACCAAATAGCTCGAGAGGCTCCTGCTCCAATTGTAGAATAACTGCTCATCAATACCTTCGGACAATTTCTCTGCCTCACCTGTACTTGTTCATCTAAAAAGAAAGAATAATTTGTCCTTAGAGCAAGTACGGACAGCAAGTAGTAAAAAGCAGAGAGTAAGGAAACAGGGTACATGAAGGAATATGAATCAAGATCAAATTGCAAGGACAATAATGGTACTAATAGCAATGGTCTAAATCAAGTATATACGTGTCAATTTATGTCTATTAACAAGTTGTTTCTCCTATCTAGTGCACATACTACTGCATCCCATACTACAGGTTCGATGCACGCACAACAGTGTTCGTTTTAGATTTCGTGGTGGGATCTACAGAGCGTGTACTCTGTGTCAATAACAATCATTCACAATTTTCAATTTCCAATCAATCATTCACAATCAATACTTCTCCTTCCATGTCAATACGATATCAATATAGGCCTTACCGAGTACATTTTCTGAGACTATCCACTACTAAGTCAACCCTTATTAACCCCGGCTTGTTTAGTATTTTATTAAACCATTCATGTCCATGTAAGTGTGTATAAGGATGTCAAGGGAACGATATGAATGCAGCAACATGATGCATTGCACAATAATAAACATGAAGTAGCAATTCTAAAACAATAATTCTCTTTATATTATTTAACTGATGCCTATTATAACTGGGTCGAAACCTCAGTACAGGACGGACAATACAGCAGGAATTTATAAAAGGTCATCACATATATGTTCATTCAAGTCGATAATTAACATGCTATTGTGTCATGAAATACATTACATTATTATACATCAATTAGAATGGATTTTGCAATGTACGAGTCAATTCACGATGTCATTGTTCAAGTCACGATATTTCAATCAATCAATGTATTCAATCACCATTCATTTTCTTTGTATACAATTCTAGTCATTTTACTTATGTCAATTGTGTCTATATAGGCTTAGGTTTGAGTCAATGGACAATTATAAGAGGTCAAGAGTACGTCGGGTTAGCTCGTGTAAACCCTCGATACTCCTAACGAGAAGGGACACAAGGCAGAGTTAACGATAAATAAATTGGAACTACTTGCATAAGAGGTCAATTAATCTTGGACTAGAATAAATAAAATAGTTCAAGTGGACTTGCCTTTTTGTAGACGGTTAGATTAGGATCACCAGAATAACGGGATCAGAATCCCGGGGAGCAATCCCAAGAACACGTGCGAAGAAAATCCAAGCAACAAGTAAACAATAGCAACTAGCCAAAAATCCTCCACACTTGATCGGATCCAAACAGCAAACGGCAAAGCTGGATATGGTGCGGCCGAACACGAAACACACAATCCCACCAATAGGATCTCACCCACATGCTGGATCGGGGCAAAACAGCGAACACCGAACGGAATCCACTACGGCCAGAACACAGAACAGGGAAACGGCCCAGTGGAAACCTCCCTGACACCGGATCTTGGACAAAACAGCGAACAGCAGAATCCGATCCGCTGTGCACACTACACCGAATAGCGAAGTGGACCAATGAGCTCGCGTCTCCAACCTTTCGACGGAGAGAGAGAGCGGCACGAGAGAGAAGCGGCGGCCGGCTTGGGCGACTGGAGGTCGTGACTGTGACTAGGGAGGCGCGGCGTTCGGGAGGAGGACGGCAGGCAAGACTCCGATGACGACGGATGGGTTCGTCAATGGGATTGAGTTCGAGCCAGAGGGCAGGGATGAAGACGAGGGGATTCTCGGTGGTTGCAGGCGAGAGGTTGAAGGCAGTTCGAGCGGGGAGCACTCGAAGGAGGAAGGCGAGGAACGATGAGGGTGTGTCGCGAGGTTGAAGACCAGGCGATCCTCTGTTTTCGAAAATGAACGGGGGAGTGGATAGCAGTGATGATGAACAGGGCAGAGTCGACTGCAGGGTGACTCGGCAATGGTGGGGGCTGTCAACTGTGGTTGGAGGTCGGGAGCGCGACTAAGGAGGAGGACGAGCGCTCGAGGACTGGGGAGTAATGGCGGCGATGGTGGAAGGAGAGCTTCGTCGATGGCGACGCTTGAGGGTCGAGGAGGGCTCAGGCGGCGTGGTCGACGCTTCGACGAGGTGGTGCTCGAGTCGAGGGAGGCTCGACGAAAGGAAGAAGAAGACGATTGCGGTGGGTTCAAGCTTTGGCGTCGACGAGGT
This sequence comes from Hemerocallis citrina, assembly GCA_017893485.1. Taxonomy (NCBI): domain Eukaryota; kingdom Viridiplantae; phylum Streptophyta; class Magnoliopsida; order Asparagales; family Asphodelaceae; genus Hemerocallis; species Hemerocallis citrina. The sequence goes on along the minus strand of CM030358.1, from coordinate 90,709,193 downwards.
GAGCGGCGGGGGTCGAAGGCAGAGGCAGTCGATTGAGGGAAATGGCGAGGTAGAGGATGATGGCGGAGTTGGCCTTGCTTCGGGTTCTCGGAGATGTTGACGAGGAAGAAGGTGGGTCTGGTGGAGCTCGAGGTCGGAGGTGGGAGACGAAAGGGGAGGGTGCTGTTGTGTTTTGGGTTTGATTTGGGTTCTGTTGGGTTTGTTCGGGAAAAGAAACAGAGAGGGCGAGAGATAGTAATGGGGGAGAGGAGAGTGGGGTTTTTAGAATAAAATAATATTAATTAGGGATAGTTAGAGATAGTGGGGATTGGTTACGGGGATGTGGGAAGAGTGGAGAAAAGTGGATAAATTTGTATACGGGTGTGTGTATGGGTTTGTGGGTTTGGGTTTAGGGTTAGAGTCCAGTAGGAGGTGAGATTGGGTTTGGGCTAAAACCCAATAAGATATGGGCTACTCTTTGGGCTTCAAATGAATATAATATGAATTCAATAACACTTGTGGGCTTCAAACCAAAAGAGGAGAGACAAGATTTGTAGTTTGAATATAAATTTGGGTTCAATAGGAGATTCAAAAGGATTTAAATGCATTGGAATGATTTATACGGAATTTAAAATACCAGAATACATGGAAAAAAGAAAAGAACTGGAAATCCGTATAATCGGAAATAGGGGTTACAATTTCAAAGCAGCTCCTGCTCCAATCTTAGAAGAACTACTCACCAATGCCTTCTGGAAGTTCTCCTTGTGCACCTGTGGTTGGATCAACTAGAGTGGGAAAAAATGTCCTCAGAGCAAGTACGGAGAGCAAGTAGTGAAAAGCAAAGAGTAAAGAAACATGGTACATCAAGGAACATGAAGCAAGATCAAAGTCCAAAGGCAATAACAATGTCAATAAATAATGGTCAAATGTACAAGTGTCAACTTAGGTTTATTAGCATTTTATTACTCTATAGTGCACTTACTACTGTGTCTCATACCACAGATTCGGTGCATGCAAAACAGTGTACGTTTTAGACATAGTGGTGGGATCTACAGAGCGTGTACTCGGTGTGTAACACCCCGAATTCCAAATAAGGATGAATTCGAGATTCCACAGGATCTTTACTTCACTTCGTACAGTTTTACAAGGAAAATAAAAAAATTTCAACAACACATCTGAGTTTAAAATACAACTTGGGTTTACACAACGGAAGAATAAAAGATTACATCATTTGAAGAATACAACTTATACAACTTAAAATAAATTATCGATTGCATCATAATAGCTTTGTTCCTTCATGGATAGTCCATTACCTACATATCAACCTATGGGCACGTCAGTCACTTACAACTGACGAAAGTGTTATACTCGGTTATCCTCTCTACGCCGTACATATAACGATCTCTTTACTTTAACAAAACGCAAAATATTGAATGAATAAATAAAGTGTAGAATGTGACTGAGCTAAACATGTAAGTGTATGTCATGCCTTAATGCTAATGCACACAATTTATACTAGGATGACACTAATGCACACTTGTTCGGATTTTATGCATCCCATACTACATAGGTCCGAGGACAAGCGCCTACGTACTTCACAATAAGGGGTACGATCCCTTGCCATGATAACTATCCGGTAATAAGACAAGGTTTAGATTATTCCACGAATATGGATCCCAACTCGACGGCTATTTTAACGGTTCCTACATCATGCGAATCATCCCGCAAGTGCCCCCTAGCCCCGGTATACGTATATACTTTGGAGACGGTAAACTATCCGCCCAACTTCGCCAAGTTCCGGATTTAAATATAAACAAAAACTCATCTCCCACAGAGCAATCTCAGTCCGACGACTGGGTCTATAGCCACAGAGATCCACCGCCGACTATACAGAGGCAACCCACTTACGTTTGCCCAGGTTCACCACATCTTCACCTAAGTGCCTAATCATTTTTAATTCAAGACATGAATGTGTTATCAACCCTAGAATCAGTCTTACCTCCTACCGGATTTGTTCACAAAAGTACGAAATCGCCCTACTGCATTATCTCGAAATCAAGTCTCAAAATCTTTCTTTCAAAATCATCGGTAACCGAGGTCTTTCTAACTCTTAATCATAAACTTTCATGTACAAGAAGCATGGGTACACATACCTTTTAATAATCATGTCTTAAACCTAAATGATTTCATCCTTCAATTCGTTCTAAAAAATATATAGTCTTGTTACTATTCATAATCTTTATAAGCAATTAATTTATTTCAAGAACACAACTTCATCAACAAATTCAAGCTCTTATAATCTCGACTCACTTTAAAACATTCATTCAAAGAAGTATCAGAGACTCAGAAAAATAACAGTTAGAGCAGTAACAGTCGACTTCATAGGGTGATCGGTCGACTGTCCCGCGCGAAATCCAAACTCAAGAAATCATTGATCAGAGCAGTGACAGTCGACTGCGTACTGAAGCCAGTCGACTGTTCCACGAGAAATCCAACCTTTAAGAAAACATAACTCATTGTGGTGACGGTCGACTGTGAAAGGAACCAGTCGACTGTTCCGTACAAAATCCACTTTTCGAGAAAGCTCTGCAGTCAGGTTCGTGAAGGTCGACTGTTGGAACTTTACTGGTCGACTTTCATTCTTACGGACTGCAAGTTTTAGGTTTGAAAAACTCATATTTTGACATATTACTTCTACTCATTTAAATAATTCTCTTTCTCATTTTTCATATAAACTTAGATTTTTCTTTAAGACACTGAAACTTACAAAAGGAAAGAAACTAGTGTCCATGACAAGTGGTTATACTCTCACTTCAACACAAATGTACTTTATAACAAATACTAGTGTATTCACTTGAACAAGAATACTCTTCATGAAATAGTTTACATTCTTTTGAATTTAAACATACATATGTCGATACATTAACAAAAATTTCTTTCTTTACTTATCATGGTTTTTATCATACAAAGCTACTTACACATCCTATTATACTAATATGAATTCCATTCATAATTTTCACATCAAAATTTCCTCTTATATGTTACCAATATCATTTACAAGTGTTGCCGCTGAATTCGGGTGTGGGGGCAATAGATGAGATTTGTAGGTTCAGGAGATACTCACAAAGGTCAACCCCTTCTTCTTCCTTGCAAACTGGTTGGCTCCTTGGTGCTTCCTTGCGACCTGCACAAACGTTCGAGACACCGGGATGGATCCCGGCGACGAACCCTCCGACGATCAAGTCAATACACAAAGAAAGATAAGGAAAAAAGCTCAAGTGTGCAAAGTGTGATCACCTTTAATAGGAGGAGGTCAGGGGGGTTTTATAGTCGCCCATGGGATCTCCTTCAGGATCAGAGAGAATCCCTACTTCCCGGTGTGGCAGGATACGGGTGGTTATAACCACCTCCTCTCCAATTCAGGGGGAGCCAGGATTTCCTCCAATCCTGTTAAACTGGCCCCTAATGGGTTGAGACCCGTTCTCAGCTGGTCAGATCCATTCATGGGTTAGCGGATCCAGGAGAAGGGACCCAGTTCCCAATTCGTACCCGTCTGTAGGCGAGATTACCATATTACCCCTGGGACTTTGAGATTCGCCCGCTTTGAATGGTTCCGATTTAACCACATTTTTAGCCATATCAACAAGTATATTAACGTGGTTCATAACCTCAAATAATTCTTTCTCTTTTAATTAGCATGGTATCTTTTCTTTTTCTACTCAATCACAACAAATGGCATATCATTTTACACTAACATAAATTTATCTATTCATATAAACATTCTATTTGTAATTCTCATCTTTAGCATGCATATCCTACGTTGGAAAATAATTAGATCACCCACTAACATGATATTGATCTATTTACTAACATAGCACATTTCATTACAACCATTGCATAGATTTGTTCTGCTTCATTATATCAAAATATAATACTTACTTATCATCACTAGCATGCATAGTTTTAAATTAGAAAGCATGAGAACACCCACCTTATTGAAGCTTGATTACTTGAAAGAATGAACACCTCTTCTAGCTCCAAGACTCCTAGTTCCTCTTCTCCTCCTAGCAATAGTTTCCAAGCACAAGAACACTCTTCTCTTACTCTCTTTCTTTTCTTTCTTTCTTTTCCTTTCTTTTCTTTTGATTTTGTTTTGGTGCAAGAGAAATGTAGAGAATAGGGCTCTATTTGTAGGATTTTGGAAGGGTTCTTTATGCATAAAATTCATCCTAATAACTCTTCAAATTAATACATATGACCCTTTACTTTCCTAACTCCTAAAACATACAACCCTTCACCTCCCCACTCTTCACAAACACTAACTCATCCTCTCTCTCTCCCTTGTATGAAAACCGGCCACCCCCCTAGTCTAGGAAACCGGCTAGATACATTGTGCATATGCACACATGTACACTCACAAATTTAAGTACAATTTGTGACAATTCTAAGTGTGCACAAAAATGGTAACTTGTCATGTGTTAGTGCATGATCAACCTAAACTAGATTTTAATTTATGGGCTTGACCATGGGCTCTAACTTTATATTTAATTTACTACTTTAATGGGCTTCTTTTTAATTTAATCTAATGGGCTAAATTTTATCCATGGATCAAAAGAGATTAATTAATCCTATGCATGCAAACTAAAATAGACAAATGAGAATTAAAATTTTGAAAAGAAATAACACGTGCATCATACGTGCACAATTTGAAAAAAAATGCATTTTTAATAAAATAAAAATGTGGGATGTTACACGGTGTAACAAGATAACAAGTATTTCTCCACCTTCCATGTCAATATTCCATATAAACAAGAAGGGCCCTACCGAGTACATTTTCTGAGATTATCCACTACTAAGTCAACCCTTATTAATCCCGGCTTGTATAATATTTTATTATGTCATTCATGATCATGCAAGTATGTATAAGAGTGTCATGGCGATGATAAAGATACAGCAAAATGATGCAATGCATGATAATGTACACGTAATTGTAAATCTGAAAAGAGGAGACACAGCAGTACTAAAACAGCAATAACTCACAAACTATAATTCGGAATTAGATTCCGTCAAAAGGGTTGTAAACTAGACATCTAGGTCTACAATTCATATTCAGTAAGTTTCAATTGATTATGATTATAACTAGGTTTATTACTCTAATCTTTCAAGCTTGAGGGTTCTGACAGCAGCTTATAGTCAAAATTCTATGGGTGAAAACTAGGTGTAAAATCAATATAAAAATCCACGAAAATTAGAAAATGAATCCTAAGTATGTCTACTAAGTTTCTGGAGAGTTTAATATCATTACACTACTGTTATCATGGTTTTTTAACTGAAAGTTGTGTCGATGTTTCAGTAAACTACAAATCTGAAAAAACAGACCAGCAGTGACTAACTCTGCAATATCTCACAGCTCACAGATCGGAATCTAGACCCGTAAAGTGTTCTGGAAACTAGATTCATTAGGCTACAATTCCCATTTACATAGTTTTGGTTGACTCTTTAACAGGGTCGAAACCTCAGTGCAAAACAGGACAAGCAGCAAGAAATAATAAAGATACATCATGTACATTTTGTCAAGATGAATAATCTACATGTTCTTGAATCATGGAATGCATCAACATTATATACAACAAGCTAAGATGAATTTCTACAGCACACAAGGCCAAATTATTATGTCACAATTCAATTCATAAGATCTCAATCAATCAACATGTATTCAATTACTATATATTTCTATATACAAGTTTCTAGTCAATTTGTTCATGTCGTGTGTGCATACAAGTTTGGATTTGAATCAATGGATGTTGGCACGAAGTCAAGGATACTTCGGATTAGCTCGTGTAAACCCTCGATATCCCCATTGAAAGGTACACAAAGCAATATTACGATAATCAAAGGAGAACTACTTGCGGAGATCAACAATCTTGAACTAGAAAAATTAACCGAGTTCAAGTGGACTTGCCTTTAAATGGCGATTAGATTAATCCGAATGAGCTAAGAATAACGGGATCGGAATCCCGGGTGACGAACTACGAACATGGAAATAAGCAAGCACGTGCGCTCTACTTGCAAACCAGCAAACACAGCACACCAAAAAGCGGATCCCCCCACACAAACACCAAACACCAACTCACGATCCCTATTCCACAACACAGCAAACACCCAAGCAAACCAACCTCTGTGCTTCTTCTTCAAACGCAATAGAGAGAGAGATAGAGTTGGTGGGAGAGGGATCGGAGGGTGACACGACGACTCGAGGGGGTGGATGACGACGGGGCACTAGCGGTGATGCTCGCGGTGAAGGGTGTGGCGGACGGCATCGAGGAGAAACACAGCGGCGATCGATGGCGAGGGGAGGAATCGATGCTCAGAGGAGGCGGCGGGAGGTACTTGGGGCTCTGGACGACTATGAGGAGGAAGAGGGGGGGTCGCCGGTGGCGAGGGTGGCTTGAATGAGGAGCTGTCGACGGAGACTCATGGTGCTATGGAGCTTCGAAGTCAGCAATGGCAAGGGCTCGCGGGTAAGATAAGGGCAACGAGGGGCCAGGAGGTTGGATTCGACGAAGAGGCGAGGCACAGCGAGGCACAGTGCGACCATGGTAGTTGGTGGTGATGAACTGCGGCGATGAGTTCTCAGGGCTGCGAAGGTGGCAGGAGGCGCGCAGGGGTAGAGGACGAAGCAGAGGACTAGAGGTTACAGGGCTCGGAGATGCAGCGTGAGGGCGATGCTTCGGAGATCGGGCGACGAGGATGACGAGGAGGGAGAAAGGCGGTCGAAGTGGTGTTGGCTTTCGGGAGGTCGGGAGGTAGAGGGTGAACGGGAGAGAGGAGGTAGGGGATGATGAATAGTGTAGGGGGGTTTAACAGTAAAGGGGGGATAGGGTGTGAATAGTAAAAAGGAGTTTGGGAGTAAAAGAATTTGGCTGTTTATGGAAGAAAGAGAGAGAGAGAGTGTGTGTGTGTGTGGAGGGGGGGGGGTTGTGGAGATATGGGGAATTGTGGGGAGTAATTATAGGGGATACGGGGAGGTGAGTAGTTAAGAGTTGATCTGGTCAAAACAGATTATGGGAGAATTGGGTTATTGGGTACTGGGTATTAAAAGAGAATCCAATAAGATGTAGATTTGGGTTTGGGTTAGAGTCCAATAGGAAATGAGCTTGGATTGGGCTCAGGTTAGATATTAATAAATAATTCAATCAAATGAATATAAAATTGGGCTTTAGATGATGGGCTTCAATTTAAATAATTAGATAATATAATATAGATCAAATCTGGGCTTTAACAAAAAAAATAATAATAACACTAATAATAACATGTCTTAATAATAAAAATAATAATAACAATAATAATAAAATAATAGTAACAATAATAATAACAACAACGATAATAATAATGCCGATAATAATATTAATGGTAATAACAATAATAATAATAGTAACAGCAATAATAATGATAATATGTATCAAGTAGGATTTGAGATTAACAAATTAATTAAAATCCAAACAGTATTAATATAGCATATAAATAGTTAATCAATTATAAATAGAAAATACATCGTTATTCAAAGTAAATATAATTGTTGATTATAAAACACATAGTAAAAGATCCGAAACCAATTTAGCACAAAATAAGTTTATAAATAATCAAAATACAAAAAATATTCAGGAAATACGTATTTACGGGAACGGGGGTTACAGGTTGATTTCTCCTTGTTTACTTCTTATTATTCCTGTGAAATGTTGTAAAGATCCTAACACCTTATGGATGATGAAAATCATTCGCTAGACTTAGTCACGTATCCGTATTCCGTATTCCTTTTTGGGAAGAGGGTGTGACAATTTATGTTATTTTCAGGCATCTTGAGCTCTATTTAATATATTTATGAGCATTATGAGCTTTGTTTATAAAGCAATTTCATAATTTTGAAGGATTTTGGAGAAATTTTTGTTCAATTTTTTAAGAAATTGAAGAAATTTTTAAAGGGATTTGAAAGAAATTATTAAGAAATTATTTTTAAAAAATAAAAATAAAAAAATCTGCCGAAATCCCCACAAATTTTCAGCCTAATCTCTCAATTTTCAAAAAACACCCCCAAAATGACAAGGGTGATTTTAAGAACTGCATAAGGGTATTTTTGTCATTGAAAAATTGACACGTCATCACTTTTTCCAGTTAATAGCTCAAAATTAACGGAGTATGCCTTATTTCCTAACGGAGCAAAGTTGGATAGGGTTTTACACTGAAGAAAAAACTCAGTAGGGTAATCTGCCAAAGGAGTAAAACTCGGTAGGGTTAACTGAAATTTACCCTTTTATTGGGTTTTTTCCACATGGGTCACTAATAAAATATTTCAATTCCATATACCTCACTCACAAATACATAATTTTATTGGTTTTTTTTATTTATGTGCTTCAAGCTGCTTGTGTCACTTTGGACTTCACTTTCTTGCTTGCCCTCTTGATTTTCCATTAGCAGGTTTTTGTGCTTTGGTTTTGTCTGGTCTCTCCGACAGTGGGTTTCACTGATCGGGAGAGGGGGGGGGGGGGGGGGGGGGGAGGGGGTTGTTACATGCGTCAGGGGATAGATTGACAACAACTTTGTGGGGCTATTTTTCCTTTGTTGGGCTGGGATCTGGCTTCGCTCATTGTGCACCACAACTACTTTGGTGTTTTTATCTTTGCCTTCCATTTCTATTTTCTTTTAATTTATTTTCTTATTTTGTGTTTCATTGGATTGATGAGCTTCCTCTGTGCGTCGGTCTATTCTGTTGTTTGTTTACTTCTTTTAACTATTTAAATAGTTGTTTTCTTTGTATTCAGTTTTTGCGCGACTTATGCAGCTTGATAACTAAATTTGTTTCCGAAGCTTGCCATTGTTTGATCGAGGTCTAGGCTTGACTTTTCCTCTCCATTCTATGTGCACCTACCTGAATATAGCAAAATAGTTCATTGGTTGGAGCGGATAGAAATAAATCTTCAACTAAATTCATGCTTAACAAAAAAAATTTGTTAAACTAAATTTCAAACTAATGCAACACAACATAAGTGGTCTTTCTCAAAAAAGATATAAGACATGGTTATGTTGCATTATTGTTCATGATACATTCATGGTACAAGAAAATGATATGAAAGGGCAAGGACATGAACAATCTACAGCGTTCCTACTCAAATTCACCAAGTAGTCAAGTACCCAACACTAAAATAGTTACAATGATAGTCAATTTAAGTGAGCCTCACAGTCAAAATTTTCGGTTTTAGTCAAGCTTCAGGAAACTTTGTTTTCTTACATCTCATCTTTAGATTTCTCTACATGTTTCCTTAATTTTATTCCAGCTCTGTAGTTGGAGTCATCATCACTAATGCAGGGCTTTATGTTGTAGTCTAGACCTTGCAATTATAGCCATAGTCAAGAATGTAATGTTACGGTGCAAGTGCATTTAAGTCAATAATACCTTAACAATTCCATTATCACACTACATAAAAATTCAGCCGGGGCCGTTTCGCTGGATTTTCCCTATTATTTTGTAGTGATAAGATTTCATATTAATTTCCCATTGTGAGTAATATCAGCTCCCAAATGCTGCTATCTTTTACTTAAAACAGTGCAGGATCATGTAAACTTCTGTACCTACGAGTCTATGACTATTGCTTAACAAGGGATGAGAATTTCAATGTAGCAACATCACAAAAGATGTGTAGGCATTGACTATTGTTGTCTTGTCTTCAATGCAGACAGGTTTAGTTACATAACATACCTTTTTGATACAAATGAAGAAGATTGCATATGGAAGCTTACATTAATAGTCATCGATATCATAGTAGTTTATACTTCCTCAGTATCAATGTATTCAATGAAACCTTTTGTTATCATCAGCAATAAAAATTGTATTCTTGATCGCAATGTCCCTTATGTAACTAAGACTTTGTTAGCATTGATCTCTTGTATTCACAATAAACCCAAACTACTTTGCAAATGCTTTCTTTTTCTTTACTAAAGTTTATTGAGACAGTTTAAAATCTTCTGGGGATAGAATATGAACTCATAGAACAAGTGATTAACAAATTGATGTAAAAATTAAGTACTAAGAAAATCAGGAAACAAAAATATACAACACTTATGCAATTTATACGAAAATGGTAGATAATCTTGGTTACGATTATTTCATACCTTCACGTAACATAGACATATTAATCCTCAATTTTGTGAGCACAGATGGATTCTGCTCCAAATAATCAACTGCAGCTATTGCAGCACTCTCTATATACGAAAGTAAAGATGCAGAAAAAACATATCCAGAATTGCTGAGGTGCTGCAATATAAAAATTCGACAGTCAAAGAAATCAGTGGTGACAAAATATTTGTTACAAGTATCAGCAGAATAGCTCTGCCAGTTGTTCCTACTTGATGATCAACAACTCGGACACTTCCAGTACAAAATCCTCCATGCATTCCCCATACTAGCAGTTATCATATCAACTTTCTCAATCTGCAATGTTGTACCAAAAAAAAGAATGTGAAAAAATCCTACAATATTTGAGATATCGAGGCAAAATGGAAAATATTTTATTAAGTATTACTGGAACACCATAATGTTCAGCTAGACCTCGCCCATATTTTCTTAGGACGCCAAATGAGTGACTTTCAACCACCCGAACTTGGAAGCGGTATTTCTCTTTTAGTCTGATAATATCATCCAATGGTGCTATTTCCCCCATAATTCTTTGTCATTCATAAACACAAAGGAACTTTTGAATAATGGATGGAAAATTTATTTTTTTCTGATCATTAGTAACTTGGAAGTTCCATGTCATTCATGGTATAAAAAAAGGTCAGTAATCTACAGAGATAAAGAATACAAGAAATATGGTGAGAAAAATAGTGTCAGATTAGAACCTGGTATAATGCTTCCTCAACAATATACCACCGAAATTTTTCTGCTCGCTTATTTTTTGGGGTTAGTTTTTCTAATGTGCTTTCCAGAGAGGTCATATCATTGTGCTTGAAATATACAGCTCTACTCCTGGATAGGAAAAGACTGTTCTGCACCCCCAAGTAGACACCTTCATCACTGTATTTTATTACGTATACATAAACATTTAATTACACATTGTCCAAACAGAAAATATACTAATACAATTCCAAGATTAGTGATAAGGGATCTCATTCAACTGACCAATAACATAGTCTAATTTTTGTTGTTGAAAGAATTGAAGTATAAAATTATTATTTAATGCACTTCCTACAACTGATATAGTAAAGAAAATCTTCCAAAGCTGCAAATTTGTATGTATTTACCAAAGATTAGTAACAGTAAGTATTACTACCATAACTCTCTCCTACTCACAGGTTTCAAATTAAGAAAATAGAGGAAGTAACTTACGCAACAATGATATGTCCTTTCTTACAAAAGGCGGGAATGGCACTGAAAATTGCAGAGATCCCATATGATAGAGTATTGAATATGGGGTTCCCAAGAATTCAGTAGCATCTGCTTGTCTACAATATATAGTGGACGACTGCAACGATCATAATCTGTATACAGTCTCAGTTATTTGAGATGAATGTATCAAATAGTTCCCAACTCACAATTGACATCAACCTAGAAAAAGAAATAAAAGAATTTAGGTTAATAGTGGAATAGTACCAACAACAATAAGAAAGCTTTTCTATTAGTTTTAGTAGTACCAGTCATCAATAATTAACATTTCATACTATATGACATGTCATAAGAAACTATTAGAGTTACCATAGTTTCTACATGAGATCATGGCCATCCCTTCTTGCATCATGCATCAAGTTGTTTCTTTGTTTCTTTCATCTTTATCCACCAAACAAACACCTACATCATTACCCATTAACAACAGCAAGAGCGACAACGACAACAATAATAACAACAGGCATTCATATATTTACTCTATTTATGTTGAAATAATGAATGTCTAACAATAAAAAAAATAATTGCTACCGAAACTGAAATTGAACTGGGAGTAATTGAGGAAAATTAGAGACTTGATTCAACAATCAATTCCCATTATTGCCACATAAATTGAAATTGAAATTAGGGTTAAAAATGATACCTTTTTGCAAGTGGTCGAAGGAGAGAGATAGGGGAGCGACAAGCGGTGGTACGATCTCGGGATGATGACAGGTAGGGGCGCGCGGGATAGAGAAAGGGAGGAGGGAAATGGATTTGGGGGTGATGGATGACGATGGGAAAGGCGACGACGGGGAAGGCAACAACGTTGCGAACGGTGATGGGCTTCGGCAGGAGTGAGCGGGAGAGAGGGAATTTGGGAATTGTGAGATTTTGGGTTGGGATTTTTTGGGGATTTAAATCAGGTTTCCTCGACATTTGGAAACGTCGAGGTCTAAGCACCCCGTCGGCGCTTGAAAAACGTCGGGGATACCCCAACAAAACTACCCAAATGTCGGGGTAGTTTTGCCAAGTTATCTCTATTCTTTTGCAGTGCAACTATGTTTTCAAAAAATCCAACGTGGTGGGGTCATGTTCCGTTATGTTTTTTGACACGTGCAGCGCACGTGCCATTTTTTCAGACACTGTTGCCCTGTATTAAAAAACCTCAATCATATTTACAAATTTTTTTTCAAAAAAACCTCACTTATCTAATCAAGCTATTTTAAAAACACCATAGAACTAATACTTTTCGCCATTTAAACTCATCTCGATCTCCAAATCTCTTCTTCTTCCACCTTCTAGCAAAACCCATCCTCCCGATCTGCTAAATCCCCCCCCCCCCCCCCCCCCCCGGAAAAAAAAACCCTACTCGGAAACCCTAGATCTTGTCTAAAAAGTGATAGTGAAATCCCCATTTAAAAGCTGTTTAAAAATGTTTGAAAAATGTCTGCTGCCCTATATTGCTAGTCCGGCAACCCCACCGCCGACGAGGACATCGCCGAACAAGTAGTCCTCATGTCTAACCGCTTTCAGTCCCATACCACCACCACCTCCTCCCCGACAAAATGGCACCGCCTCCTCCAAACCCTCACCTCCCTCAAATCCTCCAGCCTCAATGAGTTCAAACCCCAAGGAACAACAACTCCTCCAATGGGGCACCCTCATCCACAACCTTACCCACCTCTACCCCGACTGCCAGCTCCCCGAGAAACTCATCTCTAACATCTGCTGGCACTTCTACTCCCTCCCCCCCTTCTTACATCCTCACCGCCTTCCCCTTCAAAGACATCCTCCTCCACCTCCGTCTCCTCAACCAGTCTGCCTCCTCCTCCGACCAGCTCCCACTTCACATTCAAGAACTCGAAGATGAACATGAAATTTATCCCAACATTACTTTTGTTTGCAGTCACTCAATCTTTTTCCCTCTCCTCGCGGTTTCCTCTTTGTTAAATGTCTCCTACAAGAATATGCAGGTATTCGAGAGAAGGGGAGCGACATTGGGTGTTGTGGAGCCACAAACGCTGGTTGAGAGTAATAGGAAGAATATTAAAGAGAGGGTGGAGATGTCATTGAGATCTGCGTTGAAAAAGCTAGTGAAGAAGATTCTTTTAGGCTTTGCAGGTGCCAAAAGCAAGAGGAGGATGGGTTGATGAGAGGGGAGTGGATTGAGGTTGACGACTAGCAGAATGTTAGGATAATTGCTTCGAAAAAGGTTGAGTTCGGAGCGCAGATGTGGGTGAGCTCGTTTGGGGTTGGGGGGGGGGGGGGGGGGGGGGCTATGGAGAGAAGGTGTGAATTTTAAAGTGCACTTGTTAATTTCAAGCACTGGTGATGTAGCTGTGACGAATAATATGAGTTTTTTTTTATGTATTCCGAAAATGTATTCTGAAAATATGTCTGATATATTGTCTGATGTAGAGGGGTTTGTAACCAGGTATTCATGGAATTATGTTGTAGATTTGGTTTGTATCAGGAAGTGGTTTGTATCATGATATATATTTCTTGTTTATGCCATATTTCTTATGATAATTTTGATGAGAATGTGGTGGATGAAAATATGTGAGAATTTTATATAACGTGCATTTTGTTTGTGAAAATATGTGAGAATGTATGATTAAAATTTGTTCATGTTATATTTAGTGAATTGTTGTTAAATTTTGATAACAGTTCATACCTAATTAAGTGAGGTTTCTGCTAAAAACATTAGTTCTATGATGTTTTTTAAACAACCTATTAGATAAGTGAGGTTTTTGAAAAAAAATGGAAAGATGAATGAGGTTTTTGAATACAGAGGCAAAAATATCAATTAATGGCACGTGCACTGCACGTGTCAAAAGACCTAATAGAACATGATACCGTCGCGTTGGGTTTTTTGAAAACATGGTTGAGGGGGGTTATTTCACACACACAAAAACGATGACTGTGGTTTTTGGGAAACAACCAATACTTGAGTGCGGTTTTTTCAAATTTAGTCTTTTACTCTAAAGAATGATATTTTCGTAATTTACTTATATACACAATCCTTAATTGTTTGCACGCTAACTTTGGTTGTTCTAATATGGGCAAAAATATATGTGATATGATAAAAAAATAAGAACCATTGGATCATTTCAGTTATTGTGTTAGAACCTGATCTATTTGGTATCATGGTGCCTTAGATGTTTTTTTCTGTGTGGAAAGGTGTCTTGGATGTTTTTTTTTTTTTAGTACTTTTGGGAGGAGGAGGGGAGGGGGGAGATGCCTAATATGTTTACCTTTATCTCATTCATCTTCTCCCATATCCGAGCCTCAACTTCTTCTTCTCCTCTCCTCCAATGAGTGGAGTTCCCAAGTCAAGAACCAGACATCGCAACGGTGAGTATTGGTACTGCAAAAAGTCGGGACATAGGAGAGACCAATGCGAGGAGTATAAGAAAGCACAACGGTCACAGGTAGCCAATGTGGTAAGTATCGAACCCCGTCTAGATGAATTGTGTTTATCTGCTGGATTTAATATTATGCAGGATGATTGGTGTATAGACTCAGGTGCTTCTTATCATTGTACTCCCATGAGGGATGTTTTCGAGAATTACAGGACAGGTGATTTTGGTGCAGTTTCTGTTGGCAATGGGCAAATATGTCCAGTTGTAGGTAGAGCCACAGCGAGAGTGAAGGCTCGCAATGGTGTGCCATTGGTCTTGAATGACACAAGACATATTCCAAGTTTGAAGAACTTAATCTCAACTAGTAAACTCGACAAAGATTGATTCACAACAACTTTTGGGCATGGAGAATGGAAGGTGACTACAGGTGCCAGGCTGGTGGCAAAAGGAAAGCGTGGTGACACGTTGTACTTATTCAGAGGAGGTGATTCAGGTGATATCATTGCTACAACATCAGCAGATAATTCCTTTTCGATTCTATGGCATGCCAGGTTGGGGTACCTTGGTAAAAAGGGTGTCAAGCAACTTCGTTCTAGAGATTTTTTGCCAGGACTTAAGAATGTTGAGATGAATTTCTGTGAGAACTGCATGATGGGCAAACAGAAGACAGTTAGCTTTCAGTTGAGTGGGTGTGAGAAGAAGTTTAGGATGCTAGAGTTGGCACATACAGATGTGTAGGGCCCAGCTCAGGAATACTCTTATGGTGGTAAGAGATACTTCGTTACATTCATTGATGATGCTACAAGAAAAGTTTGGGTTCATGCAATTCGTGAGAAATTAGAGTTATTTGATGCATTCAAAGTTTGGAAGACTAGGGTTGAGAATGAGACGGGTTGCAAAGTGAAAGAAATAAAGTCAGACAATGGAGGTGAGTACACAAGCAAAGAGTTTGTTGACTATCTGGTAAAGGAAGGTATCAAACGAATCAAGACAGTTTCTAAGACTCCATAAGAGAATGGTGTAGCAGAAAGAATGAACCACACGATACTCGAAAGAGCAAGATACATGAGACTTCATGTGGGTCTTCCAGTCCATCTTTGGACCACTACAGTGGATACAGTTGTATACTTAATTAATCGTTGCCCATCTAGTATCATTGATGGGGCCATTCTGCAAGAACTATGGTCAGGTAAAACTGTCAAGGTGAGCCTATTGGGAATGATTAGGTTATCTAAGACAAACAGGTACAACCAGAGTAGTTCGAGGAACCTGAACGGGTCGGTGAACCGGTACCCACATTGAGAAGATCGACACAAGAGAGAAGGTCAACCAAGATATTTGATCCATCAGTTAGTATTGTTCACGAGTATATTCTGTACACGGATTCAGGAGAGCCAGATACTCATAAGGAGGCTTTGAGGGATGAGACTCGATTTCAGTGAGAGTTAGCCATGAGGGATGAGATGAACTCCTTGGAACAGAACCAAACTTGGGAGTTGACCAAGTTACCTGCAGGGAAACAGGCTCTTATGAACAAATGGATTTTTAGAGTCAAGGACAAGGAAAATGGTAGTAAGAGGTACAAGGCGAGACTTGTTGTGAAAGGATTCTCTTAAAGAGAATGTGTTTATTATAGTGAGATCTTTGCACCGGTTGTGAATATGGCTTTAATTAGAGTTCTACTTAGTATTGTGATAGTTGAAGACTTGCACTTAGAGCAGCTGAATGTGAAAACAACATTTCTCCATGGTGATGTCGAAGAAGATCTATACATGGAACAACCCACAGGCTTTGAAGCAAAAGAAAATGAAGACATGGTGTGTCGACTGAGGAAGAGTCTTTATGGGCTCAAACAAGCACCACGGCAATGGTACTTGAAGTTTGATTGCTTTATGAAAGGAAAATGTTTCGATAGATGCGAAACAGATCATTGTGTGTATGTTCGTAGATATGAGGATAATGATATAGTTACCTTAGCATTGTATGTGGACGACTTGTTGTTAGCAGGTTCATGTATGGAGAAGATCAAGGAAATGAATAAGATGCTAGCTTCAGAGTTTCTGATGAAGGACTTAGGTAAAGCAAAGAAAATCCTCGACATGAAGATTAGTAGAGACAGGAAAAGAAAGAAGCTTTGGTTATTGCAAGTGGACTATGTGAAGAAGGTGTTGAAGAGATTCAATATGGATGGTGCAAGGCCAGTCACTTGTCCCTTGGCTACTAACTTCAAGTTATCGATGGACTTGTGTCCTAAGACAGAGGCAGAGATGGAGGAAATGGCTGCTATTTCTTATGCCTCAGCTGTTGGGAGTTTGATGTATGCGATGGTGTCTACAAGACCAGACATTACACAAGCAGTGAGAGTTGTTAGCTGTTACATGAAGAATCCAGGTAAACATCATTGGGATGCACTAAAGTGGATTCTTAGATATGTAGCAGGTACTTCAGATTTTTCTCTTTGTTTTGGGAAAGATTCTTTGTAAATACATGGTTATGTGGATACGGACTTTTTGGGCAATCGTGATGGTTGCGAAGCACTACAGGGTATGTGTTTACAGTTGGAGGAACAGCTGTCAGTTGGGATTCACAGTTACAAAATGTTGTAGCACAGTCAACCACGAAGTCATAATATATGGCACTTACAGAAACAACGAAAGACATGTTGTGGATTTCGAAGCTTATGAAATAGTTGGGCAGGAAGCAATCCATAGTTGAGCTATCGTGTGATAGTCAAAGTGCAGTTTTCTTGGCGAAAAACTCGGCATATCACTCTAGGACTCGGCACATTCAAATGAGGTTTCATTTTATTTGAATGGCAGTTGAGAAGAAATAGTTGAAGCTATCTAAGAATCTTGGCACTAAGAATCCGGCGGACATGCTCACAAAGGTAGTGGATAGCAGGAAACATAAATTACGCTATATTACTATTGGATTGTCTCCAGGTTAATTGATGTAGAGACTCACAAAGGCATGAGCCTAAACTAGGCCAATGGAAGAATGAAGAACAGGTTAGAGACTTCATGTATATGTCTCCAAGTGGGAGATTGTTAGGTTTTGTGGATCCAAATACACGAATGGGGTTGGAGAAGACAGACGAGAAGAAGAGTCGAAGATGGAGCAAGCATCTCAGAGAAGCCAGCAGCTACAGGCAAGTTGCGGTCGACCGCACTTGGACAGTCGACTGCACACGTATAAGCAAATGTATGGTCGACCGTGTAGTCGACCGTCTCTCTCTATGTTGGACCCTACAGTCTTGATGGAATGACCGGTCAACCGGGCATTCAACCGACCCACTCTCTGTTGGACCATGTACAGTCAAAGGCATGAACCAGTCGACCATTATTGTGTTGTGGTCGATCGTCACGACGCTGATTAATGAGCGGTTGAGATTAAAAGTTGTGTAAACCTATATATATTATATTGCGTACAATTTTAGGGTTATGAGAAAAGAAAAGAAAGATCTAACAACCATCATTGAGAGAAGGGGAGATAGAGAGAAACCCTGCACTTTGGTGGTGAGTTCTTGAGAGATTTGTAAACTTGATCTTCATATTTCTAGTGGAAATCGCAGGAGTGCCTCTGCGCGGGAAAGTAGCCATTGCATTGGGTGAACGTCGAAAAAATCTCGTGTATTCTTGTATGTTGCTTTTGGTTGTTCTCTGTTCTCTTACTTTTGATTCTATTGTTCTTATATCTTTGTTGGTGAGTTGTTCTGCAGTTAAAACTCAACAAATTGGCCCTCTTAAACTTTTGAAAATTGCAAAAATACTATACATAACTAGGGCATTTTTGTCGATATTTACACAATTGACCCCTAACTCCACCATTGTCTGTCTCAAGTCAGGATTCCGACCACAAATCAAGTAAGGAGGAGGGTTGCATTAAGTAGTTAACAACCAACATACAACTTTGTCAAATCCTATGAACATGAATCCTAAAAATATACATGCAAATGCTAGGGCATTCCTTGGAAGCGATATATTGTGCATGCCTCTGGATGTTTCAAAAATGTGCAAGGGGCGTCGCACCAGCGCCCAAGTGCGGAGAAAAATGGGCAAGGGTTCCTGCACCAATCTGGACGTGTTCGGTAAAGAAGCTACTCCAGTATAATAGGCTTAGGTTAGCAACTTGGAATATAAGAACATTGATAGGAAAAATGCATAAACTAGTAGATACCATGATTAGAAATAATATTGATATAGTTTGTTTACAAGAAACAAAGTGGTATGAGAGAAAGCTACAGAGATAGATGGTTTTAAATTATATTATACTAGTAAAATTAGAAATAGAAATGGAGTAGAAATTTTAGTAGATAAGAAATTCAAAAGAGATGTAGGTGTTAATAGGAAAGGAGATAGAATAATACAAATTAAGCTTGTATTAGGGGAAATATAATTAATATCAATATATCATTAGTGTTTATGCACCCCAAGTAGGATTAGATGCATAAGCTAAAAATAAATTTTGGAAAGATATGGATGAGATAATTCAAGGAGTACCCTTACGCGAGAAATTATTTATGTGAGGAGATTTCAATGAACATGTAGAAGAAGTAACATGTGATAATAAAGGGTGCATGGAGGACATGGATTTGGAACGATGGTGGAGAGACTATTAGATTTTGCGGCTTCGTATGATCTTATACGAAAGAGATGTAGGTGTTAATAGGAAAGAAGATCGAATAATACAAATTAAGCTTGTATTAGGAGGAAACATAATTAATATCAATAAATCATTAGTGCTTATGCACCCCAAGTAGGGTTAGATGCATAAGATAAAAATAAATTTTGAAAATATATGGATGAGATAATTCAAGGAGTACCCTTAGGTGAGAAATTATTTATATGAGGAGATTTTAATGAACATGTAGGAGAAGATAACATTGGATAATAAAGGGTGCATGGAGGACATGAATTTGGATATAAGAACGATGGTGGAGAGACTATTAGATTTTGCGGCTTCGTATGATCTTATACTAACAAATACTTTAGGAAGATGGAGGAACATTTGATAACCTTTAAAACTGTGACAAATATGAACTAAATTAATTTCTCATTACTAGAAAGATGGATCGCATGACATGTAAAGATTATAAAGTTATACCAGAAGAGTATTTAACCTCACAACATAAATGGTGTTGGATGTTAAGATTAGAAAACATATGTGCGAGGAAGGAGACTAGGAACCCAATAATTAGGTGGTGTAACTTGAAGGGGGGAAACTAGAGAGATAAAGTCCTCAAAGGAGCGACATGGAAATGAGAAGGGGAGACAAATATGATGTGGACTAAAATGGTTACATGTAAAAGAGAAATCTCAAAGGAGGTATTAGGAGAATCTAAATATAGAGGGCTGCAAACTGAAGTAACATGACGGCGGCAAGAAGTCCAAAATATTATGAGAGAAAAAAAAATCAACCTTCAAAATATGGCAAAATAGTAGAAATAAGGAAAATTTGGATAGATATAAGACCGTTAGAAAATAAGTTAAGAAAGCAGTAACAAATGCAAAATGAAAAGCTTATAATGATTTATACACAAAATTATGAACAAAAGAAGGAGAAAATAACATCTATAAGCTTGCCAAACAAAGAGACAGAAAAATAAAAGATTTGGATACAATTAGGTGTATTCAGAGCGATGATTCAAGAGTCTCAGCAAAAGATAAGAAAATTAAGGAAAGATGACGAAAATTACTTTGAGAAGTTATTAAATGAAAATGTTGTAGGAAACTTAAATATAGAGGACTCGAGGAAGAGCCGATAGTATATGTTTTTCCATAGAATTAGGACCTCAGAGGTTTGAAATATTCTAGGAATGATGAAAATAGAAAAAAAACTTTAGGACAGGATGTCATACCCATTTAAGTTTGGAGGTGTTTTGGGAATGCAGGAGTATGTTGGCTAACAAGATTATTTGATGGGATTTTAAGGAGCAAGAAGATGTCCGATGAAAGGAGGAATAATATTTTAGTACCTATATATAAAAATAAAGGAGATACACAAAATTGCTCCAACTATTGAGTGATTAAATTAATGAACCATTTGATGAAACTTTGGGAGATAGTGATCGAACAGTCTGAGACTAGAAACTACAGTGTCTGAGAATCAGTTTGGATTTATGTCTGAGAAGTCAACAATGGAAGTAATTTATGTACCGAGGAGACATATGATAAAATATAGGAAGAATGAGACAGATTTACATATGGTGTTTATAGATCTAGAAAAATCATATGATAGTCCCTAGAGACGTAGTATGGTTAACGTTAAATAATAAAAGAGTAACTTTCGGTATATTGAGATGATTAAGGATATGTATGAAGAAGCAATGACCACAATTAGAACAATCACATGAGAGATCAGTGATTTTCTTATTACAGTAAATTTACACCAAGGTTCGGCTTTAAGCCCCAGCCTCTTTGCTTTGGTTATAGATAAATTGATGCGAGGAATACAAAATGAGGTGCCCTGGTGTATGTTTTTACTGATGACATCGTTTTATTTGATAAGACTATAGCAAGAATCAATGCTAATTTGAATTTTTGTGGTGAGAAACTTTGGAAGCTAAAGGCTTTAGAATAAGCAGAACTAAAACAGAGTATATTTTGTGTAATTTTTTTTTATTTTCTTTAATTTTATAGACCCCTTTCATTTCTTTAATTTTATTTCATGTTGTTCTTTGAAAGTTTGAGCCCTTGAGGAAATTTCATTGCTCCGCCCCTGATTGCATTTTTTCTATATAAAAAAACTGCTATACCATTGTGCACAGCCAAGTCACGGACCAAACTTTATTGGGTATTTGTCTTGTTTCTTTTGGCCCATTTAACTGGGCACTCGCCCTGCAAAAGCGTGTTCGAATACACGTGCAAATCCCTCAATTCTTTTTACAACTTCGAAGCTTTAGGCTCCATTTGGTATTGCTTGTGAAAAGGGACTTTGAGACTAAAAGCACTTTCAGACTCAAAATAGGTGTTCAGAAAATTTAATTAAAAGTGTCTTTAGCCAAAAGTAATTTTCCACAAATATTATTTTTATCATTCTTCTCAAAACATCTAAGTTGTGCTTTTACTTACTAAGAGAAGTTTGAATTTGAATATATTTTTTCGAACAACTCTTTTCAGTGAAAACATTTTTCGGTAACTTTCGAGTTGTGATTCTTATTTGTGTGATAGCGAAACCTGTTATGCACAAGATGACGATCAATGAGTGCATTCAAAATGTGATAATTGAGGACTTGAAACGAAATGGGTTAGAAAAATACAGGTGAAGTTGGCCGTCAATGGAACCAATGGTAAAAACTGAACTCGAAGGATGGAAGTCGAGATCGAACAATTGATCTTCTAGTTTGAACTCCATCTCCATTTTTGGTGAGGAGAGGTAGGGTTTTAGGAGGAGAAGAACGACGATCAGGGTTTTATACGTTTGTTATGCGGGTCCTATAAGGAATGATGACATGTAGGGCTGCAAACGAATCGAGCTATTCGAGAGCTATTCGGCTTGAGCTCGGTCAAAGCTCGGCTCGAACCGAGCGCTCGAGCTCAAAACCGAGCTCAATTCGTAAACGAGCCGAGCACGAGCTTGGGGTTTTTTTTTAGGCTAAGCACGCGAGCTATTCGGCTCGAATACGGTCAAAACTCGGTCAAAGCTTGGCCTGAACCGAGCTCGAGCTCTAAAATGAGCTCATTTCGTAAACGGGCCTAGCTCGAGCCTGAAGGTATTCAGCTCAGCTCGGCTCGATTGCAGCCCTAACGACATGGATCCAAAGATATTTTACCCGAATCCGAATGGAGGGAAATGGGAATACTAGAGACGTCACGTGAGCAGCATGCTGTTTTAGAATTTTTTTCGTACTGACCTACTTTTTGAAAATATTTACTAAACTGACCCACTTTCAAACATATTTACCCAACTGACCCACTTTCAGAAATATTTATCCTACTGACCCGGTTTTGGACACATCAGCATAAAACGCTCTTGGAGCGGCATCTGTTGAAATTTTTTAGACCATGCCGCTTTCTAGAGTAAAGAAGGCATCATTTCATTTCCTCTCAATCGTAAACTCTCTGACTTAAGAAAAAATTGTAAGTGTGGAAACATCTTATAACTGATGTCGCTATCCCCAACAACGGCAAGATGCCGCTGTTGAGGATAGAGGTAATAGTTATTATATATAAATAGTGGCCCCCGTTCCCCTTTCCTATTTCACTTTATCTCTCTCTCTCTTCACTCCCGAACCTAAAATATCAAAAACCCTAAAACCCTAGATCCCACTTCTTTTGTAACCCCCCTTTTCGCTTATACATATTCCTGAGAATTTTTTGCATTTCAATTATATAAAAATTCATTTTTGGATATTCTATTAAAGTCTTTTCTAATCAACAACTATGTTTATTTCAAATGATTGTATATTTTAACAAAAAGTCTTATTCCAATTTATAAGTCGGGCTCCTAATTCATTATATCTCATTATTATTTGATTATCTATTTATTTTGATTGAGCCCAACCCATTTTTATGATTTTTATTATTATTATTTTATTTTAAAAAGAAATCCAGATCCAATTCTCTTTTTGAGTAAAACCCATATATTATTTGATTCATTATTATATGATATGATATAAACGACGTAGCCCCATCAGGGCCATCAGATCTCCTCAGATTTTGCTCCTCTATGATCATCGAGTCAAACAGGTCCAACGAGCTTCAGCCAGTTCCGGCCCACTGGCTAACGGGTCAGACCCGGCCCATCAAGGTCTAAAGACCCGTTAGCACCTACCTATAATTACCAGACCCCCTCCTTCCTTCTGAAGGTAATAAACTTTTCCCCATCTGAACCCTAGCTACTGTTGCTATTCCAGTGACTGACTAGATCGTCGGAGAGCCTATCGTCGGGATCTCTCCCGGTGTTTCTAGGCATTGTGCATGTATCAAGATATGAGCAGAGCCACTAATATCCGAGTCGAGCCACAAAGATCTGAGTCGGGCACCCAGCCTCCACCTCTCTCCTGCTACTCCTGAGCCGAACGTATATCCCGAGGATCAGATCAACGATAATGCCGTTCCTTCCGCTTCACAAATTACAAGAACTCACACCATTCTCCTCCCAAATCCTAGACATTGAGATTCCCAGGAATTTCAGGCCGCCCCAATTTGAGACCTACAATGGCGAGAGTGATCCAGCTGATCACATGGAAGGGTTCAAAACCCTCATATTGATTCACAGCATATTGGATCCTCTCCTATGCCGTGCCTTCCCTACCACTCTGCACGGTCCGGCTCGGGAATGGTTCTCAAAGCTCACCCCCGGCTCGGTCTTCTCATTCGACGAACTCAAAGAAAACTTTCTAGCCCACTTCGTGACCAGTCAGAAGGTCGAGAAGACGAGTGCATCCCTCCTGGACCTCAAGCAGATGGAGGGAGATTCCTTCCGAGAGTTCGTGCGAAGGTTCGCCACCGAGGCAAAGGCGGTCTCCTCTCTCGATGCGGGCGTTGCTTCCGCGACTTTCCGGCACAATGTCCGTCACGGCCAGTTGAAGGCTTCATTAGCCAAGAAACTACCCCTCGACTTTCCTGACCTCCTCAACAGGGTCGAGAAGTATATCCAAGCCGAGGAAGCTCTGCACCCCGAAGGCGTTAAAGAAGTTACCGCCAAGGGGAAGCGAAAAGTGGACGACTCCGAGCCCGCCAAGAAGACCCTAAAGGACGCATTTGGTCAGAAGAGGCCTCCTTCGGTCCCCCATTTTGAAAGGTACACGCCGCTGACCCAGAACATGGCAGCAATTCTCTTGGAGATCGAGGACAAAGGGATCGTCCGACATCCTCCCGACCGAGCAACAACAAAAAATGGGACCAAAGGTTCTACTGCCAGTTTCACCGAGACCACAGGAACGAGACGGACCACTGCCGAGCCCTTAAAGGCGAGATCGAAGCCCTCATCCAGAGAGGATACCTCAGGGAGTTCACTCAGAGATGGAGGTACTCAAGGTATCCGATGTCTTTGCCTCCTCCTCGAATGGTCAGTAGACAACCCGAGCAGGAACTGGAGCTCGAAGAAACCAAGGGGCTGGCCATCTTACACTGTGTCCATGGCGGGCCCATGGGGGGATCCAACACTTCCCATAAGGCCTTCGTGCGGGAAGTGAATTCGGTCCACGACTAACCGCCTTTCAGGGTTCAGCAGCAAACGGTCTCCTTCTCAAGAGAAGACCTAGAGGGCGTCCGGCTCCTGCACTGCAACGCTCTCGTCATCAGCCTCGGTATGGCGAACCACGAAGTTCGCCATTCTTGTGGACAACGGAAGCTCGTTCAACATCCTCTTCTAAAGAGGTGGTGGTGTGGGACCGGAGGGGGTTGGACACGAGGACTGCTTGTTCGGCGATGTCCTTTTCGATGGTGGGGCGGTCAGACTAGCACTATAGGCAGCAGATATTTATCAGACATTTTCAGACAGCTTTTTAATGGGGATTTCGCTGCCACTTTTTGGATGAGAACTAGGGTTTCCGAGAATGGGGTTCTTTTTTTTTGTTGTTGTTGTTGTGTGTGTGTGGGGGGGGGGGGTGATTTAGCAGATTGGGAGAAGGGGTTTTGCTATAGGGTGGAGGAAGAACAGATTTGGAGATCGAGATGGGTTTAAATGGCGAAAAGTATTAGTTCTATGGTGTTTTTAAATAACTTGATTAGATAAGTGAGGTTTTTTTTTTTTTTGAAAAAAGATTGGAAAGATGATTGAGGTTTTTTAATACAGGGCAACAATGTCTGAATAAATGGCATTTGCACTACATGTGTCAAAAAAACATAACAGAACATGACGCCACCGCGTTGGGTTTTTTGGAAACATAATTGCAAAACTGCCTCGGTATTTGGGTAGTTTTGTCGAGGTATTCCCGGCGTTTTTCAAACGCTGGCAGGGTGCTTAGACTACCGTGGAGCTTCAAAATGTCAGGGAAACCTGGCTTAAACACCCAAAAAATACCAACCCTAAATCTCACAATTCCCTCTTTCTCGCTCACTCCCGCCGAAGCCCATCACCGTTCGCAACATTGTCGCCTTCCCCATCATCGCCTTTCCCGTTGTCATCCCTCACTCTATCAGTAAATCCCCACCCCCAAATCCATTTCCCTCCTCCCTCTCTCTATCACGCGCGCCTCTGCCTGTCATCACCCAGAGATGCCGCCGCCACTTGTCGCTCCCCTATTGTAACACCCCGAATTCCATTTACATGTAATTCGTAGTACAACAGGATCTTTTACTTCATTTCGTACAATTTTACAAGAAAAATAAAACTTTTTATTATACAACAATGTTTATTGCAGAGTTACACAGCGAAAGTTAAATAAAATACATGGAATACAACTCTAATATCAACAGCTTTAATCATTAATATAATCTTTATCGTCAACCATCTTTAAGTCCTTGCCAATCCAATCAAGCCATGCACTGAGAATCTGTGGGCACGTCAGTTTCTTACAACCGACGCAATGTTATAAACAATGATCCTCTATATATTGTATTATAACGAAATCTCTTACTTTAACAAATATACACTTGAATGCATATAAAAGTGTAAAGAGTAACTATCCTAAACATGCCAGTATAAGATATGACTTAATGCCTAATGCAAATGTTATACTACAATGACACTAATGCATACTTGTTCGGATTCTATGCACCATATCCTACATAGGTCCGATGGCAAGCACCTACGTACTCCATATTATAGGGTTATATCCCTCGCCATGCATCCTACTACTATGACTACTACAAGATTCAGACACTTTGCAAGTAATTGCTTTCGCCGTTGGAATACTTAAGACCAATCCCACTCCGTGGATCATTCTGTGGCCCTTACGTCCATCATCCCAGAATACTGGGGGTCGTCTCACTCCGCAGGTCATCCTAGAGCCCTCATTTCACAAGTCTCCCATGAGCGTCGCTATCATCCCGGAATACTGGAGATCATTCTCACTCCGTGGATCATTTTGTGGCCCTTATGTCCATCGTCCCGAAATACTGGGGACTGTCTCTCTTCAAGGATCATTCTGGAGTTCATAACTCACGTTTACTCTAGTTTCATCATGTTACCAACTAGTGCATATCCTTATGTTTGAAACATGAATAAATAATACAACATAGAGCTACCTTACCCTGCTGCTGGAGGTGTATATTTTATTTCCAGCATTTAGTTCCTTGTAATTATGCCTAGTACTCAAATATGTTTTGTTAATCCCTTATTAATAAAATATGATAGCTTTATTCCAATTCTTTCTTATAATAATAATGATAAACCAATGCGTGAAGGGTTACATTGGCCAGTCAGCATCAACTATAAAATTAATCAAATCTCTATGAGACAAATACGAAACTGATAAATAAATGATTGATTCTTGAAAAAAGTGTATATTTGTAATACTTCCTTTCAGAATTTATCTAGGAGAGCTCAAAATCATTGTAAACCTATGAAGTATGAACACCTTCTTTTGGAAATCGTTTCGTGTTGGGCATACAAATCAAACACGATATTCTTAATCCAGTGTAGTTTTCAAAAATTTCATCGAATGGTCCTTTTTGTCTCCATGCCTCTTAGTTGAGACATTTACTTGGTCAAGCTAGTAAAACTGTTTTCCAATAGCGCGAGGTACTCTTCGGCTTAGCGTTATGCAAAATTGTTTTTGCTACTTTAGTAAACTCAAACATTTTTTTTGGGTTTCTTCCACACAGGTCCCCAACAAATATTGAAATTCAAACACAACTCTTCACAAATTGTTTTTGCAATAATAATTTAATTACAAAACAAAACTCTTCACAAATTACAACCAACATGACAGGGCCAAAGAAAATTGTACAACCAACATCACAAGACTGGCCCACACCTATATATACATGCATACATGTAAAAAAGAACAGAGAAAGAATAAGAAAAAAAGGAAAAAAAACATGATGTTCATTCTTGATGCACGAGGCCATATCATTGTTGTAACAGATCAACAAACCCCTCCACCAGTCTCCTCCCACATTCCCAACAGTTAAAAGAAAACTCAAGAGCTCATCCACCCTTCCTCACTCCGTCTCATCCCAAAACCCATATGTGGCAATCATCCCTTCAAACCCACCAAAGCCAACCTCTCCACCCTCATCAATCAACACCACCAACCCCCAAAGACGGTACTCATCCACCACCACCCCCTCAGCTATCATCTGTCAACCTTCCCTGTGGCAACCATTGTCCCTCATCCACGAGTATGTCAGTGACTCCCTCCAATAATTGATCAATTATATCTAGAAATTAAGCAATGACAGCACAAGACTGCCCATAACGACTCCCCTCAACATTTAAGGACTATATCAACAGCAGATTCCCATGTCATGATTGCTTCCGTTCCCTCGCCAATTACCTTCAAATCAGAACCACATTGACTATGTGTCCCCATACTCCTCCAACACTCTCCAAAACTCCAATCTGAACAAGCTGAATCAAGATCCGCAGGGATCACAAGAGCAATCCAAATCAAACGCACACAACAACTAGAATAAAAAGAAAATAAAAAGAAGAATGATCAGAACCAATCGTAAAGATCTTCAAATTTCCAATCATCAACGGACGTGGTGGGTAAAGATTTTTTTTTTAAAAAAATTGAATTTTAGAGCCAATCTCAATGATCTTCAAATCTCCAATTGTCAACAGCCAGATCGAGTCAATATAAAAAAAATATTGTCCAATTCAGAGCCAATCGTAGGAATCTTCAAATCCAATGCCTCCAACATCTCCATTTTTGGAAAAAGATTTCGGCAATGCTCGCAACTGGATGTTTGAGCATCTAATGGTTCTCATTGTTGCAACCGGTGGCTTCCCAGCCCTCTTAATGTAGCTTCTCATGCAGAATGTGTACGTTCACCCAACATAGTTTTGGCAGGAATCGAATTAGAATTATGTATATGAATTGTCTGTCTGCTATGCCAATCGTTTGATCATAATGACAAGAAATAAATTTATGTTGCAACGGAAATCTATCTTATTATAATGGTGGTAACGTTTGGTTCGTATTGTTATTTCAAACACCAAAAGAAACAAGAGGAAAAAAGTCCGGCGAGTGGGGTCATGTGACTTAAGAGGAATTCGGAGGCTGCAGTGTGTAAAACTCTAGAAGATAATGTATGAGGGATCAATAACTGTGTATGATAGAAAAGTAAAAATTTGAGATGTTTGGAGTCTATAAAATTTGAAAATAAGCAATGAATAATTCACATTCAAATTGATTGTCAGCTTATATAAGGTTTGCTAGAGTTTGACTAAGAATTTTCGTAATGTAGGGACTATAAGAGATCCAGAAGGCAGATTAATCTATTGGTGCTTGCTTCCAGAGTTAGACATCATGAAAACTCTTAATCAAACTCAAGTAACACTACATAAACTAACATTCACATTGAATATGAACTATACAATACTTATTTTCAATTTTCAAATTTTTTAAACTCCAAACAACGTCTCACACTTTCACTTTCCTATCCGACACAGCTATTGATCAACATCATTGATCCACATATAATATTGGCGGTTGCTTCCAGAGTTACACATACAACAATCCTCAAATTCCTCTTAGGTCACAAAACCCCAGTTCTCCAACTTTTTTCCTATAGTTTCTTTTGATGGTTGAAATAGCAATACGAATCAAAAACTACAATCATTATGAGAAGACAGATTTCCCATGCAACATAAATGTGCCTTTTGTCACTATGATCAAACGATCGACATAGCAGACAGACAATTCATATACCTAAGCTTAGTTGGATACCGGCCAAAACTATGAATGTTGGGTGAACGTAAACATTCAACATGAAAAACTGTGTTAAGAAGGCAGGGAAGCCACCGGTTGCCACGATGGGATAAATGAGAACCTTTAGAAGCTTAAACCTACAGTTGTGAGCTTTACCAAAATCTTTATCAAAAGATTGAGATGTTGAAGACATTGTATATTGAACATCCCAATGAATGGCTCTGAATTAGGTAATTCTTTTTTTTTATCCTTGCTCGACCCGGCTATTCACAATTAGATATTTGAAAATCCTTGTGATTGGCTCTGAATTTATTCATTCTTCATTTTTATCTTGGCCCAACACATTCGTTGACTTTTGAAAATTTAAAAATCACTGGTTATGATCATTCTTCTTTTTACCCTGGCTGTTGTCTATGTTTGTTTTGGATTGCTCTGTGATCTCTGCGAATTTTAATTCAGCTGGTTCATATTGAAATTTTGAAAAGCATTAGATGAGTATGAGAACACATAATCATTGTGGTTCTGGTTTAAAGCTAGATAACGAGGGAATGAATGCAATCACGACATGAGATTTTGCTATTAATAAAGATCCTAAAATGTTGAGAGAAGCTGTAATGGACAGTCTTGTGCTGCCATTACTTGATTTCCAAATGTAATTGGTCAACTGTTGGAGAGTCGTTAACATACTCGTGGATGAGAAACAATGGTTGCCGATTTCAAGACAATCAACATATTCCATATTTGCGTTCTTCTGGAATATTGATGCAAGAGGAAGAGGCAGGATGAAGAGGTTAATGTTTTCTGTCAAGCACCTGATCCTTTTATTTCAGCCTCCCCTTTCCTCGCTTTCCTTACAAAATGCATTTTTCACCTTCTAGCTCCCGAATAAGATCAAACATGTGGTTTTCATAACGGATGTCGTGCATTGTTTGCAGTCTAACATACACAGTGTTGCCCAGTTTGTTGATAGCAGTGTTTTTTTCTTCTTGAGTGCAACATTTGGTGGCTAAGTGGTTGCATCTTGGATGGAGGTTAGCATATGGGCTGTGGTCATGCTTTTCAGCGTACGCATGAGTAGTTTGTTCGTGCCCTTTGTTTATTCCTGCAATATGCAACGCCAAACAATATATAATAGTACTCTTGAATGGTAGTAGGGTAAAAAATAACTAGTAGTTAACACGTGCGATGCACGTTTTAATCAATACATAGTTTTTAAACTAATATAATATAGCACGTGTTAATAAATACATATTTTTTAAAGTAATATAAAAAGTATAATGAGAGAGTTTGAGTTATACATGTAATTCACGTAAATTGGTAGATTTAAATAAAGTATATAATGAGAGAGATCGAGTTGCACGTGCAATACACGTAAAGTGGTATATTTACAAATAAAGTTGTATATTTACAAACGACACTAAGGGCTTCTCCCATTATAATATTAGAGATATGCCCAATTGGGTATAGAAAAGGCTAAGGCAAAAACCAAGGGCCTTTGATTAGTCTCAAAAACCGTGGCCCCTACATGATCCTTCGATTGCCTTCTTTCTGGGTTTTCTATGCCCAACTAGGCAACCGATTAATTTTTATAAATGAGAGGGATTTATACCAAATCCAGTCCAAAAATGAACACAAAACTTCTATTTATAAGCAATCGCTAAATCAGACCTAACATTCTGGTATATTTAACACAAAGGTGAACGGCCTGAGCACTAATAAAGTGACCAAAACCAAAATGGCCGTAACTAATTTATAGATAATAGAAAGCAAGACCTAGCAAATAAGTATACCCCTACCTCCACTAAAAAAGTAACTTCTGTTATCTTCTCTATATCCTAACCAACCATAAAAATGACACAGAAGGAAGAAACACTAGGTATCATATCCAATTGGTTTTTAAAAAATAAAGAACTTTCCCAAACAACAAAGTTTCTCTAGGCTTGCAAATGACCCCAAAGAGAATGATTGTCCACTTGTACTAAAAAAAGGATAAAAATGAAGCAAACGGGAGAAACACTAGGTATCATTTCCAATTGGTTTTAAAAAAAACTATAACTTTCTCAAAAAACAAAGTTTCTCTAGGATTGCAAATGACCCCAAAGAGAATGGTTGTGAACTTGTACTAAAAATAGGAGTAAAATCTTATTCAATTATAACCAAACACAATTGTACACTTGAACCAAAATCTCTCTTTCTAGGAGTAATGCTGCAGAAGCATCACTCTGCTTCAAAAGCAACCATCAACAACAACCACCAAGGGCAACTTCTAATAGAGCAAAATTTTGGAGAAAGCATGACAAAGATTTGACTTATACTAGTAATGTCAATTTCAACTTGACCAAACTCTCCCACAAATGGTGTCGATAGGATACGCCTAGCGACTATAGAAGTGCGACTCAAGCTAGTAATACCTAGAAATCATCTTCTGGCTTTCTTCATATTTTGTGTATTGTCACCATAATCACCTATTGCTAACTCCCAATACAAATAATGTTATACTGAGGTATGAGGATGACACAGCACTAAGAAAAGAACCAGCAATCCCTATATAGAGTATGAAATTAATTTTTCACTTTCCTACTTGCGTTATGACTTATGATCATAGGACTGTGTCAGAAAACCACAATAGGATCCGTTATAATGTTCCCTTACATTTTCAACACATCTACAATCATTCAAGAGGTACTTGAAGATAGTTGAAAGGCAGGAAATCAGAGAATTGCTATTGCAAGGTCACAAGTCCATAATTTGTTACCAAATATCAACAAAGTTAAGATGAACTGTCTCTCCTTATATTTAAACAATAAAAACATACACATGACTAGAGAAACACATACAATTATGTATTCCAAGGTCTATGCATCTTTACATCAAATTATCAACGCATCTAGAAACATATATACCATAGCCAATTTGGTACTAATAACCTGCAAGGTTTTCCACAGTTTATTCCTACCAATGCTTCAGTTATTACATGTACTTCCAATATCAGATACCTAGAAAGTAAAAAAGTTCAGGTCGATGTTGAGGTTTTCGAATACATTTGCTCAATCCATACTAAGCAAATAAGTGAAGTAAGTAGCACAAAAGATATTACAAACAGGAAAGAAGTTAGATTCTTAAAGCATACTAGGCAAATACTAATAGCTGAGATTGGGAGCAATAAAGAGTTTAAGACATTAAAGGTGCAATTACAAGGATTATTTGGAAGACCAATGAGGTATGATGAAATGCATCATCATACATAACTTCTGAATGGATGATGTACGGAAGAGTTTAATTGAAGATGTATTTCTACCGACATACATCATACATAATGAAATATATCAAACTTGTGATTTAGTATACGTACTTCACACACGTATTTTGTCTTCAAAAGGATTTGGCTGATGACATGAAACACATTTTGGAATTATTTATTTGGGACAATAATAAATATAAGTGGGCCAAGATGAATCGACATATATGGATTACAGAGTGACATATTCTGGTTGGCTTTGTTGTAAAGAGTGTATGATCATTTCATAATTGACTCTTGGCACAATCTATGCCTTAAAGTCCCCCACAAGTCCCTGTGACAAATTTACTGTAATTCCTTTCTTCTAGACTTTCTCTTAATCAACAAGAATTATACTCGGAGATCACTAAATTCTTATTTACAGATGACGACAAGCTCCTCTATCGTCTATATTTTCCTAGATCAAGAATTTGGCACTCATCATAAGAGCACTAACATTAGCTTAGAGCATTAACATTAGCTTGACTAGGAGTTCAGAAATAACGTTAAATCTTTAATGCAGCATTGTCCATTATAAATTTCAAAAGGAAAACGCTCAAACGAAGGATGATGACGGTGACGGTGATGGTGAGAACAATGACGATGATTGGCCCAACAGAAACCAGGTTTACCAGCAATTTTCTTTCGAAACAATGTGTTGCCCAAGGTCTTTAGTTCCAATCCTAGATCTCCAACAACCTGACTTATACCAGTAGTCACATCCTCTATATGCATTTGAGCCACCTATGTTCTCATTACAAAACAAATTGGCCACAGTTTCTCTTTCTAATGCTAAACCTCAACTAGAACATCTTTTAACATCCTTCAGCATTTAGATGATACTAACCTCATCATCCTTCTACCATAGTCCACCTTACTATCATCCCCCTATTTTTCTTATTTGCACTCTCATTTTCTCCCAACATTTTAATCCAGAAATGAAGCCGTCCTATATTCCTAATTTTATTTTGTACATATTACCTGAAGTATACAGCATGTGTTATCCAGATAAGCTCCTCTCCGTTCACAATGAATGTTACTATATAATGGAAGGAAGGGGTGTTTGAGGTTGGCCTCCACCCTCATTTATTACTCTTTTCCTTTAGAAAGAACCTAGATTTACATCCATGTGATTCTCTTAAAGTACAATTGAGAATTGAAGATCATAATTGTACTATGCTTCATAATAATCATCAGTTCCTTACACAACTTTACAGATCTAATTCTAGTTGCAAATATCATAGTCTGTACTCTACTGTGGACAGAATCCAATAATTACAGATGTAGTTCTACATAATAGTAACACACTGTAGTCCGTGTTGTGCACACAATCCATTCTGTCAACAACCACCAACCACCAGTGAATACAGCAAATCCCCAATTCATTGCCTCAATCACCTACGTGGCTATGCACACAAACACAGACACATTTTTATTACTTCAAGCAACTAGATGAAACGCTTAACAAAACATGAGCCAGTCCCGGGCAGGATTTGTCTACTGATGAAAGTAAATTTGATCAACTATGACCATCCGATTAGGATGGATTGCCCTTTAAAGTAATTTTAAGAATAAGAACAAGGGTGGTGATAGGACATAAAAAGTAAAACAAATGCTCCGCTCCCAGGGAGTAAATAGTACCTGCATCACTGCATGCAATATGACAAGCATGCACCTATTAGACATGTAACCATATTGCATGACTAGTGATATAACTAGTAGAGAACGCCACTTTAGTAATTGTATAGAAGTAACTACAGAAAGCTCACGGTATCTAAAGAGCATGCAATTATCAGGTAGTCAATCATATAGCACAATTATGGATATAACCTAAGCAATGTGAGCATTTCCATTATTAAATTGGGTATATACACACATCAACACTTTTTGGACACTAACTCCAATATAGTCCTCAATTTTATTTAAAAAAAATTGTACACTTCTTGAACATATTTTATATAATTTTTTTATTACTCTTACATACTAAGATATGTGTTGGGCAGTAAACAATGACTTGTTAAAACATAAAACTATACTAAACTACAACTAATTTGAAAACAAGTTAATGATGACCTCCATTGATTACTGTTCCAAATGTTTCAAAATTACGAGGCTAAGAGTTAGAATAGCACTTGTAAATAATCTAATGAACATGACACACAGGATATACTGTCGGTACTAAACAAACAAGAATAACTACTACTTAATCAGCAAATAAATAACCTAAGAGATAATAGTTAAATGCGATCATTTTGGATTTAACTGATTAAATTACTGGAGTTGGTTGAACTCAACCAATTTGGGTACAACAAGCATTAAAAAGTGAGACATATTAAGCTGTCGAAACAAAGTTCTAACAAACAACTAATGCTCTACACAGAGTGACTAAATATTTATTTTTAAAATATAGCTGGTTGATAACAGGCTTTCCCCTATTGGAATCAGTTGTTATAAACAGCTTACCATATCTATCTTGAAACTCAGGAGTGCTCTGCAAGAATTCTAACCCCGGATGGCTCGCCAAAAGTTCTCGGAAAACAGGCTTGAAATCCTCCTGTATCCCACAAACATCGGTCCAGATTAGAAACAAAATAAGAAAGACATATTAACTAAGCAAAACTGTTCCAAGAATAGCAATTAAAAAAGCATAACCTAATAGAATTTAATCAGAAGCTCACTATGTCCTGAATTAAATGAGAACAGGTTACTTTATTTTATTTTATTTTTCTACCAAACATAGAACTGACCTGTGTGTGGTACTTGCAATCTGATCACTTCAAAATTGTGAATATTTAGGTAGCTATATCCATGGTCATGACTCATCATGTTGCTATTAACCCAATAATTAACGAATGCATCCCTAAATACATAAAAAGAAAGGGTTAGCTACTTAGTAATACAACTTGTGATATATAAAAAAACTATCAAGCATAAGTGCATAACCTTAACAATAAAACAAGATAATGCTCATGTCATTCTCAGCCATTTATCAGTGGACTGCTCTCGAACTTCACTTTTAAGGCCTGAAGTGTTTTAAACCAGGTGACCCTAAATTATATACAAGTGTAAACATGAGTTGTGTGAGAGACAGCACAGACCACACCATACGTTGAAGACACGAGATGGTAGATAAATTTGGTACACCAAATGCTATGAGCCACAAGATGGATCATCCATTTGGATAATGCACCATCAACCCATGCATATACTGCTCAACAAATATTGTTAAAATGCTTTTCACTCATCCATCATGTGGTCGCATTCTAAATTATGACCTGAAATGTTATCCACATAAACGAATAAATATAATGAAGAACAATGAGGATAGTGAAGTGGAAAATCCACTAGGCAGATATGCATTGTTTCCTTCAAAGTGAAGTTCAAAAATAAACTATTAGACAAGCATGCACCTATTAGACATGTAACCATATTGCATGACTCTAGTGATATAAGAAGTAGAGAATGCCACTATAGTAATTGTATAAAAGTAACTACAGAAAGGTCACGGTATGAGCATGCAATTATCAGGAAGTCAATCTAGCACAATTATGGATATAACCTAAGCAACGTGAGCATTTCCATTATTAAATTGGGTATGTACACACATCAACACTTTTTGGACACATTGCAGACACTTTTTGGACACTTACTTCAATATAGTCCTCAATTTTATTTAAAAATATTTGTACACTTCTTCAACATAATTTATATAATTTTTTATTACTCTTACATACTAAGATATGCGTTGGGCAGTAAACAATGACTTGTCAAAACATAAAACTATACTAAACTACAACTAATTTGAAAACTAGATAATGATGACCTCCATTGATTATTGTTCCAAAAGTTTCAAAATTAAGAGGCTTAAGAGTTAGAATAGCACTTGTAAATAATCTAATGAACATGACACACAGGATATACGGTAGGTACTAAAAAAACAAGAATAACTACTAATTAATCAGCAAATAAATTACCTAAGAGATAAAGTCAAATTTTAAGAGATAAAAGTTAAACGCGATCAGTCAGGATCTACCTGGTTAAATTACAGGAGTTGGTTGAACCCAACCAATTTGGGTACAACCAGCATAAAAAAAGTGAGACATGTTCAGCTGTAGAAACAAAGTTGAAACAAACAACTAATGCTCTACACAATGTGACTATATATTGATTTTTACAATATAGCTAGTTGATAACAGGACTTCCGCTGTTGGAATCAGTGGTTATAAAACAGTTTACCATATCTATCTTTAAAATCGGTAGTGCTCTGCAAGAATTCCAACCCCGGATGGCTCGCCAAAAGTTCCCGTAAAACAGGCTTGAAGTCCTCCTGTATCCCACATACATCGGTCCAGATTAGAAACAGAATAAGAAAGACATATTAACTAAGCAAAATTGTTCCAAGAATAGCAATTAAAAAACATAATAGAATTTAATCAGAAGCTCACTATGTCCTGAATTAATGAGAAATTGAGAACAGGTTAATTTATTTTATTTTATTTTTCTACCAAACATAGAACTGACCTGTGTGTGGTACTTGCGATCTGATCACTTCAAAATTGTGAATATTTGGGTAGCTATATCCATGGTCATCATGTTGCATCCCTAAAAAACATAAAAAGAAATGGTTAGCTACTTAATAACACAACTTCTGATATATATAAAAACTATCAAGCATAAGTGCATAACCTTAACAATAAAACAAGATAATAAAACAAGATAATGCTCATGTCATTTTCAGCCATTTATCAGTGGACTGCTCTCGAACTTTACTTCTAAGGCTTGAGCTAGTGTTCTAAACCAAGTGACCCTAAATTATATACATGCGTAAACATGAGTTGTGTGAAAGAGAGTCAGCACAGACCACACCATAAGCTGAAGACACGACATGGTGGATAAATTTTGTACACCAAATGCTATGAGCCACAAGATGGATCATCCATTTGGATAATGCACTGTCAACCCATGCACATACCCATGCATATACTGCTCAACAAATATTAATTGTTAAAATGCTTTTCACTCATCATTCAAGTGGTCGCATTCTAAATTATTTGTAAATGACAAGAAATGTTATCCACAAAAACGAATAAAGATAATGAAGAACAATGAGGATAGTGAAGTGGAAAATCCACTAGGCAGATATGCATTGTTTCCTTCAAAGTAAAGCTCAAAAATAAACTTAAACACTATCTTATCCCGACAATTTTCCTTGGGATTTTAAAATATATGTCTTCAATTCACAGTGAGTGAGTTTTAATCTGCCAAAAAGATAAATATGAGATTATGTTCACAAATCTCAAAGTAGACCAATTGCCTAAAGAGTTCATATGTATATTTACTTTGGAAATTAAATCAAATGTTTATATGGAGACTATGGAGTGGTCCAGTTGTTCACTATCATTCAACTAACATAATATAGTTAACTGTTGACCATTAGTCTATAATCAAGCATCGATCATATAATCACTTAATAATTGGCAACTTACAGATATCCACTAATTTCCCAATACAGCTTAAGATGATTAACACATGCATTCAGTGTGTAGGTTAGCTTAACAGACAATGAAATGAGGCAGGGTTTGCACAACCCTTCTAGAGTAATAATAGGAAAGATAGGTTGAAAAGGAAGTTTATAGTTTATAATTAGCGAAATAACCTGTTATTAAATTTCAAATTCAGCACAATCAGATATATGATTTTTAATATAAATCTTAACACTTTCTTTCATCCCTTAGATTGCTTTGGGAATTTCTAAAAATATGTGATAACACATCACCCTAATGCATTTAATGCACCAAAAAGTCAAAATATGAGATTAAGTTCACAAATGTCAAAGTAGCACCAATGACCTAAAGAGTGTTTATCTGAACATTCAATGAAAAGATTATATGGAGTTGTTCACCATTACTCAACTCAGATAATATAGAGAAGTGCTTACCATACACAATGAAATGAAGCCGGCATCGCACAACCCTTCTTGACTTATAGTATAAAATATAGTTGACAACAAAGCTTATAGGCAGATTATTAGGATGTTTGAACGTTGGAGAACCCCCCATCCCCCAAGCATTCTATATGTTGAATTAAATTGCACTCAGGCCCCACTTACACAGTTATGCTTCAATGAACTGGCATACTTGGACTCATCAAAACAAATAGACCGAGACCCACGCCATATAACTCGGATGTTTTCACCCGCTAAATTCAATATTAGGATCAGAATGTCCAGATCATAGGAGATGGACGAATAAATTAGTAATGGGTACATTTGTTTTCACATTTACTCAAACTACTAATCTTTCTGCGACAGTTGGAAATAAAACAATGACTATAAGACAAGGAACCTAACAGGGACTAAATTCAAAGTGAAATATATCAAGCGACATCTTAGACACTTTCAACTACTATTGCATATCATCAGCTTATACTTTACAATTCATCAAAGGAAACAAATATACCTTGTTACAATTCCTGTGCAGTCGAGATCAATTTTTCTGAAAAGGGATCCAACAAAAGATGACGGTAGCTTGCATATATCCTTTGTGACAGACTTAAAGTCTGAAATTTTAAAAAAAACATATAGCTGGATTCAGTATCCTATTAACATTCTGATATTATGGACATGACAAATTGACAATTATAACCTTCAACTTTCAACTAAGATACTAAAAAAAATGACAGGTTTTAACAATAACCTTGAACTTGAATCCCGTCCATGTGGCCAAAGAAGATCTGTTCTATTCTCGATAAGCATTGCTCTTTCAGATCACTCGGTGGTGGGCACCCATTCTGGAAATAGAACTGCAAGAACACCAAGCAACTTGTCAAAACCAAATTTGACTACGAAAGTAACCGTCCATTTAACCTTCACAAATCGACATCTTCGAATAAATATATAGTTACCTGAGGTATAAATTCTTTCACATGCTCACTGACTAATTTCAGGGGTGATCCTAAAGATGAAGGACCGGCCCCTCCACTACGCTGTTTCATGAACCGCGGAGAGCCAGAACTGGTTCTTGGCGAAAGCGGAGGTGCAATTCCAGCAGGAAACATGGAAGACAATGAATTGCTTGTAGCTACTCAATCTTTCCCCATTTCTTTGAAGGGAACCCAGGTCTGCTTCCATAGAAAACCTATTAAGATTGGGATTAGATTTACCTGACATTGCACACGATGGAATCTCCCCCATTAACTCCCGATTTGGCTTTGATGCAGCAACTAAACCCCCTACCTGTTGAGCTAAATGCTGAAGCTGAGCAAGAATCACAAGATTTGCGAAGCCAAATCTTTCACTTGATTTTCCACTCCCCCGATTCGATCAGCCAGGCATTGTGCTTGAAGATGATCATCGCTTTCAGGAATTGCACCTAATACCCCCATAGCACCTTCCCCCGCAATTTCTTGATGAGCCTCCTCGTCGTCCTCGAAATGGGTCGGATGATCGGACTGCTCTGATACCAACTGGTGCATCTCAGACTGCACCGCAGCCATGGCCGAAGCCTTAGGCAGTTTCTTGACCATTAAGAACACAAGAGTTGGAGATAGGAAGAAGGTGATAAAAGCTAGGGTTTGGGAAGAACGCCTGAGCTAAAACAGAAACAAGAAGACAGAGGGAGATTTCACAAAATCAGATTCGTCGTGTAACATCAAGAAACCCTAGATCCTCTAACCACTTCAAAAGCCCAAAAGGAGATTTCACAAATTCTCCTTCAACGCAATCGAAGAGATCTCCTGAAGCTGCAACAGTTCAGGATCGAACAAACCAAATCAAGAAACCCTAGATCCTCTCATACAACGAAATCAAGAAACCCTAGATCCTCTAACCACTTCAAAAGCCCAAAAGGAGATTTCACAAATTCTCCTTCAACGCAATCGGAGAGATCTCCTGAAGCTGCAACAGTTCAGGATCGAACAAACCAAATCAAGAAACCCTAGATCCTCTCATACAACGAAATCAAGAAACCCTAGATCCTCTAACCACTACAAAAGCCCAATAGGGACAACTTTCCCAAATCAAAATCGCGTCTTTTCTCACTATCTTTCAAAAATCGCTGCCAAGAAACCCTATTTCTGGTTCCGCCATTAGAGTTGATGGTGAGTTCAGGAAGAGGACGAAGAAAGATTAGATTTTGGCGGGGCAGATGAATAGCATCAGGATTGGGAGTTGAGATGAACAGGGGTGTATTGGATTGGAATTTGAAAAGAATTTAAAAGAATGTGAAAATCCTAGTGTATTCTATTAGGATTTTAAAGGAGTTTATAAAAGTCACAGTGTATTCAATTGAGACTTTAAGTGATTCTATTCAATTCTCGGTGTATTCAATTAAGATTTTAAATGACCCCATTCAATTCTCGGTGTATTCAAAAAGTTAATGATTTTGATAAAATTGAGAATTTGGAGGATTTAGATGGAATCTAGGGTCCGAGGTATAAATACCAACAGTCTTTGCAATTCTCACCTTCTCTGTAGAAACTTTCAAGCCATTGGTGAGTATGGTTTTGTTTCCTGTACATATGCCCCAAATTATCCCCAAATAAACCCAAACCCTAATCCCCTGCTCTCTCCATCGTCTTCTTCCTCCTCTCCTCTACCTCCCGACACCCTCCTCTGCTGCTACCCCACTCTCCTCTACCTCCTGATCTCTGATCCCCACGCAGAGGCCTAATTCAACCCAAACCCTAATTCAACCCAACCATCGATCCCCACGCAGAGGCCTCCATCCGCCTCCTGAAAGACAATGGAATCAATTTCAATCAAAATCAACGCGATGAAGTTGATTCAAAAATATTCTAAAGATTGCTATGGCATAAATTGGTTTCTCGTTGCAGGTACAAGACGAAGTGGATAACGTTCCATGGTTTGTATGATGTGGCCTATATAGTGAAACTGTTAACTGGAAGACTTATGGTGCAGAAACAACGAGTATTGATTTGATGAGGAGATGTGGTAGAGTCATGATGCCTAACGGGAGAGTTGGTGCTCCTTATAGATCTCTTGCTCCATGACTTTGGTTACCGGGTGTTATTAGTTATTATTATTTTATGCTATTTCAGAATGTTAAAACAGCGAGTATTGAGTTGATGGACTCATCAACAACTCTCTCATGTAGGGCTATTTTTTTTTGTTGTTACTTTTGTTTATGTGGGTGTCCTTCTAGTACTTCAGAAAAAGCTTATGAGAATAATATTTTTATGACTTGCGAGGTTCCTTGATATTTATTCATATTACTCTTATGAGAATGACAATCTTGTGTAGGAAATGAACTAATTATAACGTTTATTTTCATCGAATTCCTTCAAATTCCATCAAATTCATAATAAGAATTCCATCAAACTATTTTAAAATCCTTATAAATCCCAGTCAAAGTTTTAGGTAAATTCCCCATAAATCCCTTAAATACTGGGATTCTCAATTCTTTTAAAATCTTTTGAAATCTCAATTCAATACACCCCTGGAAGTGAAGAATTAGGAATTTGAGAAATTGGGATTGAGAAACAAGGAAGGGGAAAAATTAAAAGAGGCTTTTCGAAACGTGAGAGAGATGTGAGACGTACACGTGTATGGATTGGACGGGTTTCGAAACGTGAGAGAGATGTGAGACTTACAGGGGTGTATTGGATTGGAATTTGAAAAGAATTTAAAAGAATGTGAAAATCCTAGTGTATTCTATTAGGATTTTAAAGGAGTTTATAAAAGTCACAGTGTATTCAATTGAGACTTTAAGTGATTCTATTCAATTCTCGGTGTATTCAATTAAGATTTTAAATGACCCCATTCAATTCTCGGTGTATTCAAAAAGTTAATGATTTTGATAAAATTGAGAATTTGGAGGATTTAGATGGAATCTAGGGTCCGAGGTATAAATACCAACAGTCTTTGCAATTCTCACCTTCTCTGTAGAAACTTTCAAGCCATTGGTGAGTATGGTTTTGTTTCCTGTACATATGCCCCAAATTATCCCCAAATAAACCCAAACCCTAATCCCCTGCTCTCTCCATCGTCTTCTTCCTCCTCTCCTCTACCTCCCGACACCCTCCTCTGCTGCTACCCCACTCTCCTCTACCTCCCGATCTCTGATCCCCACGCAGAGGCCTAATTCAACCCAAACCCTAATTCAACCCAACCATCGATCCCCACGCAGAGGCCTCCATCCGCCTCCTGAAAGACAATGGAATCAATTTCAATCAAAATCAACGCGATGAAGTTGATTCAAAAATATTCTAAAGATTGCTATGGCATAAATTGGTTTCTCGTTGCAGGTACAAGACGAAGTGGATAACGTTCCATGGTTTGTATGATGTGGCCTATATAGTGAAACTGTTAACTGGAAGACTTATGGTGCAGAAACAACGAGTATTGATTTGATGAGGAGATGTGGTAGAGTCATGATGCCTAACGGGAGAGTTGGTGCTCCTTATAGATCTCTTGCTCCATGACTTTGGTTACCGGGTGTTATTAGTTATTATTATTTTATGCTATTTCAGAATGTTAAAACAGCGAGTATTGAGTTGATGGACTCATCAACAACTCTCTCATGTAGGGCTATTTTTTTTTGTTGTTACTTTTGTTTATGTGGGTGTCCTTCTAGTACTTCAGAAAAAGCTTATGAGAATAATATTTTTATGACTTGCGAGGTTCCTTGATATTTATTCATATTACTCTTATGAGAATGACAATCTTGTGTAGGAAATGAACTAATTATAACGTTTATTTTCATCGAATTCCTTCAAATTCCATCAAATTCATAATAAGAATTCCATCAAACTATTTTAAAATCCTTATAAATCCCAGTCAAAGTTTTAGGTAAATTCCCCATAAATCCCTTAAATACTGGGATTCTCAATTCTTTTAAAATCTTTTGAAATCTCAATTCAATACACCCCTGTTAAAAGAGGCTTAATTATTTCTGAAGATTTAGAAAATGTTTTTTAAGAAAGAATAAACTAAAAGGAAAAAATTGAAATCGAAAATAGTTGAAAATATTCAAATTGAAAATTTTTCGAGAGTCAAGTTATATATATTTAAACCATATAATAATCAGATAAGCATTTGGACATGGTGGCTAGCACAGGTGTCCTTGCACCTGGTGTCGCCACGTGTCGCACCTGGGGGTCCAGTGGTCGCGGGTTCGAACTGGGGTTGGGTTCTGTTTTTATTTTGATTATTTTTATATTCA
Source organism: Hemerocallis citrina (assembly GCA_017893485.1). NCBI lineage: Eukaryota > Viridiplantae > Streptophyta > Magnoliopsida > Asparagales > Asphodelaceae > Hemerocallis > Hemerocallis citrina. The sequence continues at coordinate 90,665,212 of CM030358.1, read as the reverse complement.
AGAATGGGTGTTTGAGTCTAAAAACAACTCAGACTCCTTTTAATCACCAAATGAGACTTGGCTCATTGGTTTGGCTTGCGACTGACTAGCTGAGGTCGCTGGTTCGAGCCCGGGTAGCCCGCTTTTAGGATTTTATTTTTGTGTATGACTGGTAGGAGGATAAGCTAGTTCTAGGTGATATTATTTATTCATGTTTAAACTTAAGGATAGGTACTAAGTGGAGTTGTAATAAAACCTGGGCAAACATAAGTGGGCGCCTCTATATAGTCCAATCGTGGACTCCTTGGACTATAGACCAAGTTAGACGGTGGACTCCGGAACTGTGGTTGCTTGCGATGGAGACGGAGTTGTTTGGTGTTTCAGCTTCAGTCGTCTCTTGTTGATCGGATCAAAGAGGCTCGGGCTGGTGATGAGCAGTTGTAGGATTTCAGAGCAGAAGTTGAGTCTGGTTCCCAAACGGATATATTCATGCTGACGGATCGCTTCGTTTTGAGTCCAGTTTGTGTGTCCCGAAGGGTGAAGTTCGTCAGAGGTTGCTTGAAGAAGCCCACCAGTCATCGTATTCTATTCATACCGGAGGTACTAAGATGTATCGGAACTTGAAGCTTCATTTCTAATGGCACTGTATGAAGAGGGTTGTGGCTCAGATTGTGTCTCAGTGTTTGATCTACCAGCAGGTTAAGGTAGAGCATCAGCGGACCGCCGGACTTCTTCAACCTCTTCCCATTCCGGAGTGGACGTGGGAACAAATCATTATGGATTTTGTGACCGCTTTGCCGAGAAGTCCTAAGGGTCATAATGCCATTTGGGTGATTGTCGATCGATTGACTAAGAGTGCTCACTTCGTTCCCTTCCGAATCGGACAAGCTACTGAGAGCCTTGCTGAGAAATACATGCAGGAGATCGTCAGACTTCATAGGGTTCCATCGGTATTGTATCCGACAGGGATACGATATTCAGATCTTAGTTTTGGGAGAGTCTTTAGAGTAGTTTAGAAAGTAAATTGAGGTACAATACAGCTTTTCATCTCCAGACTGATGGACAGTCAAAGAGGACCATCAAAACTCTATAGGACATGTTGATGTCATGTATGCTGCAGTTTGGTAGATCATGGGAAGACCATTTGCATCTCGTAGAGTTCTCGTACAATAACAACTTTCAGGCCAGTCTTAAAGTTGCACCGTTCGAGGCACTATATGGGGGGAAGTGCAGATCACTAGTGTGTTGGGATGACATTGGTGAGAGAAATTTGTGGATCCGGAGTTGATCACCAGGTCAGTTGATGCGGTGACTCAGATCAGGAAGCATCTTCAGGCTGCTCAGAATAGGCAGAGGCGATGGGCTGGTGTCCATCGGAGAGCTTTGGAGTTTGAGGTTGGTGACCATGTTTTCCTAAAGGTATCGCCTTGGCAAGGTGTCATTCGATTTGGTGGTGAGGGCAAGTTTAGCCCTAGGTTTATTGGACCGTTCGACATTGTGGAACGAGTAGGCAAGGTGGCCTATCGTCTTGCAATGCCGCCAGCTTTATCAAGAGTGAACGATGTTTTCCATGTCTCACAACTTAGGAGATATATCCGCAATGAGAGCCACGTGATCGACTATTCTGAGTTGACCGTGCGACCGGATTTGATTTGTGAGATTCCGCCAGTTGCTATTTTGGATCGGCGAGAGAAAGTGCTTAAGAAAAAGGTCATCTAGCTGGTTCGTGTTTCTTGGAATCCTCACTCGTCGGGTGAGTCGACTTGGGAGTTGGATGAGGAGATTCAGCATAAGTTTCTTCATTTGTTTGAGTAGCTTTTTGTTTTGTTCTTTCTTTTCTTTTCGGGGTTACCCTATGTACTTTTTGTTTAAATTTCGAGGACGAAATTCTTCTTGTTAGATGGGTAGGATTTGTAACCCCTGTTTTTTATTTTATGTATTTTTGGGTGTATTTTTCTCTTTGTGTATTTATCCACATTGTATATCTTTTTGGACCGTGTATTAGATTTTCATTTTCTATATATCCATTTATTTGATTTTTCGTCTTCTTACTTGAGTTTCTTGATTCTATTGTCTCCTATTGTTTCGATTTCAGCCCTTACTCCCGATCCAGCCCTTGCACCTCCCGACCTCCAGCCTCCGCAGCGACCACCCTGTGCTCCTCTCCCAAAACCCATCCCGATCTGTCTACCCTGCTCTACCCTATCTCCCGTGTACCCTCGTCCCTGTGTCGCGCTGCCCTAGCAACCGATGCCAGCCCCCGCCTCTCCTCTCCTCCTCCTGACGCTGCAGTAGCGCAGCCAGCGACCCCGACCGCAGTGCCAGCACTAGACTCCAACAGCCCCTGTGCCTGTCTTCCCTTTAACGATAGACGGTAATGACAACAGCATCAGTGCTGTCGCCGTGCCACCCTTGCCGTATCTGTTTGCACCGCCGTCGTCTCGTCGCTTGCCGTCACCGATTCTCTCGACACGCGCACAACCCTCCGCTGCCCTCTCTTGTGTGCGTGTGTTGGATCTCATTGTGATCGTGTGTTCATTGTTAGTTCGTCGTTCGTTGTTTGTTGAGTTCGTGCCCGGGAATTAGTTCCCGTTATTCTCGTTCTTGCTTCTTCGTTTTCGTCGACATTTATAAGGCAAGTAACTTGTATAATTTTTGTTTGCATATACAAGTACTAAATACTGCATGTAGTGTAGTTGTGTTCTAGAGACAATTCTTGTGCAAAAACCCTGTTATATTTTGTCTCTATGAGTTGACCCGCCCGTAGTTACCTTATTTTACTCACAACATGAAATAACTTATAGATAATCACTTCTTGATGTATACATGCATGTTGTTCGTATGATGTCGTATGCTTGCTTGTGTTAGATATAGTATAACTTGTTGTAGACTTGCTAAATATCCTATACCATGTTGTTTGGACACCTAGTATACCCTATTTCACACTTTGTCATGATTTAGATGTGTTTCATATGATCTAGTTGATTTTACGCATGAAGAATAAATTTTGTCCTTGTTGTTACCCTGTTTTTGTTCAATATTTTCGACCCTATTAAGGTCAGTATAAGGAAATTATTTGTGAATATGAATTATAGAGAATTCTATCTATTTTCCAGAATTTCTGACAGGTCTCAGTTTCGATTTGTAAGTTGCAAGTTATTGCTATTTTACTACATATGTGTAGAAAATTTTAGATTCTGATTTATATGAATTCTGTATGGTTATTTATTTTTATACTGATGTTAAAGATAATATTTTGATGAGTACAACTAGACTTGAGTGGGATTAACCCCTAATTTTTGTGAATTTAATTGATGACTTTTATAAACTATTCTATGCTTACAAACAACTACTATACTTGCAAAAATTTCATGTTGTTCAATAAAGAACCATAAATTCGACCTGATTCTATTTGTTTTTTAAAAAAACTCTGTGAATATGAATTGTAGCCTACTGTATCTATTTTATCACCATTTTGACGGATCTGAATTTCAATTTATATTTTGTAAGATACTAGATTTGCGTCTTCAGAACGACACAACATATGAAAAGTCTTGTAAACAGTAAATCAACAATTATGTAGCTGAAGTTTGAATAGTATGAAAATAATTAGTTGTAAATAAAAGTCCATGTTTCCATTAGTATATGGTGAAAAATAATTATAAATTGGGGTATAAAAGTCCATATTTCCGTATATATATATATATATATATATATATATATATATACACACACACACACACACACACACACACACAGAGAGAAATAATTAACTAAATGAATGAGTTGTTTTGGGGGAGAATTTGAATTTCAGTTTTGGGGGGAAAATGTGTTTTGTGAGGTTAGATCTGGGCCTTTGATTTGGGGGGGATTGAAGGAGAGCCACTTGATAGCTTTCTTTATGTTTTATTATATAGATGATGTTTTAGTACTGCTGTGTTTATGATTTCAGATTTACAAAATTTCTGTATCTTGTTGTTTTCTGATTTTATTTGACTAAACTATCTACGTTGGAAAATTATGAAAATTTATTTACTGATACTAGACATACTAGGTAATACCCTAGATTTTTCATGGATTTAATCAGTAAGTTTTTATGTCGTTTTCCTGTTTATGAATAATAACTTTTGATTTCTGGCTGAACATGTTTTATGGATACAATTTTATTTTGAGTCCTGCTTTTGTGAAATACCATATGACGTATATATATTTGCTAGATTCGGCCAAGAGACTATTTTTCAGATTTTCTGACGGATGCAGATTTGCATGTCTGTGGCAACGTGAATCCCAGATTTGGTGCAATACTGTCTTGCTGTCCTGAACTAGAATTTTCGTTGCCCTGCCCTGTTATGTGTTGTCTATCACGTGTGCATGTTTATCTCCCGACCTGAACCTGTTACTTGTTCATGTCATGTTATTCTTGCTCTATTTTTTGCACATGTATGCCTGTTTAATAATAACAACAAGTAATCAAGCCGAGGTTAAGGGAAAGACCTTAGTAGTGGACAATATAGGTATGCGTACTCAGAAGGGGGTCCGTGTTTCTCATTTTTTTATATTTGATTCATGTTAATACATGAACCTGTTGCACTTTATGTTTGATTCATGAATCTGTGGATTCGTGAACCTGTTGTACTTTATGATTTGATGCATGGACCTGTTGGTTCGTGTACCTGTTACCTGTTGATTCATGAACATGTTGATGCATGAATCAGTTAATTCGTGTGCTTGTCTGATTCATGAACCTGTTCTTGCTACCTGTTACATGAAGCCTGAGTACACGGCCCTATAGAAATCCACCACTAGATCTAAACATAACTTGTTTGAAAGTAGCAACCATGTGGTAAAAGTTTGGGACGAATGAAGTGCTACCTAGATATAAATATATACAATACTTGACATGACATAATACCTGTTACATGCTTACCTATTACATGATTACCCGTACGTGCTACCTGACACCTGTTACATGTTTATCTGCTTGCATGATACCTGACATCTGTTACATGTTACCCGTACCCTGTTAGCACATTATGTTACTTGATTCTGTTCATGATTCATACTAGTTCATCTACTTTGTCGCCATGTTTATTTCATGCTATATTTGCTTCCGCTGTTACTCTATATTTGTTTATCTTTTCCTGTACTTGTACCTGCACTACAAGCGGCCCGTAACTTGCATTGACAGGCGTTTTGTTTCTCTTTCTTTTTCTTGCAATTTATTAAATTGCAGATTATGGTGATTAGCTGCCCGATGGAGTAGGTAATCTGAGAGTCTAGTTCCTGGAGTTCTTGCTATTATTATTATTATTATTATTATCATTATTATTATTATTATTATTATTATTATTATTATTATTATTATTATTATTATTATTATTATTATTTCTTGTTGCTTATTTTGAATAAATGTATTGCTACTTGGATTATTTGTATTGGGTAGTAGGACCCAGAATTATTGACTTGTTCCACATCTGGTTTATTTGAGATTATTAAATTTTGTTTCAAGTAAATCATGTTGGTGATATCAAATTATTCATGCATGTGTGGTTGTGTCACGCCCTGCTTCCCAAAATACGGGAATACGACTCTGTGACGAAGGTCCAGTGAATGATTTTAACATCATCCATAAGCTGTACTAGTCTTAACTCAACAACATGAAAGAATAATCGCAATCATGCAGGAAAATATAATCACATAAACAATAGCTGAGATAAAACATGCAGTAGTGCAACATAATAACCAACAGCTGGAAATAAACAACAAATACGGGTCAACAAAGCCCGGGATACAGAGTTCAACAAAAGTAGCAATGCGATAAAAAGTAACATGGAAGAAATAATTTATTTCAAAGCAGCTCCTGCTCCAATCTTGGAAGAACTGCTCACCAATGCCTTCTGGAAATTTTCCTTGTGCACCTGTGATTGGATCAACTAGAGTGGGGAGAAATATCCTTAGAGCAAGTACGGACAACAAGTAGTGAAAAGCAAAGAGTAAAGAAACATGGTACATCAAGGAACATAAAGCAAGATCAAAGTCCAAAGGCAATAACAATGTTAATAAACAATGGTCAAATGTACAAGTGTCAACTTAGGTTTATTAGCATTTTATTACTATATCTATTGCACTTACTACTGTGTCCCATACCGTAGATTCGGTGCATGCAAAACAGTATACGTTTTAGACACAGTGGTGGGATCTACAGAGCGTATACTCGGTGTAACAAGATAACAAGTATTTCTCCACCTTCCATGTCAACATATTCCATGTAAACAAGAAGGGCCCTACCGAGTACATTTGCTGAGATTATCCACTACTAAGTCAACCCTTATTAACTCCGGATTGTTTAATATTCTATTATGTCATTCATGATCATACAAATGTGTATAAGAGTGTCAGGCGATGATAAAGATACAGCAAAATGATGCAATGCATGATAATGTACACTTAATTGTAAATCTGAAATTAGCAGACACAGCAGTACTAAAACGACAATAACTCACAAATTATAATTCGGAATTAGATTCCGTCAAAAGGGTTGTAAACTAGACATCTGGGTCTACAATTCATATTCAGTAAGTTTCAATTGATTATGATTATAACTAGGCCAATTACTCTAATCTTTACAGCTTAAGAGTTCTGGCAGCAGCTTATAATCAAAATTCTATGGGTGAAAACTAGGTGTAAAATCAATATAAAAATCCACAAAAATTAGAAAATGAATCCTAAGTATGTCTACTAAATTTCTGGAGAGTTTCATGTCATTACACTACTGTTATCATGGTTTTTAACTGAAAGTTGTGTCGATGTTTCATTAAACTGCAAATCTGGAAAAATAAACCAGCAGTGACTAAAACTGCAATATCTCACAGCTCACAGATCGGAATCTAGATCCGTAAAGTGTTCTGGAAACTAGATTCATTAGGCTACAATTCCCTTTTATATAATTTTGGTTGACTCTTATTGTAATTGGGTCGAAACCTCAGTGCAAAACAGGACAAGCAGCAAGAAATAATAAAGATACATCATGTACATTTGTCAAGATGAATAATCTACATGTCCTTGAATCATGGAATGCATCAACATTATATACAACAAGCTAAGATGAATTTCTACAGTACACAAGGCCAAATTATCATGTTACGATTCAATTCACGAGATCTCAATCAATCAACATGTATTCAATCACTACATATTTCTATATACAAGTTTCTAGTCAATTTGTTCATATCGTGTGTGCATGCTAGTTTGGGTTTGAATCAATGGATGTTGGCACAGAGTCAAAGATACTTCGGGTTAGCTCGTGTAAACCCTTGATATCCCCAACGGAAGGTACACAAAGCAATATTACGATAATCGAAGGAGAACTACTTACGGAGATCAATGATCTTGAACTAAAAAAATTAACCGAGTTCAAGTGGACTTGCCTTTAGATGGTGATTCGATTAATTCGAATGAGCGAAGAATAACGGAATCGGAATCCCGGGTGACGAACTACGAACATGGAAATACGCAAGCACATGCGCTCTACATGCAAACCAGCAAACACAACACACCAAACAGCGGATCCACCACACAAACACCAAACAGCAACTCACGATCCCCACTCCACAACACAGCAAACACCCAAGCAAACCAACCTCTGTGCTTCTTCTTCAAACGCAACAGAGAGAAAGAAAGTTGGCGGGAGAGGGATCGGAGGGTGACTACGATGACTCGAGAGGGTGGATGACGACGGGGCACTGGCGGCGATGCTCGCGGTGAGGGGTGTGGCTGACGGTGTCGAGGAGCAGCGACGATCAACGACGAGGGGAGGAATCGATGCTCTGTTTTCGGAGAAAATAGAGGAGGCGGAGGGAGGTGCTCTGGGCTCTGGACGACGATGAGGAGGAAGAGGGGGGGTCACCGGTGGCGAGGGTGGCTTGACTGGGGAGCAGTCGATGGAGACTCAGGGTGCTATGGAACTTCGGAGTCAGCAATGGCGAGGGCTCGCAGGGAAGATGAGGGCGATGAGGGGCAAGGCGGTTGGGATCGACGAAGAGGCGAGGCACAGTGAGGCATAGGGCGGCCATGGTGGTTGGTGGTGATGAACTGCGGCGATGATTTTTCGGGGCTGCGAAGGTGGCAGGGGGCGCGCAGGGGCAGAGGACTCGAGGTTGCAGGGCTCGGGGATGCAGCACGAAGGCGATGCTTCTGAGATCGGGCAACGAGGATGACGAGGAGGGATAGAGGCGGTCGAAGTGGTGTTGGCTTTCGGAAGGTTAGGAGGTAGAGGGTGAACAAGAGAGAGGAGGTAGGGGATGATGAATAGTGTAGGGGGGTTTTACAGTAAAGAGGGGGTAGAGTGTGAATAGTAAAGAGGAATTTGGGAGTTAAAGAATTTGGTTGTTTATGGAAGAGAGAGAGAGAGAGTGGGGAGTTGTGGAGATATGGGGAATCGTGAGGAGTAATTATAGGGGATACGAGGAGGTGAGTAGTTAAGAGTTGATCTGGTCAAAACAGATTATGGGAGAATTGGGTTATTGGGTAATGGGTATTAAAAGGGAATCCAATAACATGTGGGTTTGAGTTTGGGTTAGAGTCCAATATGGGATGGGCTTGGGTTAGGCTCAGGTTAGATATTAATAAATAATTCAATCAAATGAATATAAAATTGGGCTTTAGATGATGGGCTTCAATTTAAATAATTAGATAATATAATATAGATAAAATCTGGGTTTTAACAAAAATAATAATAATAACACTAATAATAACACATCTCAATAATAAAAATAATAATAACAATAATAATAAATTAATAGTAACAATAATAATAATAACAATGATAATAATAATGCCGATAATAATATTAATGGTAATAACAATAATAATAATAGTAACAAAAATAATAATGATAATATGTATCAAAGGAGGATTTGAGATTAAATCCAAACAGTAATAATATAGCATATAAATAGTCAATCAATTATAAATAGAAAATACATCGTTATTCAAAGTAAATATAATTGTCGATTATAAAACACTTAGTAAAAGATCCGAAACCAATTTAGCACAAAATAAGTTTATAAATAATCAAAATGCAAAAAATATTCAGGAAATACGTATTTACGGGAACGGGGGTTACATGTTGATTTCTCCTTTTTTATTTTCTATTATTCTTGTGAAATGTTGTAAAGAACGTGACAGCTTATGGATGATGAAAATCATTCGCTGGACTTAGTCACGTATGACGTATCCGTATTCCGTATTCCTTTTTGGGAAGAGGGCATGATAATTTAAGTTATTTCCAGGCATCTTGAGCTCTGTTTAATATATTTATGAGCATTATGAGCTTTGTTTATAAAGCAATTTCATAATTTTGAAGGATTTTGGAGAAATTTTTGTTTAATTTTTTAAGGAATTGAAATTTTTTTAAAAGGAATTTGAAAGAAATTATTAAGAAATTATATTAAAAAAATCTTCCGAAATCCCCACAAATTTTCTACCTAATCTCCCAATTTTCAAAAAACACCCCCAAAATGACAAGCGTAATTTTAAGAACTGTATAAGGGTATTTTTGTCATTGAAAAATTGACACGTCATCACTTTCTTCAGTTAATAGCTCAAAATTAACGGAGTATGCCTTATTGCTTAACAGAGCAAAATTGGATAGGGTTTTACGCGGAAAAAAAAATTCAGCAGGGTAATCTGCCAAAGGAGTAAAACTCGGTAGGGTTAAATAAAATTTACCCTTTTATTGGGTTTTTTTCCACATGGGTCACTAATAAAATATTTCAATTCCATATACCTCACTCACAAATACATAATTTTATTGGTTTTTTTTATTTATGTGCTTCAAGCTGCTTGTGTCACTTTGGACTTCACTTTCTGGCTTGCCCTCTAGATTTTCCATTAGCAGGTTTTTGTGCTTTGGTTTCGTCTGGTCTCTCCGACAGTGGGTTTCGCTGATTGATTGACATGCGTCAGGGGATAGATTGACAGCGACTTTGTTGGGCTGCTATTTTGCCTCTGTTGGGCTGGGATCTGGCTTCGCTCATTGTGCACTACAACTGCTTTGGTGTTTTTATCTTTGCCTTCCATTTCTATTTTCTTTTAATTTATTTTCTTATTTTGTGCTTCATTGAATTGATGAGCTTCCTCTGTGCGTCGGTCTATTCTGTTGTTTGTTTACTTTTTTTTACTATTTAAATAGTTGTTTTCTTTGTATTTAGTTTTTGCGCGACTTATGCAGCTTGATAACTAAATTTGTTGTCGAAGCTTGCCATTGTTTGATCGAGATCTAGGCTTCACTTTCCCTCTCCATTCCATGTGTACCTACATGAACATAGCAAAATAGTTCATTGGTTGGAGCGGATAGAAATAAGTCTTCAACTAAATTCATGCTTGACAAAATTTTTTTTTGTTAAACTAAATTTCAAACTAATGCAACATAACATAAGTGGTCTTTCTCAAAAAAAGATATAAGACATGGTTATGTTGCATTATTGTTCATGATACAATCATAGTACAAGAAAATGATATGAAAGGAAAAGGAAATGAACAATCCACAGTGTTCCTACTCAAATTCACCAAGTTGTCAAGTACCCAACACTAAAATGGTTACAATGATAGTCAATTTAAGTGAGCCTTACAGTCAAATGATTCCGTTTTAGTCAAGCATCAGGAAACTTTGTTTTCTTACATCTCATCTTTAGATTTCTCTACATGTTTTCTTAATTTTATTCCAGCTCTGTAGTTGGAGTCATCATCACTAATGCAGGGCTTTATGTTGTAGTCTAGACCTTGCAATTGTAGCCATAGTCAAGAATGTATTGTTACGGTGCAAGTGCATTTAAGGTCAATAATACCTTAGCAATTCCATTATCACACTACATAAAAATTCAGCCGGGGCCGTTTCGCCGGATTTTCCCTATTATTTTGTAGTGATAAGATTTCATATTAATTTCCCAATGTGAGTAATATCAGCTCCCAAATGCTGCTATCCTTTACTTAAAACAGTGCAGGATCATGTAAACTTCTGTACCTACGAGTCAATGACTATTGCTTAACAAGGGATGAGAATTTCGATGCAGCAACATCACAAAAGATGTGTAGGCATTGACTATTGTTGTCTTGTCTTCAATGCAGACAGGTTTAGTTACATAACATACCTTTTGGATACAAACGAAGAAGATTGCATATGGAAGCTTACATTAATAGTCATCGATATCATAGTAGTTTATACTTCCTCAGTATCAATGTATTCAATGAAACCTTTTGTTATCATCAGCAATAAAAAATGTATTCTTGATCGCAATGTCCCTAATGTAACTAAGACTTTGTTAGCATTGATCTCTTGTATTCACAATAAACCCAAACTACTTTGCAAATGCTTTCTTTTTCTTTACTAAAGTTTATTGAAACAATTTAAATCTTCTGGGGATAGAATATGAACTCATAGAACAAGTGATTAACAAATTGATGTAAAAATTAAGTACTAAGAAAATCAGGAAACAAAAATATACAGCACTTATGCAATTTATATGAAAACTAGGTTTGCCCGTTGACACGTGCCTACGGCACGTCTTCGAAACGGTGTACTTTGTTTGATCATATAAAATAGTTTTGGAGGTCTAGCAAATTAATTGAAGTAGCAAACATAAAGCAAAAAACATATTATATGATATTTTTTTTTTTTGATTTTTTAAAAATTATTTTTAAAGTTTTTAAATTTTTAATTTTTTTAGTTATCAAATTTTTATTTTTTTTTAAAATTTGTAAAATTTTTATTTTCTTAATTTTTTGAATAGAAGAGGGAGGGAGAGAAAGAGAGAAAAAAAAAATTAAATAAATATAGGAGTTGTTTTGGATGGGGGATATGAATTTGAGTTTTTGGGAGAAAATATGTTTTGTGAAATTAGATCTGGACCTTTGGTTTTTGGGGGAATTGAAGGAGAGCCACTTGATAGCTTTCTTTGTGTTTTATTATATAGATGGTAGATAATCTTGGTTATGATTATTTCATACATTCACGTAACATAGACATATTAATCCTCAATTTTGTGAGCAGAGATGGATTTTGCTCCAAATAATCAACTGCAGCTATTGCAGCACTCTCTATATACGAAGATAAAGATGCAGAAAAAAAATATCCAGAGTTGCTGAGGTGCTGCAATTTAAAAATTCGACAGTAAAAGAAATCTGTGGTGACAAAATATTTGTTACAAGTATCAGCAGAATAGCTTTGCTAGTTGGTCCTACTTGATGATCAACAACTCTGACACTTCCAGTACAAAATCCTCCATCAGTACCCAATGAATTCCCTATACTAGAAGTTATCATATCAACTTTCTCAATCTGCAATGTTGTACCAAAAAAGGAATGTGAAAAAACCCTACAATATTTGAGATATCTAGGCAAAATGGAAAATATTTTATTAAGTATTACTGGAACACCATAATGTTCAGCTAGACCTCGCCCAGATTTTCTTAGGATGCCAAATGAGTGACTTTCAACCACCCGAACTTGGAAGCGGTATGTCTCTTTCAGTCTGATAATCTCATCCAATGGTGCTATTTCCCCCATAATTCTGTGTCATTCATAAACACAAAGGAACTTTTGAATAATGGATGGAAAAAATATTTTTTCCTGATCTTTAGTAACTTGGAAGTTCCATGTCATTCATGGTATAAAAAAAAGGTCTGTAATCTACATAGATAAAGAATACAAGAAATATGGTGAGATAAAGAGTGTCAGATTAGAACCTGGTGTAGTGCTTCCTCAACAATATACCGCTGAACTTTTTCTGCTAGCTTATTTTTTGGGTTAGTTTTTCTAATGTGCTTTCCAGAGAGGTCAAATCATTGTGCTTAAAATATATAACTCTACTCCTGGATAGGAAAAGCCTGTTCTGCACCCCCAAGTAGACACCTTCATCACTGTATTTTATTATGTATACCATAAACATTTAATTACACAATGTCCAAAAAGAAAATATACTAATCCAATTCAAAGATTAGTGACAAGGGATCTCATTCAACTGACCAATAACATAGTCTAATTTTTGTTGTTGAAAGAATTGAAGTACAAAACTATTATTTAATGCACTTCTTAAGCTGCAAATTTGTATGTATTTACCAAAGATTAGTAATAGTAAGTATTACTACCATAACTCTCTTCTACTTACAGGTTTCAAATTAAGAGAATAGAGGAAGTAACTTACACAACAATGATATCTCCTTTCTTACAAAAGGCGGGAATGGCACTGAAAATTGCAGAGATCCCATATGATAAAGTATTGAATATGGGGTTCCCAAGAATTCAGTAGCATCTGCTTGTCCACAATATATAGTGGACGATTGCGACGACCATAATCTGTATACAGTCTCAGTTATTTGAGATGAATGTATCAAATAATCCCCAACTCAGAATTGACATCAACCTAGAAAAAAGAAATAAAAGAATTTAGGTTAATAGTGGAATAGTAACAACAGTAATGAGAAAGCTTTTCTATTAGTTTTAGTAGTACGAGTCATCAATAATTAACATTTCATACTACATGACATGTCATAAGAAACTATTAGAGTTACCATAGTTTCTACATGAGATCATGACCATCCCTTCTTGCATCATGCATCAAGTTGTTTCTTTGTTTCTTTCATCTTTATCCACTAAACAAACACCTACATCATTACCCATTAACAACAGAAAGAGCGACAACGACAAGAACAACAACAACAATAACAACAAGCATTCGTATATTTACTCTATTTATGTAGAAATAATGAATGTCTAACAATAAAAAAAATATTGCTACCGAAACTGAAATTGAACTGGGGATAATTGAGGGAAATTAGAGACTTGATTCGACAATCAATTCCCATTATTGCCACATAAATTGAAATTGAAATTAGGGTTAAAAATGATACCTTTTTGCAAGTGGCCGAAGGAGAGAGACAGGGGAGCGACAAGTGGCGGTAGCATCTTGGCATGATGACAGGTAGGGGCGCGCGGGATAGAGAGAGTGAGGAGGGAAATGGATTTGGGGTGAGGGATGACGATGGGAAAGGCGGCGACGGGGAAAGCAACGACGTTGTGAACGGTGATGGGCTTCGGCGGGAGTGAGCGGGAGAGAGGGAATTTGGGAATTGTGAGATTTAGGGTTGGGATTTTTTGGGGATTTAAATCAGGTTTCCTCGACATTTTGAAACGTCGGGGTCTAAGCACTATTCTTTTGCAGTGCAACTATGTTTTCAAAAAACCCACTGCGGTGGGGTCATGTTCCGTTATGTTTTTTGACACGTGCAGCGCACGTGTCATTTTTCAGACTTTGTTGCCTTGTATTAAAAAACCTCATTCATCTTTACAATTTTTTTTCAAAAAAACCTCACTTATCTAATCAAGTTATTTTAAAAACACCATAGAACTAATACTTTTCGCCATTTAAACCCATCTCGATCTCCAAATCTCGTCTTCCTCCACCTTCCAGCGAAACCCCTCCTCCCGGTGTGCTAAATCACCCTCCCCCAAACAAAAAAATAAAAAATAAAAAATAAAAAATAAAAAGAGAACCCCCTACTCGGAAACCCTAGATCTCATCTAAAAAGTGAAAGCAAAATCCCCATTTAAAAGTTGTTTAAAAATGTTCGAAAAACATTTGTTGCCCTATATTGCTAGTTCGGCCGCCCCACCACCGACGCGAACATCGCCAAAAAAGTAGTCCTCGTGTCCAACCGCTTTCAGTCCCAGACCACCACCACTTCCTTCCCCACAAAATGGCACCGCCTCCTCCAAACCCTCACCTCCCTCAAATCCTCCATCCTCGATGAATTCAAACCCCAAGGAACAACAACTCCCCCAATACGGCACCCTCATCCACAACCTTACCCACCTCTACCCCGACAGCTAGCTCCCTGAGAAACTTATCTCTAACATCTGCCGGCACTTCTACTCCCTCCCTCCCCTCTTATGCCCTCGCCGCCTTCCCCTTCAAAGACATCCTCCTCCACCTCTGTCTCCTCGACCAGTCTGCTTCCTCTTCCGACCAGCTCGCACTTCACATTCAAGAACTCAAAGATGAACATGAAATTTATCCCAACATTACTTTCGTTTACAGTCACTCAATCTTTTTCTCTCTCCTCGCGGTGTCCTCTTTGTTAAATGTATCCTACAAGAATATGCAGGTGTTCGAGAGAAGGGGAGCGACATTGGGTGTTGTGGAGCCACAAACGCTGGTTAGGAGTAAGAGGAAGAATATTAAAGAGAGGGTGGAGTTTGCAATGAGTTCTGCGATGAAAAAGCTAGTGAAGAAGATTCTTTTAGGCTTTGCGGGTGCCAAGAGCAAGAGGGTGATGGGTTGATGAGAGGGGAGTGGATGAGGTTGACGGCTAGCAGAGTGTGAGAATAATTGATTCAAATGGGTTGAGTTAGGAGCGCAGATGTGGGTGAGCTCGTTTGGGGTTGGGGTTGGGGTTGGGGGGGGGGGGGGGGGCTATAAAGAGAAGAAAGTGTGAATTTTAATGTGCACTTGTTAATCTCAAGCACTGGTGATGTAGCTGTGACGAATAATATGAGTTTTTTTTATGTATTCCGAAAATGTATTCTGAAAATATGTCTGATATGTTGTCTGATGTAGAGGGGTTTGTAACCAGGTATTTATGGAATTGAGTTGTAGATTTGGTTTGTATCAGGAAGTGGTTTGTATCATGATATATATTTCTTGTTTATGCCATATTTCTTATGATAAATTTGATGAGAATGTGGTGGATGCAAATATGTGAGAATTTTATATAACGTGCATTTTGTTTCTGAAAATATGTGAGAATGTATGATAAAAATTTGTTCATGTTATATTTGGTGAATTGTTGTTAGCTGTTGATAACAGTTCGTATCTAATTAAGCGAGGTTTCTGCTAAAAACATTAGTTCTATGATGTTTTTAAACAACCTATTAGATAAGTGAGCTTTTTGAAAAAAAAATGGAAAAATGAATGAGATTTTTGAATACAGAGGCAAAAATATCAGTTAATGGCACGTGCACTGCACGTGTCAAAAGACCTAATAGAACATGATACCGTCACGTTGGGTTTTTTTAAAACATGGTTGGGGGGGGGGGGTTATTTCACACACACAAAAACGATGACTGTGGTTTTTGGGAAACAACCAATACTTGAGTGAGGTTTTTTCAAATTTAGTCTTTTACTCTAAAGAATAATATTTTCGTAATTTACTTGTATACACAATCCTTAATTGTTTGCACGCTAACTATGGTTGTTCTAATATGGGCAGAAATATATGTGATATGATAAAGAAATAAGAACCATTGGATCATTTCAGTTATTGTGTTAGAACCTGATCTATTTGGTATCATGGTGCCTTGGATGTTTGTTTTTGTGTGGAAAGGTTTCTTGGATGTTTTTTTGTTTTTGTTTTTTTTAGTACTTTTGGGAGGAGGGGGGAGGGGGGAGATGCCTAATATGTTTACCTTTATCTCATTCATCTTCTCCCATATCCGAGCCTCAATTTCTTCTTCTCCTCTCCTCCAATGAGTGGAGTTCCCAAGTCAAGAACCAGACATCGCAAAGGTGAGTGTTGGTACTGCAAGAAGTCGGGACATAGGAGAGACCAATGCGAGGAATATAAGAAAGCACAACGGTCACAGGTAGCCAATATGGTAAGTATTGAACTCCGTCTAGATGAATTGTGTTTATCTGCTGGATTTAATATTATGCAGGATGATTGGTGTATAGACTCAGGTGCTTCTTATCATTGTACCCCCATGAGGGATGTTTTCGAGGATTACAGGACAGGTGATTTTAGAGCAGTTTCTGCTGGCAATGGACAAATATGTCTAGTTGTAGGTAGAGGCACAGTGAGAGTGAAGGCTCGCAATAGTGTGCCATTGGTCTTGAATGACACAAGACATATTCCAAGTTTGAAGAAGAACTTAATCTCAACTAGTAAACTCGACAACGTTTGATTCACAACAACTTTTGGGCATGGAGAATAGAAGGTGACTACAGGTGCCAGGCTGGTGGCAAAAGGAAAGCGTGGTGACACGTTGTACTTATTCAGAGAAGGTGATTCAGGTGAGACAACATCAGCAGATAATTCCTTTTCGATTCTATGGCATGCCAGGTTGGGGTACCTTGGTAAAAAGGGTGTCAAGCAACTTTGTTCTAGAGATTTTTTTCCAGGGCTTCAGAATGTTGAGATGAATTTATGTGAGAACTGCATGATGGGCAAACAGAAGACGGTTAGCTTTAAGTTGAGTGGGTGTGAGAAGAAGTTTAGGAAGCTAGAGTTGGTACATACAGATGTGTAGGGCCCAGCTCAGGAATACTCTTATGGTGGTAAGAGATACTTCGTTACATTCATTGATGATGCTACAAGAAAAGTTTGGGTTCATACAATTTGTGAGAAATTAGAGTTATTTGATGCATTCAAAGCTTGGAAGACTGGGGTTGAGAATGAGATAGGTTGCAAAGTAAAGAAATAAAGTCAGACAATGGAGGTGAGTGCACAAGCAAAGAGTTTGTTGACTATCTGGTAAAGGAAGGTATCAAAAAAATCACGATAGTTCCAAAGACTCCATAGGAGAATGGTGTAGTAGAAAGAATGAACCACACGATACTCGAAAGAGCGACATACATGAGACTTCGTGTGGGTCTTTCGGTCCATCTTCGGGCCACTACAATGGATACAGTTGTGTACTTGATTAACCGTTGCCCATTTAGTGCCCTTGATGGGCCATTCCACAAGAACTATGGTCAGGTAAAACTGTTAATTATTCGCATTTGAGAGTTTATGGTTGTATTGCATATTCACTTATTGACATGGAAGAAAGAAAGAAAGAAACCGGATTCTATGTCCAGAAGGTGTGTATTCATTGGCTATGGAGGTGATCAGTATGGTTACAGACTTTGAGATTTTGTGGATAACAAGGTCATTCGTAACAGAAATATTGTGTTCAATGAAGAGATCCTATACAAGGACATGAACATAGATCAAGATAGTACAACCAGTTCAGAGTCAGATTGTAGTTCAGACTCATATTCAGATTCAGATTCTGAAGGTGCTCCTAATGGTGGGGGCCCTACAGTGTAGCAGCAGGTACACGTACCACAGACAGCACGGGAGGCTCATGGTGAGCTTACTGGGAATGATCAGGTTATCCAAGACGAACATGTACAACCAGAGTAGTTCGGGGAACCTGAACCGGTCGGTGAACCAATACCCACATTGAGAAGATCAACACAAGAGAGAAATTCAACCAAGATATTTGATCCATCAGTTAGTATTGTTCACGAGCATGTTCTTTACACGGATTCAGGAGAGCCAGAGATTCATGATGAGGCTTTGAGGGATGATACTCGAATTGTAACACTCCACATTTTATTTTAAATTAAAAATGCATTTTTTAATTTTTGCACATATGATGCAAGTGCAAATTTTTATTCTCATTCTCTATTTTTAGCATGCACAAGATTTTAATTAACCTTCTTTTAACCCATGGACCCAAAAATGAAATCTAGCCCAATAGACAAATTAATTAGTTGATTAAAAGAAGAGCCTGTTAGATTAATTAAATTAGTAATTAAAATAAAAGCCCATGGGACAAGCCCATTAATACAATTCCAAATTAAGTTGAGCTTGGACTAATAGATGACAAGTTACAACTTTTAGTACACAGTTAGAGTTATAGAAATGTATTTATATTTGTATGTGCATGTGTGCATGAACACACATGTTGTTGGCCGGATGTGCACCTAGTTTGTGGCCGGTTTTTGAAAGGGGAGAAGAAGGGTTGGGGGTTAAGATGATTAAGGGTTGGGGGCTTGAAAAGGTAGGAGTTTTGGGAGTTAGGAAATGAAGAGTTGAGTGGGCTTTTAAGGGGAGAGTTATTAGGTTGAGAATTTTGAATTTTAGACCCTAACAATACCCTATAAATAGAATCTCATTCCCTACTTCTCTTTTGCACCAAACCTAAATCAAAATAGAAGAAAGAAAGAAAAAGAAAGAGAGTACGATAGTTATTGTGCTTGGAGAAGTTATTGCTAGGAGGAGGAGCTCTTGCTAGGAGGAGAAGTTTTGCTTGGAGCTAGGAGTTTGCTTTGGAGTTAGAAGTGGTGTTCCATCTTTCCTTTCATTGTTCAAACTACAATTAAGGTGGGTGGTTTCATTATTTTCTAATGTAGAATAAGCATGCTAAAAAATAAAAAAGTAGTATAGAAATTTTAATGCGCTAAAGTAGAGCAAATCTATATTTGGATGTAGTATAGTAAATCATGTTATGATTGGTACATTAATTAACATCATGTTAGTTGATAAAGAGAAAAAGAAATAATTGATGAAATTGTCTTAAACTAGTACACATGAATAAAGAGATCTGTGATTATATGAATACTTGTTGAGATTACTTTTGGTAAACAAATGAACTTTTGCAAAGAAATAAATTTTTGATATTCATAACTTCTTTTGGTTGTTGGAAATTGCTAGTTGTTTAAAATAAAGAAACTTATTGCTTATTCATAAAAGAGAAGAAATAAATTGTGTTGTAACCCCTGTTTTTGAAAATGCGTATTTTCTATGTATTTTTATGTATTTAAAATTTATAAATTCAGTATTTGTTAAATCCGGCTTGAACTTTACATTTAGAACATTTTCTCGAACAATTATATTTATTATCGAATAATGGAATACTTCAACCTTATTTGCCGTTTTCAAATGATCGACTATTTATATTTTAGTCCAAATCTATTATGTTATTTCGATTTGGATTTCAATGATTTTTAATGAATCTACTGAACTCAAATCTTATTATTGTATTCATGTTATTATTATCGTTACTATTATTATTACCGTTGTTGCTAATATTATTATTATTTTTACTGCTACGAATATGATTATTAGTTAATTTTATTATTGTCATCTTTGATTATTTATTGAAAATCAAATTTTGTTGTTATTAGTATTATCATTTCTATTTGATATTGTTATTATTATTTTTAATACTATTAGTTTAATTGTTCATGATTTAATGTGTATGTGTATATATAAGTGTGCCTTATAAAGCCTATTCTATTTAATTATCTTCTATTGGATTTTTAAACCCAAAACCAAGACCCATCTCTTATTGGATCCAAATCCATCTAAACCCAAATTCAATAACCCAAACTACCCCCAATCTCTCCCTAACGGACTAATCCCTATCAATTCTCCTAATCACTCCCCCACAATCCCCATGATCTGTAACTCCCAATTTGAGTAACTAAATTCCTACTATTAAACCCCCTAATCGTGCTATCTCTCTCTCTTTCTCCTTCCCTGTTTAAACCAACCAAAACCAAACAAAACAAATCAAAAACCCCAAACCCAACATCTTCTTCCTCTCTCCCATCCCGCTCTCTCTTCTCCCGTCCTCTACCTTGTGATGCGCCGCCCCCGACCTCCTGCGTCGCGCCCCACCTTCGCACGAGTGCAGCATCGGCGTGCCTCCTCCGCATCGCCCTCGCGCTGCAGTCGATCCCCCTCCATGACCTCGCTTATCCTCCTCCACCTTCGACCGCAGCGGTGCATCTGCTCCCCAGCGCCTCTCCTCCGCTTCGTCGAACCACAGTGGCAACTTCGTCGACGGTAGCGTCGACGATTGCCACAACCCCCGGCCCGTCCTCTAGATGCTGGCTGCCTCCTCTGCCTTGCCGCACTGCAGCGTCGACAGACCACTGCGTCGCCCTGCGCGGTGTGCCTGGCCTTGGCGTCGACAACCAGAGCAACAACAATCGCAGCGATCGTGTGTTGCGCCTCCCTGCGCGCCCTGCCGGCGCAGCCAACCCTCGTTGGCGCTGCCGCCGGGTACCGCCACTCGCTTCGCCGCTAGCCACCGCTTCTAGCACCGGTGCTACTCCCTCTCTCGTTCTCTGTTTCAGTAAAAGAAGGAAGAAGAAGAAGAAGATGGAGGAAAGCAGTGTTGGGCGGGATTCAATCTCCACCGTCGGATCTGATCAAGATCTGGTCTTGGTCATATCTGAGCTGATTGTCGTCCCATGTTCTAGCCACTTGAATCCGGTGTATGGGAGAGATGTTAGTGGTGGGATCTGGTGTTTTGTGTTCGGCCACATCGGATCTGGGTTGCCGTTTGGTGTTCTGGACCGATCTGGTTTGGGGAAATTCGATCTACCATTGGATTTTGCACGTGCTTTTGGGAGACTTCGCCCGGAAATTTTTGATTCCAATTTTCTTCAACAAGTGGATCTAATCGTCGTTAAAAAAGGCAAGTCATTTCTATCAAATATTTATTGTATCGTATTCGATGTTTTTATTGAATTCCGCAAGTGGATTCGTATTGATTATCATAAAATGTTATTGTATTCTATCGTTGGGATGCCACAGATTTGCACGAGCAAATCCAAGTGGTAATCTCGACTTCGTGCCTTCTTTTTGCTTCTAATATATAAGGATCTTACATACACCCATGTAGTTATAGTTATTGAATATAAGAATAGGGAATTATTGACACATTTCATATCATGACATTAATGACAACTAGCTATAGTAGGTTGTATAAATTAGTTGATTGTTCATGTGATTGCTATTGATAAATTAGTTGAATTGTAATTATTAGAATTATGGATATCATCTACCTTAATACTATGTTCACATAAGATTGGTTTGCTGTGATTATTATTATTAAACTCCAATTTATTATTCTTAACTTTTAACCGTTTTATTTAAAATGAACATGTTGACTATTCTAGAAATTACGCCAACCTGAATCTTATTGTGCTGTTTCGACCTAGATGACTTCATTAAAATCAGAAACTCCCTGACAATGAAACGTAGCCCTATTTGTCTAGATGTCAATAGATACTAGAACTTTCGAATTCCGATTTATATTGCCCGAGTTATGACCCTTTTTCTACAGCTGCGCTGTAAATTCAGATTCATGTACATACCATGTTAGGCTAATAAATTAAGTGGACTAATGATTACATATGACCAATATAAATTACAGAATTTTAGATAACATGTTTAGGGTGATAAAAATTATTTTTACTGATTTTTGTAATGATTATTTAATGTCTTTACAATTAAAATTAGACAACACCGAAACCCAGCCAGAAACTAAAATCTATAAAGATTATTGAATTTCGCCTAGCTATCGTTGTCGGAATGTAGCTTTTAAGTATGCGTTGGAACTGGGCAGAAGTCTAGTTTCTAGACCACCTGACGGATCCACATTTGCTGTCCTGTAGCAACGGAAATTCTGATTTTGGTGCAGCAACCTACTGCTGTCCAGAATTGAGATTCTATGTTTTATAATGTACAATTGTATTTATAATGTTATATTTAGTGCATTTAATTGTATAGAGTATATTGCATGATCCTAGGGTTGTTTTGTCACCTTTTCTAACGTCCCTTATTAATTGCATTATTGTGTGTTAATTGAATAAAGGAAATAAATCAAAGCCGGGGTTAAGTGTCGATTAGGGTAGTTGACAATATAGTAAGTGTACTCGGATGATGGCCAGTGTTTTATCGTTATCGGCATCGTGTAAGAAATTACACATGTCCTGTGTTTTATCGTTATTGGCATTGTGTAAGAAATTACACATGTCCCGTGTTTTATCGTTATCGGCATCGTGTAAGAAATTACACAGGTCCAGTGTTATTATCGTTATCGTCATCATACCTAGTACATGAACTATAGAATCTACCACCTTAATCTAAACGAAATTGATTGTATGCATCGAACCTGTGGTACGACACACATGGGACATAGTAGTACGTGCATTAGCTAGGATTTAAAAATGAATAATCGACCTAAGGCTCTCATCACGGTATCATTGCACATTGTTATCTTTATCGAACAGTGTTATCGTTATTATTGCCATTATTGATATTGTTCATCGTTATCGTGATAGATCATAGTTATTGCATATTATACTGTTATTGCTTTGTCAATGTTCAACACTATTGACTTCATCATTTATTAAATTCATTACTATACCACCATTGTTATTGTTTCTCTGTTTCTCCACTTGCATGTCCACGACTTGCTCTAAGGACAAATTATTCTTTTTTTTTAGATAAACAAGTACAGGTGATCAAGGAGAATTTTCAGAATGCATTGGTGAGCAGTTATTCTACGATTGGAGCAGGAGTTCCTTGAGCTATTTGGTAAGTTCTTATATTCCAGATTTGGTTATTGAATTTCATTCTCGTTTATGTGATCATGTTCCTGCGTGATTGTGATTAATTTGTCTTATATTGTTAAGTTAAGACCGGTACGGCTTATGGATGATATGAGTTAGCGTGCTTATATCATTCGCTGGGCCTCAGTTACGTGCCTGTGTTCCCGTATTCCGGGAAGCGGGGCGTGACATGTGTAATTTAGATAAAAATATGTTTTCAAAATTATGAGTTACTGTGAGGAATTAAACTCAGTATAGATGAACAAACTACAGTCTAATGAAAGATTGAATCGATAGAAAAAAATTGAGTTCTGTGAAGGAAATAGAATAACAGAAAGATTGAACAAAACATACGGGTAATTTTCTGTATCAGTAAATGCAAATGGATTTCTTGGTTAGCAGAGGATCTTTAGAACCATCACTATAGCGTGCCTCTATCCCGGGTTACGAGTTCGAAACTCGGCAAACCATTTTTATTCTTTTTTGTTTTAAATCCTATCATAGAGAAATGGTATTAGGGGTTTCGAGTGCTCATTTGAAACACTGAGTCCATGTGGACTTACTGGCTAGTGGGTGGGAGTCTTGGGGTGTCACTGTAGTTGGCGCACGGCCTGGGTTCGATACCCGTGGGTTGCATCCTTTTTATTTATTTTTCTTTGACTATTTTTGGGGAAATTTCGGTGGGCTTTAAATGGAAAGATTTGGAGAAAAGAATAATGAATTTTTTTTTCTATAAACGAAATAGTGTTAAAAAGAGCTGCAATTGTTTTAGTAAGATTTGAGATACAAATTAAGAAAAATGGATAATTGGGTAGGAAGCAAAAATTGTAACTTAAGTAAAGAGTGTAAAATTTATTTTTGAAGAAGATAAAAAAAAATGTGTTTGTGTGAAATGAATTCTTTTGGAACGATTGTACTCTTATTTGGATTAAGAATTTCTTTGTTGTAATTGAAATGCATTGTATGGGCTTGAATTTAATCATAAAGTTTCATGTGATGAAGTTGTGTTCTTGAAAGAAGTGATTCTACTTATAAAGATTATAAATAAACAACTCGATCATGAATGGGGACGAGACTTTGTTTATTTTGTGAATAAGTTGAAAAATGAAAATATCTAGGTTTAAGACATGTTTATTAAAGAGTATGTGTACCCATGATTCTTATTAGGGCTGCAAACGAATCGAGCTATTCGCGAGCTATTCGGCTCGAGCTCGGTCAAAGCTCGGCTCCAACCGAGCTCGAGCTCAAAACCGAGCTCGTTTCGTAAACAAGCCGAGCTCGAGCTTGATTTTTTTTTTTAAAGGCTAAGCTCGCGAGCTATTCGGCTCGAATATGGTCAAAGCTCGGTCAAAGCTCGGCTCGAACCGAGCTCGAGCTCAAACTTGAGCTCATTTAGTAAACGAGCCAAGCTCGAGCCTGAAAGTATTCGGCTCAGCTCGGCTCGATTGCAGCCCTAATTCTTGTACATGAGAAATTGTGAATTTAGGGTTAGTAAGACCTCGGGTACCGGCACTACTGAAATAAAAGATTTTGAGATGTGATTTTGAGATATAGCAATGGAAATGTTGATTAAGTCCGGTAAGAGGTAGAACTAATTCTAGGCTTTGAAATTTATTCATGTTTTGAACTAAATAATTAGGCACGTAAGTGAAAATGTAGCAAACTTGGGCAAACGTAAGTGGGTTCTTCTATATAGTTGGCGGTGGATTTCCGTGGCTATAGACCCAGTCGGCGGACTGTGGTTGCTCTGTGGAAGACGGGTTTTTATTTTTAAAATTCGGGACTTAGCATAGTCAGGTGGATAATTTGCCGTCTCCAATGTATATACGTATACCGGAGCTAGGGGGCACTTGCGGGATGATTCGCACGATGAGGGATCCGTTATAATAGCCAGCGAGGCTGAGATCCTTAGTCGTGGAATGATCTAAACCTTGCTTTATTACTAGGTAGTTTCATGGCAAGGGATCGAACCCTTTATTGTGGAGTACGTAGGCGTTTGCCCTCGGACCTATGTAGTATGGGATGCATAGAATCGGAACAAGTGTGCATTAGTGTCATCGTAGTATAAAATGTGTGCATTAGGCATTAAGGCATTGTATACACTTACATGTTTAGTGTAGTCACAATTTAACACCTTATTGTTCATTCAACTTTTGTGATTTAGTTAAAGTAATGAGATCGTCATATGTATGACATAGAGAGAATAGCCGAGTATAATATTTTCGTTAGTTGTAAGTGACTGACGTGCCCACAGCTTGATATGCAGGTAATGGACTTTGCCATGAAGATGTTATGATGCAGTGATGATTTACATTGTTAAAATTGTACAAGTTGTGTTTTATTTTATTGTTGTACTTTTCTGCTGTGTAAACAAGTGTACTGAACTCTGATGTATTATTGAAAAAGTTTTAATTTCCTTGTAAAATTGTATGAAGTGAAGTAAAGATCCCGTGAAATCTTGAATTCGGTCTTATTTGGAATTCGGGGTGTTACACGAATTCAGTAGGTGTTAGCCATGAGGGGTGAGATGAACTCCTTGGAACAGAACCAAACTTGGGGGTTAACCAAGTTACCTGCAGGAAAACAGGCTCTTATGAACAAATGGATTTTTAGAGTCAAGAACGAGGCAAATGGTATTAAGAGGTACAAGGCGAGGCTTGTTGTGAAAGAAGTCTCTTAAGGAGAATGTGTTGATTACTGGGAGATCTTTGCACCAGTTGTGAAGAGGGCTTCAATTAGGATTCTGCTTTGTATTGTGGTAGTTGAAGACTTCCACTTAGAGCAGCTGGTTGTGAAAACAACATTTCTTCATGGTGATGTCGAAGAAGATCTATACATGAAACAACCCATAGGCTTTGAAGCAAAAGGAAAAGAAGACATGGTGTGTCGACTGAGGAAGAGTCTTTATAGGCTCAAACAAGCACCACGGTAATGGTACTTGAAGTTCGATTGCTTTATGAGAGGAAAATGTTTCGATAGATGCGAAACAGATCATTGTGTGTTTGTTCGTAGATATGAAGACAATGATATAGTTACCTTGGCATTGTATGTGGACGACTTGTTGTTAGCAGGTTCCTGTATGGAGAAGATCAAGGAAATGAATAAGATGCTAGATTCAGAGTTATCGATGAAGGACTTGGGTGAAGCAAAGAAAATCCTCGGCATGAAGATTAGTAGAGACAGGAAAAGCAAGAAACTTTGGTTATCACAAGCGGACTATGTGAAGAAGGTGTTGATGAGATTCAATATGGATGGTACAAGACCAGTCACTTTTCCCTTGGCTACTAACTTCAAGTTATCGATGGACTTGTGTCCTAAGACAGAGGCAGAGATGGAGGAAATGGCTGATATTTCTTATACCTCAGCCGTTGGGAGTTTGATGTATGCGATGGTGTCTACAAGACCAGACATCGCACAAGCAGTGGGAGTTGTCAGCTGTTACATGAAGAATCCAGGTAAACATCGATGGACTTGTGTTCTTACATCTTTGTTGGTGAGTTGTTCCGCAGTAAAAACTCAACAAATTGGTCCTCTTGAACTTTTGAAAATTGCAAAAATACTATACATAACTAGGGCATTTTTGTCGATATTTACACAATTAACCCCTAACTCCGTCATTGTCTGTCTCAAGCCAAGAATCTGGTCACAAATCAAGTAAGGAGGAGGGTTGCATTAAGTAGTTAACAACCAACATACAACTTTGTCAAATCCTATGAACATGAATCCTAAAAATATATGTGCAAATGCTAAGGCATTCCTTGGAAGCGATATATTGTGTCTGCCTCTGGATGTTTCAAAAAATGTGCAAGGGGCATCACACCAGCGCCCGAGTGCAGTGAAAAATGGGCAAGGGTTCCTGCACCAATCTGGACGTGTTCGGGTAAAAAACCTAGTCCAGTATAATAGGCTTAGGTTAGCAACTTGGAATATAAGAACATTGATAGGAAAAAAGAATACTAATATAGTTTGTTTACAAGAAACAAAGTGGTATGAGAGAAAGCTAAAAAGATAGATGGTTTTAAATTATATTATACTAGTAAAATTAGAAAAAGAAATGGAGTAGTAATTTTAGTAGATAAGAAATTCAAAAGAGATGTAGGTGTTAATAGGAAATGTCACGCTCCGCTTCCCAAAATACGAAATACGAGTGCATGACGAAGCCCAGCGAATGATCTTAACATCATTCATAAGCTGTAGGATCAACTCAGCATCACAACAAGAATATAACAAAAGAGATATATATAACCAAGCATGCATGAATAATTTATTAGCAACAGAAACAACTGAAATATAATAAAACATCCAAATAGTTTCAAGTCTGGATTAAATTAAAACTCGGGAACATCAGCCCGTTACAAGTTCTCAAATTTGCAAGAAATAATAATCCAAGAAAACAAATAATGCAGGAAATAAATATTCTAATCAAGTTCTTTCTCCACTTGAAGGCTAGAACCTTTGCTCACCAATTCCAACGGGTAGCTCGTCTTCAAAGTCTGCTTAATAAATATAAAAGGAAAAACAGGGAAAAATAAGAGAAAATGCCCTTAGTGCAAGCTAGGGTCACAAATAGTGAAAGCAAGTACAAGTATGGGGAACAGGAACTGGAATCAAGAATGTAACAGAGTTATAACAAGTAGTGGAAAAACCAAGAACTAGCTAGCAAGAGGGAACATTAGTAAACAGGCTAGTTAACAAATACTAATGGCGAAACAAGTGACAAGTGAACCTGTAGGGATATCTAACCTCAAGTGACAAGTCTCAATTCTAGTGTCATGTAACAAGTGCCAAGTTTTGTGTCAAGTATCAAGTTGTCAAGTACCAGGTAACAAGTTGTCAAGTATCAGGTAACACGTATCAAGTTCAAGTTTCAGGTTTCAAGTCTCATGTATGTATCATATCATCAAGTATCAAGTAACAGGTGTCATGTTCAAGTTTCATGTAATCAAGTCTTGTAGTTATTACTATCTAGGTAGCACTTCATGCATCCATCTTTTTACCACATGGTTGCTACAGAAAATGCAATTTTGTTTAGGCCTAGTAATGGAGTCTATAAGGCGGCGTACTCAGGTTTCAAGTATCAAGTATCAGGTATCAGGTATCAGGTAGGCACGGTTCATGAATACGAAATTAAATAACAGGTTCACGAAACGAGTTCGTGAATACTAACAGGTTCAAGGACCACACAGTGGGTCCATGAATACAACAGGTTCATGAGCCAAGTAACTGGCTCCATGAATACATCAAGTGCAACAGGTTCATGAACCGAGTACTGGAAAATACGGGCCTCCTTCTGAGTACACTTACCTATATTGTCCACTACTATGGTCTTTCCCTTAAACCCCGGCTTGTTAAATTTATTATTTTATCAAGCAAGCATACATGTGTGCGAAACAAGTCAAGAAATCAGGGTCATGTACATGGAATGAGCTTAGGGTAATTATATGGCATAATCGAGGGTCGACATGAATAAATTATCCAGCTAAAATGTTCAGGTAGAATTTGTGTATATGTATTCATACATATGAAATAGTGTTGAAATAATATAAATTAATTCTAAGAAAAATTGGGGATGTCCTATAGGGTGTCCAGAAACTACATATAAAATTTCGAGTCAAACGCTTGCTGTTTACATAGCTAACTTAATTCGCAAGGTAAATGTGTGCAGCAGTTTTACGAATCTGTGCCTATCGACACAGCTGTAGTAAAACTGCAATAACTCCTAGACCGTAACTCCAAATTCAAAAATTTTGGAGTCTAACGACATCTAGACATCCAGGGATACATTTACTATTTAGGTCTCGGGTTCAGATTCTAATGTTAAATGGGTCGAAACAGCAAAATAAGATTCATGACAGCAACATGTGGGAATAACTTACAAGTATAGATTTTATAGAAATTTGTTATTAGGCGTCTAAGTTATTGTGTGATATAAATACATGATATTGGTGGTCCAAACAGCAAGTAATAATTATTTTTCAAGTCAAATGGTTGCAAGTTCATCAAATACTAGATATAACATGTGTCTACAATTTTAGGGCTCCTTAATTCATATGTTCATGTGTTCAAGAAATAAACTGAGTCCAGGTAGTTATAATTTAACACAATGAAATTTTGTGACTCTTAGAATTATAAATTTTGGAGGTTTAATATTGATCAACAACGATAGTCAAGGAGGAGTCACAATTCTAACTATTTGTAGTATTTTTAAAGGGATGCTTGTACTAGAACAAATAAATTGTACAAGGGATACTTGCCTTAATTGACAGCGGTAGATCCAATTGTTGAAGAAAATTGGATAGAAAAATCTCGAAAGAAGTCTCCCAAAAGCACGTGTGAAAATCAACCGTAGATCGAGTTTTCCCCCACACCGGATCAGCCCCAAAATAGCATACAGCGATCTGGATCTGCTGCGCCAACACACCAAACAGCGAGCGCAGCCAATCCGATCGCTTCCGCACAGCGGATCTGGCCGAACAGCAGAACAGCGAGCGGGATTCGCTGTGGGCACAACACGGAACAACAATCTCGATCGCACGGATCTTGAAGCGATCCGATGGCTGAGACCAAATCCCGCCAAACCTCTGCCTTCTTCCTTCGTTCTCTTCTTCCAAACAGAGTGCAAGAGAGAGAATGGCACTCAGGCGTTGGTGGCGGCACTACGACGAGGCTCTCGATGACGTCTGGCGGCGGTGACGAACGGTGGCGGAAACAGGAGCGCGACGTCGAGAAGCGACGAGCGTCGAGCGCGGTTCTGTTTCTGGGTTCGAACAGAGGGAGGAGTTTGGGGAAGTGATTTAGGGATGCTAGCGGTGTGGACGGGGGTCGAGGTGATGAGTCGAGCGATGGTGACGGTCGGAGAAGTGCTGGAGGTGAGTTTGGATTGGTTTCGTGGGTTGGGGACGACGATGGCGAGATGGGTATATGGATGGGGACGATGATGGCGAGATGGGTATATGGATGGGGACGATGGTGAATGGGTTTTAGGAGTTTGGTTGATGGTGGAGACGACGGCGGTGGTGGTTGGTGCTGTGGTGGTGATGTGGACGAAGGCGATGGTGAGGGAGATCGAAGGTGATGGTGGAAGAGACGATCGGAGGTGGGGGGATTGGTTTCGAAACCGAAAGAGAAAGAAGCGGAGGAAGGAGAAGGATTAGCAGCGGGTTAATTAAGGGTTTAACAGTGATTAGGGTTAGAGGTTAGCTAGCAGTGATTAAGGGTTTAACAGTGATTTGAAGATCACTGCGATTGGCTCTAAAATGATTCATTCTTTTTTTTTAATCTTTACTCACCACGTCCGTTGATGATTGGAAATTTGAAGATCTCTACGATTGGTTCTGATCATTATTCTTTTTATTCTGGTTGTTGCGTTCGTTTGATTTGGATTGCTCTTGTGATCCCTGTGGATCTTGATTCAGCTGGTTTAGATTGGAGTTTTGGACAGTGTTGGAGGAGTATGGGGACACATAGTTATTGTGGTTCTGGTTTGAAGGTAATTGGCGAGGGAACGGAAGCAACCATGACATGGGAATCTGCTGTTGATATTGTCCTGAAATGTTGAGGGTAGTCGTTATGGGCAGTCTTGTGCTGTCATTGCTTGATTTCTAGATATAATTGATCAATTATTGGAGGGAGTCGCTGACATACTCGTGGATGAGGGACGATGGTTGCCACAAAGAAGGTTGACAGATGATAGCTGAAGGGGGTGGTGGTGGACGAGTACTGTCTTTGGGGGTTGGTGGTGTTGATTAATGAGGGTGGAGAGGTTGGCTTTGGTGGGTTGGAAGGGATGATTGCCACATATGGGTTTTGGGATGAGACGGAGTGAGGAAGGGTGGATGTGCTCTTGAGTTTTCTTTAAACTGTTGGGAATGTGGGAGGTTCTTGAACTGTTGAGAATGTGGGAGGAGACTGGTGGAGGGGTTTGTTGATCTGTTACAGCAATGATATGGCCTCGTGCATCAAGAATGAACATCATGTTTGTTTCCCTTTTTTTCTTATTCTTTCTCTGTTCTTCTTTTTTACATATATGCATGTATATATAGGTGTGGGTCAGTCTTGTGATGTTGGTTGTACAATTTTCTTTGGCCCTGTCATGTTGGTTGTAATTTGTGAAGAGTTTTGTTTTGTAATTAAATTATTATTGCAAAAACAATTTGTGAAGAGTTGTGTTTGAATTTCAATATTTGTTAGGGACTGGTGTGGAAGAAACCCCCAAAAAAATAGTTTGAGTTTACTAAAGTAGCAAAAACAATTCTGCATAACGCTAAGCCTAAGAGTACCTCGCGCTATTGGAAAACAGTTTTACTAGCTTGACCAAGTAAATGTCCCAACTAAGTGGCATGGAGACAAAAACGGACCATGCGATGAAATTTTTGAAAACTACACTGGATTAAGAATATCGTGTTTGATTTGTATGCCCAACACGAAATGATTTCCAAATGAAGGTGTTCGTACTTCATAGTTTTACAGTGATTTTGGGCTCTCCTAGATAAATACTGAAAGGAGTCCAAAAGTAAGTATTACAAATATACACTTTTTTCCAAGAATCAATCATTTACTTATCAGTTCCGTATTTGTCTCAAAGAGATTTGATTAATTTTATAGTTGATGCTGACTTGCTAATGTAACTAACCCTTCACACATTGGTTTATTATTATTATAAGAAAGAATTGGAATAAAGCTATCATATTTTATTAATAAGGGATTAACAAAACATATTTGAGTAGTGGGCATAATTACAAGGAACTAAATGTTCGAAATAAAACATACACCTCCAGCAGCTTTGGAGCGTTGGACGAATGCACCTTGTAACAACATAACTAATTTTAGTCTAGCAAATATTGGAAATAACATATGAGACCCTCCAACAATACCCTTCACACATTGTTCCTTGGATTTTTTAGGATATAAACTCTTAATTGTCTATAACTAAGTTTGACTACTAGATTAATTTAAGTTAATTTATAATTACTCATGCTTCTACTTTAATACTCTAATCTGTTAGATCCTCTCCTCCCAATTTTTTAAGTAGCACAAAATGACATTGTTGTAAAGTAATTAAAGATGGAGGATTAATGTTAGTCATAAAAGAGATCTAACAACAAATGCACGGAGAATGCAAAGAACTCATTGGTGGAGGAAGGCAAAATCGATGTCGGAGGGAGGTAAAGTCCGTTCGACAAGGCTGTCAAAGTAAAAACAATGGTTGATGGTAGTAATCTCGATGGGCCAATGACGGTGATAGAGGCATAATCGATAAGGATGGGGAGTTGGTTCAGACTTTGAGTAATTATTATCGCAAATTTTTTAATTCAACTTTTTTTTTCTATAAATTATTGTTGTGAGTTTTCGAAAACCTCAAGCTCCCCCGCGAGAAGTTAAAGCCGGCCGGGTACACCCTTCACGAGTTATCCGGCATCCCCGTCCAAATTGAGGGAATCGTCGCACTTGATGGGACCGCCGGGACGACCCCAATTATGCGAACATAATCAATGGACTTCATGGTAGTCAATATTAAGGTTGCATATAATGCCATTCTGGGTCGACCCGGCTTCTGCTCATTTTAGGCCGTCCCTTCTGCCTACCACTCGAAACTGAAATTCCTCACCGACCTCGGAGTCGGTGTCTTTCGGGAAAACCAGGAGTCTGCACGCTCGTGCTATATGACAGCGGTAGGGGGCAGGGTATTCCCCCTTGATGCAGTGGAACTTCTGTCTGAATGAAACCGGTCCGAGTCGGAGCCCGTGGACGAATTGGAAGAGGTCTCCTTCGAGGCGGAAGACAAATCTAAATGGTTCCGCGTGAGCCAATCTCTATCTCCAGACCTCAGGCCGACCCTCATCGAGTTATTTGTCGAAATATCGACCTCTTCGCCTGGATGCCATCTGACATGCCCAGGATTTCTGAAGACCTCATCATGCACAAACTGAGCGTCCACCCAGGCTCCAAGCCGATCTAGCAGAAGCGACGTAAGTTCGCTTCCGAGAGGCAACAAGCAGTGAAAGAGGATGTGGACAAACTTCTGTCCGCCCGGTTCGTACAAAAGGTCAGCTATCCCGAGTGGCTTGCTAACATCGTGATGGTCAGGAAAGCAA
Source organism: Hemerocallis citrina (assembly GCA_017893485.1). Classification (NCBI taxonomy): domain Eukaryota; kingdom Viridiplantae; phylum Streptophyta; class Magnoliopsida; order Asparagales; family Asphodelaceae; genus Hemerocallis; species Hemerocallis citrina. The sequence goes on along the minus strand of CM030358.1, from coordinate 90,631,969 downwards.
GCAGAAAGTGGAGGATCTGTATAGATTCACGAACCTCAATAAGGCGTGTCCCAAAGATCCGTTTCCCTTCCCAAGCATCGACGCTCTGATCGACGCGACATCGGGTCACGACTACTAACCTTCATGGATGCTTTTTCGGGCTATAACCAGATCAGGATGTTCTCTCCGGACATCGCCAAGACAGCCTTTGTAACCGACCAGGGTCTCTACTGCTATCGGGTCATGCCCTTCGGGCTAAAGGACGCAGGTGCCACTTATCAAAGGCTCGTCAATCGGGTCTTCAAAGAACAGATCGATCAGAACATGAAGGTATACGTTGACGACATGCTCGTCAAGAGCCGCCGATGGCAGGTTCATGTGGTCGACCTCGAGGAAGCTTTTGGTGTCTCCGATTCCATAAGATGAGGCTCAATCCCGCTAAGTGCGCCTCCGGCGTCTCCTCGGGTAAATTTCTCGGGTTCGTGGTGAGCCAGCGCGGAATAGAGGCAAACCCTGAAAAGATTTAGGCCATAATCGATATGGCCCTTCCAAGAAATATGAAGGAAGTTCAACGGCTTACGAGACGACTGGTGGCCATCGGCCGCTTCTTCTTCAAGTCTGGGGAGAAGTCGCTCCCCTTTTTCGAGGCCCTACAAGGGGCGAAAGGCTTCAAATGGGGGGACTCTCAGCAGCAGGCGTTGACCAACTGAAGACTTGCCTCGCCAACCCTCCACTTCGAAGCAACCCGAGCCAGACGAACCCCTCTTCCAAAACCTTTTGACCTCGGAACACGCGCTCAGCGCTGTGTTGGTCCTAGAGGAGGAGGGGTGCAGAAGCCTCTCTACTACGTCAGTAAAGTCCTAATCTCGGCCGAGAGCCGTTACGCAAAAATGGAAAAGATCGCCTACGCTCTGGTCATGGCTGCACGGAAGCTCCGCCAATACTTTCAAGCCCACTAGATCTAGGTTCTCACGGACCAGCCCCTCTAGGCAGTCCTGCAAAAGTCGAAGAATTCTGGTCGCTTAATTAACTGGTCGATCGAGCTGAGCCAGTACGATTTCAACTGCCAACCCAGGATGGCTATTAAAGGGCAGACTCTTGCCGAATTCATCATAGAGTGCACCATTTCTGAGCCTTTTGAACTTCAGGAAGGGGAGCCAGTTTGGAAGGTCTATGTCGACGGCTCCTCCTGCGTGGTTGGAAGCGGCGCGGGCTTCATACTCAGAGGCCCCGACGACTACGTTCTCCAGTATTCCTTACGCCTAAACTTCCCCGCCTCCAACAATGAGGTAGAATATGAGGTGATGAATGCGGGGCTCACATTGGCACATAAGGCGGGGGTAAGGCAAATCAGAGCCTTCAGCGTCTCCCATCTCGTGGTCAACTAGATCACCAGGAAGTATGTGGCCCGTGACACTCGGATGGTCCAATACTTAGCACTAGTCCAACAACTTTTAATCGCCTTCGACGTTGCCTTGGTAGAACCGATCCTGAGAGAGCAGAACGCTCAAGCTGATTCTTTGTCCAAGCTTGCCTTATCGTCCTTCGAAGGTCTCGACCGCATCGTCTTAATCGAAGTTCTCCTAAGGCCTAGCATCGACACCTCCGAGGTCCTTTGCCTCGCTGTTGAGGTTTAATCAGACACTTGGATGGCTCTCATCCTAAAGTTTCTGAAAGAGGGAGAACTTCCTGAGGATCGGGCTGAGGCAAGAAGAACCAGAATTCGGTCGGAGAGATTCACTATGATCGAAGGGACACTCTTCAAACGCTCCTACACAAGGGTGGACGGAAGACCTTATCTCCACTGTTTGGCCCCCGACGAGGTCAAATACGCACTGAAGGAACTACACGAGGGCATCAGAGGTTGCCACATGGGGAGCAGGTCGCTCGCTAGAAAAGCCCTAAACCACAACTATTACTGGTCGACCATGTTACAAGATGTCTAGGACCTCGTTAAAAGGTGCGGCCCTTGCCAGAGATTCTCCTCGGTGAAACGACTTCCGCAAGCCAACCTCAAATCGCTGGCTAGCCCGACCCCCTTTGCCATGTGGAGGATGGACTTGGTCGGCCCCTTCCCCAAAGCTATAGGTCAAAGACTGTTTCTGGTGGTAGCCATCGACTACTTCACTAAGTGGATCGAAGCGGAACCTCTGGCCACGATCACGGAGCATCAAACCCAACAATTTTTCTGGAAGCACATCATTTGTCTGTTTCGGGATCCCACAGGTGCTCGTCACCGATAACGGAACCCAATTCGCAGGCAAGAACTTTCAAAAATTCTGCGAAGACATCAGCATCTAGTAGCGGTTCTCATAGATATCTCATCCCCAGTTAAACGGCTAGGCAGAAAATGCCAATTGTCAAATCCTTGATGGGCTCAAGAAGCGGTTAGATAATTCTCCTAAGGTACTGTGGGTCGACGAGCTATCGAGCGTTCTTTGGTCGCACCGAACAACCCAGAGGATCTCCACGGGCGAATCACCATTCAACCTAACCTACGGAACCAAGGCGGTTATCCCCTTGGAAATTGGGCTCTCCTCACCCAGGACATGGGCTTCAACGAGGAGACATACTCAACCAACCTCAGAGCAAATTTGGATCTGATCGACGAGCTCAGAGAAAAATCCTCCATCAGAAGAAGCTTATACCAACAACGGATCGAGAGAGATTCTACGACAAAAAGGTCCGTCCCACCAACAACAAGCAAGTCGACCTCGTGCTCAGGAAACTAGCTATATCCGACCCCAACATGTAGAGAAAGCTGGCCGCCAACAGGGAGAGCCCATATAAGATCTCCAGAGTGGTACGCCCGGCACATACCGACTCGAAGACCTGGGGGTAGGGTAGTGAAGAGGCCTTGGAACGCAGAGCACCTCATCAAGTTCCTCGAGGGGGAGAACTAGAATTCTTCGGTAACCGGACTAGATGTCTTTGTGCAACCGATCTTTTGTAACGGGCAGTACATGCCACCCCTTTTGTGTAAACATAAAATAGTAGAAAGAATGAAGTGTAATCTTATTTATTTTCCCTTTTTGTTCAAATTTCTGTGTATTCTCACAAACTGGGGGGTGCTCGACGCTCGCCATTGACCTCGAGCAAGGCACTAGCTTTCTCACAAGCTGGTGGTGCTCGATGCTCGGTATTGACCTCGAGCAAGGCGCTAGCTTTCCCAAAAACTTGGATGCTCGACGCTCGCCATTGACCTCGAGCAAAGCACTAGCTTTCTCACAAGCTGATGGTGCTCGACGCTCAGCAGTGACTTCGAGCAAGGCACTAACTTTCTCAACCATCATAACGGTTTTTGAGCCAAACAGGGCTTCTCAGCCCCACATCCTCGCTGCTTGGCAGGGACTACAGCGACAAACGGGAGATTCCTCAATCTCCCAAGTCCTCGACCCTCGGCTCGTAACCAGAGCGAAACGAGGCTTCTCAGCCCCGCGTCCCTGCCACTCGACAGGGACTACATGCGACAAACGAGAGATCTCTCAATCTCCCAAGTCCTCGACCCTCGGCTCAGTTCCCAAGCCAAACAGGGCTTCTTAGCCCCGTGTCCCTGCCACTCGGCGGGGACTACAAGCGACAAATGGTAGATTTCTCAATGTCCCAAGTCCTCGACCCTCGGCTCGGCTCCCGAGCCAAACGAAGCTTCCCGACGGGGAGTACGTGCGACAGACAAGAGATTTCTCGATCTTTCGTCCTCTCCCAAGCCCTTGATGCTCATTCTCAAAAACAAATTAAGGTGAATCGAAAAGATCATTTTTATTATAACACCTCGGGAGGCCACAGTACAGTAAGATTTATTTCAAGGGCAATCACCTCAACCTAAGTATTTCTCAGGGGCCCTTCGGGCTCACACAGATCAACTCGAGCCCCGCCGAGCGTGTTCGCTCCCCGACGGGCTCGCCTGGCCCCGTTGGCATCGCCGAGGCAGACACTTCAGCAATGGAGTTCTGGGCGTCCCCCGGCCTCGCCATTTCCATGCGAAGGGTCGGGGATGGATCCATGACGGAGGGTCAACCTCCCCCAAGAGAACGGAGCCGAGATCCGCCTATACCCAGCATGACCCTCATCCTCTGAATCTCTAGCTCCTTCTCCACCATGACCTTGCGAAGGAAGGACTCAGAGGTCGGCCGTCGGGTGGAGGCATCGGACATCGACCACGCCGTCTCGGTGCTCCCCCAGTCAAGGTTGGCAATAGCCTTCTTCAGGCATGCTGCCTTCAAGCTCAGCTCCTTAGACTTATTCATGAAGTAGGTAACGTAAGCTTCCCGATCACGGGCCTGTTTGCGATAGCAGATCAAGATAGCCTCCTTGGACTCCAGCCTGTCCCCAAGGAGCTTGACCTCAGCTGAACTGAGGTCAGCTCTGAGGGTCTTGTCCATGTGACATAAAAAAGGGGAAACAAGAGTTCACTCCAAGCTTTCAAAACAACAAGTCATACAGTTCGGCCAAAAATATTTATTCATTATCCCAAAAAGTTGTTACAAAAAAGCAGTGGCTAGTCCGCACTTGGCAGATACAAAAAGAAGAAGAGAAAGGAGATTAAGACTACTTCTTAGAAGAAATCAGCATCTCTTCGTCAGCCGCCCCCTGAACATCAGTGTTCGCCGCTCCTCCCGCCTCCTTTTCAAGGGTTGGCCTTAACTCCACCTCCTCGCCTTCACCCCCAGGCATCTTCAGATGGTCGGGCAACTTCTAGCCGCAGTGAAGTTCAACAACCTTGGCCTCGGGGTAAAGAAACAAGAAGTGCTCCTTCGCCCGATCATAAGCCTCGTCTTAGGTCGCGATCACTTCGTCCATGGCTGCGGCTTCCACCTCCTAGTACTTCGCGTCTGCCTCCGCCCTGACCTGCACCAAGACGCGAAGCTGCTCATCCGCTTGAGTTGCAAGGTCAGCTTGAAGGGCATGTTCTCGCCCCTTGGACGCCTCCAGCTCCATCTTCAGCTCCTTCATCTCGCGCTTGTATTGCTAAGCATTCCTCACCTCCCTCTTGAGCTTCTTTTCGTAGCACCTCTTCAACTGAGCCTCGGCCATAGATGGCTGTGAACGAGGAGCCAAGAGTTGTTATTTTCAAAACTAAAGCAATATCACTAAGTATAAAGCTAACGGACAAGCGGGACCTTACCATCACGTGGGCCTGAGCCCACCTTATATAGCACGTCTCGGTGGTCTCGGTTGCTAAGATAGCCCGGTCGCGCGGTGTGGCGAGGCAGTCCACCACCTCGATCGATAATGGCTCCTCGGCCACAGTGTTGACCGCCTTCACCAACCAGTTAGGGGCCCATGGCCTGAGCCCCTCCTTACCCACCATCTCCTAAGCATCGGGGCGAACTGGGGGGGCCCCGCCCTTCAGAGTCTCAGTAACCCTTCTGCTACTGACGCTCAGTTCTTGCTCCCGCACCCCTTTAACAGAGAGGGTCTTCGCCTTCTTCGGAGTTCGTTCTGAGGGCCCTTCAGAGCCCCCCCTGAGTGGACCCCGCCTTTTGCTTAGGCTGCTTGACCGCTCTCTTCTTGGCCAGGTCCTTCAGAGCCCTTCGTGCATCGATCTTGGCCTTGCCCATCGCTGCAGAGGAAAGAGAAGATTGTCAACACGAAGGCAGAAAGTTAAATAAAAAAGAAACAAAACGTACAAGGGTCAACGGGGCTCAGTTCGATCCAAGCCAAGTGTAACTCAGTCACATTAGGCCAGCCGATGCTGTGGCCCCCTACGATCCGATCGACATCAGCCCACTCCGCTTTCATCAACTCTCTCCGCTTCAGGGGTTTGTGGTTCGGCTTGTAAAAAGTCCAAGCAGTAGGAATTTTCCAAGGCACCGGTCTTCGGACGACGAAGTTTTCCCCTTCCACCCTTTTATGGAGTCTGGATGCTCGTGCACCACCTTCTTATGGGGGCGAGGCGATATATAATATACGCCCTCCTGCTCTCCCAACGAGCTCACCCCTAGAACGGCTCGGAAGTACTTCAACTTCAAGGGCACTCCCCTCTCCTCACAGAGCAACATGAAGCAAACAACCTGCTTCTAAGAGTTGGGACCATACTGCATCGAACAGAGCACCCCCCCTCAGCACCTTCTTGTTAAACGGGTGCAACGACAACCTTAGTCTCAAGACGAAAGCATCATCGGCAAACATACAGTAGCCAGGTGCCAACTTGGTGGTCGGACAGAGGCCAGGGCTGGGAATCATCAACTCATACTCCCACCCTATGAAGTAATTAGCCCTTATCACGGGCAGGTGGTTGGCCGCCAAAACACACTGAACTTTGTCCATCTAGATCTGGGTTCGACCTGGCGAAGTTATTTCCACCCCGAACCGAACCAAATCTTCGACGTCATCAGGGTACATCCTGATAGATTGGGGCTGCTTGAAGTACGGGACGTCGAGCCCGTGCTTAGGCTCAAACTCGTCTGGCATCTCCGGACTGTCCGGGAGACGTCATTTCCTCCTCCTTCGGACATGAGGAGCCCTCGGAGGATACGATGTTGCCAAAGGCGAAAGAATGGGGCCAACTCCCGCAGCATCATCTCCACTACCCCCGTCAAGGGCACTCTCGGCTCCCTCGTCCACCACACCTTCCTCAACTTCCTCACCTGCTACCTCTGCCTTACCCTCAGAATTGCTAGACTCCACCACAAACGGCTTGCGACTACGGAGCGGCGCTACGTCGTAGACTTTGTCGCTCAGATCCCATGACATGGAGACTGAGAGAACGATCCTCCTCATCCCGAACAGAGGCACCCGCTTCGAAACCGGACTGAGACCGCGACATAACAAAAATGATACTAACCTTGGTTTCGTTAACGGAATGGTCACCGAAAAGATCGTCACCGGCAGTAAGAGAGAGAAGTTCCAAGAGTTAGGGAGAGAAAGCAAAGTGAAGATGTAACACCCCGAATTTTCTTTTCATATGATGTGTACCTAAACTAAATTCTACTATTAATATTTTTTTTTCTTCTTACGACTGAAATTGTTATATTTATTTATAACTAGCTTGACATACAAATATATGGGTATATATGTAATTTTTGTGTTGGACTTGAATTAGACCAACATGACAAAAAAAAGAGGCCATTTGGGCTGGCCATACCATGAAAGAGGAAGGAAAAGCACATGGTTTTGCAAAAAACCACTTGCTTGTCATCTCAAGCAATCCTCTCTCACTCCTTTATTTAACACCCCCTCCTCACTCTCCTACACTCTCTAGTTCTGAAATTTTCTAAGAAAAGAGAAGATAAGAGAAGAAAAAGAGAGAGGGAGAGCTACGGAAAGAGACCAAGAGGAGAAGAAGGAGCCAAGCTTGGAGGGGTGATTCAAGAGGAGCTAGACCAAGCCATTTCAACTACAAGCAACACTACAAGGTGGGTGTTTCTAATCTCTATAATTGTTCTTTGCTTGTTGAATGATGATTGTAGTGACTGAAAATGACATGCATGCATTAGATTGGACATTAATAACTTGGTTTGTGTTAAGAAATCCAAAATAGAAAATCCCGTTGAAAGCTGAAATCTTTACTGTTAGTTTGTAGCTCATAACTTGAAAACTACTTGTTAGATTAACTTGAAATTTTTAGGAGATGATCATATATGTGTCGTACACCTTCAGCAATTTCTCTAGATTTTTCTGATTTTTCCTACTAATTAATAAAAATACGAACTTGCATGTTGGTCAATAACAGAATAGATTTTGCTGCATGTTACTGTTGTAGATTAAAATACTTAGAACTCACTGTGTGCTCTTGGGAATGACTTGAAATTAATTTATGTTGTTCTATTATCTGTCTAGAGCTCAAGTTTCAAATTTCATGCAATTTGGACAACTATAGATATGGTAATTAACTCATGCAAACTCAGCTAGTCGAAATGATAAACAGAACTGCTGTTATTGAATGCACTGTTTTTGGGGTTAATAAAAAAGGCATAACTCAAGATCTACTTAATGAAATGACTTGAATTTTGGATGTGTTGTGAATGTATGTTATGTGCTTGATTCTTAAATTTCATGTCAATCTAGTAGCATTTGATACATATAAGATAATTTTCTATAACACTGTGCACAAGGTGTTCTGTTCTGGAAGTGTTTTTGCTGCATGTTAAAGAACTAAGTTTTTGAGCTTGTTAACATCCGAATTAGTGAAAATGTTCAACTAGAAAGTTGTAGAGCACACCTAGAGCTTTCCATAAAGCCCAAGAATGTAAAATTTGGTGTAGTGTGCTATTGTATATGATTTTTATAGTGTATTGGTTCTGTCAGACCCGAACTCAAGCTTACTGTTTGATGTGACATTGAGATGATGGAGTCTTGTGTGACTATTTGAGGGTTGTAGGTGTTATTTATGAGCCTTAGTGAGCTTGAGTATTGATGTGAAATGATTGTAGACCAATTTAGGTCATCTTAGTCATGGCATGGTTATTTCTAGGTTCTTAGTGATGGATTAGAATAAAGTTGTGATAGATGAATTGTGTGATTGTTGTTGGGATTTGGATGAATTTCCCCCCCATTCATGATGCCTCAATTTGGGATTTACACTATGTATATGAAATTAGGGTCATCTTGATAGAATGGTGAGACCCTAGGACTTGGTCCGTGTGGATAAGATTTGTGGCGGGTAGATAGGAACCCGTGACCCCGAACGTGTTAGAGCGACAACTCGGATCATAGGCGCTGTGAAGGAAGCTGAAGGAAGCTCAATAGCCTGATAGTAGGCATTGTGAAGACTTCACCGGCGACATCATAGGACACTCCAGACCAACCATACCCAAACTCCACACCCCATCACCCCCAACACCAACAAACTACCGGCCTGGCCCCACAGGCCCCAAACCGAACCACTGACCTCACACTTGACCCCAAATTTATGGTGTTCGCGACAACATGCGCGGGAGGATGCTCTGGCGCGACATAGTCGCCCCGCAATAGTTGGAATAAACACCCCAGAAGTTGAGACAAATGAGCACACATTACGGAGGGACCCCATCTTTGAGCCCAAGCTCCACAATCGTGCAAGACAACCTAACTCCCGGCATCTTCACACACTACCAACCTTCGCAATGGTGGCAAGCGCGCAGAACATTCGGGCAAACAACAAGCAAAGCCACCCAACATCATCTTCCTCACCGCTCAGTGTGATCTCCCCACCGTAGGAGCTCTCCACCTTCGGTCGGAAAGCGATGAGTACTACTTGCTTAACAACCCCCAACCACACCAAAACAAAACCACTATCCCCATGCCGAACCACTGGCCTCACAGAACATCGTCTTCGCGGGCGAGGGGGGGGGACTGGCGCTTCGACTGTCGCGACACCCATCCGCCACTCAGACCTGGGTCGGCGACGAGGCGATGGGCAAGGCGCCGCACGCTCCCAAGCCGCCCCTCGAACCTTGAGACACGTGGAGAAGAGCGCACCGCAGCGTCGTCGCGCGAACAAGCAACGTCTCCACAACTGGACGACCTTCGACTTCAAATAAACTCGTTATTTCAGTTGGCAAGTGTAGTACTTATTTTTTCAAAAAAACTTTGAACATATAATTTCTACTTGAAATGTATAAACCTACACTCACTATCCGAAATAGCAAATTCATTTGAACTAAACTCACTATCTAAGATAGCAAGTAGGTCAGTCTGGTAAATACTTTCAAAAGGGGAGCCATATTGGAAAAAATTCGAAATTGAAGGCGAGGAGAAAAGTGCATGCTGACGTCTGAATGAATAAAGTTACAAATCCATAGTGGCATAGCGAATAAGTTACAAATCCTTTCAGAATGAATAAAAATAACAATTTTTACCAACTGAGCAAAATAACTAAACAAAATCCACAACTTTGGCGCAATCACGACATCAAAATCAAACCTTCTACAAACAAATGGTCAGAGAAGCAATCTTCAATCAAAAGAAATCTCAAATAATGAAGTGTTACCTCACCTACTCTCTCTTCCCCCACTTATTGCAGGGAGCCACATAAAATAGTGAAAAGAAATATTGTAGTAGAATTCACTACTAATCGGAATGGATATAACGGCGTATCTATACCGGCGTCTATGCCCAAACGCCGCGATAGATCGGCATTATAAAATATTTTTTAATAGCGGGCCTCTATAACGACGGTGCTATATTACGCCGTTATATATATAATATATAACGGCGGTGGTATAGACACCGCCGTTATAGACCCTAATCAGTAATTTTCATTAGAGCGGAAACATAGCGCTAATCAGTAATTTTCATGAAACTAGCGCTAATCAGTAATTTTCAGCTGCCGCCTGCCGAATTTTTCATCCCGCTCCGCTCTTCATTTCCCCCCAAAATCGAAAACCTTAATCGAAAATACACCAGCGCCGCTCCACTATCCGTCTCCAAAATCTCTCTCTCTCTCTCTCTCTCTCCCCCTCTCTCTGACCAGTCGACCTCTCCCCATTCGGCGCATCTTCCCCTCTCCCCATTCGGCTTCGTCTCCCCACACGGTTGCAGAAGTATACTATCATTTTGTCAGTCGCCCTTCTCCATTCAAGAAGAAGCTCCGTGTGGATTCATTCTCTATTTGATTGGTACATTTCACATTCTCTTACTTCTGATATCATTTTCATGTTATTGGGATTAGGGTTCTGTTAACTTTGCTTAATTTGAAATGGGTTTTTGACAAAATCCCTTCTTTTTGTATAATTCTATAGAATTTGGAGTGGGATGTTTATATTTACTTGTTTTTACTTTGCTTAATTTGATGTTTATATTTACTTTTGTCAAAATCCCTTCTTGTTGTTGTTGATGTTTAACTTTGCTGAATAATAAACCCATAGAGGACCAATCCTGTTTAAATTTGACACCATTCTCATCTTTTGAGGTTCATAACATAGGTAGTTTTTTCTGGTTTAGTTTTTGATTAGTTCATCGAATTATAGCTGTGCATTCACAGTTTACTTTAGATGATAAATATGGTTGGATTTGATTGTTGCGTGGTTCTTGTTTGTGAAAATGCCCAAGTGAATCTTAAAGTACTTGTTTAGTAAAAGATTGATGTGTTTACCATTTAGATGCAAATTATGTGAAGGGATTTTTTTAAAAATTTGGTTAATGTATTATTCGTAAATATGTGATATAGCTTTTGGAGGTCTACGGTAAAAAAGTGATGCATTTTAGGCCATGTTTGGGAACATAGTTAACTTAGGATAACTGGTGGAGTTATCATGTACTGTTATAGTACTCTAGTTAAGTTTGACCTGTTTTACGCTCATTTTATTAGAGTTGAGATAGTTGTAGTTATTTCACCCTAAAAGTTGAGATAACTGTAGTTATCTAAACTCCACTCTTTATCTAATTGGAGTTGCGAGACACCATGTTTAATGAGAACTTTAAGTTAGAGATAAAGGTGATAACCAAAGTTAGCATACCATGTACCTCCAAAATTAACATAACTTTGTTATTTACTATGTTCCCAAACAGGGCCTTAGTTTTAATAAAAGAAAATTTGTATTTGATTATCTATGAAGCATGGACACTGCTATTTGGTAGCCATGTCGTGTCAGACATGTGTTGGGACACTCGACCACACTAATGCTATGGACTCCCTTACATACAATGTACCATATTTCTCGACATTTAGGTTCAGTTTATGTAAAATAAGTGTTTGTATGGTTGAAGACATCCAGATAAGTATTTATTTGCGCTCGGGTTCTTTTGCTGTAAAGAAATAATGCCCGGTGTGATATATTAATAGCGATTTGCTTGGACATACTTCGTGCTAGAGAAGTCATGGCTTTTGTTCAATCTAAATAAGCCAAGCCACTTAATCGATCCAGACAATTAAGGATATATGGAGTTAATACATGAAGTATCACAGGATAAGTTATTTGCAGCTGTAGCATGACTCGGATGCATGTGTGACAAAGCTATACCTAACCTGGATTTTGACTCCTGTATTAGTTACTGTGTTTGTGCAATAATGTAATCTGAAAGAGAATTAAGATTATAAGGTGATGTTCAAGTTTCATATTTTGAAGCTATACACATGTTACTGCTATTGAATTTGGTATTTCAATTTGTTCTCAAGTTATGCTGGCTGTTCTTTCGAACTTAATTGGTGTTTAAAAGAAACCTTAATGGGAAGGGAATATTGGATCTAGATGTATCACTATTTGAGTACCATACTTGAGACACTATCAAAACTTCGGTAATTTCATTCCATTGAGAGAGAAGAACACTACAATAATTATCCTGCAACTACTACATTCCACTTTGTTGCCTTCTCCATTCTTTTGTTTGCAGCAGTGCGATAATTTACGTGTCCTATCTACTAGTCCAGTGAATATTCATGTTTTTGGAAGGAATGAGAAAACAATTATTTCCAGTATTCCATACATGTATCTTTTGCTGCAACTGCACTTTCACTTTATATAGGGCCATTATCTGTATACTAGATTCATATACTAACTGAACTGATAATCAGTGTGTCACGTGTGTGTGTGTCTGTTTATTTTGTATACTGCACTTTCATATACTAATTTATCAGTTCAGTTAGTATATGAATCTAATTTTAACATCTAGTCATATATTCTTTTTGGCATAGTACATGTATCTCAGACCAGGCTTTGGTGGCCATATTTTTCTCAAAACCGGTATCTGTTTGGTCCATTCCAGCCCCGAATTGCCAAGTTTAGAATAGACATTTCAAGTCTGGCACTTGATCTTAGATACTGCACTTGATCTTAACTGCAACTGCATAATGCTATTTCTATCTTTACTGCAACTACCAGAAGAAAAAAAAACAAACAAAATAAACAGACACACACACACTGATTATATATATAGGGTTATATAACTTATCCTTGATCTGTCATTTAAGCGCATAATTTATCAGTTCAGTTAGTATATAGCACTCGGGTTCTTTATTTATTTTTTATTTTCCTTTTTGAAGATACTTCTTTATGTTTTCCCCAGTAATGTGTTTTTATGATCACCACCATAGCAACTGCACTGCTTTGCGGACAAAATTTAGTATCAGAATTGTCTAGCTAACGTAGAATTCCTCGTTAGTACGGTCTTATTTGAATAATGCTTGGCAAAGAAAACAACAAGTCAAACTATGTCTACTAGCTATAGATTGATTGTGAAGCCCTTTCAGTCAATTTCAAATAGCGAACTGATGTACAGTCAATTAGGAGAATGCAACATCGTTGGGGTTAAGATTGAGACATTATACATAACCACTGTTTTAAATGTAGGGCGATATGTCTGATATATCGACCGAAAAGTCGGTTTTTTGGATTGACTTACACGATACATGTAAATATGTAGTTGACTTAATTTTTGGGCCTATATTGGGTATGCCGAAATTTTAGCCGATATATCCTAAAAATATGTAGCCGATGTAGGTTTTTAAATAGGGTTCAATTTTCTTGTTTGAATTAAACTAGACTTAAAACCAATTTATCCATCTCAAAATAAAACCAATCCGCATTTTAAAGGAAAAACGCAAGGATGGGAAAAAGTGGCGCATCGAATCGAAAAGAAAAGAAAAGAAAATAAAATAAAAGAAAAATTAAACGCTAAGGCACGTGTGAAATGATTATGAAACTTCAAAATTGTATTGCTTTGCTTAGATCTTTGTTGTTCTTTCTTTAAAATCCCTCCCCTCCCCTCCCCTCCCCTCCTTTGAACCAAACAGAGCCTTAATTAGTTAAATGTGTATATTTTTTTAAAGTGATAGGATTGAAATACAAATCATAAATTCTATTGTTTGAGTCACCTACATTGGAAGTACTTGTTTGAGGAACCTATTTTCATTTATTTTATTTTCCATGAAATTTACCAAAACACATGTAGCACGACATATTTAGAGGTAACAAAATTTAGTGAATAAGTAGGAGACAAGATATGTGCAGAAAGTTATCTCATATACTTCATGTGAGGAGATTACTTCATGTACATGCAAGAATATTAGAACAGTTTGATTATCAGCACATGCTTTTCCTTCTGGCCGCCTTCTATAAACATCGTTTTCATTCATGCTACTAGTAATTTTCACGTGCAATGCATGCCTTCTTTTCTTAACCTCCCACTATTCACTATTACCCACAAAAATATCAACATTTACCCACTAGTAACAACAAATCAGTAGATAATTTCAATAATTTCATAAAAACTAACTATAATTAATTATTTACAGAGAGTGACTCATATTTTTCAAAATGTTTAACAGTGAGTGACTTAAGCTTATGTTGATCCTAACCTACTTATATTTCAGATTGACTCATATTTTTCAAAATGGATAAAAGTTGGATTAATAAACCACGATTATCCAAAGCATATCGGGATGGTGTTAAAGAATTTATTAACTATGCAAAGAGCAATTCTCCTGATTCGAACATGATTTTATGTCCATGTATCTGATGTTCAAACTGTGATTTGAGGACGTGCAATGTAGTTGAGACACACTTGATTTGCAATGGTTTTCTACAAGGGTATACACATTGGTTTTGTCATGGAGAGTCTGTTCGTGTAGCTTCGACTACTCCGGTTGTGAATGAAGACGAGGCTTTATTTAGAAATGATGTAAGTATTGTTGATGAAATGCACTCTTTAGTGCGGGATGGGTTGGGATTCCATAACTTCGAAGCTCACATTAATAATCCAATCAATCAAGTACAGAACGAGTCGGCAGAAACATCACAACAAGGCGATGGGGTGGCAGAAGAAATGCCTAGACATGAAACTAATAAAGAATATGAAGCCTTTCATAAGTTGTTGGAAGATGCAAATACTCCTCTGTATCGTGATTGTCACAAGTTCTCTAAGTTTTCATTCATTGTTAGACTGTTTCAGATTAAATGTCTAAATGAATGGTCTGCCAAGTCCTTCACTTTGCTTCTTGAATTGTTGAATGAAGCTTTTCCTCAAATCTGTATCCCCAATTCAGCCCAAGCCACAAAGAAATTTCTCAAGCATTTTGATTTAGGGTATGAGAAAATACCATCATGTCCATATGATTGTATGCTATTCCGAGGGGATAAGGAGTCTCTTGAAGATTGTGAAGTATGTGGTACTTCAAAATGGGTGAAAATGCCGACGGAGGAGGAGCAAACTAATGAGCCAATTACAACAAATAGGAAAAAGAAGCCGGCAAAAATTCTGCGTTATTTTTCTCTAATTCCTAGGCTACAAAGGCTGTTCATGTCATCTAAGACATCTTCTGATATGAGGTGGCATGCAGAAGGTCGTAAGAATGATGGAATTCTCAGGCACCCAGCTGATTCCGAATCATGGAAAGATTTTGATGAAAGATATCCTGATTTTGCTTCAGATCCTCGGAATGTGAAACTTGGATTGGCCAGTGATGGTTTTAACCCATTTAGGCAAATGAGTAGCACTTACAGCATATGGCCCGTTGTGTTAATTCCATATAATCTAACCCCTTGGTTGTGTATGAAGCAGTCATCCTTCATTTTGTCCATGATAATTCCTGGACCAAAATCTCCTGGAAATGACATAGATGTGTATCTGCAGCCATTAATTGATGAACTGCAACTATTGTGGGAGGGTGTTCCAACATATGATGCAACATCTAAAGAAACTTTTCGTCTCCGAGTTGCCTTGACTTGGACAATCAATGATTTTCCTGCATATGGAAATTTATCTGGTTATAGCACGAAAGGACGTTATGCTTGTCCTTGTTGTGCTGAGCAAACTATTTCAAAGTGGCTATATAAAGGCAGAAAGTTCTGCTACATGGGGCATAGGAGATGGTTGCCTACCACACATTTTTTCAGGGCTGAAACAACGACATTTGATGGTACCGATGAGTGGAGACATGCTCCTATAGCTAATTCTGGGTCAGATGTGTTAAGACGGCTAGAAGGCCAGCAGTTCACTTTGTCAAAGGAACCCGAAGTCATTAAAAATGCCAAGAAAAGAGCTAGAGATGAGCAACAAAACAATGATGAAGATGATGCAGATGAATGTGATAGTCCTATCGGTTTAGGATCATGGAAGAAGAAGAGTATTTTTTTCAGTTGCCGTACTGGGAGTTCAACTTATTGCGCCATAACATTGATTTGATGCATCTTGGAAAAAACATTGGTGAAAATTGTGTAGGAACAGTTATGGGGGATGACCGGAAGACAAAAGACAATCTTAAGTCTCGCCTTGATTTAGTAGAAATGGGCATAAGGCATGAGTTGCACCCTGAAGAATTACCCAATGGCAGAGTACGACTTCCTCCTGCAATCTACTCAATGTCAAAAAGCGAGCTGGCGATGTTTTGCAAAGTATTACAGGATCTTAAGGTCCCTGATGGTTATTCATCTAATATATCTAGATGTGTCAATTTTAAGGATAAAAAGTTGCAGGGTCTAAAGTCACATGACTACCATATCTTGATGCAGGATCTCCTTCCCGTTGCTCTGAGGTCTTCAATGTGTGAGCAAGTCACTTCCGTCCTAAAAGATTTATGTAGTATATATAAAGGATTTTGCTCGAGATTGCTACGTGTTGAAGATATTGAAAAATTAGAGCAGCGTGCTGCATTGACACTTTGTCAAATGGAGAGGATATTCCCCCCATCATTCTTCACTATAATGGTTCACTTGATAATCCACCTAGCCGATGAAGTAAGACTTGGTGGACTAGTACATTATCGGTGGATGTATCCCATTGAGAGGTAGTACTTCATCCCTCATTAAGTTCGTTAATTATGTATTTTTTTGGTACCTTTACCGAAAAGTTTTTTAATCCAAATATTCTTGTTTAGGTACTTATACCGACTTAAGGTTTACGTTAGAAATAAAGCTTATCCGGAAGGCTCTATAGCAGAAGGTTATCTTTCGGAGGAGTGCTCCAATTTTTGTTCAAGGTATCTTCAGGGTGTGGAGACATGTCTGACTAGACCAAGAAGAAATTCAGACATTTCCAACCTCAATGGCGCTAAATATCTCTTTCAGACCGCGGGCACTACTTTCGGTAAAATCGATGCGATTGAGTTAGATGACTTAACATGGGAACAAGCACATCGATATGTGTTGGATCACCATGCATCTTGTGAGCCGTATCGAGCGTAAGTTGGATTTGTTAGTAGTGTGAATTTATTTATGTCAATTAAAGAGTAGTTAACCTAAATTTTAATTTACATTCGTTCTTATTTTGTTCCAGCGAATTTATCAGGAAAATGAAAAGAAGACATAGACCCAAAAAATTGAGGCCACGTGAGCAACATAAATTAATGAACGAGCAATTCCACAAGTGGTTTGAAACCCACGTAAGTGACCAACCAAGGTTTGATTTAAAGTACTACAAAAAATAATTTATAGTGTTATGCTAATACAATTTACTATATAATTGTAGGTTTCCTCGTTGGGTAATGATGATGTGTCAAGTGAAGTAAAGATTCTTGCCAAAGGTTCCCATAAAATGGTTAAAAGATACAATGGATATTTATACAACGGTTTCAGATTTCGAACTAAGGAGCGTGAACGCAACTTGAAGTCTCAAAATAGCGGTATTGTAGTGACTTCAAAAACAAGAAGCTATGCCTCTAATAAATACCGGAATCCTGTAGACGGGGATGTTGACTATTATGGGGTGCTAACAGATATCATAGATTTGGATTATTACGGGCACTTTCGAGTAGTATTATTTCGTGGTGATTGGGCTATGTTAAGTAACAACTACCATGATAAGTTGGGCTTTATAGTTGTAGATTTCTCACATCTGATTCACACTGGGACACACATTAGTCATGAACCATTTGTGTTCCCATCTCAAGTGCAACAAGTTTTTTATATCCAGGACCCAGTAGTAGAAAAAACTTATGTGGCGCTACCTATGCAACCAAGAGATGTATTTCAGCTGGGGGATGATTCAGATGACGAAGATGATGATGTTGAGAACAATTTCACTGCTTCTGAATTCCCTACATTTGATGTAAACGTTTTTGATGTTAATAGTTGCCCTACCTGGCTCCGTACGGATGGAGAAGAGGGAGATCTATTTGATGATGTTGTAATATAGTATCTTATACACATTTTTGTAAATTGTGCTAGTTCATTTGTTTCGATTGTTTTCATGAATTTCAGTGCAGATAATTAGTGGAACATATTGTTTTTATGATTATATTTAATGTTATTTGACGTAAAAGCCTAAAATTGTTAGCATATTGTGATGATTTGTGGATGTTTTAATTAACTTTTTGTTTTAATGTCATTATTTGTTCATATGTTTGATTTGTTGATTAAATTATAATTAGTCTGAATTTTTTTGAAACAGGTGACATATGGCTAGAACAAAGAGAAAGTTGCCAACAATAGTTGTCAACCAAGACGAGGCCGTAGAGCAGCCTAGCCATGGACTTTCTACTGAGCACCCGACGGACCATCTTGAAGGTGTGGCGAATGGGGGTGCTACTACAGTCGAGGGGGGTGAAGGTAGCACTCCCACTACTTTGAGGAGGTCGAGGGGGCCGACGAAGATGAAGGAAATATGGAAGCTCCCAAAAATACAAAAGTATTGGTGGAATGCAACGAACACAATCAACCATATAGAGATGGCGGGAGTAAGCTCGCGAAGTTTTGCGGTGTCATAGCATGAAATCCTCGTATCCTTCCCCTAAGCTACGAGAGTTGGTCAAAAGTACCAACGATGACCAAGGTGACGGCCATCAATGCGATTAAGGTATGTTTTTAAAAATTTCCTAGAGATTTTTAAAAATTTCCTAGAGATTTCAGCTGGATTTGGTGGAAACCCATACAAGATTCACAAGTTTTGTAAGCTGATTCACCCATCGCATACAAACTATAGATAGGTTTCTGGTATATATATTCATGTACAATTTGACAGGGTGCTTAATTTCATTCTGCTTATGCATGACGATGAACTATTATGATATGCTGTTGAATATTCCAAATCATCCATAATAGGATGGCATATGAGGTTAATGTATAATTAACTTTTGTGAGACAAATGAAAAGGCATAACTAATTTTCTTTTCTTATACAAAAAAAAAGTACTTTTATCTTTATTTGGGAGAGAATATGCTGCAAGCCTGTAACTTAGATTGAATGGGGCTTAACTGTGAAGCTTTATTATCATGCTTATCTTTATCTTTATCTTTTGCACAACCTACATGAAGCTTTATTATTAAGCTTATAATGGCCCTCACTGAGGAACTATTATTTGATTCCTTTATCTAATACCTAATTGGAAACATGTGTATAGATATGTTCAATAAAAACAAATGAGGGTATCAGAACAATGTTGCAACTTAGCTGTCAGCACCCTGTATGCTCATACTGCAGCATACATGATGTGTAAATCGCTCCTAGTTACATAAATGCACATATATATGAATTTTTATACATCAACATTTGCAGAATCACAAGTTTAAACTGATTATTGGTATCACACTTGGTAGTAATGCAAGCAAAAGAAGTTAATAACTACCTATAGTCCTGCAGTATAAAATTTTTCACTAGATTAGTTTAGTCTGCAGAACGTCAGCTTTTAAATCAATGTCATATTTGGAAAATGCAATTCATAGACATTTTTTTCTTTGACTAGAATCTCTTGTCAATTAGATGATATTATATGTTAAAATTTCCTCTTTTATACATCAAAACAGATCGTATCACCTTTAACAATTTATTTTGCAAAATTAAATGAATCATCTACTCCTAAGAATTAATATTGTATACTAACGATTATGATTTTATGGATACTCACCGATCGTCTATGTACTTTCCCTGACAAAAATAATTCATAAACAACTCGTCCACCAGAGCATTTTGCTTGTCATAACCTTGATGTGCTGCAAAAGATATGAGCCTGTGACTGTCAAATGTATTTCCCCTGCATGAAATGAGATTTAAACATCATTTACACTCCCTATCTTATGTGCAAGCATTCTATGTCCTCAAATCATTTGAAAATTTTTGAAACCTATCTATAGGTATTGTGCTCCATCATCTTTCTTATTTTGTAGCAAAAGTTTGCAATCCCTGACGCTTCTGATGGATGGCTCAATAAATCGATTTCGAAAAAATGGAGGGATCACAAGAGCTTCTTGAAAGGAAAGTACTATGATGAGGATAAGACCGAGGTCGAAAATGCAAGGCCAGTCCCCGAATGCGTGACGCCACAGGATTGGCATTTTCTTGTCAAATATTGGAAATCGGAAACTGGAAAGGTAATCATATTTCATTGTTTATATCTTAAATTGATGATATAAATTATTAATTTTGGTAAACATAAGCATTTATTCCAATTATTAAAATGGTATAGAGGAAAGCTGAGATTGGTCAAAGCAGCCGTAGGCAGTTGATGATCAAGCACACTACGGGGAGTTGCAGCTTTGCTGTTGTGCAGGATGAGATGGTAATGGAAATTTTATTTTATAGCAAGTCTATTTTTAAAATGGTGGGAAGATTTTTTTTTGCTAATTTCTGCGTTGGTATGATTTAACTAATTCATTTGACTCATATATAGGATACGACAGCCGAGGGAGAGAGTGTCGGTGAGGTAGATTTTTTTGAATCTACTCACACAAGTAAGGATGGGACATATCGGGATGAATTTGCAGCTGATATAGTGGTAAACATGAAACTTTCGAACTCAAATTTTCATTCTGCAACAAAAATTTTGATACTATTCACAACTCAAATTTGGATTTTAATTTGGTCATAACTTACAAAATTTCAAACTAATTTTCAGCCCAATTTTTGGTATTAATGTATTGTTTGCTCTATTTTCTAGAAAGAAGCTAGAAAATTGATTGAAGAGAGGTCGACATCTTCAGCAGATCGATTAACCATCCAGCGTGAAGCTATGACTGATGTGAGGGGGAAAGAGCGACCCGGTCGTGTGCGGGGAATAGGATTGGGGCCAACACCCTCACAGGTATACATATATATATAATAAGTAGGTTTACCAAACTATTTCAACATGATATGCAAATGAAAAGTATGCATTTCAACCTAAAGGAATCTGAGGTGTTACAAATCTCAGTTTAAGTATCTACTCACATGCATGAGATGTTACAACTCTAAATCTAGAACTTATAACTCTACTCAAGGAATCTGAGGTGTCAGTCATAGATTAGCATTTAGCAAGAGTAAACACATTTGATATTGTTCAAGGTATGAGATTTTGTTGTTGATGATTATGTGACAGAAACTTGGTTAAACTTGGTTGTTGATGATTTTGTTGTTGTTGATGATTATTAGACAGAAATCGTGTTGCTGCCAGCCAACAACTTTACATTTCCAGTGTAAGTGAGTTTCGGGTTATCTAGACTTCCATATGCTGTCCCTGTAAAACAAAAGACAAATCACAGTAGTGCAATAGGTCAGTAACCATACAAAGATAAAAATTAATCTCTAGATTTGGCAATGATTATATCATAAAAATGTATCAGAAATGTTTCAAGTACTTCTTTGAACACTCAAAGTTCTCCCTGTACATTGTTTAAGGAGATTTCTGATAGTAATTCTGCAGAAGTAGCTATCAATTCTCCAGAGGTCTCCCCTTTACTCTAGGTCAGTAGCCATACAAAGATAAAAATTAATGTCTAGATATGGCAATGATTATATCATAAAAATGTATCAGAAATGTTTCAAGTACTTCTTTGAACACTCAAAGTTCTCCCTGTACATTGTTTAAGGAGATTTCTGATAGTAATTCTGCAGAAGTGGCTATCAATTCTCCAGAGGTCTCCCCTCTACTCAAATTACTGGAGGGGGAACTTGGGTACTTCGGGAGCTTTATCAGACAAGGTATAAGATATACAGTATACAGAAATTATTCTATATGAGAATACAAGTATTTGGTATGAGAATATTTAGAGCAAATCCCAAATATTGTCGTACCATAATCTTTGTTTTCTGTCACATTATTTGGGGTCTATATTTGGTGTTTTCTCTAATTATTTATTTGAATGGCTAATTATATCTCATAGAACATAGTCAAAATGGATCTATGGTAATAGACCTGCAAGTGTAAAGATACATAAAATGTAGGTTAATCTAATTGGATGGGCACCTGCATATAATGCAGCAATCTGAATTAGAAATACCAAAAAGAATCAGTGCCATATAGGATTGTGACAGAACTATACTGAACATTGGAATAATTATGTTATGTTAATCAGAACAAGCCAAATTAAACTCTTTTTCGGAGTTAACATAACAGAGTTCTCTATAAGCATGCTTGTACTTGCACAGATTAGAGTTAATTCGATGCTTAAATAACAGAAAATTGTCTGCAAATGTAGCCGAGCACGTGCTTCAGACTTAAGAGCTAATTCAGTTGCATAAATGGTTAGAAGGGGAAAAAAGCAGGGAATGACGATTTCAAGCAAACAATAGAGAACTGTCTGAAATGGTTTGGGTATGTGCAATGGAGACTAATTATGACAATGAGTTAATAGAAGTTAAAGATTGTAGTAATTTCTAAATTGAGCACAAAGAATTATAAGTAGTAAATTTGAAACCTGAACTGAGCCAGTTGACATGTATAAGCATATGACACTTGCAAATTTGGACAGAGGAGATGATCCTAACAGAGAAAAGGAGAAAAAATTCTTTAATTAACCTTATGCAAGTATTATACGACATGTAAGGGGTTTCCTGTGACTAACCCATTATATTATTGACTTTAGTTCAAAGCAGTTCACCTTGTGAAAATTGGATTGACATGGTTTCAATCACAGGTATTTGGTTCTTCTGCATCTACCTCCAGTCGTACATCCTATCCGGATGTGTTCAAGATGCAAGCCAAGATGCAAGAAGAGATTGATGGCTTGAAAGATATGATTGCTTCTTTAATCTCCCAACAAAACCAGAACTCTAACAATCCAGTACATGGAACTGTAAGTATTCAGCAATATTTTATGATATTAGTATGAATTTTAACTATTGCATTTTACTTGTGTGGTGCCTAGTGTAGTGAATAATCTAATAAATGACACTATTGTGAATTATACAGAGCTAGCGAATTCCATCGACTTCTAGTCACGCACATACATCTGGGCAAAATATCAGTGGGAATCAAAGCAATGCCGAGCCGCTTCAGTAGACTTTGCCATTGTTGAGTTAAATTTGGACTTTAGTCTTTTTATGTTTTGTTGAAACTGAATTTATGTTTTGTTAAAGAAATTGATGTATAACAAGTATATTTCTAACTCTTCGTATGACCATTTTTAGACAACTAATTATTGTTTATTGTGGTCCATGATTATATAGTTGTTTATTATGCTGCTATTAGTGTTTTTAAGATTTGAACGTTCAAATTTAATATGACTACAGATATTTTGATTTTGTGACATTTTTTAAATAGTGGGAAAAAACCCAAAGCCCCCTATCAATCAGTTTTGAGATAAATATGCCGAGAGGATCTACCAATCGTGGTGAATTATTAAAAAAAAAAAAGAACCAATCCCGACGTTTAGGAACACCGGTATAGCATATCGAAATGATTTAGAAAATATACGCACATGTGTCTATCACGGCATTTATGAAGCGCCGTAATAGATCTACGACTTGTAACGGCGTTTTAAACAGGCACCTTGATAGACCTATGGACTGTAACGGCGGACTTAGAAAGCGCCGTAATAGACCTACGAATTGTAACGACGCTTTTAAAAAATGCCGCTATAGGGCTACGGGTTGTAAGGGCGGTTTGAAGATGCGCCGTTACAAGCGGCACACATATGGCGGCGTTTTTGAGAAGCGCCGACATAGACGCCCCGACCTGCAATGGCGCTTTTCTGGCCGCCGCTACAGGTCATAGGCCTATAGCGGCGCCTTTGACGACACGCCGTTGTAGACCTATGGTCTGTAATGGCGGTCTAGCAAAGCGCCGCGATAGCTATGCGATCTGTCCCGACAGTCGATGCAACGGCGCAGCTCGTGGCGAAATTTATAACGCCGCTACCTTCTATGGCGGCGTTTATAAACGCCGCCATAGACAAAAATAAACGCCGCTATAGACGTTAGGTTTAGTAGTGATTAGTAGTGGATGTAGCATTACTCAATATTATATAACTGAATCACTCACAAAAACAAGAGTTAAGTATTTAATACAATTGCAATGTAGCAAAAACAATGGCGCATATAGCTTTCAAATACATCATTGCTTTTGTACGAATAAAGATTGCCAGACTGGTATTCAGATACCACCTCCGAAGCTTGATTTTGCCTTTACAACATAGGATCTATGAACATTTTCAATCTCAAAAATAAGTAAAAATGTTTAGCTGAAGGGAAACCAAATTTGTAATGAATGCTCTTTAAACCTTTACATGCAGGATGGCATTCCCCACTTAAGAGTCAGTCTTCCATGCCTGCAAAGAAATCTGCAGCAGAAGATGTTGAACCCAGACTTTTTACCTGCCTTCTTCGTCTTATTTCCTGTGGAAAAGAATATTAGGGCCAACAGGAAGGATAATTAGATGCCATACTTATTGTTATTATTTGAACATATTGCTGTTTACTATATGGTTCATAGCATTGCAACAACAATGATAAGAAATGAACCAAACACATCTTCCTTAGATTTTCACACCTAAATAGTTGCACATAAGATGACATTTATCAAAGTAGGTGTACCATTGATGGGCTTCTCAGGCATGTTCATATCCACATCCATTTCACCATCGTCACTGTCAGTTTCAGCCATCCGTGTGTTTGGGGCATCTTGTTTACCATCCAGAAATTCTTGCAAGTTCCAAAGCTACGTGAATTAAAAAATGTGTCAAATCAAATGACAAACTTCTTGGTAAATCACTTGAAATTATTATAAGAGTAAACAGCTAGAAAGGATATTTGACGCCTCTTATAGCACCCCTCGTGACAGCGGAAACTCCTTGAAACCTTTCATACCATGCACAAGGCCTCCATGATTCATCAACACACGCCTACAACTCTAGTAGTGTTTCATAGATGAAATCTATTTGGAGAATATTTGAGTCATTCTTTTTGTGTAGCATAGAATCAATAGAAAGAGAGAGGATGAACCTATACACAATAAACTGGAGAAACTAAAAACTGTTGATTCTTGATTTTGATGATTACAACACAATGCAAATTTGTTATGCTACATCTTATACATTGCAGGTTGACAAAATGTTCAATCAAAGCTCTCACAGCAAATTGATCAAGAGCTCTTAGATTGATTCAGCAAGCTTCATTGTCAAAGACAAAGGCTAAAGCTCCAACTCAAGACTCAAGTCAAGACTCAAGACAGGACCTTTGCTCCAATGTGTTATATTACATGTCTTGTAAAACAATTGTAATTTTTCTTTTTTGAGTCTTAAATTGATGTAACAGCCTTGTCACATACACACACACACTCATACATTTTTTTATAAATGAGTGTTTTTCAAAAGATTAAAGATCAAAACAGTTTGAATTAGATCAGTTGTTAAGTACCAGTTGACTCTCCTATGGAATCAGTCGACTGTACCAGTACGAAACTGTCTGAACTTTTACAAACTCCGACCAGTTGACTCATTATGGCAACCCAGTCGACTGTTCAAGTTGTTTTGGCAGTTTTCTGTTTTTAAAAAACTCGTTTTTCAAAATCAATTCTTTAATTCCGTTGGTTGACAGTTGGAACAACTGTTTCCCAACGTCCAGTGTTTCTAACTCTATAAATAGAGAATAGAATTCACTGTGAAAAGGTTAACTTTATAAGCTTTCAAGTCTTTAGTTTTCAAAAAGAGAGATAAGAGTTTCAAAAGCTTTCAAATTCTCTAAGTCTTTGGTTCTCTGAATTTCAGTCCAATATAACCTTGATTACGTTTTGGACTGATCTCAGAAGTAACCTATTAGCCACTATACAAAAATCACAATCACAAAACAAGGCTATAAGTTGATTGTAACTCTTTTGTTGTTGTTCTTCACTCTCGGGTTGTGAGAGTGGTTTCCTCTCGGTTGGAGAGTAGGGCTCTAGGGTGTAGAGTCAGGTTTGTTACTCTTGGTGAAAGAGTGGGTTGCTTTCTCTAGTTGTGAGAAAGGACTACGGGTTGGACAAGGTTGTTGTCTAACGCCGTATGGTGTTCTTGTAATTATCTCAAGAATAGTGGAAAATCTCAAGTGGGTTGCTTGGGGACTGATGTAGGTTGGGAGAACCGAACCAGGATACATCGTGTGTACTCTGTGGCTGTATCTTTTTGAACTTGCATTTCATTTTCTTGCTTTATAATTTTTTCTGTGAAACTTGTCTGAACAGTCGACTGTGTACTTTTGTAAGTCGCCTGGTCAGACTCGTACTACTCTCTCTGAAAACTTGTGTGATAAGTCGACTGACTCATCTATAAATCAACTCCTCAGACTCGCTTTAAAAATACTCTTCTTAATTGTCGCTTCAGTCGACTGGTTTATCTATTCAAGTCGACTGATCAGAAGAAAAATTTAATTCCGCATTTTATATTTTATAAAACACTATTCACCCCCCTAGTGTTTCTTGCCTTGCCTACAGGATCCAACACTTGGTATCAAAGTCTGGTTGAGTGCAATGGCAACTACTTCGAATGCAAATCAGTACCATGAAGGCCAATCTACACAAAGGTCACCCCTCTTCGATGGAACAAATTACAACTATTGAAAGTGTAGAATGAAGATCTACCTACAATCCATCAACTATGAAATATGGAACATGATGGAAACAGAGTACACCGCTCTTACTATTCCATATGCACAATGGAACGACGACATGAATAACCAAACAATGAACAATGCAAAAGCGATGAATGCGCCATTCTGTGCTCTTACAAAGGAGTTCAACCGTGTGTCCAATGCAACAACCGCACATCAAATTTGGCACACACTCAAGGTAACTCATGAAGGAATAAACAAAGTGAAAGAATCTAAAATATCTGTTCTTGTTCACAGGTTTGAAATATTCTGCATGAAGGAGAATAAGAATGTGTCCGAGATGATTACTAGGTTCACAGACATTACAAACTCACTTGTGGCACTTGGGAAGACATACACTCAAGCCGAGATGGTGAGAAAAGTACTCCGTGTACTAACCCCCGAATGGGAGAAGATCACCGTCATAGAAGAGGCCAATGATTTATCACAACTTTCTCTTGAAAATCTTGTGGGAAATCTTATGGGGCTTATGAGGTACAATTTGAAGAGCGAAAGAAGAAGACATTAGCATTCAAAGCCATGTTAGACTCCGAGGATGAAGAAAAAGATGAGGAAGAGATTGCCATGTTCACGAGGTGATTCAAAAAATTCCTAAGAAAAGGTAAGTTTAATTCAAAAATTAAGGATTCTAATGAACCTCCAACTTGTTTCAGGTGTAACAAGGCAGGCCATATGAAGAAGAATTGTCTACTAGAAAACGCAAAATCTAAGGGAAAGACATCCAATTTCAAAAAGAATAAGTACACAAAGAACAAGTTCGTGAAAAACAAAAAGGCAAATCAAGCAACTTAGGATGACAGCGATTCTTCTTCGGAAGAAGAAATTGATGAGACCAACGAGGTTGCAAACGTGTGCTTTATGGAGTATCAAAATCAAGTAAGTAATGAGTATGATTCTAATGATTTACTTGATGCTTTCAATGAAATTTTTCAAGAACTTAAAAAGGAAAAGATTAGAGTTAAGAACTTAGAGAAAGTTAATCAAACACTTTCTCAAGAGAATCTTAACCTTAATAAAGAAGTAAAATCTTTACATTCTCGTATTTCTAGTTTAGATCTGGATCTTGAATCTCTAAAGAAGAATTATGAAGAGATATCCAAGAACGTATCTAAGTTTAACAAAGGAAAAAAGAATTTAAATGATGTTCTTCAAAATCAAGTAAAATCTAGTTAAAAGTTTGGACTTGGTTTTAAAAAATCACTTGAAAAACCTCATTCTTCTAAGAACACTAGTATAAATAAACCTATATCTATTTCTAGTGTTAAACATAAACTTTATGAGTTCTTTGAAAAGCCTAAAATTGTGAGTTCTCCTGATAAAAGCAAATCTAAAATTCAGCCAAGTCGACTGCACTCATCCATCAGTCGCCTGTCCAGAGGTACTGAGTCTTATTCAACGAGACTAAAACCTCATATAAGTCGACCTATACTACCTCCCAGTCGACTGACTGATAGTAAAAGTCGACTGAAAGGTGTTATAAAGTCGACTGGACAGAGCAAATATGTATGAGTTCCAGTCAACCTGAGTTCGAAGGATAGAATTACTTACATTAATTCATATATGCTGAATGTATGTAATCCTACTAATTTCATTTCTGCTTATGGTGGAAAATCAAACTCATCATGAGTTTGGTTTCCCACAAACTAATATTTTTTGGACCCAATGAAAAGAGTACCATATTCACATTGAATATTTTATAGGTACCTAAGAAAGATCGTTGGATACTTGACAGCGGATGTTCGAAGCATATGACTGGTCATGCCAACCTCCTATCTTCCATAAAAAACATTGATGGAGGAACAGTTACATTTGGCGACAACAATAAAGGAAAAGTCATAGGAATTGGTATGGTCGGTAAGGACACTAACCCCTCTATAGAAGATGTTTTATTAGTTAGTGGACTTAAGCATAACCTGTTAAGTATTAGTCAACTTTGTGATAAAGGTTATAAAATCATGTTTGAAAAAGATGCTTGTTTAATTTATGATTCTACCATGCAAAATATAATTTTTCAAGGTTTTAGGAAAAATAACATTTATGAATTGTGTTTGAAAGCATATGAGTTTTCAAATGATTTTTGCTTAGTAGCTTCTAATAATGATTCTTGGCTTTGGCATGGACGTTTTGGTCATGTGAATATGAACAATCTCTCGAAATTGTCTAAGTACAAACTAATTAAAGGGCTGCCAAGACTATCCTTTAAAAAGGATAAATTATGTGATGCATGTCAACTAGGTAAATAAATTAAATCTACTTTTAAAACAAAAGAATTAATTTCTACTAGTAGGCCGCTCGAATTAATTCACATGGATTTATTTGGCCCTACTAGAGTTGCTTCTTTAAATAAAAATAGGTATGTATTTGTTTTAGTAGATGATTTTTCACGATTCACTTGGACTTTCTTTTTAAAATATAAAAATGATGTTTTTGAAGAATTTGCAAATTTTTGTAAACGAATTCAAAATAAAAAATCTCTAACCATAGTCACTATTAGAAGTGATCATGGTGGAAAATTTGAAAATAAAACGTTTGCAGAATATTGCAACAAGAATGGTATAACTCATTCATTTGCATTTCCTAGAGCTTCACCACAAAATGGAGTGGTTGAAAGGAAGAATAGACTTTACAAGAATGTGCACGTACCATGCTTGTTGAAAACAATTTATCCAAGTATTTTTGGGCTGAAGCTGTTGCTACAGCTTGTTATGTTTTAAATAGAATTTTGATTAGGCCTAAGCTAAAGAAAACTTGTTATGAGTTATTTTTTAATAGAATTCCTAAGGTCTCTTACTTTAAAATATTTGGATGTAAGTGTTTTATTCTAAACACTAAGGATAATTTAGATAAATTTGACCCTAGATTTAATGAGGGTATCTTTGTAGGATACTCAAATAGAAGTAAAGCATATAGAATCTCCAACAAGTCAACAATGACTATTGAAGAATCCATGCATGTTACATTTGATGAATCTCTGCCTTCATCGAATTTAATTGAAGATGATGAAACTAATTCACCACCTTTAAATAAAGTGATTACATCTTTAGAACAAACTAGTCTTGCGGATAAGTCAACCGATAAGGAAGTCAAGTCGACTGATGTGAAACAGTCGACTGAGGAACTTGTCAAGTCGACTGATCCTGTTGTGATGTCTCCAACTTTACCAAAATCTTTTGTTGAAGTTAGAGATCATCCTCATGATTTAATAGAGGGTGACATTTCACATGGTATTCAGACGAGATCACATGTTAATATGATATCTCACACAGCTTTCTTGTCGAATTTTGAACCGAAGAATATACAAGCATGTGAGAATGAATTTTCGATGAATGCCATGCAAGATGAAAAAAATTCATAAGGAATGATGTATGAAATTTAGTTCCACGACCTCCTGATCATACTATAATTGGTACTAAATGGGTATTCAAAAATAAGTTAGATGAATCAGGACAAGTTGTTAGGAACAAAGCTAGACTAGTTGCTTAAGAATATAATCAAGAAGGCATAGATTTTGATGAAACTTATGCTCCTGTTGCTAGATTAGAATCAATTCGTATCTTATTATCTTTTGTTTGTTTTATGAATTTTACACTTTTTCAAATGAATATTAAAAGTGCATTCCTTAATGGGTTTATAAAGGAAGATATTTATTTTAAACAACCACCAGGTTTTGAACATGAACAATTCCCAAACCACGTTTTTAAATTGAAAAATGCTTTATACGGTCTTAAACAAGCACCTTGTACTTGGTATGATTGACTGAAGACTTTTCTTTTAGAAACAGGTTTTAAAATAGGTAAGGTAGATACTACTTTGTTTATTAGGAGAATTAAGAATAATATTTTAATCATACAAATATATATTGATGATATAATTTTTGGTTCTACTAATAGCAATCTATGTCAAGAGTTTGCTAAACACCATGAAAAACGAGTTTGAGATGAGTCACATGGGTGAACTCGATTATTTCCTTGGACTACAAATTAAGCAGTCACAAAATGGCATATTCATTAATCAAGAAAAATATACCAAGGAATTACTCAAACGGTTTAACATGGATAGCACGATTAGTAAGGCTATACACCTATGGCTACTACCACTACCCTTGATAAAGATGTATTAGGTAAGAGTGTCGATCAGAAACTCTATCGAGGTATGATTGACTCACTCTTATATATAACTGCTAGTAGACCAGACATTATGTTTAGTGTATGTTTGTGTGCTAGATATCAGTCAAGTCCTAAAGAATCTCACTTGAAAGCTGTGAAACGCATTTTAAGATATATTAAGGGCACATCTGATTATGGTCTATTTTATCCACACAGCGACAATTTTCAACTATTGTCGTATAGTGATGAGAATTTTGCTGGCAGTAAAACTGATCGCAAGAGCACTAGTGGAATATGTCACTTTTTGGGACATTCACTAGTTTCTTGGTGCAGTAAGAAGCAAAATTCGATATCCCTATCTACTACAGAAGCTGAATATATCGCTGCAAGTTTGGCTTGTGCCCAAATTTTGTGGATGAAACAAACCTTATTAGACTATGGTATTTCTTTTGAAAAACCTTCAATAATTTGCGATAATACCAGTGCCATTAACTTATCTAAGAATCCGGTTCAACACTCACGTACGAAACATATTGATATTCGACATCATTTTCTACGTGATCATGTTTTAAAGGAAAACATTTCTTTAGACTTTATTTCTATTAATAAACAAGTAGCTGATATTTTTACCAAACCCCTTAAAGAAGACACCTTTATAACCCTAAGAAGAGAACTAGGAATTTGTAATTTTTATGATATTTCTTGAATTTTTTGTAAGTCGACTTACACACATTGGTCAGTCGACTGCCAAGTATTATTTTAAATTTTGTTTGCAGTTTTTATGCACTGGACAATCGACTGAGATTCGCACCCAGTTGACTAACCAATTGTATTAATAGTATGTTCATTTTTCTTTAAACTCTCGACTAAGTCAACTGCCTACTAATACCAATCGACTGTCGCGAATCATTATTCTTCCGATTCAAATCTTGGAACATTTTTTGAGGCGGCTGTTCATCTTTTTACTCTTCTTTGACCATTCTAAGCCGTTGATATCCTTATCCTTTGATCTCAGCCGTTGATATCCTTGTAAAAACCCTAAAACCTACCCCCTTCCTTTCACTTTTATCCAACCTTTCTTTCCCAGGTCTGAAGAAGAGAAGAGAAGTCGACTGCATAGTGCTGATGCTGTCAATTTTCAGGAGAGGATTCAATCCGGTTGATTTCTTGTAGATTTCAAGTTCCCTTGCAGTTTTTAGAATCTCCTTGTCGGTATACTTCCTTCCCTCTCTCTTTTCTTTCTTATTATGGCTCCTAAGAGATCTAAAACATCTCATATAGAGGAGAGTTCTTCTTCTAGAGATTACATTCAATATCTTAGAAGTCTAGATCTTGTAGAGAAATGGTTCATCATTTGTTCTATGATAATCTTTTCGGGTCGATTTGTCAATTTTTCGGATCTTGATAGGTTTAATCTTGTATCTTTGTTTCAACATTGTAGTCTTTTTGAATTATTGTCTTTAGAAAATCAACCCTACTACTACCCTCAACTCATTTACTTATTTTATACAAATATGAGGGTTGTTCAATCGGATGATGGTGAGGTACTCATTTATTCTTCTGTTAAAAATAAGAAGATGAAACTCACCTCCGAAAGAATCAACCTTATTTTCGGTATACACGATGAGGGAATTGACTCAGGAGAAATCTTGATGGATGATGCCACCATTTTATCTAGAATTTATTTGCTGAATCATGGACTCCCTATAACAAATAAGTCCATTACCCCTGTTGCAAAACTTGTTGCACGGATACTATCATACAATATCATCCCTAAAACAGGGAGTTATGATCAGTATTCCATGGAATTACAACAAGCCGTGTATGCAATATTCGGCAAAATCAATCTCAATTGGGGTCGTATCATTTTTTCTAGACTTCATAAGACTCATTCTTCTTTTCTTCCTTTTGGTGCCCTACTTAGTCGTGTCTTCTGTGCTTATGATGTCGATCTCGATTCAGAGACCAATGTAGTCAAGCACTATGAATGCTTTGATCGTGCAAGTTTAGCACGCATGAAGCTTCTTACTTCTCCACCTAGGTCTACCTCTAGGACTTTCCCTCAAATTCCTTTAGCCACTTCAGCTCGTCCGTCTTCTGCTTCTAATTCCTCTCGTCCTCGAGAGAATTTTGATGATCTGCACAGTATTTATAATGCCGTCAATTATATCATGGATCGTCAAGATGTTCTTGAATCACAAATTTCTCATCTTACTCACCTGTTCACTGCTCAATTTCCTCCTCCCTCTCATGATGACCAAGATGACGAAAACGAAGACTAATGAGTTCCTATTTTTCTTATTTTCTATGTTTTTTTTTTTGCTCATTGTTGCATTTTTTTTCTATTATGTACTAGTTTGAACTCAGACTAAGGTGAATGCATTTTGTGTTATTTGTTTGTGAGAAGTATTCCTTCTTCCCATTTTTTTTTTGTTGATGACAAAGGGGGAGAGGACATCCAATATCAGTTTTTTATGTTAATGTGTATTTTTTATGCATGCTTTGTATGTATATTGCCGTTGTAAGAATATATGCATGCCTGGTATTTTTTACGCTTTCACCTATGCATGATGTACATCTGATAGGGGTTTATGCATGCTTTGTATGTATATTGCTGATTTGCTGTTGTAAGAATATATGCATGCCTTTTATTTTTTACGCTTTCACCTATGCATGATGTACAACTGATAGGGGGAGCATGTGAACATCCTTTTATTATAAGCTATTGTGTTGTCATCATCAAAATGGGGGAGAATGTTGATTCTTGATTTTGATGATTACAACACAATGCAAATTTGTTATGCTACATCTTATACATTGCAGGTTGACAAAATGTTCAATCAAAGCTCTCACAGCAAATTGATCAAGAGCTCTTAAGATTGATTCAGCAAGCTTCATTGTCAAAGACAAAGGCTAAAGCTCCAACTCAAGACTCAAGTCAAGACTCAAGACAAGACCTTTGCTCCAATGTGTTATATTACATGTCTTGTAAAACAATTGTAATTTTCCTTTTTTGAGTCTTAGATTGATGTAACAGCCTTGTCACACACACACACTCATACATTTTTTTATAAATGAGTGTTTTTCAAAAGGTTAAAGATCAAAATAGTTTGAATTAGATCAGTTGTTAAGTACCAGTTGACTGTACCAGTACGAAACTGTCTGAACTTTTACAAACTCTGACCAGTCGACTCATTATAGCAACCCAGTCGACTGTTCAAGTTGTTTTGGCAGTTTTCTGTTTTAAAAAAAACTCGTTTTTCAAAATCAAATCTTTAATTCCGTTGGTTGACAGTTGGAACAACTGTTTCCCAACGCCCAATGTTTCTAACTCTATAAATAGAGAATAGAATTCACTGTGAAAAGGTTAACAACTTTATAAGCTTTCAAGTCTTTAGTTTTCAAAAAGAGATATAAGAGTTTCAAAGGTTTTCAAATTCTCTAAGTCTTTGGTTCTCTGAATTTCAGTCCAATATAACCTTGATTACGTTTTGGACTGATCTCAGAAGTGACCTATTAGCCACTATACAAAAATCACAATCACAAAACAAGGCTATAGATTGATTGTAACTCTTTTGTTGTTGTTCTTCACTCTCGGGTTGTGAGAGTGGTTTCCTCTCGGTTGGAGAGTATGACTCTAGGGTGTAGAGTCAGGTTTGTTACTCTTGGTGGAAAAGTGGGTTGCTTTCTCTAGTTGTGAGAAAGGACTACGGGTTGGACAAGGTTGTTGTTTAACGCCGTAGGGTGTTCTTGTAATTATCTCAAGAATAGTGGAAAATCTCAAGTGGGTTGCTTGGGGATTGAATGTAGGTCGGAAGGACCGAACCAGGATACATCGTGTGTACTCTGTGGCTGTATCTTTTTCAACTTGCATTTCATTTTCTTGCTTTATAGTTTTTCTGTGAAACTTGTCTGGACAGTCGACTGTGTACTTTTGTAAGTCGACTGGTCAGACTCGTACTACTCTCTCTGAAAACTTGTGTGATAAATCGACTGGCTCATCTATAAGTCGACTCCTCAGACTCGCTTTAAAAATACTTTTCTTAATTGTCGCTTCAGTCGGCTGGTTTATCTATTCAAGTCGACTGATCAGAAGAAAAATTTAATTCCGCATTTTATATTTTATAAAACACTATTCACCCCCCCCCCCCCCTCTAGTGTTTCTTGTCTTGCCTACAGGATCCAACAAAAACTTGCTATTTCGCACCTTTCTTAAAGTTCAAATGAATTTAATCTTACAAATGCAAATCTCTTAGGAGGTGTTAGTCGAAAAGGATTTAAAAAATACAGCATGAGTTTAAAATCAAGGTGATTTCAAAAGCAAATCACTGTGATTTGAAAATCCAAGTTATTCTCATTGTGATTTTCAAATACATACCTAATGTGATTTTGAAATTGATCACATGTTCCTATTACTAATTTACTATTATTATACATGAAAATGAGAGTTAATAAGAATAATAATAATAATAATAGAAATGAAGTAATGCATATTGTTTATTATTGTTAAATCATAAATATTAATACTACTAAGTGACACGTGTGAAAAGTATGTAAATATGTCTACAATTAGTTTTATTATAATGCACAAGCAATGCACATGAAACTTTAAATGAATGGTTGATATAAATTGACATCAAAATGTATAGCTGAGATTTTTACCCCCTTTAATGATTCCTACGTTTGCAAATATATATAATAGTAGACATAATATTGTACTTTTTTAAACGAAGTTGATCAGTATATGATGTTATACCTTTTAGGAGAAAATGATAATTAACATTATGATTTCTATTATAAATTAAAGTCATCAAAATATTCTGGTGACTACAACGAAAAATAATAATTTGAGTTATTTTTGGAAGGTTGGTTTTTTTTAGGAAGGTTTTTAATTTTTAATTTTTGAAAAATTATTTAAGTTAAAGAATTTGCATTCATGATTTCAGAAACATAGGGTAAAATGTGTGATTTTGGACCATGGATTTTGGACTTATTTATAGAAAGTGCGACTTTGAAAACAAAAAAAAGTTGGATTTCATCAAAATCATCACGTTTGACTAACAATCAACTTTGATCTGACTTTGAAATCCTCCCCCACTAACACCAAATTTAGAAAACACCATGAGTCTTAAAGTGTGTTTTTGAAATCTTCTCCCCCCAACACCCCCTTAAAGTCGTTTCTGTTGTCCACAGTGGGTTGTTCCATATAAATGTCTCTTTAGATCAAAAGTGATAAGCCCTCGAATGTTGCGTCTTGGACGGATTCTGATAATCTGCTAGAGGAGGAAGAAGAGGATCGCAAAAAGGATTTAGCCAATTATAAGGTATGTTCACACCTCGATGTTATTTCTTCTTTTGTTAGATCGTTTAGTCTGCATACTGTTTCGTTCTGTTTGATGGGGTTTTCTGATTTCAATTGTCGGTTTTACCACCAACCGACCTGTTATTTTTACTTTATTCTGATTGTGAAAGGTAGATGTTCTATTTCTCCTCTCATCAAGATGGCAATGCACGCATCTTTAAGTGTTTTTCTGCCCTTAGTTGGCGCTAATTTCTTTACTGGATTATTCCCTTCTTCAGAGGCGATGTTCTTAGCATCGTCCGGTTTCTCCCCTATGGACCCCTTACCTTCTAACTTTCTTTCTCCCCCGAAAGATGCTGTAGTCCATCTACCAGCCCCCATGCTGTCTTTCAAAAGTCTTTCTGGGAATGGCCTTCATCCAATCTCCAACTCCAAACCCCGCATCATCCGATCCAGTGCTCGTTTACGAGCTAAATCTACAGTTTTATTCCCCCAGCCTCTAGTCGCGAAAGCCTCTTCAGCATCTGAGGATGATTCTTTAAATCCGCCTCTAGGTTCTATTTTTCACCTTCAAATCGAACATTGTTCAAATAATGAACTTGTTTCCGGCTCATTATCATTAGGCTTTAGGCCCCTGTCGTCCCCGTCTACTCTAGCTAATTCCATCAGGCACATTGATAGATCGAGAGTTAGAGAGTTCAAAGGTTTTTAATGATTACACTCTCTTGGAACATTAGAGGACTGAATTGTCCTGATAAACAAAGATCGATCTATCAGATGATTGCCTCTTCTCATTGTGATCTTATTTCCATCCAAGAATCGAAACTTGATTCCTTACCCCCTTCGATCCTAAGAACGATTGGTGGAAACCTTATCTCGAAGTGGATCTCCTTAGATGCCTTAGGAGCGAAGGGAGGTATTCTCTTTGGTTATAAAGAATCATTATTTTCTGTTAATTCTATCATTCGTCTCAATTACTTTCTCGTTGTTCAACTTCTGTGGATTCCTCTAAATTCCATCCTGACGGTTATTTCGGTTTATGGCCCATCGTCCTCCCTAGGCCGTCCTCTTTTCTGGAACGAATTCCAATCCCTTCTCCCTTTCTCGAACGGATTGTGTATATTTTGTGGTGACTTTAATGTCACCAGATTCGCCTCGGAAAGATCTAGCCCAGCGTCCAATGGCAATCATTGGTTCAACGATTGTATCAGATCTTTACAACTTCATGACATCCCGTTATCGGGTAGATCTTTCACTTGGTCTAACCTTCGCCATCATCCGTTGATGGCGAAGCTCGACCGATTCTTGGTTTCCAACGAATGGATTGACCGATTCCACAACTCGTTCGCGCAAGCTTTACCTAATCCCTCTTCCGACCACGTTCCCATCATGCTTCATTCGGACTTTCTCTTCCCTCGAAAACATCAATTTAGATTTGAAAAATTTTGGTTGGATGACCAGGTTTTCGTTAACCTTGTCTCTGAATGTCTAGCAGCGATTTCTGGATCCTCCGGTTTGGGATCCATTCTTCTCAAACTTCATGCGATCAAATTCGGATGTAAGATTTGGCGCAACGAAAGACAATTCAACACCAATTTTCTTAAAAAGTATCTCCTTTCCACCATTGAATCTATTGATAAAATGGAGGAGACAGGACCTATCTCGATTGATCTATTTAACGAAAGGCGTTCTTGTAAATCGGATTTTTCGAATATCCTCTGGCAAGACCACTTGAAATGGGCTCAAACAGCCAAATTTCGGTGGCTCAAAGAGGGGGACTGCAATACTGCTTTTTTCCATAATTTTGCTTCCCATAGGCAGAGATGTAATCACATCTCTTTCATTTCGCAAGATGGTAGGGAGCTCTCCTCGATCGAGGATATCCACTCCTCTTTCCTGCGTTTCTATAAAAACCTCCTTGGTTCTCCCAAACCTAGGGCTCTGAGCCTAGATTGGGACCAGCTTTACGGGGAGGTGAATCACGATCTTTCTGCGCTTGATTCTCCATTTTCTATGGATGAAATCAAAGCGGCGGTCTTTGCTTTAAAAAGCGATGCCGCGCCTGGGCCCGACGGTTTTCCGGCCTTCTTTTTCCAAAAGTTCTGGTTCTGGTTGAAAGATGACCTATTCCGTATGTTTACTGACCTACATTCAGGTTCATTCTCTTTCGATCGCATCAACTACGCGCATATGGTTCTTATCCCTAAAGTTCTTGGAGCGAACTCAGTAGCGAATTTCAGGCCGATTAGTCTCATCAACACCACGTTCAAAATCATTATGAAGGTCCTCTCGGCTAGGCTTGGAGAGGCGATTTCTCCACTTATCGATCCGGCCCAATCGGGTTTCATTAAAGATAGATTCATTCTTGATAGCGTGGCTGCGGCCCAAGAAATAATTTCTTATTGTCATAAATCCAAGTCTGATGGGATTCTTCTCAAACTTGACTTTCAAAAAGCTTATGATAACGTTTCTTGGGAGTTCCTATTCAATATCCTTGTCCATAGGGGTTTCGGTCCCAAGTGGATTGCTTGGATTAAATCCAGTCTTTTCGCGGGGACATCCTCCATCCTCATTAACGGATCTGAGGGTCACAAATTTAAAATTAAATGTGGCCTCAGGCAAGGGGATCCTCTATCTTCTCTCCTGTTCTCGTTGGTAGCTGATGTGTT
The DNA here is from genome assembly GCA_017893485.1 of Hemerocallis citrina. NCBI lineage: Eukaryota > Viridiplantae > Streptophyta > Magnoliopsida > Asparagales > Asphodelaceae > Hemerocallis > Hemerocallis citrina. The sequence goes on along the minus strand of CM030358.1, from coordinate 90,593,286 downwards.
CAGCAAGCTTCTACGCAACGCCTGGGAAACCCAGGTTATAGATGGCCTGGGTGGATCCCGTTTCTTCAACGGCGTTCTGAATCTTCAGTATGCTGATGATACCATTATTCTGGCCAAGCCGAATCATCATACCCTTAGGAATCTGAAACTTCTCCTCTATTGTTTTGAGCTCGCCTCTGGCCTATCGATCAATTTTCAGAAATCTTCAGTTGTTTGGTTAGGAGGCTCTCCAAACAGGCAGACCGAAATATCTGAATTTTTTAATTGTCCGGTCGCCTCGTTTCCCGTAACATATTTAGGCATTCCACTTAGGTGGGGTATGCTTCATAAATCTGACTGGTCTCCCATGATTGATAAGATTGAATCCAGACTTTCGGTTTGGTCAGGAAGGCAACTATCTCGCGGTGGTAGACTTATCCTGATCAATGCAGTCCTTTCTTCAATTCCCCTATATATGATGTCTTTCTACTTCCTCCCCTCTTGGGTGATCAAAAGAATTGATCAGATCAGAAGCAATTTTCTCTGGTCTGGCTCTTCCAATTACAACCCGGGGTCGCATCTTTGTAACTGGAAGCGCATATGTTCCTCGAAAAGCGCAGGAGGTTTGGGGGTCTTAGACCTTAGACACCAAAACCTTGCGTTACTTGGTAAATGGATTTGGAGATTTCTCACTTTAGAGGATCTCCCCTGGATCAAATGTATCAAATCCAATTACCTTCACTCCAATGATTGGTGGAGTTTTCTAGGTCATCCTCCTAGATTTGCTTCTCCCTTTTGGAAAGGCATTTGGAAAGCATCGGCAGCTTTTCTTTGTGGATTAAGCCACGGTTGTGCTGATGGTTCTAGGACTAGGTTCTGGACCGATATTTGGATTGGTCAGTATTCTTTAGCATCCGCTTTCCCTTCTATCTTCCGGTTGGCTACCAACCCTCTCGCCTTGGTTTCTGACTACCTGAGTATTAACGATGGTATTAGGGAATGGTCGATTCCTCTTTCTGACGACCTTCCTCCCCTTTTAGCCCAGGATTGGGATGGACTGTTGGTTCTTCTCAACAATGCGGTTTGGTACGACAAAGAGTTACTTTTTTGGCGTTGGAATTCTTCAAGGAATTTCTCTGTCCATTCTTTCTATCAATTCCTTAATTTTAGAGGTACTCTCTCTCCTTTCTACGATTTGGTCTGGAAGACTTGTGCTCCGTTGAAGGTCAAAATTATGGTTTGGTTGGCTCTCAACAATAAACTTCTAACGGTTGACAACCTCAATAAGAGAAATCTAGCTTGGGGACAATTATGCCCTCTGTGTGATGCGGATCACGAGAATGGTAATCACCTATTCATAGACTGCGATTTCTCCCGTTCTCTTTGGAAAATTGCTGTTCTAGCTTGGGAAGCGGGCGACTGTCCTCTCAGTCTGGTTGACTGCTGGACGAAGTGTCCACCTAATCGTGCTTTCCATAAGTCGTGGATCCTATCTTTCCAAATTATTTTGTGGTTAATTTGGAAGGAAAGGAATAACAGATTATTTCGTCATACTCACTCGCAGATTCGTTTGTTAATCGATGAATTACTGTTCTACTTCAAGTTTTGGATTTCCTCATTAAATCCGGTATCTAGGGATACTTTCTGTGCTGAGAGACTGGAGAATGCTTCAGTCTGCCTTTCTAACCTCAATGCATTTTAATTTTTAGAGCATATGGAGTTATTTTTTCTTTCTATACTGATTTGGTTATCTCTATTTGGTTTTCTTCTTCGACTATGTTTGTTGTTCTTTCTATGTCTAAACGTGGTTGTTTAGGAGTTTAGTGGTGGATTCCTAATGCTCTCTTTCATGATGTTTTGGTTGCAGGCTTGAAAGGTTGACTGCCTACCATATTTTGCACTTAATAGTGTTCTTTTTGGGGTTGGTTTGCCCGTGTCTAATCCGGGTAAATCTCCTTGTTTCTAAGTTTTTGGCAATGCTCCTATCACATCCGGTTGAGCTCCATGACATTCCCCAATGGTTCTCTAGTGTGTAGCATCAGTTTGGAAGGCTTCGTGCTCTCTTCCCTCGTACCTAGTTCAGTAAGCTGCTATTATCTTACGCACTTACTGCTTATCTATCTGCGGGTTTGATGCTGGCTTTTTTTTGGAATGTTAGCAGAGCTTCTGTGGTATTGATTTTTTGTATTAAGGAGTACTGATGTTCTTTTCTTTTCGTTGCCCTCGATGGCAGTTATGTTATCCCTGTCTGATGGCTTTGTATTTAGCTGGTTGGATAATTATGCTATGTGATGCTTATATGCTGTTCTGTGAAGCTTTTAAGCAGTATAGGTGAAGTTGCTTCACATGTTCTGTGGTTTTGATCCATCCTCGCTTCTGTTTTCCTTTATGCCGTATTTTATTGGCGTCCTACCCATCGTTTATTTCATATTTTCTTTGAGTATCTTTCGTCTATGATTGGCTGTGGAATATTATTGTCTTCGGCTCTCAGTTAGTGAGGAGTCTAAGGTGCGACGCTGTTTCTCTGTTAGGCGTCTCCATGTCTCGGGATTGCGCTTAGATGGAGTGGCCGTCTCGGAGCTCATCGCTGTTTCCCTGCGAGCATCGTTCGTTTTGCTCGCTTCGCTGCGCATAGGCGTCCTAGCTTTCAGCATGGATCTTTCTGTCCAGCCTCTTGTAGCTTTAGCTTGTTTCTCTGTATTTATTGTTGTTCTTCGTTAGGAGTTATAGCATTGGATCTTTTGTTTTACGTCTTGTAAAACCCTACTATTGTATTATCGTTTATTGTATTATCGTTTATTTAATGCATGGCTGGAGTCTTCCGACTCTATCCGTTTCCTCAAAAAATAAATGTCTCTTAGGTAAAAAAAGATTCTTGAATCTGTTTAAAAAGAAACGAACTATACAGATTTTAGTTTTTTACTTTTCCTTAAAATATTAATTCACCCTTATATGAGGATCCTATTTCGAGCATAATTTTATCTGCTGTGTTGTAAAAATATTAATTCACTCTTATTCTTTGTTTATCTTCAATCCCATTTGGGATTATAATATAACAGTAGATAGGGTCAGGATCCTTTGTTTTATTTATTTTTTATTTTTTATATTTATTTATTTACTAGAATCAAAAAGAATAAGATGGTTATAATATAACAGTAGATAGGGCACGTGCCTACGGCACGTCTTCGGAACGATACAACACACGAAAAGCCCTGTAAACAGTAAAACAACAATTATGTAGTTCAAGTTTGAATAGTATGACAATAATTAGTTGTAAATAAAAGTCCATGTTTCTATTAGTATATGTTGAAAAATAATTATAAATGAGGGTGTAAAATTCAACTTTTTAGAACTTTAAGGATGGAAAATGATGAAATTTAATAGTTGAAGAGATATTTACTATTTCCAATATAACATGTGCAATAAAAAAAACATAAAAATTCTGAAAATTTTACAAACCTGATATGTTAAAATCTAAATTTTTAAGTAAATAAAGAAAGAATGGGAGGGAGAGAAAGAGAAAAATATGAAAAGGTGAGGAGAGAAGAGAGAAGAGAGAAGAGAGATAGTAATAAAGTAATGAGTTTTTTAGTTTTGAGGGGGAAAATTTAATTTTGGGGTTTGAAATTTTAGGCGGGAAAATATGTTTTGGGAAAATCAATTTATGCCATTGGTTTTAGAGGAGATTGAATGAGAGCCACTTGATAGCTTTCTTTGTAATTTATTATATAGATTTGGGGGGGGGTTTGAAAAATGTTAGCATTAATAATCCGTAAGTTTCTTGTAAAATCTAACTGAACTTCTAATATCAGGAAAAATGTATAAGTACAATATTTAACTAGATATCATACCTTTAACATTTGATCATGTGAAACACTGCCCAGATATTTCCTATCATGTGAAAAGGCTGCCAAGAAATCCAGGGGAAATAAGCCCATTTACATATATTTACCATATTATACAGAAAAATGAAATGATAAAACTATACCAAGGCCCTCGATTGGGTATTCCGAATGTTCAGCCAATGGCTGAATTATTTTGTTTGGCAAAATACCCACCAATCTATGCACAAAAAAGGATGTCAGTACACAAGGAACATTAAGGTGTTGAGAAGTTAATGTTGCTTTAGATTCAAGGAAAAGTAGAAAACTATTTTTTAGAAAAAATTAGAAATTGAAACATAACTGAGACAGAATCTACTCTCATTTCTTGGAAGTATATCAGTGGCCCAAAGGAAATTACAGATCAGAAATTTATCCAAGCGCAATATATGGAAAAGGTTAACACTGTTATGGCAATGCAAAGAAGAAATTTATATCAAACCTGATTATCCCATCATTTGATCCAGAAATGACAGTATCTTCATCAACCTGCCAGTACAGAAATAATAAAGAATCAGAGCTTGCAACCCATACACAAGCAAAAAGAAAAGGAGATGGATAGGGGGAGGAAATGGAGTTTCACTTACCTTTAGTAGTGCTTCAACAAGCTGAGTGTGCCCTAGAAAACGGTCACTGGTAAAAGACATATTAAGTAAACTGAGTACAAAATCCTGCTCAGCTTCTTATAGAAAATATATAGGAGTATGCATCTATCCATGATATTAAGTATGTAACCAAGAAAAGAACAACCAAACAGCAACCATTTTATTCATAGCCAAAACAATCCTCCTTAAAAGTTCTGCATAATTACAACTATGAATAACAATTTCAATCACACTGCTAACTCACTTTCATAGAAGTTCTTAAATCAGCAATTTACCATCATTTTGTTAATCCAAGTACAAGTTTTTAATTAACAAGAACAAGATAAGTATGAGACCAGGACCACATCAGCAAAATAATGACACATAACAGCTCCAGTATAAAATTATATTTTATTCTAAGTGGACAAAATTATTTCAGTATACTTAATATATGGATGCAGAAGTAACAATGCATCTGAACTAAAGCAGAAACCAATATAGCTAAACAAGTAAAGAAAAATTAACACAGCCAGAGTTCCTAGGTATGATGCACCAACAATTCAAAATGTATTCCCTGTCCATGTTCAGACAGGTTTCACCACTTGCACTACATGTATCCAACACAAGAAACCATATCCGGGTCAAAATAAAACCCAAAGTGGCGAGACCACAAAGTGTTTTCATTATCTAGAATATGATCACATTCACGTCAAATATGAGAAGTGAGAGGTGAGTGTTGGCGGTGTGTAGAAAGCGGCATCATAGGGGATTTGGAAATAATGAATCGTGAAAGAATGAAGGTTGTAGTTTATGGTTACAAAGAGAGAGGGATGGGAACTAGATATTACTCCATAACGATGTTTGATTAATGGGTAATAACATCGATGATCTAGCTATATGTAATTGTATGTAAACCAACACTGAAATCTTCAGTAGCATATCAAATATCAATAGACGCGACCAACCTTTGTATAAAAGATAAATGAATCAATATAGTTGTGTCCCCATACCTCTCCTTTTGGATATTGTTATATCACGGTGTTCGTGTCGCATCCGTGTCCCATGTATCGTGACCGTGCAACATAATTGCCGGGCTAACAAAACTACGTACCAAAGAGGAAGCTTGCAAAACATCTAATAACTAAAGCATGTAGAGGAATCCCATGGTACTAGCTACATTGTTGTTACAATCTGAGGAAGCTTGCAAAACATCTAATAACTAAAGCATGTAGAGGAATCCCATGGTACTAGCTACATTGTTGTTACAGTCTGACAAGAATGGACTGTGAATCAAATCTTGACCTCAACGGTTTATTGAGATTTGTTTTATACGAGCAAAAACAATTTTATAAAGTAATAACATAGAAGTGGAAACATGTCCAGAAAATACATGAAATAGGAAAGAAAATCCCACAGATTATGCAAATCAGAATTACAACATAGCTTCACTTGATTCGATATCAATTTGATAATACTTAAGACCTATGTAGGTTTAACTTCCATGCTCTACAGTAACAAAAAAAATCAAGAGTAGTGAGATCAGAATGTATTTTGTAAACATTCAGCAAGAATTAAATAAAGTAAAATAAGGTTATCCAATGATTTGAAAATGGAAACCCATGTTTTTGGAATAAAATATATAATAAGATTAAGAAAAAAATTCAACATATGAGTGAAGAGTGACGCGGTGCAGAGAACTAATCATGTTTGTGTTTTAACAACCCCTCTCAAATTTTCATTTCAACAGAAGCTATTTCACATACAAAGTGGTCATGAGTTTATATAAAGTAAAAGGAAACATGTCTCGCAGTTTAAACATAATAAATGTGAGTTATAATATGGGATTTCTTTTTCTAACAAGTTATATTAAGGGTTGGATTTGAAGCATGAATGCTCCATCATGATTGAGTCATAAAATCTGATGGATCGCAGTAGCGATATCGATTTATAAGGTCCGAGCAAAAAAGCACTATATATTCTGAATCATAGTCTGAATTTTGAATCATAAGTACATGAATGCACTCATTTTATTCAGGAGGATTAGATAAGTGGAGCTGAACGACTCTAGAAAAAAGCCAACAGAATGTCATCTCCATCCACATGCTAGTTCCAAGTTCCAACACAACTATTAGTTTGTTAATACAAATAAGGTACCTGCAGTCTTCGAGATGGCCCCAAGAATATAGCAACAATGCTCCCGACTCTGTTCCACATACAACTTTTCGACCATTCTAAGTTGCAATTTGTTTTGAGGCAAACCAAACAACAAACAAGAATTAGATAAACATGGAGAGGATAAACACAGCAATACTTAGGAAAGATTAACCATTTCGATTTGATTGTCGTCGAATTGATTCAAAAGATGTTCACTTTAATAGGATTTAATTTGAAGACGGAAGAAAAAATCAATGGATATTTACTTATGACAATCAAAATACGACGTGCTAAAAAAATCTTTAGGATGCACATCACTGGATTTCCAAATGCTCAATTGGTGACAAATAATGATGTCTAGGAAAAGTGTCAGAAAATCTACAAATATATTGAGGAGGATATCAAATAGCCATTACCATATGCATTTTGAAGATTGCTATGATATTATTTTAACATAATTGTGGATAACCTCTAAATGAAAAGTTCCACAAGCAATAAAGAAATATTACATTCATCATTACTACAGACAAGAGTGCATCCTCAGCAAATTCGGACCGTGCTTGTACCTGTGCTTACATACATATAAACCACATTAAAAAAATCAACTTAGTTAGTTAACGTGCATGGTCAAAGAATTGTATGCTATCACAAAATCTAAAACATCAAGATGTAGCTTACCTTATTTTTTCGAAGACTGCATAAAGAAAGCGTCCCATCCCCACTGTATAATGTACACATTAAGTTAATCAGGATGAACCAAACTCTAGGGCGTAAATTAAAAAAAAATCAGAAAATATAAACAAGAACCATTTTCTTATGACTGTGGAACATTTTAGTCAAGGTTATCTAACTTGTATATATGAAAACAGATACAGGAAATTAGATTGATAGTCATCAGCTCAAGGATGCAAATCACAACTCTCATACAATTTAAGTGACAAGTTCCCCATATGTTGTAAACTCTTAGAATTGTGTTCGGACAAGAATTAACGACCATTGAGTAATGTAGAGGAAGAAAAGAAAAGGGTGTTACTCAGAAAATATGAAAAGAAGTTGCATTAAGTTTTCTAATACCATGGATATGTATTCTTCAATAATACAGCAGACCCTAGTTTTCTCATCCATTAAGTCATCATATGCCCCGTAGCCCACTTCCTCTTCTTCAGAGAAATTTGATACGGTGTGAAATTTAGGTACGACACCCCCTCCAGAAAATTCCCAACCAATCTCAACTGCACCCATGCTATCAAACACCTTCAGCGAAACTGGAAATCTTTTATTTCAGTTCATACCAATCTAGCACACTCCACCCAAATTATTATTTACTATGGAACCACAATTAAAAAGTTCACTGACATTTAAGGAGAGACTAAGTGAGGGTATGAGACTACAAATTACTTAATTGCAACTACAGAAGCTATAACTTGCATTTCAATCTAATGCTCAACTTTCACTAAACACTCGAGCAATGGAAACTATATCAAGTATCTCAATGAACATCCCCATCTTTATCAAAAAAATATAATTTAAGATGTTGAAACCTACAAAAAGAGCCTCACACATTTGGTCTACCTTGATGCAAGAATATGTGAAGAATCAGGCACAAATGTCATATCTGAGATGTAAGTTGCTTCTGAAACGAGCTCTTCATCAGCATCAAAGGAATTGCAACAAGTACTTTGCCGTGTATCCCAAACCTGCAACAAAGATAAATTGAAAATACATGTCCAGAAACAAAGAGCCCTATACGATTAATAAAATAAGAGAAATAAGGTTGCCCAGTAGAAATCCTTAAGAGTAAAAGATTTATGGTAGCAGTTCTCAGTAGAAATAGAACTGTCATGTACTATTTAATTCGCTCCTATTTAATTCAGGAGCGAACTATGACTATAATCACTCGTAAGGAACCTTTCTAGTATGGGGGTTCGGAAACAGTGAGGCCCACACTTCTTTGGAGGCTCCTGTCTAATCTTTAACTAGTGGTAATTTATGCACACAGAAATTGAACAAACAAAACAAAGCCACTACCACAATCCTGCCAAACCATACATATGAATTTCTGTACTAAGACCAAGCCAGTCTCTCAGTTATATTCATCAAAGTATAGAAGATGAAGCCAGTCAGGTAGAGGTTCTTTTGCATTTTTTTTTACTGGTTGACAGTGGAAACATCTAAGACACTAAATGAACACTGATCTGCTGGAAAGAAAAACCAGTGCAAGTAGGAATAACATTAAAATTTATCCAAAGGGTCTTCACATCATAAGTTCATACTTCATAAACTTACCGAATTATCTTTTAATTAATGAAATCATGCCTCTCTACCTAAATTCTACATTCTCCTCATTATAACATCCCTCTCTCTTATTTTGAGCAGTTATACAGCATCACTCCTTTTTGAGTTACAAAATAATTACGCATTAGCATCAAGAGGTGGACTTGATATTTTAAGTGTCAACATACCATAGCCCCATGTAGTGCCTGCAAGTTATCATAACCTGAAGACTGTTAACAAAAGAATGGCAAAGTGATGAGGACATCGGTTCCAGACGATTTGGGCGTTTCTATCAGCGCAGACGTCGTCTTCATCAGCTGTTTTATTCAGTTTAGGATTTTTATTTATTACCATTTTTGTTTCTGGCAATTATAGCCATATGTAATCTTTTTGTATTTTTTTAGATTTTGAGAATATTTTGAAGATGTGTTTCAAGATGTATTTTGAGCCTATTTAAAGGCCTTGAGATTAATGAGAAAGTATGCCATTATTGATAAAAAAAAAATCTGTGTTGAGTTTTTGCTCTTCCTCCTCTTTTGTGTGATACAACCGAGATCCCCATTATTAGGGTTTGTGATAAATCCTAATACAAATTTAGAGTTAATGATTATTTCTAAAACCTATCCCCAAATTAAAATTCTCCAATTACAAATTACCCAAACCCTAATTCCCAAATCCCCACACAAAAACCCTAACAGCCGTCATCTCCACCACTTCTTCATCTCTTTCTCCCTTCCTTCTTCTTTCCCCGAAACCCACCCTTATTCCAAACCCAATCCAGAATCCCTCCTCTCCATCGCCCTCTCCCTTTCTCGCTACCAACACCCGAACCCCAAACCCAAAAGCTCCAACTCCCTCATCCTCGACCTCGCCCTGTCAGCCCCCATCGTCGACCGCTACCTTCCCCTAAATCCCACTATCAGAATCCCGACCCCTCCCCCCATCGAGTTCGCCGTCACCACCCGACTTATCGCCCCAGTCCCAAGCCCTGCCGTTGCCTCCTTCCCCTCCACTCCCGATCAAGATCCGCACCCCAAAAGCAACCCCGAGCCCCTACCTCCGTCGACTGCCATTAAAGTCAGCATCCACCGTCGCACCTCGCTGACGACGCCACGCCAGCGCCGTCACACCTCCCCGTCGGCCAGATCTACCAGCCCTTGCTGTTGTTGCTGCCGCCCTTCTATCGTTGCTGCGTTGCTGTGTTCTTGGGTACTGTCCACTCCTACATCTACGCGGATTTTCTTCACATTCGGTATACTCTTTCCATTCTTAATATTTGTGTTCTACTGCCTTATCATCTAGTCTATTATCTGATTTGCCTATCGTCCACAAAAATAATTGAGATTGAGTGTTCCACATGCTAGAGTAGAGTACGAATCAGTATTGGACTTATTACTTGCTAAAACACGTAGGGATTTAATTGATTGTAAGGTTGACTTATTAATTGGGACTGCTACACTTATTCAATTCTTGAAAACCCATCGAACCTGTTGACTGTTAAAATATCCAACTTAGATCCGGATGGTAAAATTAACCCATTAAAATTCTTGGAAATTCTCTATTTTAGGGTTGGTTTTACATCACAAAGAGCTCGCATCTGTGAATCTGAAATGGCATAGTTCCAGCAAAGTGAGAAGTGAGATTACATGATTACAAAATCAAAAGGAGTGAAAGTTGCCGCCCACGATACAAACCGAAGTTAGGGAAAAAAGAAAACACAATTCTAACTGTATAAACACAAACAAATGGATGAACATCTCTGGATGAACATCTCTTGTTTCCAGGCTTCATGGTTTTGTTTCCGGACATCGTGGTGATTGACAGAGTATTTATCAATATAATAGAGTAAAATCTTCTGTTGACACCAATTTGGAACAATGATAACAGGAAAGTAACAGGGAACAGAAGAAAAGATTAATATGTTTCCTAATGATAACGATGTATATCTTGAAATATACCATGCAAATATTACAAGCAACGTATACCCTACTTCAAAGATAAAAAATTACTCACTTTTATGCAACCTGCATCATCTCCCGAAGCAATGGTAGTCTCTGTCAGATTGACAAGCTTATTCACTGCAGCTCTATATGAACAGACAAGAATTATTGCATGGAGTCAGATTATGCAATTTCAACAGAATAAAGTAGATAACTGATAAGGAAGAAATCCCAACAACAAAGGAGTAAACCCAGCTCACCCATGAGCCTTTTTCAAGCGTGCAACCTCCTTCCCCGATTCAACATCCGTAGCAACAATCGAGCAATCAGGAGAAGCTGTCAAAATAGCTGAAATGCATACGCGCAAAGATGAGAAGATGACTTACATACACAAAACACTAACTTACCACAATACTCTCAAGTTTACTATTTTCTATTGTAAACTAGCCTCATCCACATTTTGTTATCTTCAACTGACCTAAAGCCTTGCCAATTTGGAACTTGGAATGTTTTGAGATGGAATAGGGATATAAAAGCAGTGTAGTCGAAGGCGCAAAACAACTTCACTACCTCATAAAAAGCCTGAGGCGCAAGACGCAAATTGAGGCACAGCCGCGCAAGCCTCACTTAACTAAGGCGCACTATTATTTTTTGGGTTTTTTAAAATTTATAAATAAGATTATATATCATGATAACAAGGATCACCCATTAGGTGTCCAATTAATAATAATCAATCTAAATGAGAAAATTTTCTCATATATTATAAGGTCATTTCCCATATTTTATAACATTATGTGAAGTAATTATATCTTTTCCTTAATCACTGAAAGAGTGTTTCTACCAAAAGTGGTGAGCATAACTTGAGCCCATAACCTCTCACAATCTCAAGACTGAAAGTGTGCCTTGCAAGGATGAGGCGCAAATAGTCTAGGCACATGCGCCTTGCGCCTCAGGCACGCCTTCAACTACACTGTATAAAAAGGAAGGGTGTTTTCATTTTCCGCATCCTCTATTATGTTCGGAATAATGCTACCTGTACTCAAGTTTTGTTGACTCAAAATGGACTATAAGACACGACAATGTAGAGCCCATACGAAAGTACATCTTCATTAATTGCTTGTGGGCTCCACTTGTCTCTTTCTTTGAATACATTTTGAGTTTACAAATGTTGTGTACAATTAGCATTACTCTAACATTATATCTATATCTTATACTAATAGAGACAGAGTCTACCCCCTCTCTCCTTTCTCTATTTTGAATTAGAGAAAGAAGAAGAAAATTAGGGATTCCTATTTAACTAACACGTGCACTACACACAATTTTATTAAAAAACCAAAACAAAATAAAAACCCCAATCCCTCGAACACATTATTTTCCCCTCCCACTTTCTCAATCTCAAGTCTCTTCCCAAACTCACCTTCATCCCCTAACTTAGAATTAGATTTTTAAGTAAACACAATTCATAAAATTATTTTTATATCATTTTCTTAGTCTATCATCTTATGTTATAATATACATGTTAACATAAATTAGTCGAATTTGCGACATATTTTCATTGCATGCATTTTTTAGCTTTAGTAATATTCAATTAGATAAGTAGATAACATTATGGTTTGGCAATGATTCTCTAAACCATCTTCTTATATAAAGATGATAATGAAGATTTCAGTAATTACGGTTGAATGATATTCATTAGTTTCTCCAAACCAAATTCTCTCCCGCTTTTTTCGAGTTTTATATAATTTTATGAGTCTCAAAACTATTTTAGGCTGTGCAATTTTCACAGGGTAACACTAGTTTGACTAAAATCAATGGCCAAATGCTTTAGGGTAATTTTAGATAACAAAATGCATATTACGGCATTTATAATAAAAAGTAGTAAACTTTCCGGCATTTTCTAACACACTGGCCTAAATAAAAGAATTAAAAAAACACGCAGATTATCAGTAAATCAATACCACTTCCAGAATTGACGAATCGGACAGCTCTACAAGACTTCTTATGCGCCCGAACTTTCCACAACCTAAGTTCACACCAAATTCCAACAATGGCCCATCAAGATTCGAACTTTTTAACATTCCAAGCAAGTCCTCAATGAAAAAGTTCAAGAACCAAACAATCCAGTTGTAATTATATTCGAAACCACTACAATTCAAACAAAATGGTACCTTTCCGATTGCGAATCCTCAACATAACGATAGAGGTGAAGGCGGCCGTTGATGAGGCCTGTGGCGACGAGTTGAGACGAAGGATGGAAATCGAGATCGAACGGGATGCTTTCGAGATTGATCTCCATTTCCATTTTTGGAAGAGGGGGACAACTAGGGTTTTGAGAGGAGAGGGAGGACGATGAGGTCTTTATACTTTTATATTATGCGGGTCCGATATGGAACGGCCGCGGGAACCCGTAACTATTTAACCCGAATCCGATAGGATCCGATAACAGACATCACGTGAATAGCAACATGCGGTTTTTTGCGCTGAATAATGGGCTGGGCCAGATCTGAATTAAATTGGGCCTGTTTACAAATCACCACCTCCCAGCCCCAGCTCCCTCTTGTTTCTTTTTTTCTTCTCTTTATCTTAGGGATGGCAACTGGGCCGGGTCAACCGACGATCCACCCGCGATCCGGCCCGCCAACCCGGTCCGGTTAACTTCTATGCGGGTTCGGGCCAAACCCGGTGAACAGTACCGGGTCGACCCGGGTCGCTATTTAAGTGAATTGGACTCGCGAAACCCGGCCCACGAACCCGGCCCAACTCGCGAATTTAACCCGCCAACCCGCGGGTCGACTCGCGGTTTCCGACCCGTTCGACCCGTGACGGGTCGACCGTTCGACCCGTGACGGGTCGACCGTTCGACCTGCGGGTCGAACGGTCGAAATTTCCTACTCGCTGCTTGCGCTGCGCTCTGTCTTAGGACAGAGCCGTTAGGGTAATTTTTTTTGGTTTTTCCAACATATTTAGCATATAAATATCCCCAAAAATTTCATAAAAAATCACACCTCACTCTCTTACTCTCTCTACTATTATACATCATTTGTAAAGAATTTTTGAACAATTGTAGTATTCATCAAACAAAGAACAAGGAGGCATATACACGATCAAATTTCGGTCGTATCGGAATCAAAATTCAACGTCTTCAACGTCTTCAACTCTCTTCAACCCTCGTCAAATCTACTTCAACCTCTTCTCAACTCTTCAATTGCGGAATCGGCAAAGCGATCCTCCATCTTTTCTATTAAATTCTTATTTTAACGGTTTTTTTTACATACGCGTATTCCACGGTGAACGGTATCAAAATATCTCTCTCTCGTTAATTTTTTTTTGCGTTGTAGTTAAAATTATTGTTCGTTTTTTTGAACTTCTCTATCTAAACCCTCTTGTTTTTTAGAATTTTTTTTAATTCACCGCTCCTACATTGTATATTTTTTTTTACATACTTTACTTTAGCACATTACTACATTATGTCTAGATCATGCGGTAGCGGTCGTAGCAGACAAGATTCCTCCTCTTCACGTAGGCCACCAATTGTCCCAACTAGTGAGCCCGCCCAAAATTACATTGATCCTACTATGGAACAATGGGGTACACACGACGATGTTGTAGGTGACATACAATTAGAAGAAGACGAACAACAACAACAACAAACCGAAACCACACAACCCCGTAGTAGTAGGAAAAGTAGAGGAGAAACTAGCGATCGGTATAAGTTTTATGATTATATCCCGGACGAACATACTCCGGGTATAGGTTTGAAAGTGTGTAAAACATGTAGTAAAACATACAAATTCAAGAGGGGTGACGGCACCGGTACAATTAGTAGGCACATACAACATAATCATAAAGAACTTCTTGATCAAATACAAGGCCAATAAAAAATCAACCCTAGGACCGGTCAAGTAGATAGCCACCCTTATGATCCCGAACTTGTTCGTCGGGAAATAGTCCGATTAGTCATTAAGGAAGAGTTGCCATTTTTCTATCCCGGAAGTAGGAACTTGGAAAATTTTAATCAAACAGCCTTAAACCCTCATTTTAAAAGAATTCCGAGAAATACTTGCAAATCGGATTGTTTTAAAATGTATGTTAAAATGAAGGACGCGTTGATTGCAATTTTATGGAGTTTAACTTGTAGGGTTAGTTTAACTTCGGATTGTTGGACGGGTGTCAACAATATTCCAACGATGGGAATAACCTGTCATTGGATCGACAATGATTGGATTCTTCAAAAAAGAATCAGATCACTTGCGGCGTTGCCGTATCCCCATAGTGGCGCTTAAATAGCAAACCGTATTATAGAAATTTGTGATGTTTTTCATATTCGCGATAAAATTATGACTATTAGTTTTGATAATGCATCTAACAACAATGTAGCAATTACACTTTAAAATCTGTATTAAACCCTCCATCTGACAATATTTTTCATGTTAGTGTGCACGTCATATTATAAATTTATGTGTTCCAGATGCATTAAGAATAGCTGATCCATATATAGTTAAAATTAGAAATTGTGTACATTTCATTGCATTAAGTCCAAGCATTTTACAAGAATGAAAAGCTTGGTGTACGGTTAGAAATGTTCCTTTTAGAAAATTTCCAAAGGATATTAAACACCGATGGAATTCTACTTTTGATTTACTAAATGTTGTCACCGATTATAAAGCAATTGTAAATGATTTTTGTATCACAAAAAATATGCACAATTTTGAAATGACTCCCCCCGATTGGTTTTTTGCCGAATCTTTGTTGAAATTTTTAGAACCTTTTAAAACCGCAACTTTAAAATTTTCAAAAACATATGAATCTACTTCTAGTAGCATTTTTATTGAATTAGTTAGCATGATGCAAATATTTAACGAAATGTTAAATGATCCCTATATTAGTGACATTGTAATACCTGCATTTCAAAAAATTTTGAAGTATTATTTTCCTCCTCCTATATTGATTTGTGATGCTACTGTTATGGATCCCCGTATCAAATTAGAAGGTACGAAGAATTTGATACAAATGTTTTTTGGATATTTAGAGGACAATGTAGAATTAACAATTGATTGCGCTACTATTTTAGTTCAGTTTGAATCGACGTTAAATAACTTGTATGATTATTATGATAGACGTTTTGCTTCTAGTAGTACAATTTCTGTAGTTAGTTCTTCTTCTGGTAGTTCTAAAGGTAAGGGTAAAAGTAGAATTGGTGATAGAACATTTAGTTTACTTGAACAAATTCAATCTAAAAAACCTAGGACTAATCAACCAAATGAATTAAATTGGTATAACCAACAGGATACTGAGCCTACTCTTTCTGCACTAGATATTTTACAATGGTGGAAAGAACATGAACACACTTTTAGTATTCTGTCAATTACAAACTCCTCCTGTCTCTACAGTTGCTTCTGAGAGTGCATTTTCTACAAGTGGCATGATTCTATCTGATTACAGGAATCAGTTGAAGCCCGAGGCGTTAGAGATGCTCGTTTGCACAAAAGACTGGCTGAAGGCTGAAGATAGGACGCAAGGGAAAGCACTATCAAGTTCCACAAGTTGGAGCAACTCGCCCGAAGAACAACAACAACAACAACAACAACAACAACAATAGCTTTGCTTGTTATGTCAAATTAGAAAACTTGTACTCAATTAAAATTGTATATAAGAAATATGTTATTGTATAAAACTTATTTGTGAATTGAATTCTTCATTTCTTTATAAATTGTTAAAATTGTATAACTTAAATTCATATGAATAATATTTCAAAATTTGTTGTCAATTTCTCTTTCAATCTTATTATTATTATTACGATTTTTATTGTTTTTTAGTATTATTACTTACTTAGTATTATAATAATTATTATTATTATTTTAATTTAAGCTACCAAAAAAAAAATATTAAACGGGCCAACCCGCGGGTCGACCCAGCCCAACCCGGGTTGAACCCTAAAGGGTTCACGGGTTGGGCGGGCCACCCAAACAAAAACTTAGCTCGGCTCGGCCCGGCCCGCATAAGAGTGCAACCCGGCCCGGACCGGCTAAGTATACGTGCCAACCCGTACGGGTTGGGCCCGGCCCGGCCCACTCGACCCGTTTGCCATCCCTAAACATATACCGTCCCAAATTTTTTTTTAATTGGGGTCGGACGTATAACATATATTGTCCTAAATATTTTTTATTTTTTTTAATTTTTTTTTTAATCCAACGGCCAGATTTCGTCCAAAAAATTAAAAAAACAAAACAAAAAAAATCCCGGAAATCCCGGACGATACATGTACCGTCCTAGATTTTAGGGAATTAGTGGGTAGATTAGGTATAGTTAATTAGGTTTAGTTAGTTTTTAATTAGGATTAGTTATTATTATATTATTTAATTAATTTAATTAACATATTTTAATAGTTAATAAGTAATTAATTTTTTTAATTATTTTTTTAAACGAATGCGACGGTACAACATGTACCGTCGCTCGCTTTTTTTATTCAAAAAATTGGGCGACGGTAAATGTTGTACCGTCCCACACAAAAAATTTTAAAAAATGAGAAACATATAGCAAACGACCACTGCAACAACTAACGCTATTTGCTACTACTGTAGCTGCCATATGAAAACCACCATTGTGGATGCTCTAACTGAATCAAATTATTTAGAGAGGAATTTTAAATTTTACTTGCAGTTGAAACTACTTCGCAAGTAACCAAACAGTAACATATATATGGGTCCATATCTGGACCCCACTAAGCATGAGACCCATTGATGAGGACATCGGTTCCAGACGATTTGGGCGTTTCTATCAGCACAGGCGTCGTCTTCATCAGTTGTTTTATTCAGTTTAAGATTTTTTTTATTACCATTTTTGTTTCTGGCAATTATAGCCATATGTAATCTTTTTGTATTTTTTGGATTTTGAGAATATTTTGGAGATGTGTTTCAAGATGTATTTGAGCCTATTTAAAGGCCTTGAGATGAATGAGAAAGCATGCCATTATTGATTAAAAAAAATCTATGTTGAGTTTTGCACTTTCTCCTTCTCTTTGTGTGATACAATTGAGATCTACATTAGGGTTTGTGATAAATCCTAATTAAATTTTAGGGTTTGTGATAAACTTTAAAATCTACCCCAATTAAAAATATCCCCAAATACCAATCCCTAACATTAACTTCCCCTAATCCCAAATAACCAAACCCTAATACCCAGCCGCCACCAATCCCTTCTTCTTCTCCCGTCCTTCTCTTTCCCCGAAACCCACCTTACTCCAAATCCGATCCAAAGCCTTCTCTCCATCGCCCCCTCTCTCTCTCGCCACGAACACCCGATCCAGATCCCGCAAACCACTCCCGACCCCCTTTGCAACCAGCGCCCGCCGTCGCCTCTTTTCCCTCCACTCCCGATCGAGATCACCAACCCCAACTTCCCCCTCGTCGTCAACCTCAAAATCCCCCATCGTCGTCGACCTACCACCACCACCACAGTTCCACACCCTTCAACATCATCCGCTACCCCTCCCTCACCTTCGCCCCGACATCCCTGACCCAGCGCCATCGCATCCTGCCGTCGACGTCCCGCTCGCCATCTCCCCACATCGCCGGCGACCAGATCTGCCACTACGTGGCTTCGTTGTTGCCTGTGCTCACTGTGTTGCAGTTGCTGTCCAACTCTGAGATCGACACTGGCTTCTTCGTATTCGGTATACTCGTTCCCTTATTAAGTATTTGTGTTTTACTACCCTATTATCTTGCATATTATCCAATTTGCCTGTCGACCACAAAATACTGAGATTGAGTGATCCACATGCTAGAATAGAGTACGAATCAGTATTGAACTTATTATTTGCTAAAACACGTAGGGATTTACTTATTGATTATAAGGTTGAATTATTAATTGGAACTGTTACATTTGATTCAATTCTTGAAAACCCATCGAACCTGTTAACTGTAAAAATTTCCAAACTAGATCCGCACTTTCATGTTGGTAAAATTAACCCATTAAAATTCTTGGAAATTCTCTATTTTAGGGTTGGTTTTACATCACCCACCCTTGCAAGTACTAATGTGGATTAGAGATATGTGTTAGCACCATTAGCAAAGCTTACGTCGTGAGTTGTGTGCTTTGAAGTGATCACCTTCTTTCCATTTATGAGTACAATGGTGACATTCAACATTTTCTTATACTGTATCCTACTTTAACATTAACATTGCCAAAAGGTGTATATTCGTCTCCTCTACGTTTTGGGTAAGGAGCTCTTTTGTATGGGTTGGACACTCTCTTTTTATCGGGGTATGAGACTCATGAACCACTGTTGGGTTTCATGAATATCATCTTTCTTATATTGGTTGATGTTTTATTAAAATCTTTTTAATGAAGCGCGGGGTTTTAATCCCACCGTTTATTGATAATAATAATAAAAAGATAATAATAGCAAGAAAACTACCAGTCTAGCCCCAAAAAAAATTAATGGACGGAAACTGCCAGAAAAATTAATTAATAAATCATGTTGCCTAGCCAATTTAGTACATTGTATGAGCGCTTGTAGAAAAGAAAGTATAGCAAAGAATACAGAGCAAAATCAATGGGCATGAACTTTTCCTGCTCCCAATCAGTTGGTAAGGTCGCACCAATGATTCAATCAGATGCGGCAGTTGGGAAGGATAATGCCCCTCGCAGTTCAGAGTCAGAAAAGAAGATAAACGAGAAGAACAGAAAGGAGGAAAAAAGTAAAGGGGGTGCAGCATTGGTGGTGCCTCACTTCCCAATCCATTCTCGTCCAGGCCTTCTCTGAGTCAAAAGAGCAGATATATGATAGTCTGATGACGATGATGATGAATTTTGTAGTTTTTGTTTTCAAATACATGTTAGGAAGGTAGTTACATACTTCTGATTTAACAGATGAGGGATATGTTTCGTTTTCCTCTTTTCTTAATTTTGTATTGGAATGGAATAATTGATTTTTCTGGGATTTATTGCTGGCAACTTGGTAGCTGTTGTTCTCGTCGGCAGTCGTCGGGCAGGCGGCAGTTGGTCCAGATTGGATTGAAGCTGCTGTCGGTGGGCTGCTGGTGGCATCGACGGAGTGGTGTGGAGGACGAGACTGACGGCAATGTCGAGAAGGGCGAAGGTGGTCGAGTTAGATGCCAGTGTAGAGTAGAGGAGTGGGATTTGAGTTTCAAATTTTGAAACTCGGTTTAGGGTTTCGAAATTCAAATTTGAATTTAGAGTGTGGAGGGGGAGATTTCTCGAATTTTGAATTAGAATTTAGAGTTTTGAAATTCAAATTCTAGTCGAGTGAGGAGATTTCTATGATGTAATTTGAATTTCAAATGAGATTTTGTTTGAAATTCAAATTACAATTGTGGAGTGATGGGTGCAAACTCGAGCCACATCTGATTGGTGGGAAAACAGGTGCATTCGTCTATAAGTTCAGCTAGGAGAGGAACTACTAAATGTTGTAGGTTTATTGTGTAACTCTTTTCCGTTGCTCCGTTGAGAAATTGATAGATGTAATTATTTGTAATACTTGTTTCGTTAATTATTATTAATGAAATGGTGATGGTGATGCAGTCACTTTTTTTCACTTTTTTCCTAAAACAATAAAAACTTGGTATCTGTTATTTTACCCAAAACAGTACTTTGGTATTTATTGACTTATGTACAATATATATGACTCTGCATTGTAAGCACTCCATCAGTTAACTAAGTATGCATAAAAGGAAAAATTTGCGTACTGCCCCATTTTTTGAAAATAATTAGCGACTTGCCCTACTTCCTAACACAATTAGCGATATGCCCTTGTTTAGGACACGTCAGCAACAAATGTTATTGGGAAAAACGACATACGTTATTTCGATGCCGTTCTTCCCAATAACGACATCTCTTAGGTTATTTTTGTCTAAAGATCGAACAGTATCAATTGTGACTCAAGAGAGAATTGCAAATTGAAAACAACTGATGCCGTTCTCTCAGACAACGGCATCGATTATACTGATGCCGTTATTGTGAATAACAGCATCAGTTATATTCGTTTTGCACAGTTACCGATAATCAAAAATCCTTCTCCTTCCCCCTTTTGCCTTACGATTATTTCCTTCTTCTTTCCGACTACGAAATCCCTAAACCCAAAAAAAAAATTCCTAAAATCCCAAGTATTTTATTGATTTGTAGTTTACACTCTACTCTTCAATCTCTCATTGAGAATTCCAAATCAACCGGAATCCGAATTTGTTGTAAGTATCCAAAAACCCTTTTTTTTTGCAATGTTGATTTTGAAAATATGCTAGATGTGTGCATTGGCAGTATAGTACAAGTGATGTAGATTTGTGTAATTTAAGTAGTAATTTTGAAAAAACTCTTATGGATTCTTGGTGATATAGGGTTTAGAAAATGTTGAATTGTTGAGAAAGGTGCAATTCTTCAAGTTGTTAGGAAAACAAAGAATATAGGGAGATACTTGGGATGTTTTTATGACGATTGTAAGTAGTTCAAAATTCATACTTAGTTTATAAAATCCATTTTTTTACAATGTTATGAATGATTTAGATTTGAGGAATAACAAGTTTGTGATGAATTATACTTAGTTTATTTTCAAAATTCTTTTTCGAAAATTGTTGTTGATTAGTGTTTGTTATTGTTGACAGGCCAATGGATCCTACAGAACCATTTTCTTCCCAAGGTGTTGGTGCCTCATCTAGTTCTTCGTATGGACCACGGGGATATCCAGGTCCAATAGATCCGACCGTTCTATATCTGCAAGAAGATCACAGATCACAGGCGGTTTGGAAAGGGGATGTAGAGAAGATGAGTTTCCGAATGCACAACATCATGCCGGCGATTCCCCGTATTGAAAATTACTTGGTAAGCAGCGGATTCTACGGGATGTCAAAGCTGGCGAATATCAAGTATGACCATGCCCTACTTACCGCTCTTGTGGAGCGATGGAGGCCGGAGACGCAAGTTTCACTTACTGGTTTAAGAGATGACGGTCACCCTACAAGATGTAGCCGTAATTGCGGGTCTTCCAATCGATGAGGTGGCCGTCACCAGCAACTTGATGTTCAATAAGGTAGCATTGGTACGAGATTATCTTGGGCTGGAGGTGCCTGAAGAGGATAAGGCAATATTCGTTGGGAAATCCATTAGACGTTCTTGGCTTGATGGGGAGTTCACTAATCGATTGCCAGACGTGCCGACGGACATCCAACACCAGAACTATACCCGCGCTTATCTATTGTCGATGATTGGAGGGATTCAATTTCCTAACTCTTCAGGTGATGTAGTGCACCTCATGTACCTTCCACTCATTGCTGACCTGCAGACAGCTGGCCGATATAGTTAGGGAAGTGCGGCTCTGGCCTCCCTCTACCGTGCTGTCTGTAACTGTTCAATGGGGTCGATTCAAATGACCGAGCCGATGTCTGTATTGCAAATATGGTGTTGGGAACGAATACACCTTGGCCGACCCCGTGTCACGGTACTATCAGAAAGTTGGAGAGTACAAAAGAAAAATTTTGTGCTGAGAGCTCCTCTTGGTGCCTACTGGGTGGGGAAGCGAACATGGAGGGATAACCCACGTGGTGTCCTTACCTATTATAGGGACGAACTCGATCAGTTGAGGGAAGAGTTCGTCAGTTGAACCCCGTACACAGATGATAGGCTACAACGTCTATCACCCATTTGCACTGCCAATAATCAGTTGTGGTTGACATTAGCTCCACTTGTAAACTTCTTAGTTGTGGAGTTTTATTACCCCGGCCGCATTCTCCGCCAATTCAATGCACAACAGCCCGTCCCCATTAACTCATTGTTCGACCGTAGACTTCACAACATCACGGGTCAAGGTCGTTTACCAAATATGGATTGGGCCAATCACCACCGTGCTCATGTAGGATGTTGGAATGAGCGGAGGTACGAGTTGATCGTAGAGGGTATTGTACAGCCGTACGACGGATCAATGCAAAATGCATATATGGCATGGTACCGTCGCATCACAAGGTTGTATGTTGCGCCGAAAACGGATCTTCCCGCGGGCATCCAACAACTGATACCCGCACACCAAGTTGAACCACCACCCGCACATTCATCATCACAACCCATGTATCAACCAAAAGCTTCATCATACCGTCTAATGGTAAATTAATTTGTTGGGTCAATTACATTTATTTCAAAGGATTTTACTTATGCTTGTTTAATGGTAAAGTTTGGTTTACTACTAATAATTTATATTCCTAATACAGATCGAGAACACATGGGACATGGCGAGAAAATGTGCGAGTGTCTTGAAGAGCAACGCCAGTAAGGCATGCGAAGAATTGGCACGAGATCGCTTGTGCACTTGTTGTACCTCTCTTGAAGAGGTTGGAGATGGTTCACGTTTCAATGACCTAATGTGGTCGATCGAAGTATCAACTCAACCGGTTCGACCCAACGTTAGCCAAGCTCCACCTCCACCACAACAAGCATTGGAAGCAGGAGACCCCTCCGCACCTCAAACTCAACCTCAGACTCCGTCACATCATCCACGAAGGGGTAAGACAGTTCGCTTCCCTCCTACGCAGAGTGAATTGGCAAATCCGGAGATTGAAGTAAGAGGAGGCGATGAAGACGAAGGAGTTGGTCCAAGTGCACCCACAACACAGGAGACCCAGGAACGTAGGAGGAAAGTCTCGGTTCGAAAAAGGAGACCACCCCAACAGTACACGCCGAGTTAAATTTTACAATTTGCAAATTTTATGTTTAGCTTGTCAAGCTTTGGATGATGGGTTTATGTAATATTAAACTTTCTTGTTTTTTTAGTAATTATAGACTTTATATAGTTATTGCTATGTATTTGATGAAGTGTTTATTATGTCGCAAATGATGAAACATTCATTATGTTCATGTATTTGATGAAGTTAATTGATTTTTTTAAGCTTGATGTGCATGTTTAGAAAGAATTCAGTTGTGCATGTTTGAAGCTTGATGTGCATGTTTTTTTAAGCCTGTGCATGTTTTGAAAAGTTCACAGCAAAGATGGAATGTAGTATGTGTATGTGGATGGGTTGATGATTTGAATTTTGTATTTGTAGTTTGTGGATGGGGATGGAATGTAGTGTGTGTATGTGGATGGTTTGTGCTAGTGATTTTTGAACACTTGATGTGGTCTGTGGTTCTTCACGGCGTACATCTCCACTTGATGTTGTAGAGCATCTTTGGTTGGAAATCTTTGACCAATGAAGAGTTCATTCAAGTTGGAAGAACCAACGGAAGACTGTCCATGTTCATGTATGGTGGCACGAGACATCCATTCATTGGATTGAGATCCACGCATCGCTGCACTTGTGTCCTGACTTGGTAACACGCGGGCATTGTTAACCGGCACATCTACACTGACATCAACAACTGGAGCTTCAACGGCAATCTCCTCATCATCCTCCTCGAGACCGTGTTCCTCATCTTCTTCCTCTTCGACCAAGTCGTTATTTACAATGGCGTTGTCAAAGTCTTTCATAGCAATGCCAGTTACCAAAAAATTGTGTGCCAATCGGGTAGGATGTACCTGCTCGTATTCGGAGGAAACAGGTTCCGTTGGAGTTGTGCTAGTATCTTCGTCTGTATTTGAAATCCTAGCATGTGACTCTGCAGACGGTTTCAAAGTCCGTGTGGGCCTTGGACTTTCCATAACGACTCGTGTAGCATTTGGAAGCCTCGTTTGATCGATATATAACTCAACTATATTCCAACCTCAACTTGGATGAAGTGTCCTAAGCAATATAGACCTCAGAGAACTGTCACTGTCTATGGGTGCCAATATTAAATACTGCCCATCCCCTTTACCAGCAGAAGAACGGGATCTGAGTTTCAAACTCATTACACTTCTATCCCAATTGGCGACTTCATATATCTTATCTATTAATTCTGCATATATAAAGTTGGGGGTAGCCCAAATAATTACCGGTTCAACATCACTATATGAATATCCACTCTTCGGATCCTTAATTACTTCACCCCCATAATATAACCAAATAGGGATATCAAATTCCATACCTATGCATAAAAATTCAAACATATTCAAGTCATTCACTACTCACAATAAGCATAACATTGGAATACATATCAAACATAAGGTAAAGATGATAATACCTTCAAATCAAACCAAAAAACCACTAGCAAGAAATTCGTTGTGGATGAAGATTGCAAATGAGAGTGGGAGTAAGGAGGCAGGATGTATGGAATTTTAGAGGACTCAAATGGTTGGAATTTTTTGATTTTGGGATCTAGGGTTTGTGGGTAATAGGAGCGATGAGAAAGAGAAGATTACGAATCACAAGGGTAGGAGAGAGGAGAAGAGGTCTTTCCATTATAGGAAGCTGTGCAAACGGATTATAAATGATGCCGTTATTCACAATAACGACATCAGTATAATCGATGTCGTTCTGTGAAAGAACGGCATCAGTTGTTTTCAATTTGCAATTCTCTCTCGAGTCACAATTGATACTGTTCGATCTTTAGACAAAAATAACCTATGCCGTTATTCCCAATAACGGCACGACACTTCTTTTAAAAAGATATGTCATTATTGGGAAGAACGGCATCGAAACAACGTATGCCATTTTTTCCAATAACGTTTGTTGCTGATGTGTCCTAAACAAGGGCATATCGCTAATTGTTTTGGGAAGTAGGGCAAATCGCTAATTATTTTCAAAAAAGAGAGCAGTACGGCAAATTTTTCGCATAAAAGAGAGATACTTTATTTACTCCTAGGAATTAAATTATCCAGGATCACCACAATCTCACTTGTGATCCATTTCGAAAGACTCAGTATAAAATTTCCAGGTATAATTAATCTTACTACAACTGCTCATTATAGTACTTTTAAAGCTAAATATACGTAATAAATTTGGAAGGAAAAAGAAATGGTCTAAAGAGATACGGTTCCCTAGACGCTCTAAAATAATTATTTTTCCAGATCTTTTACTGACAAGAAATAGATAAATATGCATGGTAAAACCGCCATTCTTATAAGTATACCTTTCTTATACTTCAAAGTGTGAATGAAGGTGTGAAAAATTTCCATCAGTGGTGGGGGTAAAGAGAGAAAAACAAATCATCCTCTCATCAGCATCCTCCAGACCTTACATATCAAATGGAATAATAAGAATCTTCCAATATTGTGGGACCATTAGCTCGGACCTTTCTCAGATGGAGTACTTCCCAATCTTCTTTGCTTACTTTGCCCCCACAGCAATAGTGGACTTCCAACCATCCAAAATCACAGTCTTCTTTCCCCAGTCTAAAATCCACAAAAGCTATGCTCATCATAAATATTTAAGTATAAACCCCTTTAACTAGCTTAACTTCTCGTCAACCGAAAACAGGAGTGGAAGAATTTAACCCACAACTAAGGAGAGAATAACCAGAATCAATACATAAAATGGTTTTTGGATCATTTGCAAAGGTTTCACCCAGTATGCATGCATCTTAAGATGACGCGATGGACTAGTCTCCTCTGTTTCTGGATGACAACTACATTCCGTTGAACAAGATATTGTTAAAGAGTTATTTGATTATTTATTGTTTTTTTTTAATCTACTGCTGTAAGAGTTGTTCACTTGTTAATTAGTCTAAACAAGGTTTTAAGGCTAATACTCACTTCTTCTGCAATTTGTAGAAAAAAATGTGGTACCAATTGTGTTTTCTCTCAACATAAGGATATTTAGTTACTTGTCAGTAGTTCTTAATGACAATGACTTTAACATCCTAAGATGAAGTATCTCCTCTAAGAGCATGACCACGACCGGCCTGAATCTAATTTATTTAGAGACCTATACAAATCCTATAAACCTGAGTTCATAGAATCTGATTTGCTCGACGAAGAAACTTCAACTGAACAATACTAACACTTGTTTGCGACCAGCAAAGGTGCAAAGAACTTTCTCTTTCTCTCCATGTAGGCTTCATAGCTTGAAACAATGTTCTCGGGCAAACATGATATTCCTCATCAAGGAAGTTGCAACTGTCACACAAAACACCAATTTTGACTTCCGCCTGCCATCCTTACTACTGCTTGCCCATGAAGTAATTCTTAGTCAATCACCGTAGTATTATATGTAGGAAGACCATGTGTTCATTTCTCCACAACTCAGCATCAACCTAGTATATAAAGGTCACCCAATTTCACCACAACTACCACTTGCCCACGAAGTAATCCTTAGTCAATCGTTCATAGTATAATATATAGGAAGACCATGTGTGCATTTCTCCACAACTCAGCATCAACCTAGTATATAAAGGCCACCCCATATATCAGGACTTGTACTTGAAGAGAAAAGTTGGTACTCTACTCCAATCCACCCCAACTGAGCAGACTCATTCCTCAAGAAAAAGGTTGAAAAAAAAAGGCAAAAAATGGGTTTGAGCCTTTTTTCCTGCTTTACCACAGTGGGAAAGGTTGCACCACAATTAGCGGTGGAGGTTGGTCATGAAGAGAGTGTAGCTATGAAGCTCAAGTCAGAGAAAAAGGAGCAAGGGAAGCAGCATAAAAGGAAAGAGAATGCAGCCTTGGTGGTAGCCAACTTCCCATTTCACTCGCGGCCGGGCCTTCTCTGATTCATGAGCAAGCAAACAGATGCAGATCATGGTTATTTTGTTTTCCCTATTCAGGTTAAGGGAGTTCTAATTTATACAGCTCATTAAGTCAAATGGTAACAAGAAAATCTTCAAAGGATACGAAGAAGTTCATACATACATATGTATATACTATTGAGATAGTTGTATTCTAATTTGGTTTGTTATTGAATTAATTATTGTTTTGATACCCGGTAACCCACTTATCATGTTTCATGTGTCATATTATTTCCAAGGCGATAATATGTAACTGGCTAGTACTGAGAATTGTTGAAATACAACAGGATCAGTAGACCTAGGACCAGTAATGCATGAAAATTGATTGCAACCACCTCATTTAAATCACTCTAGTTGTAAGTAATGCGAGTTACTTACCAAGCCGGGATGGAACTGCTGCTATATTTATATCAAGTTGAACTACCTGCAGCCTTCTGCAGCCAAAGTGTTGTTCCGTCGTTCTTGTCAATAATAGAGGATTCTCCATATATGCAAACAAAATTTGGTTCCCGAACCAGAAGCATCTGGATGTTGAACAATCAAAAGTGGAAATTTCATCATGTTTTGTTAAAGACAAACATTTAAACAATTTCCTACAAAAGTTACTTCATCTTGAAGGGAATGAAGAAACATATTAAATACAAGCATATTGACTAAATTGAGTCATCACTTGACAAAGGTGAAATTGCAGAACATGAATATTTTTCCACTATTGACATGACAAATATATAATCATTTAAATCGATACATCTTTGTCAAATTCGAAAACATATCCAGTTCCTCTTACCAAATATTTCCTCTTCCTGAACCAAATTTCATGCACAATAAATAGTCAAAACTAACCCAAACTACGATTGTAATATAGTGTCTGATTTGCTCCTAATCTGCCCACTTGAGTTATTTTTCCTAAATTGCATTTCTTTCGACTTACATTTCCGCTCTTCTTTTCTATTTATTTTTCTACATATAATTTATCTTTCATATGACTCTTTAGTATCTGATAATAATTAGGGAAGGATGACAAAGTCATCTTTATTATCAAAAAAAATATATATTATATTAGGGTAGGAAAAGATGGTTTTAACTTTTACCTCTTAAGGTTTGAATTTTCAACTGAGTGACACAAAGGAATGCAATCCTAACCAAGGATAATCCAGCTAAAAGAAACTACACAGGTCCAAGATTATGCATCACTTGCAACCGGGAGGGTGAGACCGTTGACCATCTACTTGTGCAGTGTGCTTTAGCAAAAGAATTTTGGGAATGACCATTGCAGGTGTGCATTTTTCAGGTTCAGATGCCATACAAAATTGAAGATTTATGAGGAGAGTGGAGAGAGGCCCACGTGCGTGCGAACGACTTGGAACTCTGGGATATAGTTATTGCAGTGACAAGCTGGGTTATCTGGAAGGCTATGAACATATTCAGACACAAGAAAATTCATAGCATGCATATTTTCAATGGTATCAGCTCTAATATCCTGTTTTGATCCAAGAAAGCAGGTACTTCCACCAGAAAATATGATTCATGATAGATTCGCTACAAGCGCCAACTCAACCTATGAGTCACCCAGTGTTCTAAAAGTCGCTAGGCGGTAGTCGGGCGGCCGATGGAGGCCTAGCACCTAGACCTTGTAAGTGAGTCCTAGACAGCTAGGCACTAGGCTTAATTTTTTATTTTATTTTATTTTCCCCCCAATTTATCTTTTGATTTTATTTTGTTGTTCCACCATTTATTATCTTGCTCTTTATTGTTCCCTATTCTTACTCTTGATTTTCCTACTTACTATTGCAGGATGAAATTTAGATAGTCTAAAAGACACAATTACATCAAGGTGTTGGTTTTGGTAACAAATTTGGGAAGAGCAATTATTTGTCAGGATAATGATCAAAAATTTTAATGCCTTATTTAAATGTATCGAAAAAATAAACTATTACACTAGTTTAGTTTCTCTCTTTTGAAATTTGGATTGACTTATCTTTTCACAATCAAAAGCATCGGTAGATTGGATATCTTGGAGGCAAATAGAGTTGTACTAGTGGTTTTCAACGAACTCCAACTGATAATCTGTATTGTTGGGTTGTGTGCTCTCCTTTTAAAAAACAAAATTTCGGGAAAAAAATAACAAAAACTATCTCTTCCTACTGATGATTGTCTAAATATGTAGTGGCTATATAAGTGTATATATATTTTTGGAAATAGGAAGACTGCAGTCACCCCTTTTTTTGATTAGTTGACATAACAATAACGCTAAATCCACAAGATGGAAAAAAAACAGCCAGACCACACCTACTACTACAAGCAAAACACACAACGTAAGAACTATTACTACTAATATGAACCAAGTCTGTAACTCCTTCTAGACCCGGAAATTATTTTAAAACGGGTCCAGGTAAGGTCAGATCGGGTTAATTTTCGGGTCCGCATGATTTATGAGGTCATCTTCCATTTGCCCAAATGAACTCAATTTTATATTGTTACAAAAACTAAAACAACAGAAGTCACTCTTCCATATGCCCAAAGATTTATGAGGTCATCACTGACTTGTACGCTAAGTTCTAGCTCAGATGGTAAGGGTTTGAGATTGGTAAAGGAATGTCCCAGGTTTGAAACCATACTACATCGTAGGCTCTACTTAGAAAATAAAAATAAAAATAATGAGGTGACACTTTTTCATCTTTGCTCCTAGCTGCTAAAACCCCCTAAGAGAACAAAAATATTGATCGGGAACAAGCGAATAGATAAATCCACCTTCTCGCTTGTATCCTCCACACCTAGAAATCAAGTAGAATAAGTATCCTCCAAGCTCGTGGGACCTCAGCTCGTTTCCTTAGAAATTTCCTAATCATTGCTTGCTTGGCCCCAAAGCAATAATGGACTACTTCCAACCACCAGAAATCATTATAACTAATCTTCTCTTCAGTCCAAAAGCCAAAACAAAACTCAGCTCATTGTCTATATAAACCCCCTCAAACTAAGCTTAGCTTCTCATCAACCAAAAACAGAAGCGAGAAAGAATTTAACCAACAAACTAAGAGAGAGGAACCAGAAGCAATACACAACATGGGTTTTGGATCTTTTTGCATGCCATCCTTCGCAAAAGTTTCACCCAACATGGGAGCATCTTCACATTCCAATTCAAAGCCAAACAAAGAGTGTGTAATACAGAAGGAGAAGAAGGTGAATACAGATGAGAAGCAAAGGAAGAAACAGAACAGAGTGGATGAGGCAGTAAAGCTGACACCATACTTTCCATTCCATTCTCGACCAGGGCTAAGATGATGATGATGATCAGTCTCCTCTGTTTCTAGATGAACAATAATTCTATTGAGCAAGTTACGGTAGAGGTTTTTGTATATTTTGATCCACTGATGTATTAGAATTGCTGAGGGAAAAACTGTTGCAATAGGTGTACTGTACATTTGGTTTACTTATTCAATAATATAATCATTAGTTTATTTTCTATTAAATAAAGGTTGTTCAAGATGTTAATGTCCATTAGTTTTTTTTTAATGTAATTGGTCGAAGAAGTGTAGTATTTACAATATTTCCTAACCCCCGTATGTCTAGAACCTACCAACCAATCGTACCAATAAAAATGATTATCAGTTCAGCCCCATAAAACATGGCACTCACCCACCAGATGCTTTCTAAAGAAACTTATGTTCCAGGATGCAAGTACTGGTGAAGTGCTTCGCCCTCCATGAAGTAATGACGATTCCATAACCTCTGATTCCTTTCTGCTGACTTTCAACACTGTTATGCTATACGTCTAGGAAGTGTTTGATAGGTCGTAAATTAGCGGAAAAACACTATTTTGAAAAGTTAATGAGTGGGTAAGACGGATTTAATATTTTGGAAGGCTTTTCCAAGTTTCCCTTGATGAACCAATAAAAAGTTGACACACCATCCCTCCGTCTAAATCTCTTTCATGGATAAACAGGAGAAGAACAACGGAAGAGCAGTAGATCGTATATAGATTTTTTCTCCTCCCATACTTTCCTTCGTTTTCTTGTTCCCTCTTCCTCACTCTTCCATCTTCGTACATCCAACCAAACATACACTAAAATAATTATGATTATATAACACTGTATCCACCGATTACATGTGCAGTGCAGTCTGTGCAGACATGGAATCGATAGCTGTAATTGATTTCAGTTATTAGCCAGAGAAGGATGGAGCAACTATTTGTGCACCTAGCAGAACTACACCATTAGAATCATTTACAGGACATCACCTCTCCACTTGTAGCCCAAGTAATGCTTGTTCTGTTGCACATTTACTTTAGTTATGTGTTTTTTTAATGATAATGATGATTTACTTTTTCAATGAAGTATGTTTTGATGTATAATGTTTTTTCGTTAAATGGAAGAAGGTTGAGAATTCCCCTCATCCTAATGAATTGATCTGGTCCTATAACGACTGAATCACACCAAGATTCATGTTGATACTCATGAAGAGCATGACCTAAATTTAATTTACAGGGATTCTACAAAAATCCTATGAACCTACGTTAGAAGAATTTTTTTCTCATGCAAAGAAATTTCCAATAAGATATAACAAGTCATGTTTTCTTACCAGCAAAGGTGCAACGAAACTTTCCCTTTCAGTCCACGTAGGCTTTATAGCTTGAAAAAAAATCTTATCTTCTCATCAGGAGGCTGTTGCTGTCTCTTTCATATAAACAAACCAGTTTTGACTTCCATCTCCCTCCTACTGCTTGCTCACCAAGCCAACCTTAGTCACGGGTGCATTTCTCCACAACTCAACATCACGCTAGAATATAAAGGCCACCAATATCAGCATCTGTACCAGAAAGAAATTAATACCACATCAACAACTGAGAAAGACTCATCTCAAAAGAAAAGAAAGAAATTTATAAAGGCACGAAAATGAGTTTAGGTTTCTTCTCCTGCTTCTTGACAGCCAGTAAGGTTGCACCAACGCAACTAGCAGCAGAAGTAAGAGGAGAGAATGTAACTCTGAATCAGAAATCAGAGAAAAAGGAGCTAGAGAAACAACAGAAAACGAAAGTCAATGCAGCAACGGTGGTACCTAACTTCCCATTTCACTCACGACCGGGACTTCTCTGATTCATGAGCAAAGTCCAAAGGCTGTGCAGCTAATGGTTAATTTTGTTTCTCTGTGTTCTCTTTTTCCAGATTAAGGGAGTAACAATATTCCTTAGGCTAGTTTGTTTCTTTTGTTGTTTTCAACGTGAAGATTGTAACAACAGAATTTTAGATTATTTTATGTAAACATTTGACAGTTTTTCGTAGGAAATGATGAAGTTCACAAACCTATGTATATACTATTGGAATAGTTGTTTTGTAATTTGGTTTATTTAATGAATTGTCTATTGTTTCTAATTCGTGTAACCCATTTATCAGTGTTTGTGTATCAGACTGATTTTTTCATTACTACAAAGGTAGATCGCTTGACATGTCAAAATTGTGAAGGTATACAACGAGAGAGTGTTTAACCTCGCAACAAAAATTAATGTTGATGAATGTTAAGATTGGGAAACACATATGTACGAAGGAGACTAAGAACCCAAGAATTAGATGGTGGAACTTGAGGGAAGAGAAACTAGAGACTTTTAGAGATAAAGCCCTTGAAGGAGCATCATGGAATTGGGAACGTGAGATGAAGATGATGTGGAACAAGCCGATCTTAGGAACGAGCTAATTCATAGAAATGTGGAATCCTTGGCATCAGCTTATGCCCTTGTCCTCGATATGGATTCCCTTAAAGCAAGTTTCTCCTATAAGTCCAACGATTCGAGAGATAATTCCTCTAGAATCACATCTACTGAGCCCTCTAGGCCTGAGCTCTCCCCTACTCAGTACCTTAACAAGTCTTATCCAAACCAGCCTACTTCAAATTCTTATCCACCTAGAACTGACAACATGGGTAAGAACAGTGAAAGAGACTACTCTAAGATTGAATCTCTCACTAAGTACTATAAATGCAAGGGATACGGCCATGATGCTGGCAACTATTCCAACCCCAGTAGAATCAACATTGTAGATGGTACCGTTGTCATTGCTGATGAGTATGACAATGAGTTTAATCCCTATGAAGGCCCAAAATTTAACCATATAAATTCCCTTATGGAATATAGATGAACCTACCCTACTGCCTAATGGCGAGATTTCCCCATTTTTTCCTTTACCTGATACTACTTACCCACTGACAGACAAATTGAATAATATTTTAGATAATCAGATAATCTCTATTAGAGATTATGGTATTAATAGGTATTTGGTAAGATAGAAGAACAAGCCGAAGTTGAAAGACACTTGGATTGATAGCGAATCCAGTACTTGGATCCAGATCTATTGAGCACTATGACATGATCACTGATTTTGACTCGACTGGATCGAGCTCTCGCCCACCGGAGAGAATGATGAGGACATCGATCCCGTTTTGTTTTATTTTGAGATTTAACTATATGTAGTAGTTTTGCAATTTGCACCCTTTATTTTCTGCATTAAAATATTTTGGAGATTTGTATTGAAATTTATTTTGAGCCTATATATAGGCCTTGAGAATAATGAGAAAGTAAGCTATTTTTTATTTAAAAAATTATAGTGTTGAGTTATTGATCTTCATTTATCTTTTGTGTGAGACACTGAGATAAAATTATTAGAGTTTGTGAGAAATCCTAAAAAAGTATTAGGGTTTGTGAGAAGCTCAATTACACCTAAAATCCCCAATTAATCAAAACCCGAATCCCCTCACCTGCCCTCTCTCTCCTTCTTCATCTTTCCTTGTTCCCGATCAAAACCCTAGCCCTTCTTCCATCGCCCCAACGTCGACTACCTCACCCTCACACGCCAAACCCATCCTCTACTCCATCTCTACAGCCCAACACCCTGACGGCCATCTCTCCCTCGCCCCAAATCCTCTCCGTTGCACGACTGCAACCCCAAGCACCACCGTCGCAGCCCTTCCATCACCTCCGAAACTTCCCCTTACTCCAAGTCCTCAAATCCCTCCAAACCCGAAACCCTATTCTCCAAACCCACTTCAAATCTGAACCCTCTCCACCTCGTGTTGCCGATCTCCTAAACCGACGACACCCTCACCAGTGCAGCCACCATCGAAGGCCATCTTAACAGTAAGTCCACCTTGCCACCACATAGCAACCCGGAGCTCCATCAACGCCGACCGCTACCTCTTCACCCGATTCCCCTCACAAGCGACCACGACTCATTCATCGAACTCCGGTAACTTCTTTCCTTTTCTCCATTATTTGTGTTACTGCCTGTCAAATCTATAATATTATTTGAATTATTTGTCATCAACAAATATTGAGAGTGTGTTTCTATTTGCCAATTAGAGTACAAATCTTTATTGAATATGTTACTTGCTAAGAACGCGTAAGCATAATTCTTGATTGTTATAATTGAATCTTTAATTGGGCTTCTTAAACTATTTCATATCTTGAAAATTCATCAAACCAATTAATAGTTTTAATTTTTGAATTAATCTGCATTTCATATTGGTAAACTTAATCTTTTAAAATTCTTGAAAATTCTCTACTTAGGGTTAAGTTTGCATCACGTAATCTTCAAGCTTGATGTTGCAGGAATTTCTGGCAACAAGGAAAAAAACCAAAAAAAAAAAGGCGAGAAGTAATTTTATGAAGTAAAAGTGGTATCTAAGTGATCTTCCAGGTTAAATTCCATACATTTCCAGATGGTATTTAAGATACTATTTCCAACATTTCTTGACAATGAAACATGAAATAGCTTACATACTAGGTTAGTGCTCTAGTGTCGCATACAAACTTGGACTGTGAACATTTAAACTTACAAAGGGCACCAGGGCCAGATGGATTCCCAATTCTGTTCTACAAACTTTATTGGACGATAATCAAGAGGGACTTCATGGACATTATGGCTGAAATGTTCATTGGGGAGGCACAAATCGAAAACCTGAATTATGCTAATGTCACGCTTATTCCTAAGAAAGCTACAGCGCTAAAGGTCACAGACCTCGTGCCCATTAGCCTTCTTAATGGCTCCTTCAAAATAATCACTAAAGTGCTTGCTAACAGATTGTCGCCGCACTTGTCGGATATTATTGATGACTCTCAAAGCGGGTTCATTAAAGGTCGAGATATTCTTGATAGCCTTGCTTCTGCTCACGAAACTTTCTTCAGAGGAAATAAGGAAAAAGTTGATGGGTTCCTTTTAAAATTGGATTTTGAAAAGGCTTAAGACAGTGTAGAATGGGATTGTGTGGAAGAGGCATTAGAATTAAAAGGATTCGGGAGTAAATGGAGACTGTGGATGAATGTGTGTTCGAAATGGAAAATCTTTCATTCTACTCAATGGGGAGCAAGGCAAAGAGATACAATGTCGCAGAGGTTTAAGCAAGGAGATCCGCTTTCACCATTGCTTTTCGCGATTGCCTGGCAAAAATGTCTAAGAATGGAAGAAAGGCAGGTATTCTCAAGGGGGTGAAGGTGAAAGGGGTAACAGAGCCGTTGTCAATTTTACAGTATGCAGATGGCACCCTCATGTTTGGCATTGCGAAGGAGGAAGAAATCAAATCTATTAGAACTCTCATGAGGTGCTTTGAAGACTGGTCAGGATTGACTGTTAATTTTCATAAGAGTTGTGTAGTACCCCTCAGCAACGAGACTACGTGTTCGTCTGAGATGGTTCCAAAGTTACTTGAATGTGTGAAAGGGGAGTTCCCTCTTAAATATTTAGGTACACCAATCAGACCGGGAAAACTTCTCAAGGAGGACTGGGTACCTTTGGTGGAAAAGATAGAGAAAAAGTTGGATGGTTGGAAAGGAAGATTTCTGTCGTTGGGGGGAGAATTACTCTGATCAACTCGATCCTTAGTAGCTTGCCAACTTACATGATGTCGATCTATGAGATTCCTAAATGGGTTATTGCCAAGATGAGAATCAACAAATGCAGAAGGCGAATCTTGTGGAAAGGCTCTCAGGAGGAGAACAAAGGACTTCCTTTGGTTCGATGGGATAACGTCTGTAGAAAGAAAGAGCATGGGGGTCTTGGAATCGTGAATTTACGGGACATGAATAAGGCCCTTCTGGCAAAGTGGTGGTGGAAAATGCACAAACAACAAAAGACTTGGTGGGGCCTCTCGATTGCGAGGTACCGAAGACCGAAAAGATTCAGATTTGGTGGTAGAAGTAAATATGTGAAAGTTTCCTTCATGTGGAAAGGTATTGCCAAGGTATTACTAAGTGCACTCTTGGGAATGGGAGGAATATCAGATTCTGGAAGGACAAATGGACCGGTGATAACACTCTTCAATCTTTGTTTCCCAACTTTGTGAGTGATGCCACTAAGAAGGATGACTCGGTGACAGATACTTGGAATAACGAAAGACTTAGGGTGCAGGTCATTGACAATCTAGGGGTTGCTAGCAGGAACCAACTACAACAGCTCAACTCACATTTGGAGAATCGAGTAAGACTGAATAGGGAAGATGAGGACGTTAGCACATGGAGACTAGAGAGTAATGGGGTCTTTTCAGTTAGATCCATGTACGGTCTCTTTAATGACGCGGGGGGGGGGGGGGGGGGGGGGGGGGGGGGGGGGCTAGATCGGCAAACTCAATCATTTGGAAGTCACAGGAGCCTCCGAAAGTGAAAGTTTTTCTGTAGTTGGTTTCGAACAACGCTATA
Source organism: Hemerocallis citrina (assembly GCA_017893485.1). Taxonomy (NCBI): domain Eukaryota; kingdom Viridiplantae; phylum Streptophyta; class Magnoliopsida; order Asparagales; family Asphodelaceae; genus Hemerocallis; species Hemerocallis citrina. The sequence goes on along the minus strand of CM030358.1, from coordinate 90,556,220 downwards.
CCCTCCAAAATGAACCTTAGCGTAATATTACGATTGATGCTAGTTGTCCTAGATGTTTTGATTTTGAGGACACATACCATATCTGTTTATTCTGCCCTAAAGCAAGACTTACTTGAGAAGTAATGGTTTTAGGATTTGGTATTATAGATTCACCGAGCCAAATTAATTGACATATGGGGGAAGTAGAATTCGATGCTCCTTAGGAAAGAGGATAGACAATTCTGGGATATTACGGTAACAGCTACTTTGTGGTCCCTATGGTTAGATAGGAATGATGCTTGCTTTCGTAATAACCAGTACAGCTTTCAAAGTTTATTACATGATTTAATCAGATGCAGCAGTTGGGAAGGATAATGCCCCTCGCAGTTCAGAGTCAGAAAAGGAGGAAAACACAAAGAACAGAAAGGAGGAAAAGAGTGAAGGGGACGCAACATTGGTGGTGCCTCACTTCATAATCCATTCTCGTCCAGGCCTTCTCTAAGTCAAAGAACAGATATATGATAGTCTGATGACGATGATGATGATTTTTGTAGTTTTTGTTTTCACATACATGTTAGGAAGGTAGTTACATACTTCAGATTAACCAGAAGAGGGATATGTTTCGTTTTCTTCTTTTCTTAATTTTGTATTAGAATGGAATAAATGATTTTTCTATGATTTATTGCTGGTAACTTGGTATCTGTTGTTCTCGTCGGCAGGCGGCAGTAGGTCCGTGTTAAGGAGCTGCAGGAGCTGTGGGGGAGAAAAGATGAGCTGCAGGAGCTGTGGAGAAGAGATGAGCTAAAGGTGTAGTCGAGAGTGGGTTTGTGGTTGTATCTATAGTGGTATCAGTTTGTTTCTTTGTTTTCCTATTTTTAGCATATGTACGTGTGAACCGCACCTTTTCTGTTTCATACTGTTTTTTGGCGGGAAGTTGTTAGGCAGGTGAATGAGGTTGTTCGCCCACGTGCCACGCACGTGACCTTCTGTAACTGCCTATAAATGTATCTACAGAATTAGTAATGAGATTTAGACATTAAAGCTTCAAGAATCTTCCTCACATCTTCTTCCTTCTTCTCCTTCAATCTCTCGTTTGCTCTCTAATGGCACGGTCCAAGCAAGGGTTCGGAGGAGCCTCTAACACGGCAGTATCAGAGCCGACTACTGATGATTCCGCCTCGAAGGATGTCGGTAGTACCTCGTCGATCGAAGTGGAAGTTCAGGAGCTGAAATCGGCGGTGGCCAAGATCGCTGAAGACATGGAAGTAATGGCGTCGTTACCTGGAATGGTGCATACCTTGGGAGAGCAAGTTAAGGAGCTAATGGTGATGAGTCGCAGTGCAAATTTTGTGAGAGGTAATACGGGAATTTCTCAACCCCAATCGCATAGAGAGGTAGAAATCCCTAACTCAAATCCTATCTTGCCAAACCCTTTCCAGCCTGCAAATACCTTCCATTCCAATAACTCTGTTACTATGGGTGGTAGAGTGAGATCAGAGTCGATGAATTTTCCAAGAACTCCTTTCAAAATAGAGTTCCTTATCTTTCAAGAAGGGGATCCCACGGAGTGGGTGTGTGGAGCTGAGCAATTCATGGAATTCTTTGAGATTGAAGAGAACCAGAAGCTTAAGTTTGCAGCACTAAATTTGAGGGGTAAGGCTTCACAGTGGTATCGAAGACATATTAGGCAGAGGAGAAAGGAAATTTCTTGGCAAGAGTTTGTTAGTGAGATCATGACTAGATTTGGTCCTTCGGAATTTCAAGATTACGAAGGAATCTTAACTAAGCTGAGCCAAAAGGGAGATTTAGAAGTTTATATACAGGAGTTTGATCGATTGTCCAATTTTGTGGGAGATTGGTCGGAGAAACATTTCTTGAGCACTTTCGTGAGTGGGTTGCGCGATGAAATCCGCTGGGATGTCAAAGCTCAGAAGCCGAAGAAGGTTAATGAAGCCATGGGTTTAGCTAGAGGGTATGAGGAGAAGTTGCAGCTCACTAAGAAATGGAATAAGTCAGTGTTTGTGCCCAAAAACACTTCCAATTATCCAACCAATTTTGCTCCTAAAGGGAATGAAACAACAGCTACTCACACTTTTATTCCTAAAAGATTATTTCCGTTAGAATTAAGGGAGAGGAAAGCAAAGGGATTATGCTTTAATTGCGACGAACAGTATGTCCTGGGGCATCGTTGCAAAACTCAGAAGTTTTACTTCTTAGAGAGGTTTGATGATGAGGAAAAAGAAGACGATAGTGAGGAAGACGATCAGGTTGTAGAAACGAGTATGGAAGGTAATGCTATGCAAAACTCTTGTTATGCGTTGTCAGGGTCTTCATGCTACCCTCACACTTTGAGAGTGAAAGGATCCATAGGTGGAAGGGAGGTGAATATTCTGATTGACACAGGATCTACCCATAACTATATAGACCCTCATACTGCTAGTAAAGCTGGATTAAAAATTTTGAATGAACCCAGGTATAATGTGAAAGTTGCTAAGGGAGAAATAATGCACAATCAAGGGAAAATAGAGGAGGCACACTTCACTATACAAGGGGTTCCTTTGTCAGCAGAGCTTTTGATCTTACCATTAGGACCTTCTCAGATGGTATTAGGTGCACATTGGTTGAAATCGATGGGAAGAGTCAATTGATTTCACTCTTTTGACTATGGAGTTTGATGTACAGGGTGTGAAGGTGTTACAAGGATTTGTGGAGGGTCAGTTACAAGTTATAGAAGCGGAGGAGTTGCCCAAGACATTGGAGTTCTCTAATCAAATGTTTTTGTTGCAGCTGCAATGCAACCATGAAGACAAGGGGTCATCAGAGATTGATCTTCCTCACACAGTGCTCAAACAGGTTCAAAAAATTTTACAAAACTATCCTGAGGTGTTCTCCTCTGAGATTGGAATGCCACCAAAATTCCACTTGTTGAAGGGGCCAAGCCCATCTGCATTAGACCTTATAAACATCCTTACTATCATAAGAATGAAATAGAGAAACAAGTAAAAAAAATGTTGGAGTCAGGATTGACAAGACATAGTAACAGTTCCTACGCATCACCAGTCATCCTTGTGAAGAAATCAGATGGAAGTTGGAGGTTATGTGTCGATTACAAGGCTCTTAATTCTCAAACTATAAAAGCTAAATTCCTTATTCCTTTCATTGATGAGCTTCTAGATGAGCTCTACGGAGCAAAGTTCTTCTCCAAAATTGATCTTAGATCTGGGTATCACCAGATCAGGGTTAGAGACTCCGATATACACAAGACTGCTTTCAGGACACACCAGGGCCATTACGAGTTTGTTGTCATGCCCTTTGGCCTCACTAATGCCCTCGCAACATTCCAGAGTCTGATGAATGATATTTTTAAAGATTATTTGAGGAAATTTGTTCTAGTATTCTTTGATGATATCCTTATCTACAGCCCAGATTTGAATAGCCTTGTTAAGCACTTGAGTTTAACTTTGGCAGTCTTGAAGAAGCATCAGTTGGTGGCAAAGGCTAGCAAGTGTAGTTTTGGAAAGGATAAAGTGGGTTATCTTGGTCATATAGTGAGCTCGAAGGGAATTTCAGTTGAACCAAGTAAAATTTCCGCAGTCACTGAATGGCCTGAGCCAAAAACCATCACACAACTCAGGGGATTCCTTGGGTTAACAGGGTATTATCGAAAGTTTGTGAAGGGATATGGTAGTATAGCTGCCCCTCTAATTCAGCTTTTGAAGAAGAACAGTTTTAAGTGGTCGAGAGCTGCTACAAAAGCTTTTGAAAATCTTAAAGTGGCTATGACTACCACTCCTGTGTTGAGCCTACCCAATTTTTCAAAGCAATTTACGGTGGAGACTGATGCCTCAATGGTGGGAATTGGAGCTGTATTGACACAGGAAGACCATCCAATTGCTTATATGAGTCAAGGTTTGAAGGGAAAGGCACTCTATCTGTCAACATATGAAAGGGAAGTCCTAGCTGTTCTTACAGCAGTGAAGCATTAGCGACAATACCTCTTGGGAAAGTTGTTCACCATTAAAAGAGATCATCAGAGTATCAAGCCCATCCTTGATCAAAAAATCAATACTGATATGCAAGAGAAGTGGCTGTGGAAACTCTTTGGGTTCGATTATAGGGTTGAGTATAAAAAAGGAAAAGAGAATGTTGTTGCTGATGGACTTTCGAGAAGAGAAGAGGAGCAAGCTACTCAATTTGCTATCACAATGTAGTACGTCAGTGGTTAGAGGAAATAAAAGCTATGGTGTTGAGTGACTCATTTTTTAATGAACTAGCAGAGAAAGTAACAAGGCGTGAAGTTCTTGCTAATGTGTACAAATTTCAAGATGGAATTTGGTTTTGGAAAGGGAAGATCCTATTAAGTCCTCAAGCTGAGTTTAGAAGAGAAATTTTTTCTGATTGTCATTCGACAAATATTGGAGGTCATGCAGGTTATCATAAGACTCTCCATCGAGCAAAGAGGTCATTTAAGTGGTTGGGAATGAGTAAGGATATTAAAGCTTTCATAAGGGAATGTATGGTATGTCAAAGGCACAAAGGGGAAAGTGTGAGTCCTGCGGGGTTAATATATCCCTTACCCATTCCTGATCTGGTTTGGAATGACATTTCCATGGACTTTATAGACGCTTTGCACAAAAGTATGGGTAAATCAGTGATCTTTGTTGTGGTAGATCGACTCACAAAATATGCTCACTTCATGAGCCTTAGCCACCCTTATACTGCTCTCACAGTTGCACAACTTTTTGTTGAGAATGTCTTCAAATTGCATGGTATGCCTTCAAGCATTGTGAGTGATCGCGACTCTATTTTTCTCAGTGCTTTTTGGAAGGAATTTTTCCAATTGTAAGGAAGTAAGTTGAAATATATAACTGCATATCATCCACAGTCGGATGGGCAAACGGAAATTGTGAATAAGTCACTGGAGTTGTACTTAAGGTGCATGTGCAGCCAACGGAAGAAGGATTGGGTCAAGTGGTTATGTTGGGCAGAATTTTGGTATAATACGAATTAGCACGCAACCACGGGTGTTACTCCATTTGAAGCTGTGTATGGTCGTAAGCCTCCATGTCCAACTTTGTTTGTTACTGGTACGGCTGCAGCTCGAGCTGTAGAGGAGGCTCTATGTGATAGGGATGTAGTCCATCAGTTACACAAAGATAATATTAAATTGGCCCAAGACAGGATGAAGCAAATTTATGATAAACATAGAGTGGATAGACAGTTTGAGATTGGGGATATGGTTTTTCTCAAAATCCAGCCTTATAAGCAAGCATCTGTGCGGGGGTCACTGCCACGCAAATTATCTCCGAAGTTTTTTGGGCCATATCAGGTCCTCGAGAAGATTGGGAAGGTTGCATATAAGTTGGAGTTGCCTGCAGGAGCGCGCTTACATACCGTCTTCCATGTCTGTAAATTGAAGAAGTGCCATGGTAATTTTGCACCTGCGGTTTCGGAGGACATTCCCCATTATTAGGTGAAGTCGGAAGCACCAGAACCTGAGCTTGTATCGGATAGAAGAGTATTCAAAAAAGAGAATCAAATGGGTATACAATTGTTGGTGAAGTGGGCAAATGCAGGAATTGAGAATGCGACATGGATAGATGTCAATGAGCTGAGGATGAAGTATCCCTCCTTTGAACTTGGGACAAGTTCAGAGTAAGAAGGGGGGAGTTGTTAAAGAGCTGCAGTAGCTGTGGGGGAGAAGAGATGAGCTAAAGGTGTAGTCGAGAGTGGGTTTGTGGTTGTATCTGTAGTGGTATCTGTAATACCCTAGATCTTCGAACAGTCGACTGGTACTGCCAGCAGTCGACTGACTATTGAGATTTGTGAGAGGATTTGAGAAATATAGTCCCATATCGGGAATTTGCGAAGATAAATTGAGTATAAATACTATTGCCGAGGATCAAGAGTCACCAATTCGGTTAACCACCTTTTGAGAGGCAGCCTGTGGTGGGCAGTGAAACTACATAGTATTTATAATTTGTCTGAGCATTGGGGCGGGGCGTTACAAATGGTATCAGAGCCGACTTTCGACACACCGGGTGGGGGTGTATCTGCACGTCGAGGGTGCCTCCGAGGGAGGGGGGCCTATTCGTGGGGTACATATGTTTGCGTGTCGAGGGTCTGCGGGCCTATTCACGGAGCATGCCGGGTGCTAGAAAGGGCGGTCCTACACTAGATGTGTGTCCTGTGCTCAGCGAGGACGCTGATTCCTAAAGGGGGGTGTATGTAATACCCAAGATCTTCGAACAGTCGACTGGTACTGCCAGCAGTCGACTGATATAGAACAGTCGACTGATACTGCCAGCAGTCGACTGACTATTGAGATTTGTGAGAGGATTTGAGAAATATAGTCCCATATCGGGAATTTGCGAAGATAAATTGAGTATAAATACTATTGCCGAGGATCAAGAGACCAATTCGGTTAACCACCTTTTGAGAGGCAGCCTGTGGTGGGCAGTGGAACTACATAGTATTTATAATTTGTCTGAGCATTGGGGCGGGGCGTTACAGTATCAGTTTGTTTCTTTGTTTTCCTATTTTTAGCATATGTACGTGCGAACCGCACCTTTTCTGTTTCATACTGTTTTTGGCAGGAAGTTGTTAGGAAGGTGAATGAGGTTGTTAGCCCACGTGCCACGCACATGACCTTCTGTAACTGCCTATAAATGTACCTACAGAATTAGTAATGAGATTTAGACAATAAAGCTTCAAGAATCTTCCTCAAACCTTCTTCTTTCTTCTCCTTCAATCTCTCGTTTGCTCTCTAATGGCACGGTCCAAGCAAGGGTTCGGAGGAGCTCCTAACAGTCCGGATTGGATTGAAGTTGTTGCCGGTGGGCTGCTGGTGGCATCGGCGGGGTGGTGGGGAGGACAAGATTGACGGCAACGTCGAGAAGGGGAAGGTGGTGTTAGGAATGTGTCTTGAATACTCGTGGTTCAGATTAGAAGGTAAGATGAAGCACAGAGGTCGAAGAGTTAAAGAGTAGAAGAAAACAGAGCAGCAATAGTGTAGGCATAGTTGCGATCGACTGTCCCAAGTTGCGGTCGACCGCACCCCCGACCGCACACCCGACTGCAGTGGCACTAGGTATGGCTGAGAGGTGGACGGTTGACCGGTCTTGTTGGACGGTCGACCGACCGCGGCCCTGTGTTAGTTTTGGACCTCGATTTGTTAGGTCGTTTCAGCCCAATCTTCAACTCCGAGTTAGAACGTACGGCTCCTATTCAGTTATTTCTTTTCCAAGTTATATCGAACGACTGAAAATCAAGATTAGACCTAGGTTTCTCGCTATTCTTCTATATATATTGTAAATTCCTCCAATACGATAGTAGAGTACTACATAGATTATTTTCTCCATTGCAAAGAGGGGTTCGAGAGAAATATAGTGCTTGGTGAGTGAGTTTAATTCATTGTATTAAGTGAATCAGTCACTCCTTGTAATCTCTTCTAATTGAATATCAGATCTCCCTATATTTCTCCCCAGATTAAGCAAAAGTTAACCGGGATAAGTCATCGTTGTGTTTGTGTTAGATTAAAGGATCTACTTGCTTGCTCAATTGATTAGTCTCATCTACTTCGACTTCCTCATTGCTCTATTTAGTTCCACTGCGACAACGGGCGTTAGTTGACGCCCCAATCCCTACAACTGGTATCAGAGATTCAGGTTGCTGAGTCTCTTGGTTAAAATGGCAGGCCACAGTATTTTGAAGATCAAACAGTTCGATGGAAAGATCAACTTCAATCTTTGGAAGACTGACATGTATGATGTCCTTGTTCAAGAATGTTTGTAGTTAGCCGTTAAGAAGAAAGAAAAGCCAACTGATATGAAGGACGACAGTTGGGAAGATATTTGTGAAAGGGCCAAAAGTCTGATCCGACTATTATTGGCGGACAAGGTCAAGTGCAGATTTCTTCAAGAGACCAATGTGGTGAGTTTGTGGAAAAACTCATAACTGACTACTCTGATTCGTCGTTATTAGATTGGATGCATTGGAAGAGAAAATTATTCCGTTTATTTATGAAGGAAGATACCAATCTCCAAAACCACTTTACAGAGTTCAATAAGATATTATCTGAACTGAAGGCGATCAACGCAGAAGTGTGTGAAGAAGATAAAGCTTTCAATCTGATATATTCACTGATTCGTACGAGCCTTTGATCACTACCATGCTACACGGTAGATCTGCCAATGAGGGTATTTCGTAGTTGGTGTAATCAAAGCATTGAAGAAAAATCAACTTAGGAAGGAGACTCATAAATCACCGTCTATTCCCACAAGTTGTCTAGCAGTGGATGGTCCTTCAGGAGGAAGACAAAGTGCTATGCAAAAGAATTCGATCTATTGCCGATATTGCAAGAGGTCAGGGCATATCAAGAAAGACTGTTGAAAATTGCAGAATCAAGAGAGCGCAAAGAATGGGGAATTCAGCTGCTAATGTAGTTAGTGCCATTGATTTAAGTGATTCGTGTCTTCTTGTTTCAAATTCTATAGAAGTGGATTCTAGTTGGTTTCTTGACTCAGTGAGTTCTCATATTTGCTCCGAGAAGAAGTTGTTTTCTACTTATAAGTCTATTACAGGGCGTTGTGTGACGACGGGAATTGGGGAGATTTATGAAGTAGTGGGTGAGAGGACAGTTTAGCTGAAGATGTCAGGTCTAAACATGTTCACTATACGGGATATTTGCATATTTCTGTACTGAAACGGAATCTAATATCCTTGGGAACTCTTGATGCACGAGGTTGTAGGTACACAATCCTTGGGAACTCTTGATGAACGGGGTTGTAGGTACACAGCTTAAGGTGAAGTTCTGTCTGTTTTTCAGGGTCGTCCTAAGGTAATTAGAGGTATGAGAGTGGTTGGGCCAAACCAAAACAATCTCTACAAGCATTGGAAAATCCGAAATACTTGCCCAAGTGTTGCTCATTTTTCCGTTATTCCAGCAAGCTCAGCTAGTTCGCCGCAACAAGATTCACCGAGACGAGACCACGACGTTCGAATATCATCGAGAGGTGGGGAATGCCTAAGGGTAGGTGGAGTTCGTGCGGAGTTTGACAACTTCGTGAGTACATCTACGGAGGAGCACCCTGGAAGGGATATACTGGATTTGGTGAGATTTGGTAGAGATCAGTTCAACTAAAAGAAGAAGCTATTGTTCAAAATCTTTTTGCAAATGCAGTTCATTAAAGTTTGGAGATGAATAACACATCATGTGATAGCACTCGTATGCAATCCAAGCTGGAGTTTGTTAGGAATGTGTTTTGAATACTCGAGGTTCAGATTAGAAGAATGTAACATGAAGCACGGAGGTCGAAGCGTCAAAGAGAGTAGAAAACATAGCAGCAATAGTGCAAGCAGAGTTACGATCGACTGTCCCAAGTTGCGGTCGACCTGACCCCCGACCGCAAACCTGACTGCAATTGCACGGGGTTTGACCGAGAGGGGGACGGTCGACCGGTCTTGTTGGACGGTCGACCGACCGCAACGCTGTGTTCATTTAAGGCCTCGAATTGTTGGGTCGTTTCAGCCCAATCTTCAACTGCAAGTTAGATTGTACGGCTCCTATTCAGTTACTTCTTTTCTAAGTTATATCGGACGACTGAAAATCAAGATTAGACCTAGGTTTCTCTCTATTCTTCTATATATTGCAAACTTCTCCAATGTGAAGTAGAATACTTCATAGATTATTTTCTCCATTGCAAAGAGAGGCTCGAGAGAGAGATAGTTCTTGGTGAGTGAGTTTAATTCCTTGAATTGATTGAATCAGTAAATGTTTGTAATCTCTTCTAGTTGAATATCAGATCTCCCTATATTTTTCCCCGAATTAAGCAAAAGCTGACTGGGATAAGTTATCGTTGGGTTTGTGTTAGATTGGTGGATCTACTTCCTTGCTCAATTGATTAGTCTCATCTACTTCGACTTCCACATTGCTCTATTTAGTTCCGTTTTGACAACGGGCGTTGGTTGACGCCCCAATCCCAACAGGTGGCCGGGTTAGATGCCGGTGTGGAGTAGAGGAGCAGGATTTGAGTTTCAAATTATTAATCTCGATTTAGGGTTTTGAAATTCAAATTTGAATTTAGAGTGTGGAGGGGGGGGGGATTTCTAGAATTTTGAATTTCAACGTAGAGTTTTGAAATTCAAATTCTAGTTGAGGAGTATGAGGAGATTTTTCTGATGAAATTTGAATTTCAAATTAGATTTTGTTTGGAATTCAAACTACAATTGTGGAATGATGAGTGTGAACTTGCGACACATCTAATTGGTGGAGCATTCATCTATAAGTTTAGCTAGGGGAGAGAGACTAGTTAATGTTATAGGTTTACTGTGTAACGGTTTTCTGTTGTTCCGTTGAGGAACTGATAGATATAATTATTTGCAATACTTGTTTCATTAATTATTATTAATTAATGAAACAATGATGTTGTCATCTTTTTCTTTATAAAAAAAAACTTCGTATCTGTTATTTTACCCAATACAGAACTTCGGTATTTAATAACTTATGTACAATATATATGACTGCATTGTAAGCACTCCATCATTTGACTCAGTATGCCTAAAACAGAGAGAGACTTTATTTACTCCTAGGATCCCAGGTTCACCACAATCTCACTTGTGATCCATTTTCGAAAGATTCAGTATAAAATTTCTAGGTATAATAAATCTTACGACAACTTCTCATTATTTTAGAGGACGTACGCTCTAAAATAATTACTTTTCCAGATCTTTTACTGACAAGAAATAGATAAATATATATGTTGCTTTGTTTCGATATTTTCAATAGCGGCCTCTTAGCGACTGATATGGGTCAGATGACGTGGCCCCTCCTGATCCACAGGATCCCCTGAAAAGGTGTTCACCCCCGATCATCAGATCTGCCACGTCAGCCCTAAAACCATCTAGGTTTCCGTCACGTCAGGCCCAGGGGTGACCGGGTCCAGACCCGGCCCCAAACGGGTCTGGACCCGGTTGGGGCTGGCTATAAATACCAGGCCCTCTACCCCTTAAAAAGGTAATCAATCCTTCCCCTCTCAAAATCCTAGTTACTGTTACTCTTCAATGACTGAGTAGATCATCGGAGGGCCTGCCACCGGGACCAACCCCGAAGTTCCTAGGCCGAGTGCAGGTACACGAGACTTCCGGATCCTAGATTCCAAATCCGAGCCGAGTATCCTCCCTCCACCTCGCTCCCGCCTCTACTCCCGAGCCGTCCCCTCTGGCTGAAGGTCGGGTGTACCATCCGCACTGAAGCTTCCGCAAAAATACAAATTAAGAGAACTCACACCTGGTGCAACCACCCCCCAAAAACAAAGTGCATCAGGTTGGCACCGTCTGTAGAAAACCTCCTTGCGAACATCAGTCCGAACCCAGCCATCAATTGGCATCCGACCAATCCGAGCTCACATGGCACCCAAGCCCAGGAGAGCTGTCACCTCTGCACGTCGCCACGACGTTCCTCCTCAGGATGTCCCCGCCGACACCCGTGGATCCAACAATCCGAGGGTCAGCCTTGGAGACCAATCGGGCGCCTCTCGCTCGATCGTACCCGACCTGAGTCGGGACATCCAGAACTAATAGGCAAGTCGGACTGGGGGATGGGCCGCTTCCAACTCGATCCTGAACCGTCCCAGACCTCCACCCCGAGAGAGGGAGCCGACGCCCAGCCGCATCGACCAGAGGCCGCCGCCCCAACGCAACCCGGCCGAACGGGCTCCAGTCACCCACCGGGAGTTCCAAGACTTCCGGAAAGAGATCATGGAGGCTATCCTAGGGACCCCTGTCAACGAGACGCTCCACCGCTTTCACTCGCGATCGGATAACGGGGCAAGCCCGTCCCGCGGTCCTACCGTCCCGCCAGAGTATGACGAGGACAACCTAAAACGCCTCCAGGAAATGGAGAACCGCCTCGACCACTTCGGCGACGGTGGCGCGAGGCCGGCTCAGGGTCACAGTCTGACCCGACTTCCTTTCTCCATAGCAATCCTACAAGCGAAAATACCCCGGAATTTCCGACCTCCCCAATTCAAAACCTATGACGGCGAGGACGATCGTGCTGATCACATGGAGGGTTTAAAGACCCTCATGATGATTCACAGCGCTTCGGATCCCCTCCTGCGTCGTGCCTTACCCGCCACCCTCCGGGATCCGACTCGGGAATGGTTCTCCAAGCTCGTCCCCAGCTCGGTCTACTCGTTCGATCAACTGGAGGCCAATTTCCTGGCCCACTTCGTGACCAGCAGAAAAGCCGAGAAGACGAGCACGTCCCTACTGGACCTCCGACAGAAGGAAGGAGACTCACTCAGGCAGTTCGTCCGGAGGTTCACCACGGAGGCGAGGTCGGTCTCCTCCTTTGACGCCGGGGTCGCGTTGGCAGCATTTCGGCACAATGTCCGGCACGACCAGCTGAAGGCATCCCTGGCAAAGAAACCTCCTTTCGATTTTCCTGACCTTCTAAGTCGGGTCGAAAAGTACATCCGGGCCGAGGAGGCCCTAAATCCAAAAAGCGCCAAAGAAATCCCGAGGAAAGGGAAGCGCAATGTAACGCCCCAAATCCCAAATACAACTGAATTCGAGAGTTCTACAGGATCTTTTCGCTTCATTTAGTACAATTTTACAAGGAAATTTGAACTTTCCACTTTACATCAGAGTTCAGATAAAAACATTACACTTTACATTGCACAGCGGAAGTAAATTTACAATATTGAAATAAATGTATAACAACATTGAATAATCTTTAAGTATCTGTTCCTCTTTAATCTTTATCATGTCACTTACCTGCATATAAGACTGTGGGTACGTCAGTTTATTCCACCGACGAACATTATACACGGTCATCCTCTCTATGCCAGAAATAGTATAACTTATTTTCCATATTTAACAAACACAAACTTGTCACATGTCAAACTAAAGGGACTACCCTATGGATGTCGTGTTGTGATTGTTCACTTAGTCCTTAATGCAGTTATTTACATTACATGACGCTAATGCGTACTTGTTCGGATTCTATGCATCCCACCCTTAATCGTTGTTCATCTTTGTAGGGTTCAATCCCTCGCTATAACTTAATCTACTACTGTAACTACGGTAAGTATCCTAGATGTTTTCTGACCAACGAACTCATGTCTAGGCGCCCTGCGGGGAATCCCAACGCACTGACACATGACTCATCATGCAGGCATCCTGTGAAAATTCAGCCCCTATCATAGACATGACACCACCCGTAGTCTTCAAACATCCCACGAGCGTCACCACCGGGACGGTACTCTGGAGCAGATCCTCGCCCTGACTCGTCATGGGACATCCTGGGATACGCTCTCGCCGCTGATCAAATGGCCTTCATACTCAGTGTTTTTCTCTTACTTTTATCACGTCTTCACTATGTAACTAATCCTTAATTCTAATCAAATAGAATCATGACCACAATCAAAGCACTAGAGTTAGTCTTTCCACTAAACCGGACTTATTCATTCATTCAACATGACCAACCTTCGCCTTTCATTTCAAGTTTCATTTCATTTCTTTCCAAATGTCGGAGGAGACTTAGCTACTCTTTTGTTTCAATTCTCATTCACAATTTCTAAAGTTGAGTGTTTCAACTCATAAGTTCACATGTTGAGTTGTCATACTCAAAAATATTTCTTTTCCAATCATGATTGATAAATTGTTCAATAGTCCATAATTATACATGAAATTCAACTATTCATCATGTAACTCATGAAAAGTTATTTTCACATAAAAAACCCACATCACTAATTATTCAATCAAATGTGGACATTTACACTTCATAATTTCCACACTATTCTCAAATGAGAATAAATTACATCACATCAAAAAAATAATATCTTTCTTTGCCATATTAATTTTCTAATCCTTCATTTCAAGTTCTTTTTGCAAGATATAATTTTCACAAAAACATAGATGTAGAATCATAGTTCTATTTGCACATTTATTCTCAAATCATATTTTATTCTATGTAAATAATTCTCAAATTATTTTTCATAAGCTCCACATATTTTTAAGATAATAAATATATTTTTTTCCATATTTTTTGACCATTAAAAACCCCCAAAAAAATTGTTTTTCCCACACATAAACAACAGCCGAAAGCCAGGGTCGAACTAGCGACCACAGGGAAGCCAACCGAAGGCACAAACCAATAGGCCAAGTGCTATTTGCGTTAGAAGCATGCACTGGGAGCATTAAATGCTCTCGGCCACTGTCTATATTTTTTTTAAAAATGAAACAAAAGTATGGCAGCCCGGGGATTCGAACCAGTAACCTCAGACCGTGAGCCTATACTGTAGCGATTAGAGCCGTCCTGACCACTTGAGCTACGCGCTCAGGTTGTCAAAGTTAGAACTCGAAATTTATTTAGATCAATTCTCTCTGCTATTAAAACGTTTCGATGTTCAACTAGTCTTCATTTCACTTTGCCTTTATAAAAATTTACTGAAAAATTCCAGATTGATTCTTCCTCACATAATTTACATACCAGTATGTAGAAAATAATTTTTTCAATAATTAAAACATATTTTTTCACACAATTAAATTCGAATTCTACATTATAACTCTGAATCGCAGGTACTATTGGACAACAATGCTACAAGACGCCCTGGCACTGGTAAAGAAGTGTGGCCCCTGTCAAAGGTTCACCCCGGTGAAAAAAGCTTTGCAAGCGAACCTCCGGTCCCTGGCCAGTCCTACTCCATTTGCTATGTGGGGGATGGATCTGGTAGGCCCATTTCCGAAAGCAACGGGCCAAAGAGAGTTTCTTATAGTGGCGATCGACTACTTCACGAAGTGGATCACGGCCGAGCTTCTGGCCACGATCACCGAGCAGCAAACCCAACAGTTATTCTGAAAAAACATCGCCTGCCGGTTCGAAATTCCACAAGTGCTCATCACAGACAATGGGACTCAATTCGTGGGTAAGAACTTCCGAAAGTTCTGCGAGGATCTCGGGATCCAGCAACGCTTTTCCTCGATATGCCACCCGCAGTCAAACGGCCAGGTCGAGAACGTGAACCGCCAAATCCTTGACGGTCTCACGAAATGACTTGATAACTTTTCCAAGGGGTTATGGGTCGACGAACTGCCAAGCGTTCTCTGGGTCCATCGAACGACGAAGAGAATCCCCACGGGAGTCGCCATTCAATCTGATATACAACGCGGAGGCCATAATCCCCCTCGAGATCGGGCTCCCTTCACCCCGGATCATGGCCTTCGACGAAGCAAGCAACTTGGCACAGCTACGTACCGACCTGGATCTCATAGACGAGGTCAGGGAGAAGTCTGCAATCAGAAGAAACACCTACCAACAGAGGATCAAAAGGTTCTACAACAAAAAGGTGCGTTCCACCGACATCAAGTTGGGGGACCTCGTCCTCCGGAAGCTGGCAGTTTCCAACCCCGGCCAAAAGAGGAAACTGGCCCCAAACTGGGAAGGCCCATACAAGGTTTCTGAGGTCGTACGCTCGGGCACGTACCGCCTCACCGACCCAGAAGGCAAGGCTGTCAAGAGGCCTTGGAACGCAGAACACCTCATCAAATTCCTAGAAGGGGGGAGGGGGGTTAGCCCCTACATCCAATGTAAATTATGAAAAATGTAATCTGCACGTCGTGCCTTGTTTTTGTAAAATTCAAGTATGTTGTAATTATGCCAGATTTCTTAAAACAAGCTTTGGCTTCGTATTAGCTCTGTTTAAAAATGTCTCGAGCTCGGCATTCGGAAGAAACCGCGAGCCACAAAAAGTTTCTCATACAAGCTTAGCGCTCGGTGCTCGGAAGAAACTGCGAGCCACAAAAAGCTTCTCTTACAAGCTTAGCGCTCGGCGTTCGAAAGGAACCGCGAACCACAAAAAGCTCTTCATACAAACCGGGGGCTCAACCCCCGGACAGCACCTCGAGCCAGAAAAAGTCACTGGCTTCTCTAAAAAGTATGGGGGCTCGGCATCGGCCTCAAGCAAGGTTTGAGCTAGTACAAACCCATCAACGTATGCGCTCGGCGGCAACCGCCAGCTACACCCGTGCTATCTACCCTAGAACAGGTGTGGGGGCTCGGCGTCGACATCGAGCAAGGCCTTGGCTTTTTTCAAAGCCACGCAACGCTCAGAGACGACCTGCAGCTACGCCCATCACTGGTTTCTCTAAGGTATGGGGGCTCGGCATCTGCCTCGGTCATGGTATGGGCTTGTTCAAGCCCATCAACCTATGCGCTCGGCGGTGACCGCCAGCTACACCCGTGCTATCTACCCGAGAACAGGTGTGGGGGCTCGGCGTCGACCTCGAGGAAGGCCATGGTTTTTTTCAAAGCCACGCAACCTTTACGCTCGGCGATGACCTGCAGCTACGCCCATCACTGGTTTCTCTAAGGTACGGGAGCTCGGCATCTGCCTCGGTCATGGTATGGACTTGTTCAAGCCCATCAACCTATGCGCTCGGCGGTGACCGCCAGCTACACCCGTGCTATCTTTCCAAGAACAGGTGTAGGGCTCGGCATCGACCTCGAGCAAGACCTTGGCTTTTTCAAAGCCACGCAACCTTTACGCCCGGCGACGACTTGCAGCTACACCCATCACCGGCTTCTCTAAGGTATGGGGGCTCGGCATCAGCCTCGAGCATGGTTTGGACTTGTTCACTCCCATCAACATATGCGCTCGGCGATGACCTCTGGCTACACCCATACTATCCGTCAAGATGTACACATAAGGGCTCGGTGTCACCCTCGAGCAAGGCCTTGGCTTTTTCAAGCCATACCTTTTTACGCCCGGCGATGACCTTCAACCACCCCCATTCCAAAAGTTTTCATTAAAGATTTAGGGAGCTCCCCTTCGGCAAACGCCCCGAGCCCCGGACCGTTGGTTGACCCACCTCTCACCTGCGAACAACTCGGGGTTTACGGCTTTCAAAGCCAAAACCCCGAATTGTTCGAGGGCAGCAAGGGAGCCACCGACCCAGGACTCACCGAGTCATGGAGCATCGGCCAAAAAATTATTTTGTATTAATCCAAAAATTTTGAACTACAAAAGGCGGTGGCCAGTCCGCGTTCGGCAATTACAAAAAAAAAGAGGGAGAAGGAAATTCCTAAACTATTGTTTAGGAGGGGGACGACACCTCTTCGTCAACTTGGAACCCCGCGGCCTCGAATCGAGCGTCCCCCTGCTCCTTATCCTCCGCTCCACGTGGCATCAGCAGAAGCTCCGAGTCCTACCCATAGTGGAGATGCCCAACCTGAAGGTCCGGATTAATCTGCAGGATGTGCTCCGTGGCCTTGTTATAAGCCTCATCCTGCGAGGCGATCAGGGTATCCGCCATGGCGATCGCCGCCTCCTCGCTAGCCTTCTTGGCATTCGCCTTGAACTGCGCCAGCTCTTTCTCATGATGCTCCTTGTTGGAGATCAGCTGGGCTTGGGCGACCGCAATGGCAGCCTCTGCCGCCGTCTGCTCGTCCTTCAGCGGGGTGGATTCACGAAAATAACGTTCGACGTTCTTCTGGATGACGATCTCCTTCTCGAGGCACTCAAGAAAGTGCTGCGCATGTTACATCGCCTAGCCAAGGAGGATCAAGTTAGGAGAATTTAAAATTATAAGCTAAACCAAAATGCAGAAGGAAGACTTACCGAGAGGTGGACCTGAGCGAACCTCATGTAAGACGTAACGGCCGTCTCCACCACTAGGGCCATACGATCCCACTTGGTGGCAAGGTGCTCCACCACCTCAACCGCGACCGGGCCTTTAAGGAGCGTATCCCCCGCCTTGACCCCCCAGTCGGGGGTATATGGCCGCAGGCCCTGCTGACCCACCATTTCCGCAGTGTCCGTTCGAAGCGACGGGAGAGGCCCCTTCGCAACCTCAGCAACCTTTTTGCTACCGGAGCTCGCCTCCGGATCCTTCGCCGACCACGACGAATGGTGATGATGCTTCTTCGCCCTCTTCGGGGTCGACTCCTCGGGCCTTGAAGTCGATGCGGGCCATGAAGTCGCTGCCTGGCCAGTCCCTGTCCCCGAGGCGGCCTTCTTCACCATATCTACCCTCCTCTTGGCAACCAGGGCCACTACAGCATTACGACTATCAAGCTCCTTCGCAGACATTTCTACAAAAGGAAAAAGTTAAACCTGTTAGCGAAGGCAGAAAGAAAACAGAATGGAAACAAAAACATACTAGGATTGGCCGAGCTCAATCCGGCTCGGGCAAGGTGTAGCTCCGTGACGTGCGGCCACCCAATGTTGTGACCCTCCACAATCGTATCGACCTTCGCCCACTCCTTTTTTGACAAGTGTTTTCACTTCGGTGCCTTGTGGTTCTGCTTTCCGAAGTTCCCAACAGTGGGGATGTCCTAGGGCTCCTCGCTTCGGACAACGAAGTACTTCTCTTTCCACCCCTTGATGGAGTCCGGATGTCCGTGCATCACCTTCTTGTGGGGACGGGGCGAAAGATAGAAAATCCCCTCCTGGTACCCGAGAGAGCACATCCCCAGGATGGCTCGGAAGTAGGTCAGCCTCTGCGTAATCCCCTTCTCCTGATACTTCAAAATAAAGCACACTAAGTGTTTCCAAGAGTTGGGACCATACTGCATCGGGCTCAGCTCCCACCAGTTCAGCACCCTCTTAATGAACGGGTACAACGGAAGCCTCAACCCCGAGACGAAAGCATCCTTAGGGAACATGCAGATGCTCGGTTCGAGCGCGGTGGTCGGGCGAATTCCTGGGTTCAGCACCAGCAGCTCGAACTCCCGAGGAATGAAGTAAGTCGCCCTCAAGATGGGCAAGTAGTCCCTTGGCAGGGCACACTTCACACTGTCCATATTGATCATGGACCGGCCCTCGTCCCTCAGCAGCGATGTATACGCCAGAAGATCCTTCACGTCGTCAGGATACATCCTGATCGATCCTAGATTTTTGCCGGAGAGAATGGGGTACGTGAACCCAGAGCCATACTCATACTCATCCTTCTCGGTCGGACTGTCGGGTCGTAACCACTTCCTCTTCCGCCTTCGGGGGCGAACTTTCCTATCAGGTGAAGGGGTCACTAGGGGAGGCAACGGTGGAAGGTTTGCCTCTTCTTCTTCTACCCCCTCCGCGGTCCCTCCGACGTCGCCAATATCACTACCGCTCTCAGTCCCTTGCTCGGACTCCTCCTGATCACCGCCCTCCTCGACCTGCTCCTGTTCTTCCGGGCCTCCTTCTCCAGATTCATTTTCCTCCTCCACGAGCTCCTCTCCCTCGGGATCCCTTTCTTCGTGCTTCTCCTCTACAGGCTCCTTACCCGGCCTACGGATTGCAGGGGCTCTACAATGAAGGCTACGTCACTCTCGCCATCCGACCCTCCTTCTGATAGACGAAAGAACCTCCCCCTTTACCGGGCGAATGTCTCCCGACGAAAAAGATATTGAAGACGAAAGAACCTCCTCCTCGCAGCGACCTGAAGTACTTGCCTCGGAACTGGACAGAGACCGTGACATTTAAAGCAAAAAAACTAACCTGTTTCACCAGAGTACACAACGGTCAACGGAAAACGGTCACCGGCGGGGAGCAAGAAAATTTCGGTTATTTAGAAGTTGAAAGCAAAGTAAAAAAAGTGAGGGGGGGGGATTTATAAGCCCAGCCGGGACTCCTCGAATTCCACAAAAAGATCTGGCCGTCTAATCTTCATCATCAATATCTAACGGCCACTATGATCTTGATGATGTAAGCACAGTGCGCAAAAATACATTCTTACCCTCAGCTCTGTCGACCAAAGCGATGTCTTGTCGCGCAGGGTAAACATCTCGAGTACTTCACCATTATTCACCCAAGTTCCTCCAAAGCTTCTCCCAAACTGTTTGGACCTCGATGCTCGGATGTCACCACGAGCCCAAAAAGTTTCTCCCAAACTGCTTGGACCTCGACGCTCGGATGCCACCGCGAGCCCAAAAAGCTTCTCCCAAACCGCTGGGACCTCGACGCTGAGCCCAAAAAGTTTCTCCCAAACTGCTTGGACCTCGACGCTCGGATGTCACCGCGAGCCCAAAAAGTTTCTCCCAAACATCTTGGAGCTCGACGCTCGGATGTCATCGGGAGCCCAAACCGTTTCTCCCAAACTGCTTGGAGCTTGACGCTCGGATGTCACCGCGAAACCAAACAATCTCTCCCAAACTGCTTGGAGCTCAGCGCTCAGATGTCATCGCGAGCCCAAAATTATCCCTAACCTTTTGAGGGGGCTCGCCCGCCGACCCCAAACGCTCGGCAAGAAGACCTCCTGATCCACGGGACACGGCGCCCCCTCGCTTTTCCAACCAGTGAAGGGCTCGCCTACCGATCCCAGACGCTCGGCAAGAAGGACCTCCTCCGCTCCAGACTCCTACATGCCCTTGGTTTTCCAACAAATGAGGGGCTCGCCTACCGACCCCCTACGTTCGGTCAAGCGACCTCGAGGTCGACACTCAGATTTCACCGGGAACCCCAAAATTATCCCCCAACAATGAAGGGCTCGCCTGCCGATCCCCTACTCTCAGCCATATGACCCCTGGGTCGACGCTCGGATGTCATCGCGAGCCCCAAACAATTCCCCAAACAGCGAGGGGCTTGCCTGCCAACCTTAGAGGCACGGCAAGCAGAACTCTTGCCCCTAATCAATCTTTCCCCTTTCAAAACCCTAGTTACAGTTACTCTTCAGTGACTGACTAGATCGTCGGAGGGTCTGCCACCGGGACCAACCCTGGTATTCCTAGGTCGAGTGCAGGTACACGAGACTTCCGGATCCGAGCTTCCAGATTCAAGCCGAGCCTTCAGATCCGAGCCCAGTATCCTCCCTCCACCTCGCTCCCACCTCTACTCCCGAGCCGTCCCCTCTGGCTGAGGGTCGGGCGTACCATCCGCACCGCAGCTTCCGCAAAAATACAAATTGAGATAACTCACACCTGGTGCAGCCACCCCCCAAAAACAAACCGCATCAGCGACCACAGTATAATGAGGTTAGTAAGCTCGAATGAATGTATTGAGACACTTAGCGATTCCTAAAGAGCTTTCCCCAAAATATTAAAACTGAGATCGCTATTGGGAATAGCGACCTTACAACCTCAGTAGGAAACACAATCTCCTTGTTCTTTGTAAAATTTGCAAAATAGTCATACAACTAAGGTCTCTATTCGGAATAGCGACCTTAGTTAATAAAGGTCTCTATTCATAATAGCAACCTTAGTTTCAAAAATAAATTGATCGTCATTTTTCAAAAAGTAAAAGCTCATTAGATTTTGCTAAGTGTTAGAATACAGCTCATTAAAGGTCGTTAATCTCATCAGCGACCTCATTATACTAAAGTCGCTAGTGGGAATAGCGACGGAAAACAAAAAATTCAAAAAAAATTCAAATATAGGTCGCTATTCCCATTAGTGACATCGAAATGAAGAGGCCACTATTAAAACATACGTCGTTATTCCCATTAGCGACCTCGAAATAAAGAGGCCGCTATTCCCAATAGCAACCGCTGCTGATGTGGCACAAAGTAGCCTAAAAGCGCTAATAGTTGGGCAACTGGCCCAAAAAAGCAAATATTTTCAAAAAGTGGCCTATGTAGGCAAAAACTCACACCCGAGAGTATCCAAGGAGTATCGGCACCCGATATGCACCCGACACGAGTACGTCGACCATTTGAAAGTATCCGTGCTTCCTAGGTGGTCACACCCCCAGGAGGACCAGGTTCAGGATTAGGATATGGATGCTAGACAGGAGTGATCGCGACACGTACCTTTACAACAACTACTATCTCATGCTCTAGGTTTTAGTGTTGGTAAGGTTATCTTTTAAAGGCATCTTGCCTAGATGGATAGCCGCTTGTTTTTTAGATATGGCTTGGGAGTCTTATACGTATTCTATAAATGTCTTTCTGTAGAGTGATAGGGGTCATGCACCAAGAATGTTGGGTAAGTACAAGTATCATTCGTGTCTTTGTTGTACTTCGTTAAATTATGTTTATTGAAGGTCGGGGGGGGGGGGGGGGGGGGGGGGGGGGGGGGGGGGGGCTGTTATGATAGCAAACTAAAATAAAAAAACTCTCCCCCCCCCCCCCCCACACACACACAACAAAAAAATTAAGAGATATGGTTGCCTAGATACTCTAAAATATTTTTTTCTAAATCTGTTTGCATTTTTGTCTAGAACTAGAGAAATAGGTATCTTGCTTTGCAAGAATCATGGCTCGGATAGAACAGCTTTCACATGCTTGTTCAGGGTATTTAAAACCTTCCGAGCATTGTGAAAGTTGATTCATTTTCAGTTGTTTTCACCATTTGACTTCACAAAGTGAATTTTCAAGTAAAAGAGCCATTCTTTTCCCAAAAAGGTTAAAAAAACACTTGGTGTGAGTTACGAGAGATAGTTCTCACTTGCAATAATCCAAAACAAAAGAAAGAAAAAAGATCTCACGAGTAACTTCATGTAGTATAATATTTTTTCCTTTTCTTTATTTTTCTTACCTTTTCACTCAAAAAATGGAAAACTATCTCACTTTTTTATGACACTTCCGCACTTCATTCCACACCAAATGAACTCAATTTTATATTGTTACAAAAACAACAAAAGTCACTCTTCTATATGCCCAAAGATTTATGAGGTCTTCACTGACTTGTACACTAAGTTGTAGCTCGGATGGTAAGGATTTGAGATTGGTAAAGGAATGTCCCAGGTTTGAAGCCATACTACATCGTAGCCTCTACTCAGAAAATAAAAATAAAAATAATGAGGTGACACTTTCTCATCTTTGCTCCTAGCTGCTAAAACCCCCTAAGAGAACCAAAATATTAATCGGGAACAAGCGAATAGATAAATCCACCTTCTCGCTTGTATCCTCCACACCTAGAAATCAAGTAGAATAAGTAGCCTCCAAGCTTGTGGGACCTCAGCTCGCTTCTTTAGAAATTTCCTAATCATTGCTTGCTTGGCCCCAAAGCAATAATGGACTTCTTCCAACCACCAGAAATGGAAAACCAGGAAGGATAGAATGAGAACAGAGCATATACGAGACATGCCAAAGGTAGCTCATATCCAAGATAAGTTAAAAGAGAATCGCCTCATGTGGTTTGGACATGTCACACGTAGACCTAGTAGTGCTCCCGTTAGAAAAAGTAATTTGATAAGTATTGAGGGTAGAGTTAGGAGTATGGGAAGAACTAAACTTATTTGGATGGAAACGGTAAGAAAAGATATAATAACTTGTAACCTTACAGAAGATATTGCGCAAAACTGAGCAGAATGGAAACCAGGATTCATGTAGCCGACCCAACTAGTTAGGAAAAAGGCTTTGTTGTTGTTGTAGTGTGTCAGATTAATTTAAATGCTAGAGTTTATCCCGGATTTGTACTGGAAATATGAGACAACAAGATTAGTAGAACCGGAACTATTATTGCATGAAACTGATTGCAATAAGCTTATTTAAATAACTCTAGCTCTAATTAACATAGTTCTCAATATCTAAGCATTTAAAATCGATTTTCGGAACTAATTGGTCTAGGAGCGATTAATGATTTATCGATTAATCAGAAAATAATCAGGGATTAAATCGAAAAAATCATGTAGCGATATATATATATATATATATATATATATATATATATATATATAAGGTTTCTTCCATTGCAAATGCAAATGTTGTGCAAACGCGTGAAAATCACTTAATCCGTCATTGGCGATGACGGGTTAAGGCATAAGGCAAAATTTTATGTTTTGCCTTAACCCGTCATTGCCAATGACGGGTTAAAAGGTTTGCAAATTGCAAACGCTATATTTGCGTTTGCAATGGAAGAAACCAATATATATATATATATATATATATATATATATATATATATATATATATATGAAAATAATAATTTATCCTCTTTTTAGTATATGATCGAAAGAATCTTAAGTTTTGAAATACAAGTTAACACGTGAAATATCAAGTTTAATGTCACTAATTAAGTAAGCATACCTTTAAATTCAGAGATAACATATTCAAAATATTGCACAATGGTACAATAGTACATTATCTAACATCTAAGTAACTCTATGCAACATCAAACTACTTCATAGCAAATTAACTAACAAAAAAAAAGGACAAATGGGCAGGGTACCAAAGGGTGATGTGGAGGGGGGGTGGCTGGCGTCGGGAGGCAGGGGAAGTCATCGGACTGGGCTGCTGGTGGCCGTTGTCGTTGCTGCAACTGGTGTTGGAGATTGGGGAGGGTTTGGGGGCCAGGAGATTGAAGATTGGAAGTAAAGAGTAGGAGTAGGAGTGGAGATTGGAAGTAGGAGCTACTGTTGGCCCTTGGGGTTAGGGTTTAGGAGGGAGGTGATTGAAGATTGAGATTTGAAGTGGAAGTCAGAGTGGAGATCGGAAGTGGGATTGAAGATTGGAGATAGGGACTGTGATTGAAGATTGGAAGGTGGAGATTGAAGATTGTTGTGGATCCGGGTCGAGTTGGGTCGGGTTGAGGAACAGTTTTTTGGACCGATTTAATCGGGTAATCGGACAGAGCGGTTATTCCCAGTTATTCTGCATGGTTGTTCAATTTCATTAATCACTTTAAAATTAATTGCTTTATGGCCGATTACCGATTAATCTGATTTTAACTGCATAGGTCAATATTTTGCATATCTTACGATATAATATTTAATGAAGTCAATATGTATCTCATACAATTTATCTATAGCTTAAAATATCTCATTTTACCACATTGTATATTGCAATATGATATGTTTTGCACCGATATACGATACAATATGATATGAAAAATAATAGCTAACATGTGAATCTAGATTCGAGTTTATTTCATAATACACCAGAAAGGCCAATTTAAAGCTCAAAACCTAAATCTTTAGGGTTTTGTACCAACACGATAAGATTTCATCTTTATTTATCCTGAACGCAATAATTTTAGTTCATATCATAAAACATCTGATTCTCGTATTTTGTGCTATCTTTTATTCACCTATAATTGTAAGGTCTATGCTAGATCACTACATGTAATATGTGTACTTCAGAAATAGTGTCACACACACATATATGCAACTGTTATACTAGTACACGACCAGTTATACATTAGTAAGCTTTTAAATCTAGTTTACATTGTCAGGAATTAAGGATCATAAATAATATAATATTAAGGGCATATGCAATTTTTTTAATGTGTTAAGAATTTTCGGTATGTCGATAGTCAACAAATATATTTTTACCTCAGTTTAAAGTCATTGATTTACCTATATTTTGATGATTTATGATCATAGATATTGATGCATCATTGATAGCTTCACTTTTGGACATGCACTAATTTATCTTATGATACACGATACAATATAATATATGATATTCTGCAAAGCCGATATTCAATATGTATTATGATTTGACAGCTAGGCTAATTAATACAATCTACTTACCAAGCAGGGAGGGAACCTCAGTTGCTTATATATCCTGTCGAACTTCTAGCCTTCTCCAGCGAAAGTGATGCTCCAATTGTGGGGTTCTCATTTTACGCAAACAATTCAGGAGCCAAAGGCATCTGATGGTGAACAGATAAAATTAGAAGTTTCATCATGTTCCATTAAAGAGAATGCTAAAACAATTTACGACAAAAGTTGTCATTTAAATTGATGTATGTTCCAAAAAAATTTAGACTTTTCCAGTTCCTCTTACCAAGCATTTCCTCTTTAGTCCCAATCCAAGATTCATGCACATTGAATGGCAAGAACTAACCCAAAATACTTTTTGAGCTTGTAATATCTATTCCAGGGACAGATGGGCGGGTTTCGCCAAGCCTTGCAGGTGAGAGCCCAGATGTTTGATGTTACACCTGCAGAATGTTTCACGGCCTCCCAACACTGCTTCTGGAAGTAGACACAAGGTTGGGTCAACTTGCAGAAGGTGTCGTATACATTGTCTGTATCCTAATATGCAAATATAGGTTGCAGGGACTCAATACAGGTCACCGTGACCTCATAATCCCTACAAAATGTTAGCAGGAGCATTCTATGTTTTGAAAGGTTAACAAGTGTGCTGATCATGTTATAACCCTCCATAGAAAGGCTAAAGAGACAATGGGATAAGGGACTGCAAGTCTTAGTCTTTGATATGTGCGTCTTGATGCAGATGCTAGCTAGATGGACTAGAGTCCGTAAATTCCATATGTTTTTATTATCTATCAATAAAAACATAAATTTAGAACTTAACATCGAAGTAAAAGCATGGATCATATTGAGCAAGAGACATGCAGAGAGCATGTACAAATACATTGAGATGAAATGCAGATGTTATCATGTTAGGGTGATCAAATATATTGAGACGAAATGCAGATGTTATCATGTTAGGGTGATCAAATATCATGTTAGGGTGATCAAATACATTGAGACGAAATGCAGATGTTATCATGTTATCATGAGACAAAATTTGAATATATTACAAGAGGTAAAAGTAAACTCAGTAGAAATTTACTTGCAGTAGTTAAATCAAATATAAGTGTCTAACAGTTAATAAAAATTCTAGAGGGGGAAGCTCCGCCAAAAAAACTCCAAAAAAGAAGCATCAATCGGGGAGGGGGAGGAATCCCTCGCCATCTCCTCCTTCCTTGAGGTTGTCTTTTTGAGAGATGATTTTTAAGAGGTAGTCGGCGTGGCAGGGATGAGCGACGTCAAGCCAACTGGCGTCGGGGTGGATGTTGCGCCCCCAGGAGAAATCGAGGAGGTGTCGATGGCTGATGTCGGCAAGTTGTGCTGTCACCGGGTGGGTTATTGCCGGAGCCAAACGTTGCTGGCATCAGAATCGTCGAAGCCCCACTGCCCAACCCCCACGCCCTCTAACTCCCCCCCCCCCCCCCCCCCCCCCCCAAGCAGCTTTGGTAATATTCAATTGTATAACACAATGATTTTGCAATGATTCTCTAAACCATCCGCTTATGTGAGGATGACAAAGAATATTTCAGTTATTACAGAATGAATGACATTCATAAGTTTTTCCCAATTCTCTCATGTGTTTGGGAGTTCTATATAATTTTACGAGTCTCAAAACTATTTTAGATTGTGCAATTTGTACATGGTAACACTAGTTTGCTTTTAAGGAATTGATACAAACGGATCCTTTTTACAAAGACTTTTAACTACCAAACGGTCAGAGACTTAAAGGCCTAAAAGCAAATACAAGAATCTCGAAGACTTTTAAGTGAATATGCCTCTTAATTGACAACAACCAGAACAATAACAGGAAAATAACCCTTTTGCCAAATCACCTTTTAAGTGTTAAAGCACGCAAATGATTAGCAACTTCAGCACAGGCAAACATAAATGACCGCACAAGAAATCAGCATTAATACATAACGTACCCTACTCATGCTACATTTTTTATTTCCTTTGAATTGAGCTAGATTGCAACCTCAGCCTCTGGTACTTGAAAGTTCACATTCAAACTATTTCTTCACATACTTCTGATTCCCTTGTTGTACCATTGCAGCTCTCTGCAAAAGAAAAAGAAGCAAGCAAATCAGGACCGCGAACTTTCTACTTTTCATTTATAAAAGCAGCATAATGATGTTCGAGGTCCTTCAAAACATAAGGAATGTAAGACAAGAAAGAACAAACAAGAAAGCATGTAACACGAAAAATAAATCGCAAACTAAAAATATGTGGATAATGTTCCTTATTATTCTCAACTAAGTATGAAGCTCACCATGGGTTGCTCAAAATCTAGAAACCTCCTATGCACAAGTCTGTACAATCTTAATTTTAAGATAACAAATTATTGTTGAATTGCAATGAGATATACATCAGATTTAAACATCACAAAACTACTTCCATACAGTCCCAAACAAGCAATAAACTACTGCCGCATTTGATAACTGAGGTCAAGGCCTCATGGGGGAAATATTCACAGAAAAGCCTCCTCAAAGAAAAGTTCTCCCTCATTTACCATTAAAGTCATTTATGCACAGCTCTAAAGATATGAAATGGTTGCTGGATTTAAATTCACACCATCGCCAATACATTTACTCACATTGCTAGATAAAGGGATCTTATCAACACTTAGAAGGCTTGGAATGGAAATCATCACACGTTGACCATTAAGTTTCTCAAAACTTTACATTTAAGTCCACTCTACACGACATCATCCTGGCAGCTCCAGCAGCTACAGCAGCTCCAGCAACAAACTTCTTTCCAGCATTCACGATATAATGCATGAACATGCAAGACAGATTCAACAGGACAATTAACAAAACAAGATAAGATATTAAAGAAGGATAAGATACAGGGACATGCCTAATACTCCTCTGCCCTCTCCACCATATTGCAATTTGACTACCATTTATATAACAAGACTCTAGCTCAACGTTAGACTTAAAACATTTGAAACCAGTTGTCAGAAACTATAATTGATAAAAGATATCTGCCAATGGATAGGATGTGCACCCTTCTCATCCCTGCAACTTCCGCAAACCAAATCAAAACCTCTATTGCCAAGATGAAGAAATATGGGGATAAAAGGCACCAACTTCAAACCAATGTTTGAGTGTAACCCGATACAAACTACATATGATAGATCTCATAAAAATTCATCAAACAATGTACAAACTCAAACTACATATAATAGATCTCATAAAAATTCATCAAACAATGTACAAACTCAAATCAGATGTTTAAACTTGTTTACATCACCAGAAGCCTGAACTTTAACAAAAACCATTTCAACGAACACCCACTGCTTTCCAATGCTTGCAGGTGGAGCTTTGTGATTATCAATGTATTCTTAACCTCTATGAAATCAGAATGTGGAATATCAGACATAAGCTTTAATGTTTATCATTCAACATTGGTCTTCTATATTTCTGTTAACCTTAAATCTCCTAGGACTCCAGTCAGCCTTTCTATTAATATATAACTATTAATAAGAGGGAATATGGACCAAACCTTCCTAACACACCCAAAAGGGGTCCGGTCATCCTAACCCCCAAGGAAAGAAAGCTTACATCCTTGCTCAGAAGTACAAACAATGTTAGGGTCCAGATTACTTCACAGATCTCGTTAGAGTGGCTGCAGACTAGTTGATTAGTGTAATAAAGAATGTATCAGAGTATCAAGTTTATATGTGCACAACGCACTAATTTTTCATGTGTTTTTAGGCGGGAGTTGTAATGGGTTGGCGGTATAAAGCCCAGTACAGAAAGTACATATCTTGCACGTGTCCATGTTTGTAACTGCCTATAAATGGGCGCTTCCTGAATGAGAAGAAATCAAGCTGAGTAAATTGATTCTCCCCGAAATTATCTCTTTCTCCTTTCTCACAAACCCTAGTTTTCACTCCAATTGCCGAAATCAACCGAGGTCGAAATCCAGTCCCTTACAAATTGGTATCAGAGCAGGCCTTCATCAACGGCGACGAGCGAGACAGAGGCACGTTGTCGATGGAGGGGATCCGGACATTGAAATTGCAGCTCGAATTCATCTCCACTCAACTCGAAATCATTGCACAATCCCAAGTTCAAAATCAGCAGCTCACGCAAGATTCGTCGAAGAACACCATTGTAAGAATCTCTCTCAACTTCGATTTTCCTAATTTTTCTGCAGGAAATCCAATGGAATGGATTCGAAAATGTGAGCAATTCTTGGAATTTCACGGTTTTTTTAAAGAGTGGTTGAGATATGCAATTTAGAGTTTGAAACAAGAGCCGAGTCGGTGGTTTTGGAGCAACGTAGATAATAGATGGCGTGATGAAATGGGAAGAGTTTGTAGGGGACTTGATTGATCGATTTGGTACTATTGAGTTTGAAGAAATTGATAATTGGGAAATGGAGAGTAGTCAAGAGGGGAGTGAATGAAGTTGTTGTTATTGTTAGGAAGGGTAGAGATGTCGTAGTTGATGATAATGTTGGGAAGAAGTAGATGTCGTAGTATGAAGAGAAGCTTAGGCATTCCCCACTGTTATTGAAGAAAATGAGCAGCTGCTTATGTTTGCTAAGAAGGTTTCAGCGATGAGTTCGATAAGTGGTTGTGTGAATGTCTCAAAAGCAATTTCCATTTATCTTGAGCTCCGGTTGAGTGTTCAACGAAATGTCAAGAAGACGGAGTTGGAGGCTCTCACGGCTATAGTGGGAAGCGACGATGTAGTATTTAACGGATTGCCTCCACCGATTCGAGCTCATGTCGGAATTAATGGAGGAAAATATTGCTTTGGTTGCCTAATTACTGTGGTACAAACGGTGGAAATGGAAGATACTTTATGATCAGAACTTGTGTCATGATGGTATCAAGAAAGAAAGCATATGAAAAATGGAAAACTTGAAAACAACATCTGCAGGTCATGCAATAGATCTTGCTTCTACTGCAGATTATGGAACTTCCGTTGTTAATGGCATCAGTCAATCTAATCATATGCCTACAAATGGTGGCCCAAACGGAGGCCTTGGTTCAAACGGAGGCCCTTATGCAGTATAATATGACGGCAAACATGATGTTCAATCCAGTTCTTCCTTCCCAAACTGAAGGAGAAGAAATGATTTTCCTATTGAAGAATTATCTACTGACACTCGATGATAATGTTCAAGGTTTCATGAAGATAGATGATGAAGAAGTAATAGACATCAAAGCTGCATTAGTGACTATAAAGGACTTTAGCCAAAAACTCAAACAGTGGCTTACATTTCATCTCATTTCAAAAACGGACATTGTGGAGAACCACCAAATCCTTCTCAGAATATCATTGGCACTGCACATGTCCAGGCAGTTGAGGATGCTTTGTGTTCCAGGGATATGATGCTCCAGTTGCTCTCAAGGATAACATCAAGACTACCCAAGGAATGAAACATTTTTATGATAAAAACAGAACTGATAGGAAGTCTGAGGTGGGAGATATGATGTTTTTGAAGCTGCAGTTCTACAGAAAATCATCACTGAAGAGATCTACACCACAGAAGCTTGCTACTAAGTTCTTTGGACCTTACCGAGTGCTAGAAAAAATTGATAAGGTTGCTTATAAGCTTGAATTGCCTGTTATTGCTTCTTTACATCATGTGCTTCAAGTTTCGAAGCTGAAAAAGTGCTATGGTGATCATTTGCCCAAATGTATCTGATGAGATTCACATTGGTGGATTACTCCTTCTGTTATGGAACTTGAATTGATATTGGATAGGAGGGTGTTTAATAAACAAAATAGAATGGGCATTCTATTGTTGGTTAAGTGGAGAAATTCTAATCAGGAGAATGCAACCTGGATGGATATATATGATCAGGAAGCATTATTACGAACAAAGCGCCTCTGCAGAGAAGGGCTAAAGGACTCGTATGATATATTGGAGAGTGATATGACCATTGATAAAGATAAAACATCATTGGATAACCAAACTTCTCAAACTGTGGCAAGCCTAAAATCAGCTTTAAACTACCAAGGAAAAGAGACAACACAGATGAAAGTTGAGATACTTGGTGCACTGCGTCGCTTATTGTCTAGATTTGAAATGCCTCCTGTTGAAGCAGCTATCCAAGCTGGAGAGGTTCATATTCTTGCGGAATGCTTTTCTTTTGGATTACCAGAGGAGCAGTTACTTGAAGCAGCTTGGTGTCCTACTAATATAGCTGCTGGGAAACCCGAAGAGACTAAGACTTTACTTCCTGCACTACCTTTGCTTATAGCTCATCTTGGAGAGAAGAGTTCTCTGTACATGCTGCAGCAACAGGATCAATCAACCTCAAAAAATTAATATTTTCTAGCGAGGCAACTCCCTTGTTGATACATTTACTGTCAACTGCACCATTTGACATTAAAAAATAAGCAACATTTGTTCTAGGTAATCTCTGTGTTGCCCCAGTTGATGGTTCTTTGTGTCCAAAGTCATTGAAATTTGGGAGTAGTTTGGAACATGATAAGGGACTTGGTGGATCAATTGGTTCATTGAAGCCTCTGAAGGCTCCAATTGTGACGGGGGAGATGAAGGTGAGTAGGGAGAGTAAGGTTTTGAAAAAACAGATACAGCTTCAGTGTTGCAGGAGGTAACAGAGTACCTCAAGTTTCTACATGATCAACTTCAGGTGTTGAGTGCTCCTTATCTTCAAACTTGAGAGAAGTTCGTTCTGAAGGGGGATGGAATGTTAGGGTCCAAATTACTTCACTGATCTCGTTAGAGTGGCTGCAGACTAGTTGATTAGTGTAATAAAGAATGTATCAGTGTATGAAGTTTATACATGCACAACGCACTAATTTTTCAAGTGTTTTTAGGCGGGAGTTGTAATGGGTTGGCGCTATAAATCCCAGTATAGAAAGTACATACCTTGCACGTGTCCATGTTTGTAACTGCCTATAAATGGGTGTTTCCTAAATGAGAAGAAATTAAGCTTTGAGTAAATTGATTCTCCCGCAAATTATCTCTTTCTCCTTCCTCCAAAACCCTAGTTTACACCCCAATGGCCAAAACCAACCGAGCTCGAAATTTTGTCCCTAACAAACAAAGCTTTCAAGGCCATTAAAAGGAAAATTACCTTGTCTGCCAAATTGGGAACCTCACAGACCCGCATTTGTTTAGGATCTTTAGGTAACAATGTGTTGGGTGTATATCTTGCATACTTGGGTTCGATGTGAAGAGAAGACGTTAAAGCAAAGGAGGTCGAAGCGTCGTTGGAAGCAAGAAGAAGCAATAGCAGCAGCTACAGCAGACAATTGACGAATGTTGAAGCTCTCTGTTTTGGGGTATGACCAAAGCGGTCAACTGCCACTTTGAGCAGTCGACCGACAACGGTGACAACAGCTCTTTGGGTTGGGTCTGAGTGATCTGTTTTGAGTTCATCTTCTACTCCAAGTTAAATCATACGGATCTTATCGTGTGGCTCTCTCTTTAGGATATATCGGACGGTTATTGTATCAAGACAAAACTTAGGGTTTCTCTATATCTCTATATATTGTAATAGCCTCCATTGAAAGAGAAAGTACTTTATTAAGAGTTCTCGTTGTAAACAGATCATCTTCTAGTGAGACTCGAGAGATTGACAAGTTCTTGGTGAGAGAGTTTGTAACTCCTGTAATATTCTCTAGTTAAATAATCTCTCTTATTTAGGGTTCACCCAAAACAGGACAAGATTGTGTGTTTTGTGTGCTTGGTTTGATCTCTTGTTTGCTAGGCAGTTAAAATCGGTCTTCGGAACTAATCGGTTAAACAGAAAATAACTGGGGATTAAATCGGAAAAGTCGTTATATATATATATAAAAGCAATCTTCCATTGCAAACGCAAATGATGTGCAAACGCGTGCAAACCACTTAACCCGTCATTGGCAATGACGGGTTATGTGTTTTGCCTTAACCCGCTATTGCCAATAGCGAGTTAAGTGGTTTGCACGTTTGCAAACACCACAGTAGCGTTTGCAATGGAAGATTACTATATACATATAATTTAAAAAAGATATATATCCACATTATGTAGCAACCCTAAATCCCAACATAAAACTATTATAAGATTATCAAATAGGAACATATAGGGTGCGTTTGGTAACGTTTTTTGGAAATATTTTGAGAAATTTTTTTTCTCAAAAACGCGTTTGGTTATACTTTCCAAACGGCATCTTTTCTCAAAAGATGCTTTGAGCTGTTTTTCCCTTTTGGCCGCTTCCCCTTCTTCCATCCCCATCTTTGACTGTCGAAAAAAAACCCCCATCACCATCTTCTCCTCTCTCGTCACTCCCAGGTCGTCACCACTCACGATCAAGCTCCGCCATGGCCTCGAGCTCCAGATGTCGAGCCCACTCACGATCAAGCTCCGTCGTTGAATTCTCGAGCTCTTCCTCGTCCAAATCGGAGGCGAAGGACAGCCGTCGGATCGAGCTGTGGAGTCCTGCGGCGTCCAATGGGACGGTGTTGCGAATCATGAGGTGTCGAAACTCGTCCTCAAGCCTCGACATCGCGATCTGGATCAAGATCTCCGCCTTAGAGACGAGATCGCCGTAAGATTCGGACTCGGCACGGATCGCCAGGGAGATAACGTCGTCGACGGTGAAAAGGTAGTCGCTGATCTCTTCCAGCGTTGACTCGAAGAGCAGCGACTCGTCGGAGTTCACCGAGTCCCAGCGCGAAATCACCATCTCGACTTCGTCGAGCCGGGCGCGAATCTCGAGACGAACTTCATCGTCGTCCTCGTCGTCATCATCAGCGATGACGTCAACGTCGGCAGCGAGGGTGGTGACATCGGAGGGGGAGGGGGAGGGGTTGAGGATGGAGGAGAAGCGGTGGTCGAAGGAGGCTGTTTTCCCCTTTCTCATGCTTGTAATGCGAAATTGATGGTTGGGCTATCCCAGTTTGTGAAATAAATGTAACCAAACAGAAATTTGTAATGGATATTTTGTACATTTATTGGAAATTTGCATATTGTGCCCAATTGTTGTATTACCCGACTCTACCACAATTCAAATAAAATTTTACATGGTCGAAAGCTTGCCATTGATGGGAAGCTACCAAGAAGAAAAAGAAAAAAAAAATCCTAGCAGACAAAACTTCCATGTTGTAGCACGTTGCTTGTTCGTATATTGGTAGAACTTGGGTCTGTATCTGCAAAAAAATTTGCAAAAAACTCATAAGAAAACTAATGTGAATCCATTAAATATACACCCTAGATAAGCTCCTTATAAGGAAAATTGAAAATAAAAAAAAATTGTTGCCAAACTGGAAAAAATTGGAAGAAAAAAAAGGATTTCAAAATAAATTATTAGAAAACAACATTTTACAGTATAGTTTTAAGAAAACAGCATTCAGATTTATTTTTTAACTCAAACAGGTTATACAATTTCATTTGCAGAAAACAGTTTTCAGAAAGCTATTCCAGACAGCTTTTACACTCTCATTTTCAGAAAACAGTTTTCACAAAACAGTTTTCACAAAATATTTTCACAAAACTATTTTCAAAACAACAAACCAAACGCACTCTATAGTTTTAGAGAAAAAGAAGATAGTACTTGGTCTGAGCTGAGTTTGGATTCTGGATGTGGGTTGGGTCGGGTCGGGCTTGCTGATCGGTTCTATCAAACAAAACAATCAGGCAGGAGCAGCGCGAGCAGCAATAGGAGGAGGTGCAGCAAATGCGGACCGAATCAAGTATGCGACGGCGGGTCGGATTTGGGTTTGCTCGAGAAGGAAGATAATCAGTTTGGGTTTGGGTTTGCACGAGGACCAGGAGTTTGGATTTTGGATTTAGATTTGAGTTTGGGTTGGATTGATCCCAAATAACGCAATCAAGCATGAAAATTAGAGGAGATTTAATTGGTTAATCGGCCACTTAAAATCGGCCGATTAACCACTAATCGGCCGATTATACCCGATTAAATCGCTAACTATTGAAATATCATAAATCGTTTAGCCTCCGATTAGCGATTAATCGGGGATTAATCGGACGTAATCAGGGATTTTAACTGCTTAGCTTGTTTGATTGTTCGTTGGATTAATTATCGCTTCTCGTTACTAAAGCTCCAACTCCATTGCGCCGAATTCCTAACACAATGCTCACACTTATAACCTCCATTATTCTTTCAACCAAAATTTAAGTGATGCTACCATTTATGTGAGCAACCGATTGAAACATAGTAATTGGCATAAAATATTTTTTTATATAAAAAAACACAACAAAAAGGATGATCAAAATGGTACTAGTTCCAGAGAAAGCAGAGAGCTTCTTATGATTTGTTAACTAGAGTGCAATAAAAAAGACAGGAGATATGCAAGTTCCTAGAAACTCTATGATAGGAATGGTGACAAACATCACAATAAGATACTCCCATCCTCGAAAACAATTTTCAAGCAAACTTTCCACTAGTTATCATGAAAACAAAGCCACAAAAGTTTCCTGAAGCTATTGTCAATATAACGAAGAAAATCACAATAATCTTTAATCACCATGTTCTTTGCAAACCTAGGGAATAGATCGATGTTGTTGCATAATAGTGAGGTGGCCTCATCTTTTCTTCTTGGTAGAAAATATTACGGAGACCTAGTTTCATAATTTGAAGCTCAACTGGTAAGAGTAGAAACTGTTGAATCATGGGTGTTAAAAGTGGGACTGGAAACCATAGAATTACCAATTTTTACGGAAAAATATGAGTATCCTAACATGTACAAATTTCTACAAAAAAGAAGACTACAAGTACAGATTCTATAATTGCTCAACTGGTAAGAGTAGAAACTGTTGAATCATGGGTGTTAAAAGTGGGGCTAGAAACCATAGAATTACCAATTTTTACAAAAAAATATGAGTATCCTAACATGTACAAATTTCTACAAAAAAGAAGACTACAAGTACAGATTCTATAATTTGAGGATATTATAGCGAACTAATTGAGGATGTCTAACCAAGGTTTTAAAGATCGGCCGAACCCAATCCAATCTGGCCAATCCGGATCGTTTTCAAGGGGCCACTCCGATACAACCCCTATATTGGCCGAGTTAGCAATCGGATCAGCTGGATCAACCCGATTCCAATCCGAAACCACTGATCCTATGATTAAAAAATTTCAATATTTGAATTTTTTATTTATGTTGATTCTCTTGTCCAAGCACTGAAGATGTAATTGTGTAATGAACATTCATGTCTAGCTTACATTTTATTTTTCCTTGTGTGTAAATAAAATTTGTATTATTTGGTATGTCTATATCTATTGTTCTAGTTTTATTATACATTAATAATTCTCTGAAACTAATTAAATTGTTCAAGTCTGTAATTGAAAATATTAAATTTATATATTTAAATTCTTCAATTCATTTTTTGAAAATAATATGATTATAGAAACACATTCTATATTTTTTTAAACATTAAAAATGCTCGATCCAAAAAACCCGATACACCGATCCAATACTCCCAATCCAGCCAATCCCGATCCATATCCAGATATTTGGGAAACTCCGAACCCGCTCTCGATCCGGAGTTTTAAAACCTTGTGTCTAACCAAAGTTGAACTCCCAGTTACATACGTAAATAATAAGCCGAAGTTGTACAGATAGAAAAGATTATTAGCAAAACAACCATAATAATGTGAATGAGAAGTACTAAGAAACTTACATATTGAATCGGACTCGGGCTTCATTCGAAATCACCTGAAACTCCAATATGTCTGACATAACTACCTCCTTACCAGTGACAAGCTCAGCTTCATTGGAACTATCCATCACTGTCTTGAGAGATTGTGCTTTAGCTAAGACAAACTGTATGAAGTCAATTTCAACACCCATACACACTATGCTAGCCATTTTTACTGTTTCAATTCTGACAATACACCTAAATGATGTTTCCCCCAAATACACCTTAATTCTTGACATTGGTTTTTGCCCGATAAAACAAATTACTGATAAGCAAACAGAACACCTGCACTAGAACTATCAGCTACATAAATGTTTTGAAGTTCAAATGGGAAGTCAATGTGGTTCAACTTTAAAGCAAAAGTAACATTCGAAACTGCTTATATGTCATCACAGCAAAACCTACATAGCATTAGACGCCAAAACAAAGTAATCTCAACTGATGAGGGTATATTCAAGATTTATTTAATGAAGATCAATTACACTATATGAAATAAATTCTGGATGATCCCAAAGTGGTTTGTTAGTGTACATATGTATGTGCATGCCGAGCCAAAAGGTTAAGCACTTAAATATAACTGGCCAGAAAACCCAGTTTGTGCAACTATATTTGGTAAGAAAAACAAACACAATAGTGCGCTATAATAAGTAAAACTAGTTTCAAATTTTACAATCCCGAAACAATCGTGATAGTGTGATACAAAGACACAACTTAGAAACAGATTTCCTCAGATCTGTCATTGTAATAGATGAACTTAGTTCCCTACAGAAAAAGCAATAACATATTTTTTAGACCTTTAGCTAGGACTGTGGAAATCCAGCAAGCTCCTCACATTGCAAACCAAAGTAAAATTAATTTGCGCAACTAAGAAATTTGGAGGATACTAGTAACAAACATCCAAGGAGCAGGTAAATAAAAACAAGCAAGCAGCCATTGAGAAAAAAATGCAGATGCCTCCTTACCATCACATTGCAGGACAAATTAAGTTGATTTGTTTTCCACCTCAGCAGCAGAAGGTCTGTCTCCAATTGGGGGAACCTCATGATGTCAGCCTAACGGTCATCTCTGTGATTATCTGAGCATATATAGGAGTTTATTATTTGTAAGTATACGAAGAAAAGAACAAGTGATCAACAAAACAAAGTCACGTTCACTTATTTCTCCCCTGCTAGAAAGCACGGATACTTCACGGAGGGTGCCTTCCCCGTATCATGTACGTATGCGATACGGGAAACGGCCAGATACGTACACGATACGGCTAAAACGTTTCCTGCATTTTTTAATAAATGGATACGGCGGGAATACACGGTGGGGATACGTCGGACACGGTGGGGAGCTTGAGGAACCTGATATGGAGACTGTGCTTTTTGAGGAAATTGGTGATGATGATGATGATATTATCCAACTTGAAAAGGCATGGAGTGATGGAGGAGCCTTTGCTATTTTTTTAGACTTGTTCCACTATTTAATTTGTCTGCTTATGTCATATTGCTTAAGAACTTGCTTTATTTACTTATGTTATTATTTATGCTTATGAACAATTATTGTAGCCTTTATAGATTATCTTGTTTATATTTAATGAATGATATTTACCATTTTCTTATTAACAAGAGATTTTCTTATTAACAAGAGATATTATATATATATATATATATATATATATATATATATATAAAGGGGGCCCTTCGGTTGAGCCCAACTTCGAGAGCACTCGCCCTTCCGGCCATCGCATGGATGATCCAAACCGTTCACAATGATCTACACGTTTAAATTAGTCTAAATATGTAAAATCAAGTATTTTGCTCATCCATCATGTCAATATAAAAAAACCGATATTCAGCCATACAATTTTTGTAACACTTCAATGAATGAGCAAATGAATTTCAAATGACTTGATTTTACATATTCAGACCAATGTAGATGTTTAGCTCAATGTGAACGGTTTGGATTATCCATATGATGGCTAGAAGAGCGAGTGCTCAAGGAGTACTCACGGAAAGGAGTGCTCAATGGAAGATTTTCATATACATATATATATATGCCGTATCCCGCCCGTATCCAGTATCCTACATTTTTGAAAAATGTCGTATCCCCCGTACCCATGTCCCCGTACGCGTAACGTTGTACCCGTATTTGTGCTTCATAGCTCCCCTGTTTCTTTGCTTCATCTCGTTTGCCTTCTAAAATCCCAACTTCCACCATGACGTTTGAAATCCTTATTTTTTTGGATATGGTGTCCAGAAACTACAGTGAAAATAGTTGAGAGGTTTCAAAGACTAGAGAAAAAGACTTTATTAGAACAACAAACCCTTTATCAAAGACTATCAAAAAGACTAATACTATTATAAACATAAAATAATCAGTGACACAATGCAATACTGTAAACCTCCTTCCGTCTTCCTACCTTAAACCTCTCTCCCTCCCTATCCCTCCCTTCCTTAACTTTGTATCCGGTCGCAATTTTTTGGTTTGCCTTACTCAATGTGTCTAGATAATGACCAAGATTCGACACATAGTCAAGAAAAACTTCTAATATATTGTCCAAAACTGGGAAAATATTACATTTTCAATTATGTGTATTGGTGAGCCTTCAACAAACAACAGATCCATCAGCCATAATAACAGATATTTGAAAACATGACTGTGTCATGTACGCCTTAGCATGAGTATGGGGTCAAGTGTAAAGCATTAAACAAATGTTGAACTAAAGAAAGAACAGATCAAAATTTTTAAATGGATTCCAACCCTCAAGTGTAAAGCATTAAATTAGTGTTTAACGAAACAACTGATCAAATTTTACATTTGATCGCCGACCTAACTACAACCCTCCAGATAATATACCAAATTCTTAGCCCAAAGGCCAAGTGAATGTTAGGCTGACAATTATCAGAAATCTTTTTCAAATATTTCGAGTTTGTTCTATAAATGAAAGTGCAGTTTCCATCAATGTTAAGTGTGTGCGATCCAAATTCTAAACATGAATGGATTATCATAAGCATAAGAAGGAAGATTAGCTATATGCAAGACAAAGTATTGTACTATAACCAAAACATGTTTTTCAAGTGCAAGGCGTATCGAAGTTTCGGGGGGCCTAAGCAAGTTTTCAAATGGGGCCTTTCACAAATTTGCAAAATAAAAAATGAGAATTATTAAAAGGCTAAATTTAAAAAAAGTACACAGGTTTGGGCCAGTTAAAAAAAGTACACAAAGGTTTTTTTTTTAAAAAGGACACAAAGTTTAAATTAAGTCCACTGGGTTAACTAGGGTTAGGGTTAGGATAGGGTTTAAAAAAACCACTTTCATCTTTCATTTTGTTTAAAAAAACCACATTAGTCTTTTATTTTGTTTAAAAAAACATCATTTAACTAATCAGGTGTTTAAATAAACCCCCCCGAACTAACCCTAACCCTAACCAACCCAGTGGACTTAATTTAAACAGTGTCCTTTTTTTAAAAAAAACCTTTGTGTACTTTTTTTAAACTAGCCCAAACCTTTGTGTACTTTATTTAAATTTAGCCTTATTTAAATGCAAACAAACTTGGAGCCTTAAAGGACAAACTATTTAAATGAAATCAAATTTATATATATGCTTCCAAAAAAAGTAATTGATAATGTACGCGTTTTACATGAAATGTCTCATGGCAAAAAGAAACTCGGACAAACTCTAACAATAAAAACGAAATATGTCATCTCAACTATTTTAAAAAGTCTTACTTGCTACATTTAGATCTTTAACATTGCATACACAATCTATATTCACCAAAGCAAGCTCCTTGTTTGCATCCAAAATTGACCTACAAAATAAAACACATAATAAAATTTCACTTAAACACGACTCTTCTCACTTTTTTTGAAGCAAAATCATTGCCTTTCTTGTGACATGGTTGACCGAAGATAAGTTTGGATCAACTTCCACTTTGAAAAGCTTCTTTTTGCAGCTGCAATTGTAACCGGTATAGTTAGCAAAATTCTATAAGCTAGCCACGCATTAGGAAAACCAATATTGTCAATTCTTTCTTTCATAAAACTTAGGACTTTAATTGATCTCTTATACTTCATATGGCAAGGCTTCCTTTAAAATTTTCAACTCTAAAAATATGTCTCTTCCATCAACATCTGAGACATTGCTTTCTTTCAAAAAGTTTTCAAGATTCAGCCAACCACTCTTCAAACTACCATCACTTGCACAATTTAACTTCTTCAAATGAAACAGAAATCCAAATATCTTTTCGTATGTTTCAAATTATTCAAACCTACTCCTTAGAGAAGAAAGAGCTTGATCCACAATAAATATGCAGCAATTAACTCTAAAGGATTTTACAGCTGATTGTATCACATCTTCACTAGGAGTTTTCATCAAATTGTTTTTTTCTTTTAACCAACCGTTTTTCATAAAATATTGCCTCAATACCCATTCCATTTGCCATTTCTTTAGCTTCAACCATTGAATCATCAAAGTCAGTTTCTCTATATTTTACAAAAAATGAAATGAACCCTTTTAATTCTTCTATTGCAACATCAATATTCATATCTTCACTTTGAAAAATTTTGCTCACAGAGTTGATTGCAAATAATAAATTATGTCAAACAAAAATTCAAATTTCTCCATTTTATTTTTGTCTAATGATGCAACTTCACTTATTACTTTAGGATCATCATTTGAATTGGCTACATCAATTAAAACATCTCTTACTTGTAAAGATTAATATCTTATAGCTTTAACACTTTCAATACGACTCTCCCAATGTATTTGGGACAATGGTTTAAGTGTTAGGCCTTTCACATTATCTTTGTAAATTTTCCAACGCTTTGTAGAAGCTCAAAATAAACAATATATGCGTTGGATAATTCCAAAAAAACTTGTAGCTTTAGCACAAGAGTTAGCCATATCAAAAAGAGCAAGATTAAGACTATGACAACCGCATAGAGTGTAAAAGGCTCTAGAATTAATTTCAAGTCATCTTTTTTTACACATTTATATTTCCTTTCAAATTAGATCCATTGTCATATCTTTATCCTCTAATATCATCAATATTATGTTGATTAGTCTTTAATTCACTTACAAGCTCCTTAAAAAGTCCAAGACCCGATGTACCATGCACTTTCAAAAACCCTGAGAAAAACTCTTCTACTTTGATTGGATTTGAAGAAACATCAACACATCTTACAACAACTGACATTTGTTCTTCGTGGCTAATATTTGGAGTACAATCAAATATAATTGAAAAGAACTTTGCTTCCTTAATTTTCTTCAAAACTGTACTTTAATCTCATTTGCCAACATTTGAATCAATTCATTTTGAATACTAGGATTTCACTTCTATAAATGCGTCTAAGGTGTTCTTGCATTACTTGATCAACTCATCGATCATTTCAATAAACTTAAGGAGTTCCCATTTTTTCGTTGATAAAGTTTTTCAATGTGTCCACGAAATTTCATTTTGTTTTTAGCAACAAGGGCAATTATCTTCACTAATACCTGCTTCCAATGTTCCCTCTCTTTGTTAATCTCTTCTTGCATGCTTTTATCAATTGTTTGAATTTTTTTCAATCTAACTTCCAATTCAAGCCATTTACTTAAACAAGCAAGATGATCACTACTAGTTTTAAGTTCCTTAAGTCTTTGACCAAGATTTCTCCAATCATTATATCCTTCGGAAACCAAATGAGAGACATTTGTTTGTGTCGTAAACAATTTACAACAAAAGCAAAAAAACTTAGTCCAAGGAATTTGATTACACCAACCAAACTCTATCTTGTTTCTCTCCCTTTTTTAATTGTCTAATATAGTATGAGCAAGAGAAATGTCTATTGAAATCATTTAGAGGAAAGTTGATATCATTAACTCTAATTGGACCTTTTATTACAAATAAGTCTCTAAAATCTTGATTAACAATCCTCCATTTTCCAAGATCATAATTTTAAGGTTCATACTCTGTGTAAATATTTATTATGATCAATTTTATTTACCAATTTATTACCTTGATTAGCTTCTTCATTTACCAAATTTTCAAGTCCATCATCATTCTTATGTTCCTCGTTCACTACACATTCAAAATTCTCATCAATTGATTCATTTATATGTTCCTCAGAAACAAAAGTTTGAGGTTCAACATTTTTACTAGCAAAATTAGTTTGTTTAGTATTTTAAAAAAACTTGTCCATTGCACCTTTTTGAGATTTGGTAAATTCTTCAATTCTTTGTTTTTTTTTCTTTTTTCACGTCCGGAACCATACTCTAGGAGGCATGCTTCAAATATTAAATTAACAATACAAAATTTAAATAACAAAGTTAAGGAACAATAGTACCTTATTGTTGAAGCTTCAAATTTTTTGTTGCAACTTCCTGCTTCTTTTTCTTCTGGCTTCTTTTTTTTTGGGTTGCAGTTTGAGATCAGGTCAGGGTTTCTTCTTCTTGCTTACTTCCTTTTTTTAATAAAAACGTATATACCTTTAAAAAAGTGGCCCTATATAATTTGAGAGCCCAAAGCAGTCGCTGGGGCTGCTTGGGCCCAGATCCTAATGATGATTGGAAGCTGCAACAATTAGATATTATTGTTTCTTAACTTCGTTATTTAAATTTTGTATTGTTAATTAGATATTTGAAGCATGTCGCCTAGAAAATATAATTCCGGACATGAAAAACAAAAAAATAAACAAATAATTGAAAATTTTACCAAATCTCACAAGGTGCAATGGACAAGTTTTTTAAAAATACTAAACAAACTAATTTGGCTAGTGAAAATGTTGAACCTCAATATTTTGTTGATGAGAAACATATAAATAAATCAATTGATGAGGATTTTGAACGTGTAGTAAATGAGGAACATAAGAATGATGAATGGACTTGAAATTTTGGTAAATGAAGAAGCTAATCAAGTTAATAAATTGGAAAATGAAATTGATCATAATAAACATTTACCCAGAGAGTATGAACCTTTAAGTTATGGTCCAGGAAAATGGGGGATTGTTAATTAAGATTTTAGAGACTTATTATTAATAAAAGGTCCAATTAGTGTTAATGATATCAAGTTTCCTCTAAATGATATCAATAGACATTCCTCTTGCTCATACTATATTAGACAAATACAAAACGGAGAGAAACAAGATAGAGTTTGGTTGGTGCATTCAAATTCTTTAGACAAAGTTTTTTGCTTTTGTTGTATAATGTTTACGCAACAAACAAATTTCACTCATTTGGTTTCGGAAGGATATAATGATTTGAGAAATCTTGGTTAAAGACTTAAGGAACATGAAACAAGTAGTAATCATCTTGCTTGTTTAAGTAATTAACTTGAATTGGAAGTTAGATTGAAAAAAATCAAACAATTGATAAAAGGGTGCAAGAAGAGATTAACAAATAGAGGGAACATGGGAGGCAAGTATTAGTGAGTATAATTGCCCTTGTGAATACTCATACAAAAAACAATATGGAATTTCGTGGAAACATTGAAAAACTTTACCAACGAAATAATGGAAACTTCTTAAGTTTTATTGAAATGATCGGTGAGTTTAATCCAGTAATGCAAGAACACCTTAGACGCATTTATAGAAGTGAAATCCATTATCATTATCTTGATCCTAGTATTCAAAATGAATTGATTCAAATATTGGCAAATGAGATTAAAAATACAATTTTGAAGAAAATTAAGAAAGCAA
Source organism: Hemerocallis citrina (assembly GCA_017893485.1). Lineage (NCBI taxonomy): Eukaryota > Viridiplantae > Streptophyta > Magnoliopsida > Asparagales > Asphodelaceae > Hemerocallis > Hemerocallis citrina. The sequence goes on along the minus strand of CM030358.1, from coordinate 90,511,547 downwards.
AGTTCTTTTCAATTATATTTGATTGTACTCCAGATATAAGCCATGAAGAACAAATGTCAGTAATTGTAAGATGTGTTGATGTTTCTTCAAATACAATCAAAGTAGAAGAGTTTTTCTCAGGGTTTTGAAAGTGCATGGTACATCGGGTCTTGGACCTTTTAAGGAGCCTGTAATCAACTTAATATTAATGATATTAGAGGACAAGGATATGACGATGGATCTAATATGAAAGAAAAATATAAAAGTGTACATAAATAGATTACTTGAAATTAATTCTAGAGCCGTCTACACTCCATGCGGTTGTCATAGTCTTATCTTGCTCTTTTTGATATGGCTAACTCTTGTGCTAAAGCTACATGTTTTTTTGAAATTATCCAATGTATATATTGTTTATTATCAGCTTCTACAAAGCGTTGAAAATTTTTCAACGATAATGTGAAAGGCCTAACACTTAAACCATTGTCACAAACACGTTGGGAGAGTCGTATTGAAAGTGTTAAAGATATAAGATATCAACCTTTACAAATATGAGATATTTTAATTGATGTTAGCCAATTCTAATGATGATCCTAAAGTAATTAGTGAAGCTGCATCATTAGCCAAAAATAAAATGGAGAATTTTGAAATTTTGTTTGGCATGATTATTTGGTATAATTTATTATTTGCAATCAACTCAGTGAGCAAAATTTTACAAAGTGAACATATGAATATTGATGTTGAAATACAAGAATTAAAAGGGTCCATTTCATTTTTTGAAAAATATATCGAATCTGGCTTTGATGAAGCAATGGTTGAAGCTAAAGAAATGGCAAATGGAATGGGTATTGAGGCAATATTTTATGAAAAACGGTTGGTTAAAAGAAAAAAACAATTTGATGAAACTCCTAGTGAAGATGTGATGCAATCAGCTGTAAAATCCTTTAGAGTTAATTGCTGCATATTTATTGTGGATCAAGCTCTTTCTTCTCTAAGGAGTAGGTTTGAACAATTTGAAACATACAAAAAGATATTTGGATTTCTGTTTCTTTTAAAGAAGTTAAATTGTGCAAGTGATGGTAGTTTGAAGAGTGGTTGGCTGAATCTTGATAACTTTTTGAAACAAAGCAATGTCTCACATGTTGATGGAAGAGACATATTTTTAGAGTTGAAAATTTTAAAGGAAGCCTTGCCATATGAAGTATAAGAGACCAATTAAAGTCCTAAGTTTTATGAAAGAAAGAAATGACAATATTGGTTTTCCTAATGCGTGGCTAGCTTATAGAATTTTGCTAACTATACCAGTTACACTTGCAGCTGCAGAAAGAAGCTTTTCAAAGTGAAAGTTGATCCAAACTTATCTTCGGTCAACCATGTCACAAGAAATGTTGAATGAATTAGCCATGTTATCAATTGAACATGATCTAATAGGAAAGCTTGACTATCAAAGCATAACCAATGATTTTGCTTTAAAAAAAGTGAGGAGTCATGTTTAAGTGAAATTTTGTTGTGTTTTTTATTTTGTAGGCCAATTTTGGATGCAAACAAGGAGCTTGCTTTGGCGAATATAGATTGTGTATGCGATATTAAAGATCTAAATGTAGCAAGTAAGACTTTTTAAAATAGTTGAGATGATATATTTCGTTTTTATTGTTATAGTTTGTCCGAGTTTCTTTTTGCCACGAGACATTTCATGTAAAACGCGTACATTATCAATTACTTTTTTTGGAAGCATATATATAAATTTGATTTCATTTAAATAGTTTGTCCTCTAAGGCTCCAAAGTTTGTTTGCATTTAAATAATTCTCATTTTTTATTTTGTAAACTTGCAAAAGGCCCCATTTGAAAACTTCCTTAGGGCCCCCGAAACTCAGATACACCCCTGGCAAAAATAATTGAGTTTAAACAAAATCAAACATAATCAAACCATACAATAGCAAAATCAAAACAATGAAAAAATATGACAAACAAGTTTCTAAAATCCTGAAATTAATTACATTCAAAACAATGAAATCAAATAAAAGCAAACTCAAAACACACAAATAAATTACAACTTAAGTCGATGAGTATTTTGTTTGATTTTATTTATCTAAATTCATGGGTACCCGCAGCACCCGTGTATAACCGACCCGCCCCACAAGTTGACGAGCCCGGTCTAAAAGTAACCACTCTTTTTTTTCTTTCAAATATTTCTTTACCCGTACCCGGCCCATACGGTACACCCGAGCATGTACCCGCGAGTCACGGATCGAGATTGTCAGATCTAGTTTTATGCAAAGGTGTCCGATCCACTACCAAATTTGTCAAATAGATAGGCAACCCGCAAAACTGAGAAAAGGGTAGGTTATCTGCAAATTCATGAAACATGTGATAGGTTTACTAAAATTACCATTTTCTAGTTATACATGTGCTAAAAGTAAAAAATGATTAATTAAACAATTATAAGAGCATCTAGTCATTGCTTCCAAACCCAAAGTTTGCAAAAATTTAGAATGAAAAAAAAAACCCTGCAGTCGTTCTTTAAAAAGCCAAAAATTTGGGTATAGGAGGAACAATCCTCTTCTATATTTGGAAGCGAAATGAGTCTTCCAAAATATAGCAAACAAAGGATTTTGTCTCGTTCAATTTTTTGTATTTTTTAATACCCACTGGATGAAAGATGAACTTTGGTCCGATGGGTTTTTTTATTTTTAATGTCCATCGGACAAAAGATGATTTTTCGTCCAATGGATTTTTTTAAAAATGTCCATATGTGGTCAGATGATCTTTCGTCCGCTGATTTTTTATAAAAAAACCTAAATTTTGGGTTTATTGACTACAACGCTTTCGTCTTTTTTCTATTTCTATTTTGCTAAATTTGAAAAATTTAGAAGGAATGACAACATATGCTCCAATAAAATATTGTGATTGAGTGGCAAGAAAGTGCTTACATATAAATAGAATTTGGGCTGCCTTTGAAATCACCGGATAATTTAGTACTTGTGAAATAACTAATTCCTTATCAGTGACAAGTTTTGGTTCATTGAAGTTAATCATCAATGTCTTCAGCAATTGTGCGTTAGATAAAATGAAGTGTATGAAGTCAAGCTCAACTCTGACCCCTAATACCTCAGTCATTGTAAATATTTCGAGTCTATCAATTACACCTTCGTGGTTTTGAGTTGCCCAAAAATTTGGTCCAAGTCCAAAAACTTCTTTATCGTAAAAAGGGCTCTGTAGAAATTCATAAGATACAAACAAAAAATCAGCTATTCAAATAAATGGGCTCGGATGTCAATGTCCATATTAAGTTGCAATTCCAAATGATACCTTGTACTCAAGTTCTTGTAAATTAGGGCAGCTCCTTAATAAGGAAAGAGCAAACAGCGCTTCTGACCCAAATTCAAAATTTGCAGACAAGAACAAAGACTTTAAATGGTTGAAGCTAATCGGGAGTCTTGTTGGTATATAGAACTCCTGCAAAAGATACTAAAATTATCCAGAACAAACAAAATTCAATAAGTTTTGGAACTTAATATAAATTAGAGTAAGAAGAATAAAACTGTGGCTGAAAATGCTTCTTAGAGGAAAAACCCCGCTTCTTCTTTTTCCACAAGTCTTGCCATGCCCAGAGAATTAAAGGAGGTTTATAACTTAATTCAAGGTTTGCAACACCAAACTTAAGTTTATTAACCAACCCAAATTTAGCTAAAACACCTCAACTCTTTCCTTTGTTAAAATGTTTACTTAAGCTAACTAGAGTTATCTTACATAATTTGGTAAAAAAATAGTTTATAATAACTGGAGTTGTCTCGCATAAATTTATTTGGGAACAAAGTTAGATTATGATAACTGGAGTTATCTAATATAATTTCAAAAAAACTCTTGTTATACCAACTTTGACTTGTTTGGATTTCACACTCTTTTGTAATTTTTCTTAAATGTGGCAGACAACTTTACTTTGGAGGTAAAGGTAAGATAACAAAAACTAGTATATCTTGTATTTCCAAAGTTAAGGTTATGCTTGACATCAAAGTTAGGTTAAGATAACTGGAATTATCTCTTATAACTTCAGAAAACTCTAATTGTCTTAACTTCTACATATCTGAAACTCATTTTGGAATTAAGATAACTACATTCTTATCGTGCACCCAAAATATGCAAGATAACTACACTCTTATAATTATCTCATCTTTACCTCATATTTAAAGCTATCTTCTTGCACCCAAAGTGTGATCGAGAAAACTATACTTTTCTTAACAATGAAAATAATTTTAAATATGAGATAAGGGTAAGATAACTATAATTAGCGGATCTTGTACCTTCAAAATAAAAATAATTTTTGTTATCTTAACTTTGTGCTCAAACAGGCCTAGCTGACTTACATTGGATATACTGCCAGTACACAACTTTAGCTTCTTGACATTGGGCATGCCACCAAGAATTTTCATAATAACTTCGCAACTTCCTTTATCCGCTGCTATAAAATCGATCACAACCACTTCAAGAACTGGGGCACTTGTTATGGAAACCCCATCACGACCACACACATTCGATAACTCAAGCACTCGGAGTTTGGGGGCAATGATATCAAGGCACTGACGTTCCATCATAGTAACTATTTTCAGAGTCGCCCCCTCCAGCAAGGGGCATGCGGAGAACAACAATGAAAGATCGCCATGAAATTCGATGTTATCAAGCTCCAGGGTTCGAAGAGTTTCAAATCCTACGAAATCTTGGTGAATGTAGGCAGAGCCGCCAGCGAGATGAAGATGGGTAAGATTAGGAAAGTAGCGAGAGATGGAGTTGAGATGGAAGTCTAAACGGACAAGGTGGAGGGTGCGAAGGCTGGCGCCGGCATGGCGGTCAGAGATGGCAGAGAGAGAGTAATCAAGATTGCTCAGATCGCTGCCACCTCTGGCGGCAGCGGCTTTGAGGAGGCGAATGTTGCCGGAATGGAGGAGGATTTGGGAGGCAAGGGAAGCCCTGAGTTTGGAGAGATCGAGATCGGGGATTGAGCGCCAATGACGGCGGAAAGACCAGCAAAGGACAGAGGTGCGGACGGCGTCGGTGATGGGGAGATGGGAGAGGATGTCTACGAGGATGGAGTCGGGCAGGTCGGTTAGGTTTTTGGGAGTCGTCTCCATCTTCTTGATCTCTATATTCTTCTTGTTCTGATGTGATTTATTTATTATTTAAAGATGTATTTATTGATGTGATTTCAATTGAAAGCCAGAGATTCGGTGGAGATACGACAACTCGATCAAGTAATATCGGAGCCCATGTCGTTATATAAGTTCCAATCCGGCCCGTTACTCAATTGGCCTAAGAAAGTAGGGCTTTAAATTGGGATCCGGATTGGACACAAATTAAACAAACTACTTGTTGACACTTTTGACTATTACTGCTTGGCAGACTCATTGTCGATTTCTTTTCAAATGACCCACTTTCAAAACTACACTTTGGAAACTAATTTAATAAACTGACCGCTCGCTGTTTGAAAGAAAAAAATTAGTTAAAGAAATTTTTTTCAACACGTGAAGAAATCTCGTCAAATCTCAAAACACTAAAACAAAACTTGTTGTTTCAAACAGCCATCTTAATTGAACTAGACTCGTTGTTTAAAACAGCGAGTCTAGTTCATTTAGGCTCGTTGTTTGAAACAACAAATTTAGTTATAGGAATTTTCTCCACATTTGGAGAAATCTCGCTAAGTCTCAAAATACCAAAGCTAAACCTAATTAATGTTTCGAAAAACGACCTAATTGAACTAGACTTGCAGTTTTAAACAGAGAGTCTAGTTCAATTAGGGTCATTATCAAGTTTAGTTATATGAATTTTCTCCAACGCTTGGAAATACCTCACCAAGTCTCAAAACACTAAAGTAAAATTCATTGTTTCATACAGCAACCATAATTAAACTAGACTTGATGTTTGAAATCAGTTAAGCAGCGGAATATTTCATTGCTATTGCTAAATGTGGAGAATATTCTCTTGAGACGCCCGTGATATGTGTTGAAATATAGTAAGTGCTATTGTGTATATTCTGTTTCCTAATCTATAGGAAACAGATTCTCCAAATCTCTCACCACTCAATCTTCTCTCAATCTCCTTTTATCTCCTCCAAGAATGTAATTCTTATATATAGATGTATACAATAAAGAATAAAGATGAATAAGAATAATAATTATTTTTCCCAAATCTGTTTTCAACATGGTATCAGAACCATAAAAAAATCCTAGTTGAAGAAGAAGATCTTGATCACTCTTCTTCTTCTTGATTTCAAAAACCGCGATCCCAATCCCGTTGAAATTCCCAGTCGTCAACCCCGATTCTCCTGACCCATCGTCGACCCCGAATTTTTACCTTTAAATTATTCATATTGTAATTGGAACGTATCCAATCCCCGGTACAAATCAAAGCTTCTACTATCTCCGGCTTTAAAAAGCTTCGAAATTGGTCAAGAACTCTACCTCCAGCGCTAAATGCAGATTCGAAAGCAACACTACTAATAGGAATATATAGTATATCTCTAGCCATGCTTGGTAGTATTTTGAACTTTAGTGTAGCTGTTTTCCACCATTCTAACACATTAAAATACTCTTCTGATTCATGCTTATAAAGACTTTCTTGTAGATATATTTCCATTTCAGATTTGGGTGGCTCCACTGCATTTTGAGTTTGAGCCCACATCTCAAACTCACACACATTTTTTGACTTCCCTTTTAAGTTACCGCTAGTAGAAGCTCCAACAAAATTTACTACCTTAGCATTTTTACTCTTTGCAACACTACAAGCAACATATTCACCAAACAATTCATGCAAAGACGAAAGAACAAGCTGGATGTTCTTTCCAGACTCAAGAGAAGAGTAAACTTTTGGGAAACAGTACTCAATCAACTTCATTTTGTATCTTGGATCCAAAACTGCACCAATAGACATTAACAAATTGCAATCCCCCCAATACTTATCAAATTTATCTTTCATTTTCTGCACAATTTCCTTCAAAAAATGAGTTCCTTCAAATTCCACTAATTTTTCATTCAAAGTTTGCTTAATTTTCCAAAGCTCGGGAAGAAACAAATTAGAAGTTGGATAAGATGTACCAGAGAACACATTAGAGACTTCATTAAAAACTTCTAAAATCTTGCACACAGTTTCACCCTTCTCCCAATCCATCAGGGATGGTAGCCACTCATATGATTTATCCCTCTCATGATACATAGGAAAAAATTGTCTAAATCCCAAAGCACACTCTAGCATTGCATAAGTAGAATTCCAACGAGTTGGGACATCAAGAATTAAACGTTTAGACACTGGAAGTTGCAATTGCTTCACTATATCCGCGAACTTGTGAAGCCTTTGAGGTGACATTTTTAAATACTTCACACTTTCACGGATATTTTGAATAACTTCTTTAATCTCATGCAATCCATCTTGCACCATTAAGTTCAACACATGTGCACAACACCTAACATGGAAAACCTTACCCTTGAAGAAAAGTGTTATTGAAGAATTATCCTTCAAATTTCTCACTGCAACATCATTTGAGGAAGCATTATCAAGTGTTATTGAAGAAATTTTATTCTCAATTCCCCAATCCAAAAGACAAGCAAAAATGGCATCAGATATAGCAACTCCAGTATGTGGAGGAGGCAAGCTACTAAAGTTCAAAACACGTTTTTATAGAGTCCACTGTGAATCGAGAAAGTGACAAGTGAGACACATATATCCTATGGTCTGATTTGATGTCCATAAGTCAGATGTCAAACTAACTCTACTCACACTTGCTAACATATCCTTCAACTTCTTCTTCTCTAATGCATACAAGTTCATGCAATCATTTTTCATAGTAACACGTGATACCTTTTCAAATTCAGGATTTAAATGTTGGCAAAACAACACAAAGAATTCATGCTCCACCATCCTAAATGGATATTCATGCACAATGATCATGGTAGCCAGTAATTCTCTAACTTTCTCCTTGTCAAATTTGTGAATAGCTAGTTTTCCGATCAAACCATCAGAAGGTGTACCTTTAAAAAAATATTTTCCCAACAACTTTTGCTTATTTTGTTTAGCTTGACTTTGCATTTAGTTAAGTATCTCTTAAATGTGGTTGTCTAGCCATCTATAGTTCTAGCTATCTTCATTAAGCAATGAAGACACTTAGCAAACAATTTAACGGTACCATCCTCACCTATTTCTTCATCCCTTTCGAACTCGAGCCAGACCGGTGATGTCCTTTTCCTCTTTTTTTCTCCAGTTTCAGTAGCCTTTTTCATATCCTCATGGTCACTGATGTCATCCATTGTTTCAATGTCGTCATCACTAATGTGATCCTCCTGATGTTGTTGACCATTCTCAATCTGCTCCAGATCTACAAAAATACAAAGTACATTCTGCAAAATTTTTAAACACTAACTGTATTAATAAAATACAATAAGAATGGTTATATTAACCTGTTATGGTGAGACATTATGATTGATATTTGTCATCTATGTTTAATTATTTAAAGAAAATTCTTGAATTAATATATGACAAAATGAAGCTTTGTGTATAATTTTAGTGTGATGGGTATTCCATGCCTGCGAGCTGCTGGTGTTACTTAATTTAATACTCACTAAATATATTTTGTTTAATTTTGATTTGGTAGAATATAAGTGTCACTACTTACCACCATTTTGGAGTTTTGAATTCTCTCAAATAATATTAGAACAATTTAGATTCGAATTCCATTAACAACGCTCTGTGTATATTCCAGTTCTCTGTCCATAAAGATAACGTGATATAATATTATAAGTATAAATTGTTGAGTCTCTTACCATACCTTTGAAGTTTTCATAAGTGATAAGGTTTTCCACCCAAATAATACAGTTAAGGGATACGTAAAGTATATATTGTTAAGGGATAAGTGATAAGGTCTGTCCATGTAAGTCTAAATTTTATAAAGGCAAAGACAAATAATTCGAATGGTATAAATCATAGCTGTCCATCTCTCAAAACAAGATTGAAGATCTAAAAAGGAAAAATAAGTGACATTGACATAGAACTAATTAGGAACTCCAAAAGAACAATATCAGTATATATGAACTTACTCTCAAAGCTTAACTGGCCCAGAACATTAATTTTAAAGTTAACTGGTGTTTCATGCTTGACTACTTCGTTTTGTCTAAAAATTCTCATTATGTACATGATGAGAAAAAAAAAGAACTATTAAACTTATCTTTCATCTTTTTATAAGAAATTGAATGAAATGTACTCATAATACTTCGGTAATGTACTAATTTACCAAAACTCAGAATATCTAGTTCATAAACTAATTTACCAAAACAAATAAACACCGGAAAGGTATGAGCAAATTATAAGCATAGCATGAATATGATACAGTCAAAGGTATGAGCAGATTATTAGTATACTGTTGTACATGATATATTCTCAATTGGGTGAAAATTCATCTGCAAAAATAATGGAAAAAAATTTAATTCATTCACTTACTCGAATCTGCTGGATCCATACTGCAGTTGGAGCTTGGAGGAATGAACAGAGAGGAAAAAACTGAGGTGCCGACGAGACTGTCTACAGGTGGGTCTGATGGATTGGTGATGGATCAAAATGGTAGAATGAATTAGGTTTTCCTGTGGTGGGTATTTATATAGATGTTGATATTGATATGGATGGAAAAACCAATCAATATTTCCCATGATTTAGGGCCTAATTTAATGAGATTGAACTCAAGGGTCTAACTGGTTTTGTAATTGATTTTAGAAATGGGGGGAATAATCGGAATTTGGAAAGCTGGGGGAGAAGCCAAAGAGATAGAGAGAAGAGAACTGAGAAAAGCTAGACAGCCTAGACTCTTGAGAAGGCTCAAGAGTCAAGAGTCAGTGAATTAATGAATTAATTCACTGTTGTACACTTGTACTACATTTAAGTCATAATTCTTTGGGCCCATTGACCAACTAAATGTACAATTATGAGTTTATGACTTAGAGAAGAAATACTCTAGGTACTGTTCTTTTTTTTGCCTCTTGATTTACAATAAGAGCTTCTTGTAAGAGCCTCTTTTTGAGGTGTTCTTTTTATATAAAAATAACATCTTATAAGAACCTCTTATAAGAGATTTCTGTTCTTTTTTTACCTCTTACAAGAGCATATATTACTTCAAAGTCTATATTACCCCCAAAGTATAAAAATAGTGAAATGAAAGAACAGGTATTTTTAAAGAACATGTATGCTGTAAGATTCAATTTTCTTTTTACCTCAAAATTATCACCTTTTGAGTTTCTACTTGACTCTTGTACCTTATAAAACTGCAATTCGCTTGCACTTCGATGCCACACTCATTCTTACACGGTACTGAACTTCAAGGAAGTTTCAGATTTCTAAATATGAAGTCACTAGTACTAGCAGTATTACTAGTGTTCATACTGCAGGTACATTCTGGCCTAAGCCAACTACCCGCTAACCGAACCTTACCATTGAAAGGCCTCGTCCTTCACTACTACAAAGTGAACCGCACTTGCACTTACGCTGAAGAATTCATCAAGCATCAAGTCACCTTAGCATGGAACCGTGATCATTCCATCACCCCAGCCCTCCTCCGGCTCCTCTACTGTGATTGCTTCATCACGGTATGTGTATCTGTAGATCTCCACAGAAATTGTAAATACTAATATAAATAAAACTTCCAGATGATCATATATCCTTAAAGGCAATTTATATTCTAAAGACATCAAAGAGTAATATAGACTTTTTGAGATTGAAATTAGTAATAATTATAATATAGACTTTGGGGGTAATATACACTTTTTAAGTGATAAAAGACTTATAAGAGCATCTGTAGTCGTTTACTGTCAAAATATCCATATATGGATAAATAGAAATAGGATTCTCAATTTTGCTGCACTCGTGCAAAGCTATTTTATAGCAATTTATAATAAAATATTAAGCGACGGCACATGAAGTGTCGTCGGAGTGGAACGGAGCCGTCATTCGAGAAAAAAAAATTAAAAAAAAATATTCAAAGCACTGGGACGGACGGCACATGAAGTGCCGTCCAAGAGCCCATGTGCTATCTTTTGTCATCTTCCATTTTTAGTAAATTAAAAAAACAATTCATTAATTACAAAAAAAATTCAAAAAATTACGAAAACATTTCAAAAATTGCAAAAAAAATTAAAAATTGCAAAAATATTTTCAAAAATTGCAGAAAAAAATTAAAAAATACAAAAACCTCCGGACGGCACTTCAAGTGCCGTCCGAGGATTTCGGGATGGCCAGATCATTTTTTCAAACGGACGGCAATTCAAGTGCCGTCCGACGAATAAAAAATTATTTTTTTTCGTGGGACGGCACTTCGAATGCCGTCCCTCACTTATCGATAAAAGCTATATCGCTTCTCATTTATAGCAATCGACTGTAGCGATTTATCAATAAAATGGATATTTGGCAAACGAGTGCAGCACGTTCGTTTGCCAAATATCCATTTTATCGATATTTGGCAAACGACTACAGATGCTCTAAGAATTTGAAAGAGGCTACTAGAAGCCATTTAAGCTTATAAGCAATTTTGGAAGAAATTGCTTATAAGAGGTAAAAAAAGAACACTACAAAAATTCTTGTAAGAGGTGGATCACCTCTTATAAGAGATTTACCTCTTGTAAGAGGTGCTCCCCCTCTTACAAGAATTTTTTTAGTGTTCTTTTTTTACCTCTTATAAGACATTTTTCTCAAAATATCTTATACGCCTAAAAGACTTCTAGTATCCTCTTTCAAATTCTTATAAGACTTCTATCACTTAAAAAGTCTATATTATAATTGTTACTAATTAAACTAGTTTATATATTAGTCTATAGTAGCCCGGAATATGCTATCCTAGAAAAAGTATAATCATGTACGTAGTTGACTGTAATATGCTATCCTAGAAAAAGTGTGGGAATTCTTCTTCACAATCTCGAACAATTATGTTAGGGATGCTGTTGAAACACTTATTTATTTAAAGATATATATATATTTACGTCCAGTAAGTACATTACTTGAGTTGTGGCTAGTTGATTTATCCTGTTATGATGCCACCATGTCCAAATCCTGTAGTCGGTCGGTTTTTTTTTTATATAATTTTTTTAAAATTTTTTTTTTTAATTTATTTACAGCTAAGGGAGAATTTATATTAGCCCATTGACCTTAAATTTTTTTAATCCAACTTCTTTGAAACAAATTGTTATTATTAATATTTATACATACTACTTTTCATACTAATTAAAAGTTTATAGTAGCCCGAAATTATAATTGATGATTTACACTGATTTGTGAATTTAACTTTGCCATTAAACTAGTTTATATATTAGTAATTTGAACTTATCTTTTCTTGTCCTTCATCTCACTATTTTTATACTTTGGGGTAATATAAGCTCTTGTAAGAGGTGAAAAAAGAACAGAAATCTCTTATAAGAGGTTCTTATAAGAGGTTATTTTTATATGAAAAGAACACCTCAAAAAGAGGGTCTTACAAGAAGCCCTTACTGTAAATCTCTTATAAGAGGTAACCTCTTATAAGAGGAAAAAAAAAAGAACAGTACCTAAATGTACAGTGAAGGAATAGGGAACAACAACTACAAGTAAGCAGCAGCGCTGCTAGTAGAGTATTTCTGTAGTCGGCTTGGGTTCACGGACAATTCGAGCCGGACTGGTTAATGACCGAGCTCGAGCTCGGTAAAGTTTCGGACATAAAAACTTGTTCATGTTCGGTTCGTATAACAGTTCGGACGGTCCACGGTTGGACTATTTCTCGAGCCGGACTCGGACGGACGACGGACCGTCCTGTTCAGTTTACACCAATACCTAAAACCTACTTTATAATTATTATGCACGTGAATTGTACATGTTGATAGATTGACAATGACACTAAGACTTTCTCCCATTATAATATTAGAGATTAGAAAAAAGCTTGACACAGCCAAAAAAACCTTAGAAGAAAGTAAAACTTCTGGTTAACTGGAAGACACAAACACCAAAAGAAATACCTTGATAAACAATGGCATCCAAGTACTTGTGGCATTGTACTCACCGACATGCCTGTGCTCTTTTATACAATGTGTCGGATTCACAGGCCCATCTAATGGTTTCCTTGCCTCCTGATTACAAGTTTAAAACAACACATATTATACCCTAAGAGGGGGAAAATCTACCTACATAAAACCCTAAGTCTAAGAGTGCAGAGGAGATCTATTATTACCATGAATTCTGCAAAAAATGGGTGAGCCATTTACATACCGTTTTTGGCCACTTATAGGCGCAATTCAACCCAATTTTTTTCCTTGACAGATTTCTTAGATCCCTGCAAAAATTGACACTCACATATGATTATGTAATCAGAGAACTTCCCAAGTCATGGAAAGTAATGAATTAGTACCTTGCGCATGGAAATATCTGACGCATGCTTTCCATGCTTATTCCAGCAATTAGCAGCTTGACCCTGCATGACAGAGTAACTGCATGCATCAGCTGGAGAGATCAATGACCTGGCATAATATTTGCAAAAGGTTGACTAAGTAGAGTAAGTTTACCTCAAAACGGCCATTTGTTTTCCAAGCCGCCTAGCGCAAACGATTCTCCATGAAAGAAGGATAAAGCAATTAACCAAACAAATAATACTATCACTACTATTATCAGTGAAAGTAAGTAAATTTAATAACGGAGTGCCTATACAGATCAGATCCAGTTTGCAATTGCACCAAACAGGATCGCAAACTTAAAGTTTTTTAATGCAACCGACAATTTGTTTTCTTCAAACCATACAATTCAAAATCTTAGAGTGCGTTTGTTTTGTTATTTTGAAAAGAGTTTTCTGAATAGAGTTTTCTGAAAACTGTATTCTGAATAGAGTTATTCTGAAAATGAGTTTAAAAACTGTTTGGTTATATTTTTTTCTGAAAACTGTATTCTGAAAGCTGTTTATCTGAAAAAGAGAGTTTAGAAGCTGTTCTGTTATATTTCTAGCTGAAAACTGTTATCTGAAAGCTGTTTTTCTGAAAAAACGAGTTTAAAAGCTGTTCGGTTATATTTCTAGCTGAAAACTGTTATCTGAAAGCTGTTTTTCTGAAAAAACGAGTTCAAAAGCTGTTCGGTTATATTTCTAGCTGAAAACTGTTATCTGAAAGCTGTTTTTCTAAAAAAGCGAGTTTAAAAGCTGTTCGGTTATATTTCTTGCTGAAAACTGTTATCAGAAAGCTGTTTTTCTGAAAAAACGAGTTCAAAAGCTGTTCGGTTATATTTCTAGCTGGAAACTGTTATCTGAAAGCTGTTTTTCTGAAAAACGAGTTCAAAAGCTGTTCGGTTATATTTCTAGCTGAAAACTGTTATCTGAAAGCTATTTTCCTGAAAAAAACGAGTTTAAAAGATGTTCGGTTAAATTTCTAGCTGAAAACTGTTATCTGAAAGTTATTTTTCTGAAAAAGAGTGTTTAAAAGCTGTTTGGTTATATTTCAAGCTGAAAACTGTTATCTGAAAGCTGTTTTTCTGAAAAAAAGAGTTTAAAAGCTGTTCGGTTATATTTCTAGCTGAAAACTGTTATCTGAAAGCTGTTTTTTTTGAAAAAGAAAGTTTAAAAGCTGTTCGGTTATATTTATATCTGAAAACTGTTATCTGAAAGCTGTTTTTCTGAAAAAAAGAGTTTAAAAGCTGTTCGGTTATATTTCTAGCTGAAAACTGTTATATGAAAGCTGTTTTTCTGAAAAAAAGAGTTTAAAAGCTGTTCGGTTATATTTCTAGCTGAAAACTGTTATCTGAAAGCTGTTTTTTTTGAAAAAGAAAGTTTAAAAGCTGTTCGGTTATATTTATATCTGAAAACTGTTATCTGAAAGCTGTTTTTCTGAAAAATAGAGTTTAAAAGCTGTTCGGTTATATTTCTAGCTGAAAACTGTTATCTGAAAGCTGTTTTTCTGAAAAAGAGAGTTTAAAAGCTGTTCGGTTATATTTCTAGCTGAAAACTGTTATCTAAAAGCTGTTTTTTTTGAAAAAGAAAGTTTAAAAGCTGTTCGGTTATATTTATATCTGAAAATTGTTATCTGAAAGCTGTTTTTCTGAAAAGATAGTTTAAAAGCTGTTCGGTTAAATTTCTAGCTGAAAACTGTTATCTGAAAGCTGTTTTTCTGAAAAAGATAGTTCAAAAGCTGTTCGGTTATATTTCTGACAATTTTGAATATCAATTTGCATTTATCATTTGCTGATATTTTTTAATTGTTCCAGTTAGATTGCAATGTTGTACAAGTATGAGAACAAGAAACCTGAGCAGCATGTGAATCGAGCAAAAATCAGCCGCCATCATCTCCACGGCTGATTCTTCACGTTAGAGTACAAAATTTGTTTCAAAATCTTGTATGTACATAATATAGATTCAGTGAGGTTTTGTGAAGTCACAACTCGCAGTTCATGTATCAGTTATTCTATTTGGATCAATGTTTTGCTGTTATCATTACGTCTTTTGGTAATTGCAGTTCTTCAGTCTTAAATGAGGAGTATTTTTTAGTTTGTTTTGTTGAGTTTGCATGTGATAGCAAGTAGTAGCAGTAATCGGATAAAAGATTGCATGTGAGATCAAATAGGATGTATGAGAAGATAATCAAATTAAAAAGTATTCAAAAATCAACATGCTCAACCAATTTGTGCAAGAAAACTAGCTGACTTCATTACTACTGTTTACATTGTTCAACAATCCCAATCAAAGTGAGGTACAATGGCACGGAATCAATACACATATTTTGATAACAGGTTGTACAATTTTTTTTGCTGAATCAATACAAAATTGTCACAAAATAATAGTAAACTTTTGCCCAATCAGTGTAACGATGCTGCCAGGAGCTGCTGCTGTTGATTCTTATCTCCTTGTGCAAATTTGTACCTGTAGTCAATATAAAAGCTATATTAATCGTAGGAAAAAAAGGAAACAAAAAAACAAGCATCGAAAAGAAGATTAACCAAACATTTGTAGCAACCCTCCTTTGATCGCATCCTGACTGCATCCTGACTGCAGATAATGTAGATAAAATACGGGAAGCATAGACTACAAAATAATCATAAGGGATCAGAAACCATCATCTCCCACTTTGTATCTCCCTCCACAAATATATTTTAAAAAAAGAAATACCGATGAGAATCATAATACAAGTGCAATTCATCTGAATACAAGTGCAATTCATCTGAACAAATCAGATGCATCATAATACATGAATCTGTTTGAACACAGGTTCATTTTTTTTTTAATTCATGAAATAATAACCTGAGTTGGCCTTTGTTATAAGTGTTTTTTTGGAAACACTGTTCAGAATACTGAAACCTCCCACTCTGTTTTGCAGTTTAAAAGCAGTTTTTGGATAACAACATATTAGCAGCACCCCCAAAACCATAAAAACAACATAATGCCAGGAAAAATACAACCTAGTCGCAGTCTCAGATTCCAGATGCATCAATGATAAAAACTCCATACTAGAGCTACATTTTTTAGAATGCCACGCCCACTAGTACAAAGCACTGTTCTTGAAAATCCGTTCATCATTGACTATAGCGACATCATCTTCGTTAGGTTTAAAAAACAAATGTGTTCACTTGCTGCTCCTAAAGTATTCTGGATAGTTTTTCATCAAAAAACACTTAAAACAAAGGCCAACTCAGGTTATTACACTTCAGGAATAACACAAGTTGGCCTGTTTGTTTGTACCAGGCCCTTTTTCAAAACAATATTACCACTACTGATACCCCCCACTGTATTGAGGCAAAAAAGCTCCATTCCTCCCTTCTTTTTTCACATATAAGGATTCACAAATCTACATGCATCACAATGCAGATTGTTGTATCAGAGAACAAATTAGAATCATTTGAATACAAGTGAAATTCAGCTGCACAAATCAGATGCATTACCAATACATGAAAACACTATTCTGGTCTGCTTGTTCCAAGTTCATTTTTTTCATTTTCAGGAGTAATAACCTGAGTTGGCATCTGTTATAAGTGTTTTTTCAAAACAATATTACCAACACTGATACCCCCCACTGTATTGAGGCAAAAAAGCTCCATTCCTCCCTTCTTTTTTCACATATAAGGATTCACAAATCTACATGCATCACAATGCAGATTGTTGTATCAGAGAACAAATTAGAATCATTTGAATACAAGTGAAATTCAGCTGCACAAATCAGATGCATTACCAATACATGAAAACGCTATTCTGGTCTGCTTGTTCCAAGTTCATTTTTTTCATTTCCAGGAGTAATAACCTGAGTTGGCATTTGTTATAAGTGTTTTTTCAAAACAATATTACCAACACTGATACCCCCCACTGTATTGAGGCAAAAAAGCTCCATTCCTCCCTTCTTTTTTCACATATAAGGATTCACAAATCTACATGCATCACAATGCAGATTGTTGTATCAGAGAACAAATTAGAATCATTTGAATACAAGTGCAATTCAGCT